>OU343224.1:264469984-264547603 GCA_910596185.1 Chrysanthemum makinoi
TTGTTAGGAATTAGAAATTCGGTATTAAAGAGGGTCACCTCAAGTATATGTAATCGTTAGAATGTTCGTAGTCATAGTTATATTTAGTTAAGTAGTATTTTGTTAAGTAACACAGTGGAGACCGGTCTTTACCCATTTGTATGCACGATCCACCGTTGTGTGGCGATTTATGTAAGACTATAAATACTCTCTACCTCCCAAGGTAGAGTTGGAGCTCATAATAATATCTTTCACTTTCTCTCACTAAGTTCCCTAAACCTCTAACTTTCTCTAGAATTCTTCTTATGTTAATGTTAATGGTTTGATGTGTATGTGAAATCAATATCCAACAATTGGTATCAAGAGCCATGGTTAGATCATATCTTGCACATCTTTGGATTTCTAGTGGTTTTAGGTGGTTTTTGAGTTTGAAAAAGTTTAGTGGTTTTGCATCATTTGGTTGATTTCTTGTGTTAAAGTTTGGATTTTGTTAGTACTTTTATGTTTAGAATCATCACAAGTGGTAGGTTTTTTTGGCTTGGTTTGGGGGTTTTTGGATTGAAAAGTGATGTTTATGTGGTTTTCTTGCTAGCGACTTAACTACGGAATACTTTCTTGGTAGCGACTTGCTTTACAAATTTGTAGCGAGTTACTGATTTTAGACCTAGCGACTTAGATCTAGCGACTTAAGTACAAGTAGTGGACTTTCCTACAGTGCTTGACTTGGAGGTACTTGGTCAGTGCATGCGAGTTGCTCTTTAGCTTACTTTACTTTGACGAGTAGCGAATTCTTTGCCAAAATTTTGCTAGCGACTTGAAGCTTAGCGAGTTACTATAGCGACTTGCATTTGTTTAGCGACTTGGTGGTATAGCGAATTAGGGGTTAGCGACTAGAGGATTAGCGACTTGTACTTAGCGACTTGGATGTTGATTTACTTGACTTGGGATTATTATATTTAGTTGCTAGCGACTTGGTTCATTATCTTCTAGCGGGTGATTACGGTTTTCTCTTGATTTAGTAAAATCCGTGAAAGAATCTATTTCCCGGTTTAATCATAGAGTTATAAAATCCGTATTATCTTTAACATGTCTACCGCGTTCCTACTATCATCTCCACATTGCGGAGGATGTTCAGCGGTTGGTGGATACTCGTCCACCCATGCTTGCCATGAGGCTGACTACGATTCTTGGGCTCAACGAATCAGTTATGCTTGCCTTGGAAAGGAATATGGTGTCAACATTCTCAAATCCATTGATGAAGGACCATATCGAGTTGAGGCGACTAGAGACATACTTGATACTAATGAAGATGGTACTCTCTGATTTCACGGAATGGACAGGACCAAAATGTATGATGAGCTTGATGATAAGGAGAAAAAGAGATTCGATGCTGATATCGGGGCTTCAACATTGTTCTTCAGGTCTTCCTAAAGACATCTACAAGTTGATCAATCACAACACTTGCAAAGGCGGTTTGGGATAATGTTAAGATGCTTCTCTCGGGTTCAAATTAACTATGGAAGGCAGAGAATCCCAACTCTATGGCAATTTGAACACTTCAAGATGAAACCGGATGAGAGTGTCTATGAGTACTATGTGAGATTTCATAAGTTAGTGAATGACATGAGGAACATCGGAATGACTATGCCTAACATTCAGTTGAACTCAAAATTTGTGAACAACATGAATCCCGAATGGCACAAGTTTGTCACCTTTGTGAAGCTCACTAAAGGATTGAAGAATACAAACTATGAGCAACTCTATGCCTTCCTCCTTGAGAATGAGAGACATGCTATGTTTGAAAATTGATTCTCAATCGGTTCAAAACCAACGAGGAGACAAGCTCATCTAATGACTCAATCGCCTTCTACTCAAACATCGGAATCACAACCAAAGCATCACAAGTCATACCCTTGGGTAATGGTAATCACAAACTCATTCGATCCTACCTATGTTCAAACAATCTTTGATGCACCGTGGGTAACTTCATTAATCAACTAGCTCTTCCGATTAGTCAAAACATGAATTCTCTCCCACAAACCAACAACAACCTCGAGCGACATCTAACCCACACAATCAAGCCCTTTGTTAAGATGGAAGGATCGTGGTGCAACGATTCGGGGAAAGATAGTATGATCGGGAAGAGGTGGAGTGGTAGAGGTTATGTTGGCAATCGAGAATCGAGGAATGGTAACCAAGGTTAAGCTAAGCCGATCAAATGTTATAACTGTGGTGGTGAGGGACACATTGCAAGAAAGCGCACATCTCCAAAGCGTCCACGAGAATCTTGATTACTTGAGAGATAAGATCTTTCTTGTACAAGCTCAGGACAATGGTCTTTGCTTTGGATGAAGAGGAATTTTGTTTCTTGAGGGCAATGCCAAGACCTATGATGCGGATGTGGATGGCGGCCTATTAGAGGAGATAGGTCACAATCATCAGAATGCCTTTCAAGTCGCTGATTGTGATGCATACGACTCGGATGTGGATGATGGACCTACGGCACACACAATTTTTATGGCTAGCATTTCTCCAATGGTTTCTCCCAAGGTCTCTTCTTCCACCAGGCTGGCCCATCCCAAGACAAACTCATCTCGAGAGGTATTAAAACTATACGATGATCGCGATGTGCAAAAGATGAATGACAAAGTACAATCAACTGAAACTATTGAATCAAATATTGAAAATATGGGTAATATCAATATTGTCCCATATGATCAAGACGTGAAACAAAGTGAAAGTGAAGTTGTACCAAGTGATGCATCTTAGCGATCAACAATGACTATGTTTTTGATGAATACACTTGCATGTGCTTACGATGATTCCGTAATTTAGAACTAAATGCCTATAAAGAATGTGTTGCTATCTATGAACAACGTGCTAAATTTGAGTTGACCACTCCGTGGCGAGGAAATGGATGACCAAGTCGCATACAATCATTAGAAAAAGTAATTTTAGAGAAGAAGTATTGAAACAAGAATTAAATTCCTTGCAAGAAAAACTTTCTAAAGCATTAAGCAAAAACAAGAATTTTAAGAAAATGTGAAAATGCTTAAGCAAGAATTTAATGCAAAGGAATCAAAACTCTTGAGATACTTTTCTAATCTGAAAACTTTGAAAAACAAACTTGAAAACAAGTTGTACATACAAGGAAACACCATTGATTTTCACATGGTCACTAAACATAGAGTTCTAAGCGATAAGCATAGTGTTCCCATTATTGATAAACCAACCACAGTCACGGAAAGATAGCTAAAATGCTCATAAGGTGTGATCTATGATGGCAATGAGATTCTTAAACCTAGACGAAAACCTAGTTGTTGAGTGCGAGGAAGATAAGAAATAAGATGAAGTCACTAGGGAAAGAATGAACAAAAAATTAGATGATCCTAAATGCAAGAGAAAAAATAATTATCACTCCCCATGACTACAAAAAGGAAAAATGGATTTCCTTGAACATGTTTAAGCCTCAGACATTGTTGACTCCCGAACAAGTTTTACGGAAAAGGATTTAGATAGCAGAAAATATTGTTGAAACAAACCCTCCCCTTGGAAAATGCCTAGAAGCGTGTGTATCCTCCTAATAAACCAATGCATCTTGTTCCTAGAACAATTGCCACTAAAAGCAAGACCTTACCAATATGTTATATTTCAACTATTTGTTGATTTTGAGAAAACTTGCAAGAAAAGGATCACACCAGGGTATAAGGAAGGAGAAAGGGTTTTGAGCAAATGAAAGAATGTTATTTAACTGTGGTCATGCCTTTCTTTAAACTTCTAAAAGATCACTTTGAGAGTCTTAAAAAGGGGATAAGCCGATATTAAGGGAATGGAAAAGGAATTTGATGCAATGGTAGTTGAAGTTAGTGATTATGGGCGTGCACTAAAATATAATGAGATTGAGAGGAAGAACTTGCATACCTTAAATGAGACTCTTATTCCTGAATGTGTTGCTCAAGATATCTTTTTCACTGCTTCAAATTGCTCTATTAATGCTTCCAAATTTCATGAACTATCTTGTACTGAAAAGTCTCCCATGATCGTATCATTGAGCTTGAAAAAACTAATTCTGAACTAAGCGAGAAAATTGAACTGGATGATCACGACAATTTGGTTAAACATTTTTCTAAACTAGAAGTTGAGCATTTTAATTTACAACTAAAATATCAACATCTTAAAGAAAATGTCAAAACTTCAAATATCAAGACATCCTCGATGCTCGAGTTTGATCACGGTTTTCAAATTAACAAGCGTGATGAACGATTCAAGCTCATTGCAACGATCGAGAAAAGTTGAAAGCCCAAATCTCTCAATTAAAGGGTCAAACGAACAATATGGCAGGCTCCCAAATGCCTCCTCCTTTAGATTCTCAGAATTCTCAAACTTTTCATCTTCAAAACTTAGTTGATGCCTTACAAAAGGAAAACAAGAGTTTTCTAGAAGAAAATGAAAAAAGTTAAACGACATTTTAAAGAGTTATATGATTCAATAAAAGTCACGCGTGACCAAAACAACGAAAAAATAACGTCTTTACAAAAGGAAATTGAGAATCTTAGAAGTCGAGGAAATGGGAAACGCCACTTGTTTTCAATAAGAATGTTGTCTCAAAGTCACCCTTAGATTGCAAATACCTTTGTGACGGTTAAATATATTCCTCCTCATCTCAGGAATAATGAACATGCTTTTCATGAATATTGTGCTCACCTTAAGGATAGTCTAGAATGTCTCAGTGAGATTGTCGAAGAGGATTTCATTAACAAACCTCTTGATAGTGAAATTAGGTTTGCTTGCCTCGAGGCCAAACGATCTCAAGAGTTGCTAGAATGTGTAATTGCAACATGTCCCAAATCCTTAACCTTAGGTGCAAAAGGCAAAGGTGTGATGCCTTGTTCTATGCCTAGTGCCAAGCGAGAAATCCGTTCTATGCCCAGTCTTAAGAAAGGAAACACTAATGTGCCTTCAAGTAGTTCAGATTCGAGATATGTTAGTGCTAAGAAAGTGAACTTTAGTGTGCCTGCAAAAGCTCAAATCCGATCTTAAGAAAGTATACACTAATGTGCCTTCTAGTTCGATCCTTACATCAAGTTGGGGAATGCAAAATTAGATCAACCAACTAATGTTCCCATTCCTCTACAGAGTAATCGGTGACTTTAAAGCGGCGAGGTCAAAGTCTCAAAACAATACAAGGAATGATAGGACCTTGCAAGCTAAGAATGTGCATTGGAAGAGTGTAGAAGACCAATCTAGGAACTTTAAGCTTGAGTTGAATAAAGCGAATCGTGTTGATTCTAGTATTAGCCTTAAGCGTCTTGTAATTATGAATTCGATACTATTTGCAAACCTTGTAATGATGTCTGCTTGAATTTCGTTGCTAATCATGAATGTGGTGTGAATGCTTTGTCTAATCTTTGTCAAATGCCCGATTAAAATTGTTAATGCTGATAATCGTGCAAATAAGGCAAAAAGGCAAAAGCGAAAGATTGTTAGAAAGCGGTGGAAACCCAGGGAAGAACTTTTATAAAGATAGGTTATTATTGGATACCTTTTGGCCATAAGAATAATCGGTTTTGTTCTCAAACTGCTAAGATTATGCCCACTAGAAAATGGATGCCTCCTGGTAGAACTATTCCCTTAAGAAGTGAACATACTTTGAATAGGTCAAATCTGAGACACCAGACATTGCATCTATTCCCAATGATTCCATTGCTTCTACTTCTATATGGATGTTTCTTTTGATGTGGGTGTTCCAATTCACTACTAACAAGTGGAACCCATTCTTGCATGGGGATCCCAATTATCGATTATCCATTCTTATGCGTGTTCAACTGAGATCATTCAAATCGATTACGGTACTGGACTCAGTTCCAAGCATATGGCAGAGCGATCAGCGGCTCATGAACCGTGAGCAAATTCATCGGAGACTGTTAGATTCGTAATGATCATTTGGGTGCAATTATGGGTTATGGTGATTATGTTGTTGGTGATAGTGTTATCTCTAGAGTATACTATGTGGAAGGTCTTGGTCATAATCGTTCTCTGTTGGTCAATTCGTGACTCGATCTAGAAGTAGCCTTCTGAAAACATACTTGTTTTGTTAGAGAACTTGATGGTAAGGAACTTTTAAGAGGAACTCGTGGTTCAAATCTTTACACCATCTCTATAGATGATATGATGAAGTCTTCTCCAATTTGCTTGTTGTCAAAGGCTTCAAAAACAAAGTCATGGTTATGGCATCGACGTCTCAATCACTTGAACCTCGGCACCATCAATGATCTCTCCGGAAAGGACTTAGTTGTAGGTTTACCTCGACTAAAGTATGAAAAGGATCATCTTTGTTGAGCATGTCAATTGGGAAAAAGCAAGAAGTATGCCCATAAACCCAAACCTACTAACTCGTCACAGAAGTTCTTCATATGATTCATATGGATTTATGTGGACCAATGAGGGTCTGAGAATATCTTTGGGAAGAAATATGTGTTAGTTGTGGTTGATGATTACTCTAGATTCACGGGTCAAGTTCTTGGACAAAGGATGAAACTCGATATCATCATCAAACTCATCAAGCAGTTGCGGAGTTCGACTTAACAAAAGTCGAATTATCGGACGAGACAATGGGCGAGTTTGTTAACAAACAACTTAGTGAATTCTATGGCGTTGGAATCAGCCATCAAAGTGTTCCACGAACTCCTCAACGAGCGGTGTAGTTGAAAGAAATCGAACTCTTGTAGAAGCTAGAACAATCTTGATTTACTCAAAGGTTCCAATGTTTCTCGGGCTGAAGCAATTGCCCTTGCATGCTACACAAAATCGTTCCCTAATTCACAATGTTCATGGAAAAACTCCATATGAACTTGTCCACAACAGAAAACCTAATCTCTCTTTCCTTCGTGTGTTTGGTGCATTGTGTTATCCAACTAATGAGGGTCAAGACTTAGGCAAACTTAGGGCTAAAGCGGACATTGGAGTATTTGTAGGATATGCACCAAACAAAAGGGATACCGAATCTACAACAAAAGAACCCGAAATATCATGGAAACAATTCACGTTACGTTTGATGGGCTGACCGGTCAAATGGCTCTGGACAATCCATTCGGGACCCGCTTCAAAACAGTCCCATTGGTTCAATCCTTGTTCCAAACTCTTCTCAAGAAACTCCATATGTACCTCCATCTGAAGATGATTTAAAGAAATTGTTTGATCCTATGTTTGATGAACTTTATGATTCAATTACTAATGAGGTGTTGATCCCTACAACAGAGGATGCTCATATTCCTGAGAATGAAGTCAATCCTTAGTCTCTCAATATCTTTAAGTCAAGAAGCACCTGCTGCTGATCCTTGAGTCTCATCAACAAATCATCATTCTTCAAATCTACATCATGGAAATGTTTATGGCATCAATGATGAAGTTAATCCCTTTGCTACTCCCGAAGATGCTCCATTTGAAAACATATTTGCTCACGAATCATCATCGAACCATCTTCTTCGAGAGACATCGACTCGGCTACTTGGTCCCTCAACAACTACCACATGAACACCTGAGAAAATGGACTCACGATCATCCATTAGACAACATCATTGGAAATCCTCTCGTCCAGTATCCACACGGAAACAACTTGCAACCGATGCCTTATGGTGCTTCTTCAACTCCGTACTCTCTAAGATCGAACCAAAAGATGTTAAAACCGCCATGAATGAAGATAGGTGGTTCAATGCCATGCAAGATGAAATTCATGAGTTTGATCGACTAGATGTATGGGATTAGTACCGCTCAGATTGTGCTATGATAATTGCTCTAAAATGGATCTTCAAAGTGAAACTTGATGAGCATGGTGATGTGTTGAAGAACAAGGCTCGATTAGTTGCTAAAGGATACGTCGAGGAGGGTATAGACTTTGAAGAATCTTTTGCTCCATGGCTTGAATCGAGGCAATTAGAATCTTTTGGCTAATCTTTGCAAGTAAGAACATGGTAGTCTATCAAATGGATGTAAGGCGGCATTCACGAGCGGAGATCTTAAAGAAGTCGTCTACGTCAGCCAACTGAAGGATTTGTGAATCAAGAGCATCCTACTCACGTTTATCGTCTGAAGAAGGCTCTTTATGGTTTAAAGCAAACTCCAAGGGCATGGTATGATACTCTATCAAAGTTTCTTCTATCTACCGGATTTAGCAAAGGAGCGTTGATCCACATTGTTCACGAAGTCGGGCAAACATTTAATTCATGTTCAAATTTATGTTGATGATATTATTTTTGCCTCGGCTGACCCAATGGAATGTGATCGTTTTCTAATGAAATGAGTTCAAAATTTCAAATGTCAATGATGGGACAAATGTCATTTTCTTGGGATTACAAATTTCACAAAGTCCGGGAGGCATTTTCATAAATCAATCTAAATATGCAACTGAGATCTTAAAGAAATTTGGATTTGATTCATGTGACCTGTTGACACTCCCATGATTGATCGAACCAAACTAGATGAGGACCACTCGGGGATCATGATTGACCAAACAAAATATCGTAGTATGATTGGATCCCTGATGTACCTCACGGCTAGTAGACCGGACATCTTGTTATTTGTTTGCATGTGTGCTAGATACCAGGCTAAGCCTACTAAAAAGCACCTTGAAGCGGTTAAGCGGGTCTTTCGGTATCTCCAAGGAACCATCAATATGGGACTTTGGTACCCGAAGGACAGGTATGTCACTAACGACCTATCGAATCTGATCATGCGGGATGTCAAGATACACGTCGAAGTACGTCAGGAGGTGCTCAGTTTTTGGGTGATAAGCTTGTGGGCTGGTCTTCAAAGAAGCAAATGAGTACTTCTATTTCCTCTCTAGAGGCTGAATACATAGCCATGTCATCTTGTTGTGCTCAAATCCTATGGATGAGATCTCAATTATCGACTATGGCTTTGAATTCAACAAAATCCTCATCTTTGTGATAATAAAAGTACTATTGCTCTCTCATGCAACAACGTTCAACACTCAAGAGCAAAGCATATCGACATTGGACATCATTTCATCAGGGAACAAGTGGAAAAAGGTGTGGTGGAACTCTATTTTGTGAGATCTGAATATCGCAGTTAGCGGACATCTTCACCAAAGCTCTTCCAAGAGAACGTTTTGAGTTCATTCTTCCTCGACTAGGCTTGAAAAGCTTTCAACCGAAAAACAAAGCGTCTTGAGGAAGAAGCGAGGAGTAAAGGTCTATCTTCATCTATCTCTTGTATATATCTATTAGAAAATCAAAATACAAAATTATAAAACCTTCAAAATCCATAAAAATCTGAAAAATTCGAAAAATCTTCAAAAATATTGTCATTTTGTCATGCGTTTTTCGGTTCGATTATATCTACGGTCTTTGTGCTGTCATTCAAAGAATGACACGGGACTTTAGATGTTGTTGAATTCAAATCAAAAAAAAAAAATTTTTTTGGGAGAAGGAGAAACAATGGTTTATTGTCATTTGGAAGTAACGCTTTTTCAAAAAAAGAAGAGCCATACTTTTATCATGTTTTCTAAATTCCATGCTCTGATTCTATAAACATTTATCTGCTGAAAACTAAATGCTTTGAAAAATAACTTGGTCTCTATTTTTGATAATCATCTGGACTTATTTGTCAAAATATCAATCTCACAATCAACAACCTATGTCATTGATTGAGGGGAGAATGATTTCAATTAAATTAAAAAGTTATTTGGCATTCAATTGTTTTCAAAAGATATACATGCATGTTTTATCAATGGAGTTTAAAGTCTTAAAATCCGATCATTATCAGTTAAAAAGCTTTCATAATCAAGTCACAATTCTCCTTAAAGCTTTCAAAATCAATTTAAATCTATAAGAGATCACAAATCTCAAATGATTTGATAATTGTGATCGGGGAGAATGTGTGATTTAAATTGGATTTAAGCTGATAATTCGGTAAATGGTTTTATAAGGATGTACAAGCTCCCCTTCCCACATGTGACAAACGATTTCAAATTTTCCATGCACATGTTGAGGGGAGCATCTATCTTAAACCTATGATTTGAAACGTGATAACTTATCTCAAGGTGCGGGTTCCCTCTAGTATGTGCAAAACTCTTTTCAAATCTCGAGGCACATATTGAGGGGAGCAAAATCATGAAAACCTCATCCTTCCCCAAAATGCTTTATCTACTTGATTCGATTAGGGAAGTGATGTTGATATTTTTGAAAATGGTAATCAAAGAAGTTAATTCTTTCTCTTGCCTCCGTGTGGAAAACTATTTCAAATACTTGATTCACATGTTGAGGAGGAGTTCTTCTTCTAAAAATATCAAAAACAATTCAGGTACAAAATGCTTTGATAAAATATCATAAGTATCGGGATTGATTTTCAAATGGTTTTCAATTGGTTCCTATGGCAGATGAACAATACCAAAAACCCACCAACTTTACATTATAAATGGTGATATAAGGACGATAAGGTTAGGTATGTGTTCCCATGATCCGCCGGAACCGGAGGGATCTACCCAGGGACTATCCACTAGTTAGTGTAGAGTTCTTAGGTATGATGATAAAAGGAGAAAAATGAGATATGGGAAGAGTGCGGACTAAAGTGAGCGTCTTGGAATAAACCCAACAAGGTTCTAGCTATGAAGTCTCGGTAAGCCTTTGAGAGATTGAAAGAATGAATGAATGAAAAGGGTGAAAAACAAATAGCCCTCCATTTATTCAACCTTAGGGCAGAAACCGGGTTCAATTCATATGCTACGGATGGTAACATCGGTATTGAAGACAAGGCGTCATGGACCCGGTGGCCCGCACTTCAACTTTCCTAACCACTCAAGTTCCTCTTAAAAGGACTTGTTTCATTCTCACGGGGAACCGACATTATCTATCGACTTTCTCTTAGAGATTGTTGATATTGAAGGAGACCCTCTCCCTAGTCTCGGATATAGGATCCAAATATGCACAAATTGAGTCTAGAGCCACGAGATCATCAATAAATCTCATTAGGACACTTTCAATGAAGACTCTGTTTCACATGTGGAAGAGAGATTATATCTTGAGTCCTACATTATCCTTGTGGTATTGCCGAACATCAGTGATGTGTTTACATATTCACGTGAAGATGGAAAGCCTTACGGAGCCAACATCTAACAAGCTCTGGTAGGTGGCATGTGAGATCTATTATATGATCAACCATGTGACAAGCTGAACGAAAACAATGGGGCGATTCAATCTTTTGAATCAATCACGGTTCAGTTATGGATTGTGGATACCTTTGAAAAAAAAAACCGGTCTTTGTGCTTTAAAACTCTTTTCATTAGCACGTCGACCGTGTACTAATTTTTCAAATCAAAAGGTGTTTTATGATTGATAATTGATTTTCATTAAAACCTTCGTTATATTGCAAAAACAATTTCTATTGAGCAATACGATTGTTTTCAAATCTCTTTTCATCAATCGGTGGACGTAAATTCGGTTCACTCACCTCCGTGTTGTCTTCTTTGAGGCGTTCGGTTTGAAACACTAGAGCAGCTGCGAAAACCTGTCAAGGAAATTCTTCGGATTATACACGATCACGAGCGTACTTGTGCGATCAACGGGAACCGTGGGCGTGTGTACCTCAATTCATCGAAAGTGATCAAAGACACTTTCGGTGCGCTTTGCTAAGCGCTGTCTTATGCGAGGTACACCCGGCGTTTCTTGACTGATCGAATGAAGCGGTCAATCCATAGACGCATGCTCACCTAACACATTCATCTCAAAAGAAATCATGATTAGTGCATCAATGACTCGATATTTTACTCCATGCTTACCTTTCGCTCTGCCAATATCATGAATCAACGAATGCTTCCTTACTCGATGAGAATATCATGATCGAGAATGTGAGCATGTCGGTCCGAATGTCACTACATCACATAATACCAACACCACAATGGATGTATCAGAGATTTTCTATTAGATGATCTCATGGCTCAACATTATTATCCGCGTGGATCATTAAAAGACCTCCACTTGGATTAACCAAACATGCAATGAGTGGAATCAATGACTCGAGCTTGAACAAAGTACTACATCATGAATGCAAGATCAATTGTTAATGTAATATCTGATTGTATTCAATGTCATTTTAGTATATGGTTGAGGTGACCTCCTTAGGGGAGATTGTTAGGAATTAGAAATTCCGGTTATTAAAGAGTCGGTCACCTCAAGTATATGTAATCGTTAGAATGCTCGTAGTCATAGTTATATTTAGTTAAGTAGTATTTTGTTAAGTAACACCGTGGAGGACGGACGGGTCTTTACCCACTGTATGCACGATCCACGCCCGTTGTGTGGCGTTATATGTAAGACTATAAATACTCTCTACCTCCCAAGGTAGAGAGTTGGAGCTCATAATAATATCTTTCACTTTCTCTCACTAAGTTCCCTAAACCTCTAACTTTCTCTCTCTAGAATTCCACTTATACGCCCACTTGTGTTAATGGTTTGATGTGTTTGTGAAATCCAATATCCAACATATTTTTATACTATGTTCCTGCTACGCTGCTGCAAATATCATGAGCTTGATAAAGCTTTAAGCTACTAGTGGAAAGATGTCATGATCACGAAAGTGTGAGCATGTAGGGTCAAAGTCAAAACATCACATGATGGCAACACAATAAAGGGTGAATAAGAGATTGTGATGATCTCAATTAAAGCTCAAGCATCAAAGATGTGGATGGGATTAAAGGCCTCCACTAAAAGTACAAAACTATCTGAATTTAAAGAATCATTTCTAAAGCACAAAAGATCTTGAGATGTGGAAGAATTAATGTCTCTACGAGCTCAAAATTTGAAGATTAATTAGAATGCTAAGATTGAAATGTAAAACATGGGGTGACCTCCTCGGGAGATATTTAGGAATGGAAAATTCCATAGTGAAAGTCGATTAACCCAATATTATCTAGCATAAGTTGTCGTGACATGTCGATTTGTTACGTTATTTGTTAGTTAATTAGTTAGTTATTAGCGTAGTTTAGTTTAGTGTAACACCATGGAGGAGGGCGGGTCTTTACCCACTGTATGCTGATCCATTAAATAGGGAGGACGTTGTAGTTGTAACTATAAATACCCCTTCCATCCTTGGAAGGGGTGTCTTTTCATTTTATAAAGCAACTCTCTTTCGAACCTCCTCTACACTCTCTTCATCTCTAATGGCTTTCTTATTTAATCATTGTCCTAGACCACCCGAATCATCAAACAACATAAATAATCACGATCCTACTACCCACGACTAATCCCAAAAAAGATCTACTCCTTTACAACATCATCAAGGATATCAATATCCTTGGATCTAATACTAGTCTATCTTGTACATCGAAACACACCATATTGAATGTACATCTAAGTCACCTTTCACTAATGCCTTTGACTAGATCTACAAGACACCTTTCACTAATGTCTTGTGTCTTCATTCTAAGCACCTTTCGCTAATGCTTCTTGTCTTGACTTCTAAGCACCTACCACAAGTGCTTATCCTATAGACGATAGATACCTTCACTAATATCTTCGTCTTGATACTTGAGACATCTTTCACTAATGTCTTCAACACTACACTTCTTTTGAAGAAAGGAATGCGTCAACAAGAGAAGACTTCATAGCCTTGATGATGAGGCATGTGGCAACTCATGGACTTGAGCTTGCTTGACTTCAAGAGGTGGTGATCTCGCCTTTTAGAGGAACCTAAGATCACACAAAAAAATAACTACAAACATAGATCTCTTGGATCTAAGGTTAGTGAGTTTTTAACTCAGGGAGAAAGTATGTTAGAAAGGGGTGAGGAATAATGAAGAAATGGCTCACTATTTATAGAGGAAAATCTCACAGTTCAGGATCGGATCCCTTCCACTTGGGATCCGGCTAGCACAAAGCTAGGGATCAGTGGAACTCTCCTCTTTACCCATGGGTATTTTGGTTATGGGTCATGGGTCATGGGTTGAACCATGGATCTTTGGCTAGATACTATGTATCTTTGAGTGCAATGCACTTAGTCACTTAGGTATGGGTTGATCCATGGGTTATGGGTATTATCCATATGTGATATAAGCATGATGTCATGCAATGGGTTATGGGTCAAGATCTATGGGTTATGGGCTTTGGGTTTATACACTATATTCAATGTTGCCCAATGGGTTTGTGATACTTAAGTTCTACCCATTTATATTACCCAATATACTACATACTAGTTATGTGTATATTTTACCCAAATATGTAGACACTAGTTGTTGTACATATGTATTACTAAATCATAAAATCACTTATACTTGTTTTAGTGTTTTATGTGAATATGTTAGAAACTATACGTTCAAACCATTTACGTATTTTATTTGTTTCGTTAATATGATTTTACGTTTGTTATCGACAAAACATTAGAAGATCGTAAAATATAAATAAACGTTTTTCTGCTTATTTGTATAACAGAGATATTACCCATCCTATTACATATTATATTACAACAATTTATTTATTACAACATTTTATGTAAATGACCAAATGTATATACTTTTCAAAACAACATGTATTCTTATAATTTTTACTTATAATAACTTTATATTTGTTATCAACAAAACATACGAGATAAGCTAAATATAAACAAATGTTTTTACGGTTTATTTGTATTAATAGAGGTGTTGATTTTACCAATTTGTGATACATACCATGAAGGGTATTTGTTTTACTTGACCATGTATGACTCATTCGAATCTAAACCTGAGGGTGTGACTAGTGTCGAGTCTCAACTCGAACAGTCATACAGATGGCCGCAACGAGGCTCAAGTTAAGTCTCCATGTTTTCGTTGACGTTAGTCTAAATACTTATGTTGTAGTTACTAGTCGGTTCGTAGTAGTTTAGTCATTGTAGTTGTTCGATGTGCAAGTGAATTCAAGAGTGTTTGTTTTTGTTTGCTCCAGAGTCGAGAGAACTTAGAGGGTGTTTGTACTCCGTCTAACATTAGACCACGAGATGGTCGTGTAAATCTTGTAAGCTTGTTCGTCTAAACCGAAAAGGTTTAAGGTTGTTGCGTCTTTGTGTCTGTTGAATTCCCTCACGTCCAAAGCAGTGTCCTCAACACCACATCTTCCTAAACGTATTTTGTGTTAGCGTGATCTCGGGCCTCAAGCCGATTTGTAAGTTGGTGTAATTGGTGCGAAGCCATCGGATTCAAAGTGCGTTCGGTTTTGTCTACACATCGGGCCCGGCCAAGTCATATAAGAATGTTGTGTATATTGGGCTGAAGCCAGAATATGTAAGGGTCATTTTGGTATAACAGTCCATCGAGGCGCGTTGGTCATGCGTTGTCTCCGAGTCTTCCTTGACTCGACTCCGTTTCATTGACTTCGTCGCCGTCTTGTTCGACTCGCCTCACACGACACCATTATCGACATACAATAAAAACACGGCATACCATTTGCACTCGACTTCGTTCACACTACGATTTTTGTGACAAACAATATATCATTAGTATAATATTAACAAGACAGCAAATAATAAACATAAACAAAGTTGGCAAACAAGATACTCAAAATATAAAAATCGGTTTAATTTGACATGTTTTTCGACGGAAACGGTTCCATTTGGTGAACCGGTTATTTTTCGTTTGTAACCCATAACTTTTAAAATCCGTTCTTTATATCACGGTGCACTGTTTAAACACCTAACTTTCTTTAATTGGTACAATTTATTTTTACTTTCTTGTGTCGGTAAAATTTATATTTTAGGCTTATTTGGGTATTTTTGTTCGAACATTTTTCAGTATGTATTTTTTATTATTTTTTTTGGTAAAAGGTCAAAACGACCCGGCATGTCTTTTTTGTCATTGTTGAGTTTTGCATTACACGCCTATAGAATTAAACTGTTGACTTTCAATGTAAGATTGAATGAAAGTGGTAACAATGAAACTTTCAATATCTATCTTATATAAAATGAAAGTGGAAAAAGTGAAAAATGTTGAAAGTTGAATGTTGAAAACATGGTCATGGAGAGAAATAAATAATATAATTAATTAACATTAAAACACCCCATTACTTAAAAGTACAATAATTTATTACATTGTATCCCAATTAAAAGCATCATATACCAATTAAAAACAACCAATGAAACGATACCGGGTTGACCCGTTGAAACCGATACCGGGTTGACCTTGAAACCTTAGATGTCGGGTTGACCCGGGGCAAACTGAGCGCACTTGGCTATTTAACGGTTAATTTGACATTTTTCGACCCAACCTATCGGTTTACTTCGGTTTAAATTGACTTGTTTTTTATCGAACGGTTCAACGGTTGAACCACCGTGGTGTCGGGTTTCAAATTTGACAAAATTATATGAGAAATGATGAAGTATTCTTGGAACCATTGACAATTGTTTGAAATGAGAACAAAATTGTAGTTTTTGGTTTATTTTGCTTGTGCAATGTAATTTGTCATTTGTATAATGTTATTTTAAAAAATGTTGCTCTTGCACCATTTAAAGGGACTAGCATATATGATAAATTGTTTAAAAGTTAATATATATTGTATAGCTCTTTTCAATGGAGTGTATCAATAATGTTATGTAAGTTTATTAAAATAAAAAAAAATAAATAGTATTGTTATCTTTAGCTTGTAATTATTTGTACTTCAAACAAATAGCTTTGAACAATGCATAAATATCTATACAAATTGATAGTACAAAATAATCTTATATGGTGATATCCAATTTCAAGTTACATTTTAAAAAGCCACACACCAAATGATAAACGTTACATGTAAAAATAGTTATCACTGCACAAATTAACGTAAACAAGCGATTAGTACACATGTTGGTTATACATACAACTACAATATAATATTGCCAACTACATAATATCGTTCTTTTTGTAATCTTTGAATCATTATTACTTAAAATCTTAATAACAAAACAATCCATTAGAAAATATCTTTCACACTTAGATCATTCCACATAATTTTTTAAAACTATATATTTATCTTTAGCTA
This sequence comes from Chrysanthemum makinoi, assembly GCA_910596185.1. Classification (NCBI taxonomy): domain Eukaryota; kingdom Viridiplantae; phylum Streptophyta; class Magnoliopsida; order Asterales; family Asteraceae; genus Chrysanthemum; species Chrysanthemum makinoi. The sequence continues at coordinate 264,486,955 of OU343224.1, forward strand.
TGCAGCGTAAATTGTAGTTATTCGAAACGATTCTCAATCTACAAATACGGTTTGTTGAAAGAAACTTATGGGTCATCAGAACTTTCAGACCCAGACATAAGCTGCGGTACGGTCACTAGATCTAGTACTTTCCAAATTGGCTAAAAAACTTAGACCATTTTTCAACATTTCAACATTCAACATTGACCATTTTTGCAAACTGAGTGATGAATCTTGAGCATGTCACTCGGCTTAGTGAAACATCAAGGCTTGGACTACTTGATGCATAATAAAATATCCAAACACAATTTCAGAATTGCAGATGACAAGATGAGGCTCATGTGTGCACAATTGCATTTTAACAAGCATTGTGTATCCAGATTCGAGTCATGATTTACTAAGTATAAGTAATACTATTAATTTACACTATTTACCTACTCCTAATCAAGGACCTTGATCTCTATGTTCCCAATCGACTAATCTGAACCTTTATGTGATATCTTTATCTGTATTTCCCGACAAAATGCCTCTGGTTCCGCGTCGCAACTCTTACCGTGGGTCAGCATGCATGTTGATGCTCCTCACTAATTCAAACTTGGGAAGTCGATATATTTTACGTTTACTTTTGTACCCAATCGTCAGCTAGCAAGTATTAGATGATCTCCGTCTCTAATAAGTCGTATATCTTCTATAAGAGCTCCTTCTTTGCTTAAGACTTTGGTAGGAGAAATGGAAAATTTTTGTTCCCCGATATCTAGCAGGCTTTGAAGGGAATCAGGAAGACGTATAAGTTTTCCTGCTTTGTCGTTTACTTCGGGACAACTAATGGTTACTCTTGCAATTTGATGCATTCGGTCCACACCAAGGCTAGGTAGCGGTGATGGCATAAACCCCATTTCAACTGCATTATGTAAAAATACTAGACATCGTAAATAAGAAATGTATCACAAGAGGATATATAATTGAGATGCATATTGATATTTATAAGAAATGTCTGTTAGACCTTGTAAATTGCCAGGATTAACAGGTGTTCATAAGAAAGGTTTTCGTATAAGACTAAAAATAAATCAAATTTCTTCTCTGTTTTCATTCCATTTGCAACATTCATATAAATAGTGAAACAAATCAACAACTTAAGGAACAAGAACATGGTAAAACTAATGCAATTGTGGTCCACTAAACAATCTTATATAGTTATATAGCGTTTATGGCTTATTTGGTTTTGAATTTATGTTTCACAAGCTCGCTTTTTGTGGTTTATTTTGAAGCTTTTGGCATATAAAGTTTATTGTGACATAATAAACTTATATAAGCCAAAAAGTTTCAAATAAGCCACAAAGCGTATAAACATAAGCCCAAAACCAAATAAGCCGTAATGTATATAACCCGAAACAAACACCCCCTAAAGCTCACCGTGCATGTTAAGTAATGGAGATTGTAGTTTATTGATTTCCAGAAATGTTTGACTAACAACTCGTATCAGTGACCTCCAAAAAGTTACACTATTTTTCATAAATAATAAAGGAATTAAATATGCTATTAAATAGTATAATATTACAATTACAATTTTACGTGAAGATTCTAATTCTTTCAATAAAAACGTTGTAGTTGTATGCATGCAATTTAAGCTAGGGAAACTTTCAACTGTTTCCTGTTCAAAGCGTTCGTTTTTAAGTTGAACATTCTAGTTTGATTGGTTACAAGTAAAATCTAAGTCATGTGATCAATTCATATGCAAATACTATTTGCGGGATGTATGCATGATTACACGCTAAAAGTAGACAAGATACTACATAAAAGGATTTAAAGTGTCCAGTACGGATATTTTAACTCCTAACTCAATATAATTGTTCTTTTATGTTAACCAAATAACTAGTACTTCAAAACAATGCCATTAAGATAGCACGACCTAAAATATTTGCCCCAAACTAAAGGTGGCAAGTTGGACTGCGTTGAATATGATTAAAAAACGATACTCTTATAATATTAACCTGACTTTTGAAATGAATTAGAGGCATTGTAAGGAGACTTTTTACTTTTAAAATGCTTGAAATATCCTTTTCATTAGCGTATTTTCATTGACCCCTTTTAATATAAAGCACATCCCAAATGACCCATTCGTAAGTATCGGGTCGAAAGTGCAACCCATACTACGAACTTAAAGTACAGACATATGTGGGATATCCAGTCACTAATTAATGCAGTAGAATAATGTGTACCTGCATTCTGTTTCCTACTAGCAGATGAAACAATTCCGAATACTGAATTACTGAAATCATCGGCCTTTCTCCTGCTATCTTGCATGCCAGCAGACGAGGCTCTTGGCATTTCAGTGGGCAAATGACGCATCCTGGGTTCACTTTGGTACTTTTTAATATACGCCGCACCATCAAGTTTGCTTTTAATACCACCAGGTTTCTCTTTAGGCGCAGGCATATTCTGAAACAACTCTAAAATATCTTCATGTGCCTGATGATCTGCCAAATCTCGTGGGGTCCATCCATGCACATCTGGCAAGTCAATGTTGGCTCCATTGTTTATTAGAAACTCAACTACTTGTGTTTTCTCTTCCGAGATGGCCTTATGTAGGGCTGTAGTTCCTATAGTGTTCCGAACTGTAACATCCCCACCATGTTTGATTATGTCTTTAAGTAAGTCTATGCTGTTTTGTTCAACAGCATAAGATGCAAAGTCACCCACATCGCTTGACGCTAAAGTTGCACCATTGTCTACAAGCAATTTTATTACTGGATCATTTCGACCCATGATTGCACTCCACAGGGGAACATTTCCTTCACAATCTGCAAGACCAAAATACTACTAACAATGATTATGAAGTTGTATATTGCAAGTTGAAGAGTACAGAAGAATATGAAAATAGCGGCATTTGACCAGCCATGTGCTTTATGAGAAAAGAAAAGGTTTATTGTCAACTTATATATATTGAACTTCCTTTAAAAATGACAAATATGGGAACCATATAGATTTGACAACATAAAAGTAAATTATTTTAAGTTAGCTGTTTAGCATCAACATAATTGTCAATTCCATGAGACATCATAAAATGGCAAGTTATATAACTTTCACAAAAAGATGAGACAGCTAATTTTTAAGAACTTATCTAAAACAAAATTTCTAGAGGTCAAGTGATGGCAAGATGCGTGTTCTGTAGTTGTGTCTAGCAGAATTAAAGATATATTTGACCGTAAGATACCTCTTCTATTTGGATCAGCTCCATAATCTAAGAGTAAAAGCACACATTCTAAACTTCCTTTGGCCGCTCTGAGATTCTGTACAAGTAGACCCAGAATATAGTTATTGTTAAGTTTGATGTGTCATTTTCAGATCATGTTATTATATCTCTAACAAATCAAATCAGTAAAACATTCAAAATTAGCTAAATAGGAATATTAATGGGATCAAAGTCGCGTAACGTGCAATCTTAAATAAGTGGAGCCTTTAAAATATTAAAACAAAATAATCAAATAGTTATTATTTAATAAAAAGAAATTTTGTGAACATAAGGTATTTCCAGCACGACCTGTTTCCCCCATAACAAAATTACCTAAACCCACCCATTTTGCCACCTCTACCAAGGAGGTGATCTCGGAAATAGGAAGAACATGGATACCAAACAATAGTACTAGAGTCCATCTCATTTCTTTGTCGAGGCCACCCGTCTAAGCAGTTTATGAAGCAATACGTCATCACCTCTTGTTACTGCAAAACATAAACTGAGAGGCACATCCATCCTTCCTTGAGACAACATATTCTCTGTATCTGCCAATACTGCTTCCATTATTGGGTCTGTTTTTTCTTTCAAATGCTGCACCATAAATATGTGACACATTCAGAAATGCACAATATGTCAACAAACAAGGTTGCTCCTTAAATATGTGACACATTCAGAAATGCACAATCTGTCAAACAAGGGTGCTCATTAGGCAGGGAAATGATACCTGAAGAAGATTGCTGATGACTATTGTGCCATCTGCAATTTTGACTGGATAATGTTGCGAAATTGAGTGCGATTCAGTCTTAGCAGCTGGCTTAATCGTCTTGTACGAACAGTAAATACTTGTGGTCTGTAACAAAGCACACCTATTTCACCACACACATCTCCCGTCTTTAACTCTCTAACAACCTGCAAAACATGCACATAAATTCCTTCACATCTTTAATTTCCTTTTTATAAACCACTGTACTTCGCTTACGCCAAAAGGATGCATTTACCATTTAAGAAGTACCTGTTCAACTCCACTTCTCCGACAAATTAGCTCCTGGTTAAAATCCATTTTAGAAGCTGTTCAAGCAGAAATGTTTAATAATAAATTTCCTTTGTTTAATAACAATTAAGAAATTGGGTTCTACTCGGTTATCATCTGAGTGTTTTTCTATAAATTCTTGTTGTCAAGGAGAGGAGAGGAGCTTGAGATTATTACCACAGCTCCAGAAACCAAAATGTAGAAGTCCGTGGGAGCTTCATTTTGCAAGATTACATCTTCTTTTGGTGGAAAATACTCAGCTCTCATCTCCGAGACCTACCAACATGCAATCAATAATTAGACAATCCATCTCTTATATGTTAACAGTATAGACACCTGTATGCAACACTGTTCATTATGGGTGTATATGGATGTGTATTTTGATATTGTTTATGTAATAATAAATACAATTGATTGTAGAAAATATTGTTCGGATATCATTAGGAAAATAAAGTAAAAGAAGTCATGCTTGAAGCTTGATGTAAAAATTCAATCAGTGATGGTTGTATTGAGTTTCAGTAGGAGTGACAAGCCAATTATGTGTTACTTTACCATTTCTTTTGTTTTCGATAAATTAAGTCCTTCAAAAAGAAACATGAACAAGAACAATAAATACCATAATATTATCAGAATTTGGTCTTACCAGTTGAAACAGCGTATCGTTTGAAACACCATTAAACAAGTACACTTGATCAACAAGGCCATAGAACAAAAAATTTGAAATACTTGATTGAATGGCTTTTGGGAGCAAATCAATAATTTCTTGCTGCTGCAGCCATTCTGAGTCAGCTCGGTACTTCAAGCATAAGTGAGCTAGCATCTGATCTTGCAGACGGGGAGGGAGATGGTTCCTTTGTGCAAACCCTGATGCTGCCTGAATGGTCTCTCTCTACAGACACAAATATTCATATCTCATTCCAAATACGCCCAGATGATGAATTCATCAAATGTAAATGAAACAACTTCCAAAAAGCAGGTCAAATAACGGGTAATTTTGATATGGTTGCGCATTATATTATCTATCTTAATTTTTAAAAACAATGTGTTAAATATGATTAGAAAAATGAGTAGTGATAGCCAGCCTATGTCTAAAACTCTTTCGCAACTTTTTATGTTAGAGTGTTAGACCCCCATATGCATCAAACACAGAAAATTACGTTTTTTTTATTTATTCATTATTTTACCGCTATATGAACCCTTAGTAATCAAATATAACCAGATTGAATCCATATATATGTAAACGAGCCCAAGTTGCCAGAGCTAGTTAACATGATCTTCATTGACCATAAGCAACAGCGTATAAACTATAGAAAGAAGTTCCCGAAGAAACTGAGTATACAACAAGATATTTCCATTCATCATGGGGGTGTATGCAAACGTATTTTGCGACAAAAAACTAATGTTTTTACTTTATCCGTAGAAAGAGTGATAACAGTAACACTGGGTTTTCTACATTAGGAAACTTTAGACCCGTTCGATCATATATATAGGGGATAGCTTGGCTACAATTTTTCATAAAAAATATACTAGCAATGGATCAGGGACCCAGAAAAGAATCATGAACACAAAAGAATCTCGGACCATTATAGCTCAAATTGTAGCAAATTGGCTCAATAAATTGTAGCTAATATATTCCCATATATATATATATATATATTGTTTCACCTGTAAGCATAACAAGTAGGGTTGGATCAGTTGGTAACCCCTTTCTCTCAACCGAGAGGTCGGGGTTCGATCTCACTCCCTACAAAGGCGGAGGTCCTTTTTATTGGGTAGAGCTTCTACCCTTTAGGTAGGGGTAAGGCTTGTCACATCTTAACCTCATACCCGGAAGCGGTATTGGGCATACTTAGTGGAAGAAGGCATTGGGTGTTACTTTACTTTTTTTTTTTTTTACCTGTAAGCATCATATTTCCCCATTAATGGTTAGATGGGTGGTAAAATTGTCACATCTAGATATCTCTATTATATAAAAAGAAAATACATTTGCTTTAAAACTGTCAAATGTGAGAACTGTGAAGTTACTAATTTACCCTTACTCCTTATTCGTTCCAAAATTATACTTAACACATATATACTTACCATCCGGGACTACTTATAAGTTTAAAGTTTGATCCAATAAACAATATTCAACTATTTCGTAAACGAAACACTTGACCACAGTTTCGCTATTATAATTATTTGCCACTTTGAATTTCTGACGATATGCATGGCTACTCGCTTAGTCATTTATAAAGGAGAAAACTACTCACAAATTTTCGTGTTCGACCAGTCCGTTCAACAATTAGTGTGGTCATGTTTCCAATAAAGTATGCACTCAAGCCCATGTTGAAAAGCATGAAGCATGAAGCAAATACCATTTCCTTCCAATTAACGGCATGTATATCACCATAGCCTGTAGTTGTTATTGTTGTAGTAGTCCAATAAACTGATCTTATATAACGTTTTGCTAGACTGTCTTTATAGACGTCTGTAGGTGAAAGTCCCAGCCATGTGTTTGACTGATCCTTGTAACCGTGGGCAATAAGATACAAAATGCACGCAGACAAGTGTACAGTAAAGAGTGAAACCTACAATCACATCAACAACTTCATCAGCCAACTTGTATTCAATGCTTAAAAATAAACGGTTCCAATGGGCCGTAAGTCAACCGAAGTGCACTTTTAGTGCTTATCATCTAACAAATCATTTTATTCAAGAAATTTTATTATTGTTGAAATAACATACTAGTATTTATTATAATCATATTTTGCCCACTAGTTACTCATAAGAAAATAATTATATCTCGAACAAGAAGTAATTTAGGGTCAACCAACCCAACCCGCTCGACCCGCCCATATTTCAACCTGTAAATAAAATACATACATATACTTACGAAAAGAAGCTTTGCCATTCGAACCCAAAAATAGCTGTAGTTACGATCTTTCTCCAATCTGTTAAGAGATTTGCATGGTAGATATAGAAATTTAGTACTTCACATTTTGAAACTAAACACAACACTCCTAATATCACTTGTTGTTTGAACAAGTAAAATGTTCCTTGGAGAAAAAGGTAACTATAGTTGACACCTTCCATTTAAGAACTCTGAAGCTTGTTGTAGTGTTATATAAGGAAAATGCACCAAGGAGGCCAAAGATGAATACCTTTTTACTTAAACACGGCAAGTACCAAAACATAAAGGAGACCATCAAACTATGCAATCATTTTCACTCACCAAATCTGGAAAAAAATCAGGCTGGATCACTATAAAACTATCACTAAGCCCTTTAACCCATCTTTATTATTATTTAGTCACTTGGTTAATTAGTTATCTGTTGTTGTTATTTATTTTTAGCTCTATATAAGTCACATCAACCCATTCCTTATCACAGTCCCATGACCCATCCCTACGCCTTGTGTTTCCAGCCTGTGTTTTCATTTTTGAAGTTCAGGTTATATATATATGAAGAGTCTTTTTGACAATCTTTAATTAACCAAATTTGGTGTAAATGAGCACGACTGCATAGCTTGATACCTCCTCTGATGTTTTTGAAGTTGAGGAACCTAATTTGAATAGTTTGGCGGCTTCCATAGGCGATTTTCCATTGTGGATTATAGTAAAAGTCAAGGATGTGTGTACAAGAGTACAGAAATGTACTTAACAACACATGGAAAAAGTCATGAAGTGACTACCAATGCAACAGAGTCATGAATCAAAGGCTTTTACATCATAGATTGACTATGAAAGAATTGATAGACAACAATAAGAAACAGTTGACTCGAAACTTACCTTGCAAACATTTGACCAACTCTTCAAGACAAAGTCGAAGCATATTGAAGTAGCCATATGGTTGAAGGGAATCAGACAACATCATCCGACCAATTTCAGAAGGAATTGTGGATATGACATCAAATATGAACCATGTTTTTAAATACCTCCATGCAATTCCAGCGTTCATCAATAAGTAGGTAACTTACTTTATCTAGGTATGCTACGAAGAATGTTAAAACAATGTCAATCGCAAAGAACCCATTGACAACATTATCAGTAATAGATAGAGAACGCGCTGGTGAATCTAGAAATCCAAACTCAAATGGTGAAACCCATGCTGTGTAAAACACAAGCACTACTAGATATCCCTGCCATATTCTGCATGCATGAAAAACATATACAATCAAATCCATTATTAAAACTTCTCAATGCTACTTTTAGCATTAACATGTATCATAATTACACAAGAGGAAAAGATTTTAACCTATAACGATGATTTAAAGGGTTAATGGTGTAGCGACTAAGCTTGACATGGCGAGTAGATTGAGCCCCGAGGGATGGGAGGATACCACTGCGGATGCTGTGGACGGATGAGAGACGCTCGTCTCTCGAAATGGTATCAATATCACGGCTGGGCGAATTATCTCCCGTGCCACTACCAGCTCCCAATCTTCCACCACCTACCCATGATCCGTTCAATAACGTCATTTTTTTTCCGATCGCGATAATTTCCTTCTAAAAAAGATTCTAGCAAGGAGCTAGAAACACATATAAATTGACATAGGAATGTCACAAAAAAAGTGTGGATCCATGACCCAATCATAAACTAGGCGTAATTTTAACTTTGTCTTTTTTCTTATTCTTCTTCCTCAAATCATGAATCAAAACCCTAAATTTTTTGGGAAAAATTGTATTGTGGTTTTGTTTATGATACATATTTGTTTTCAGGTGATCGTCCATGTCTCTCGCAACCCTTTTCTCCGTAGCCGTTGAATTGAAATGTTTCACCTCTAACTTACTTCTACTTTTTCTTTTTAATATTTTTAATTCTACTAATTGTTATAAATTTTACTAGGTTTCGCTTTTGTTTTTCTGAAGAACCTCTTAATAACATCTTAATCTGACTCAGTTAGATGCAATCAGATGTTTAGACAAAAGAGTGTGTTTGTTTTTTTCCGAATAAGAGATAGTCAAAATTAAGAGTGTTTGTTTTTTTATGATTATTAAGAGCGCTAAAAGATAAAAACATTTTATTGAACTAGATGTTGAGGGGTATCTTAACACCTTTTAATGTCTAACACCTTCAAATAATTTTACAAAAAACAAACACTTTTATATCACGGATTCAGATTTCTCAACCACTTATTTATATTAAGTTGGAATCAGATTCAGATTTTTCAATCACACATTCAGATTAAGATGGCGACCGATTCGTGACTAAGAGCCTCTTAACAACAAACAACACCTTAGTTTGTTTTGATATAAGTAATTATACATTTAAATTTTAATTATGTGTGCGGTATATTATCTGATTTTAGTAATACGTATTAATACCTTTGATTTTAATTATCATGTTATATCTTGCATATAAACCAACAAGAAAGGCAGACGAAATTGTAAGTATAATATCATCTACATAAATCAGCAAGTAAGCAATATAACCACAATGAGATATAAATAAATAAGAGTCAGTTTTACTTTGCTAAAAACCAACTCGAGTAGCATACCAGCAAAGCGCTGACACCAAGCACGTGGGGCTTGCTTAAGCCTATATAAAGAACGCTGCAGATGACAAACATAACCAGTTCTTTGAGGATCCAAAAACCTGGGAGCTGATACATATAAACTTTCTCTAATAAATGAGCACGAAGAAAAGCATTCTTCACATCTAACTGATGAATAGCCCACCGAAACATTGCAATATTTAAAACTTTGAGTATAGTGGCGGTTTAACAACCGGACTAAAGTCTTGTCACACTCAATGGCTTGCTATCGATCACTGCGACCTTCGCCACTGCGCGAGCCTTATAGTGACTCAAAGATCCGTCTACATGATGCTTATGCCTGAAAAGCCACATAGATCTCACAATATTAACGTTAGCTAGACGTTCACAAGCACCCATGTACCGTTAGTAATCAAAACATTATATTCATCTAACATAGCCATCTACATGATGCTTATGCCTGAAAAGCCACATAGATCTCATAATATTAACGTTAGCTAGACGGGGCAGAAGCACCCATGTACCGTTAGTAATTAAAACCTTATATTCATCTAACATAGCCTTTTGCTACTTTGGGTCATGAAGGCCATAAACATGAGACCGAGGGAAGCAAGGTAGTGGTAGTGTGAAGCTCAAACGATCAATGGGTTTAGAGATAGCGTCCTTTACACGAGTAACCATTTAGGTGAGTATTAGATATAGTCGTGGTATCGGGAGCGGTTGCGGGTATTTTGAAAGAGGATTAATGGGTGGATTAGCTGTTGTCCGAGTGGGCAAATGTGAAGGTGGGGCAGATTGGTCCTACGTTTGAGGTGAAGTCGGTGGGCTCGCTATGGTGGAAGGTGGGTGTCGTGAGGGAAGTTTCTTGGCCGGGTGGGATTGGAGTCGTCCAATAGAGATAAAAGGTGATGTTTGATAACATCAATTAGCCGATCTTTTATATATCAAATTCCCGTGTTACCTCATTTGTATTAAAATGGTACTTAATTCGTTCATATTCGTTCATAATTGCATTTCGGATAAATGGGCTTTGGAGCGGAAAAGATGTGATATAAGGCCAAATACATGTTTTGAAGATTGATTTACGAGGGCCTATGATAATTATTTGTGAAGGTTACGCCATAACTGCTTAATAAGGTTACGGCGTAAATATGATGCTTTGAAGGATACAACGTAACCATCTCTTATTACGTCGTGAATTATTTTTTGAGGTTACGCGTAACATGATATTAGTTACGCCGTAGAGACAATTTCGACGGATATGTAGGAGATGACGGGATTACGGTGTAACCCGGAGTAAGCAATTAATTACTTTGGCGAAAGCCACGGCGTAATTATAATTTAATTACGCCGTATTTAATTAAATGCGGCTATTTTATTAGAAGTTTTGAAGTACAGGGGCTGAAGTCGTCAATATTAAAAGATTATTATTACACATTTATGTGTAAGTAAAGGAAAAAAGATGACAAATCTCCAAGTGAAAAGATGGCGCAAGATGAAGGACTAAAGTTGCTAAATGATTAAATTCATTTATTATATAAAGGATACATGTGCTACCATATTATAATATATACTAACAGCCATCTTTGGACGGGGCAATTATGGTTTTATTAAGAGGTCCGTTTTCACTTAAATCGTCCACTTATTGGTCGTCACTTAATGATTTTGTACAATTAGAGCCCAACAGTACCTTAGTGGGCCAAGTGCCACTTTCTCATTGGCCAAATTGTGTTGGGTGTTTTTCTGTTCATCTCCGTTTTCCCGTAACGATCCACGTAATATAACCCAAGCGTCATTAAAGATGTTTATACAACCTAATCTCTATACGATTGAAGGAGAACCATACAGATGTAAAAAAAACCATTAACCCGTTTCTTCTCCAGGTTTCTCTCATCTCCTAGAAAATTCCACAACCATAAGCTTATTACTAAACCCAGATCCAAAGTTCGGTTATTCCTGAAGCTTCTTCATAATAGCACCCCTTTTCAGAACCCATCATAATCAATAACCCTAAATCAATTACTGATCATGGAGTCAATCGTTTCAAAACACACGATATCTTGACTCAGCAAAAACATGAAACCCAGTTCAATGAAAAACATACTTTATTTATGTCTAATCTTCAACGAATCTGTAACATAAATAAGGTATTGATTTAATTTTATGCAGATTGATTATTTGTGTTTTTTATGTAAATTCCCATATGGGTTTTGTTTATATTATATGACAAGTACAAGTACACCAGATTTTGTGAAGTTATTTCCAATGGCCAAGACTACTAATGTGGTAGTGGAAGCTCCACCTCCACCACGTCGACCCATTTTCAGTTTTAGTGTTGGGTCAAGAAAGAACATACCTTTTAAATGGGATGATGCTCACAAATGGCTCATTAGTGGCCCTGATTCCCCTGCTCATCATCATGATAAAGTCTTTAAAAAAAAAACAGATGTCAATAATTTTATGGCATCTTTTCATTGATCGGTTAATACCTGCTCATATGTAATTAATGCTGCCCACCGGCAATTACTTCATTGGAATCAACTTATTTTGTTAAACAATGCAATAGTAATCTTCATTTAGGCATTCAGATATGTTTGAGGTAGATACTGTTATGTTTGGTAGATGTTGTTGTGTTTAATTTACAACAAAACAACTTAAACGTATGTTTGAGATAGATGTTGTTACTTCATTGGTTTTTTTATATGCTAATTTAGGCATTCAGATATCAATGAGATCGATGCTGTTAATTTAAGTTGTTTTGTTGTAAGCTGAATGATGCCCATCATGTATTTGATGAAATGCTAATTCATTTATTATCTTTAAAATACATTTAGGTAAAACAACGTTGTTGGATGAGGCTTAATTTTATTCGAATGTATAGGGGGACTTTGTTTAAATTTACTCTTAGTCAAGGTGAGTTGCATTAAGTATTTTTGATTATGTTGCTTATGAGTGTAAGTTGTTTCTTAATCTTTGTATCTTTTCAGGTTACTCTTAATTCATTATTGTTATTTGTGTTGTTTTGGCAAAATAAGAGTGGGAAAAAAAAGATGAAATGTTAAGTAAAAATGTAGATGAGCCTTACCTGTTATTTTTGTTTTTGGAAAACCGTTTGATGTAAGTGTCTCATTTTCTTATGACTTGAGAAAGCATCTTAACTCTAAAAGGAAACATGTGAAAAGGTGTACATTGTATAATGTTCAAGGTGCTCTACTGGGCCGAATATTTTTGATGATAGTTTGAAAGAATCGAAAATCTGTCAATCAAGGCATTTATGGTGCGGAAACTGAATATGTGGGATCAAGTAGTGCTAACCATCACGGTGAGAAACCTTCCTTAATTTATAGTATAGTCTTATGCCTGAATTTTGCTTCTTCTTTTTTAATGTGTTGATTACAGCCGTCGTAACACATGCTCTTCATATCGATCACGGACAAGCATGTTCTTATGGTCCTTTGTTAGCGGCCGATACAAAAAGACAATTTTTTTAGTTTGTTGTCGATATGTAAAAAAAAAGTTTTAAAAATTTGTTCAAGTTTTGATCTTTTTTTGTTAGGAAAACATGATGAGTTAGAGTATTCTTCAAGCGTCTATGGTTTTGACGGTTTTAATTGGAGATGAAAGGTGTTAGTACTTTTAGCTCTAATTTGGTTTCGGGTTCGTATTTTGTTGCTCAGTTTTGAAGGTGAATGTTCAGAATCTGTTGGATTCCTTTTGAAAGGGCGAGCGAGGTCGACACTACCGCCGTGGATGAATCGGGGTTGGTGTATTGCAAGATTGGGAAGAAGGATGAAGGTGTGGAGATGTATAAGCCGTATAACTAATTTGTGGATTTCTTATCTTTGAGGTAACTAATATATCTATGCTTAAACCATATCAATTATATCTGACCTTAAAGCAAATCAAATTACGTTGGCAACTCAAGGTACATGGATTATTAGCAAATCAAATTACCTTCCATATAGTTCCCTGGGTGCAGGGAAACTGATTATCGGATTAATAGGGTCAATAATTAGTATTAAACAAATAGAATTTGGATATAACTCATTCAGATTGTCTGGTAGTTTGTGGGTTATTTAACATGCAGATTCTTAAATAGTCGGGATTTGCGAAAGTGTCAGATAATTGGTTACATATTTATATAAAAAAAAGCATAAGCAAAAATTGGATCCTGCAAGTCTACGGCACAGTTTGTTAGAGCTTATCTTAAACAATTCTTTAGTATGTCTTACTATACTGATGAGTTACTGATGCATGTGAGCCTTTAAACATAGTGTAACAAGCAGTCGAAGAAGAAGCCAAATAAAGACTACAATTTTGTTTAAGTTTTAATTTCAGTCCTTTTTTCATAATAAAAACTTTTGGCCTCTATGTTTAACTTCTGTTTTGGCCAGTTTCTCAGGAACAAGTGGTCAATTTGTAAAGCGCCAATGGTTGAATTTGAGGACTACTTAAAGCTGCTTATAATTGTTCCTTGCATACGATGTTCTCATGCGGATAGTGTAATTTTTCTAGAGGCACCAGAGATTCTCTCGCAATAGAGGGATCGCTTATGGTAATGTAATCTGCGTATGATGATATACAAATGAATGTGTCGTTACAAATTTTTATACATGGGACCACTGCTAAAGCCTATAATGATTTATACATTGTGCAAGAAGGGGAATTGCTTTTTATCTGGTGAAAAGAGTATGCCGAATGCAATGAAGGTACAAAGTGGTCACATTCTTCAGTTTCTGCTGTAACCATTTCCTTTGGATTCCTTGACAAAGAGTGAGTTGGTGTCCCTGTTAAACAACCCAAGAACAAGAGTATTGCAAGCACAAATTTGTAATTGTGAGGTAGGTACTAACTCTCATTTTGAATCCATAGTTTGTTTCTTCGGCCTATCTTGATGTTGAGGTGCCAAAATTGGTAACAGCTTAAGAAGTTTCTGAATTACACATCTTTGAGGGCCAATATACTAGACTAAGTGTATAAATGTGCTGTTTTGTATAAGTATGAAGGGGTGTTCAGATGTGCACTTGAACTCAGTTTTAATTGTTTGGGTAAAAGTGATTATGATTTTGGGTTTTCCCCATTATTTACGGGCAATGTAATTAGGTTTCATTATTGTAATTATGTTTATTCATATGAGTATCATATCTCATATCTAGGAATCAGTAAATATCGGTTATTAGGCACAAGAGAGTTGTAAAGTTGCATATTGCAGTATAATATTTGTTTAGAGTAACTCATTAATAATGGGCTTTTAGTGATTGATATCTTAACTAGATTTGTACTTGCTTTATTTGATGCAAATTAATTATCCATGTTCTTGCAGTACTAAAAGTAGATCATTGTTGTTAACATTAGGCTATGCTAGACATATTTAGGAAGTGAAAACTGCAAAGAATGCAATGTACTATTCAGTTAACCCCATTATGTAACCTAATGGTGGTCGTCTTTTGTGCCAATGAACATGTGTTAAATTGAGCACTGTCATGAATCATGATATACTTAAGTGAGTGCATTATGTGTTGAATGCGGACTCTTTTTGCTCATTAATATTGTAGGCAAAAAAATGATCTTCAATACATTAAGTATACATAAAAGTTTTCGAAGACCAATAATATTTTACACCAAATAACCGTAAAAAAAAGTTCCAAACCATCCACACGGCATTCCCGCAGCAACGCGCGGGCTCGCCCACTCGTTTGATATCAATAGAGGGTGCGTTTTGTTACTGTACGAGGGACCCAAAAAGAGAGCAGCCAACGAGGGTGCCCCGGTACTCAACTAGGGATCGATAGTTTTATCCTTGGCACGATATGTAATTATTTTCCGACTCATATTATTATTTTGTTTTTTCATTATTGTTAATTATAATTTTGATTCTCAATATAATTATTGACAAATTAATTCTTATTGTGTTCTATTCAATTGATTATTAATTTATTATTAGTCAATTAATTATTTGATGTTATGTCTTTGTTTATTTATTATTTTATATGAGGATTTTATTTGTCATTCCACTAGGATATTTTGGTGATGTGGAAATTAGGTTTTGGCCTAATTTTGATTCTTTTTGTTATTAATGCTTTTGCGTTATTAATTGTTTCTAGTGTATGCATGCATAATTTATTGGTAGCTACCCTTGTTTCGGTAGTTTTGAATGGCGGTAGAGGCTAGTTGCTTAGGAGATATGACTAACCAACCACCATAAGTGAGTAGACTGTGACGGGAAGGGTAAGATATGACCAACTGGCGACCCTTTCTACTTGTGCGATTTTACCAACTGATCACCTACCGTTTGGATGAACTTAAGAATTAAGGGGTGAGTGTCTAAGATGCTAGCGTCCGGGCACTCACTATTATGAATCTAGCATTTAGCGGTACTTAATGACTTGGCTTAGGGGACAAGGAACAACTGGACTTATGAGGGGACACCTGACTTCTCCAATGGTGGCTCTTTGCTGATAGGTTAGGACGAACTGACCAAATGTTGTCCTCTCGACTTTGACCCCACCAAACAGAATCTAGTGACTTTTAGAACACATGTAATGTGATAGTAAACGTCGGCTCTTAATGACTGCTATTAGATTTCGAATGATTCGGGTGACTGTTGATCTTGGTGAGGATTCTAAGAACCATAGGGTAGGCGAATTGACCAAAGGAGTCTATCGACTGTTTCCACTTGTGGAAGAACTCGGTTTAAGAATTGCATCACTTTCGTTCCCATTAGCTTGTTTACCAGAGAACCAGCCCAATTGATCACGTGACACCTTAAATATTATCAATCCTTTCATTAAAACTTATTTATTTGACTAATTTAATTAATTAGCCAGTTAGGAATCAACCATTCTTGGGATGACCTCGGTCTTACCATTCCCTCACTACATGCGACCGGTACAATCGCCACTGGCGTCGTTAGTGCATTAGGTAGGCCATAGGTAGACGAGTTACTATAAATGTAAAACCTGGTCGAAATCCTGCATCAAGTTTTTGGCCTGTGGGAACGGTCTTCGTATATTTGGCTGTTTGATTAATATTATTCTACAATAATGTCTTATGTCTTGAGATTACGGCGTAACCTTGGCCATGGTTACGGCATAATCTATTCTTATATTATATCGGAGTTTCTTCAGACTCGAAGTTACGACATAGTTAGTAATTGGACTTACATCGTAACCAAGTCTGAGATATCTTAAAATTATGAATGATGTGTTATATCTCACTTGTTGCTCATGTTTATATTTTTACACTTTTAATGCACGAGGTTGTGATGGTGTGCAGGTTGAGCAAGAAAAACAAGTGGAAGGAATCTCGACAAG
The DNA here is from genome assembly GCA_910596185.1 of Chrysanthemum makinoi. Taxonomy (NCBI): domain Eukaryota; kingdom Viridiplantae; phylum Streptophyta; class Magnoliopsida; order Asterales; family Asteraceae; genus Chrysanthemum; species Chrysanthemum makinoi. The sequence goes on from OU343224.1 coordinate 264,503,987, forward strand.
ATCATAAGCCGAGATTAGGAGAGCAATGGACATGATTGGAGACGTCCGATTGATGGCTGTTGCAAGAGTCTAACTTAAAGACTCAGGGGAGTTAAAGAAATGTGATCGTCGGGACACTTCCCGTCCCTATCCTAGATTTAGTTTTCTTTGTTTTTATTCTTAGACCTTTTTGAATATTTTTGGTAGTTTTTAGATTTTGTTTTGGGTTTGGTATGTTTTGTTATCTTGTTTGCAGGTATAAAGACCAAGGATAGATAATAGGAGTTCCAATAACTCCTCTTGATCATGTAGGAAGAAGTTGACATTTTAGGTACTACAACATCGAAAGTAATTCGGCGTAATGGGCTGATCCATTTACCGCCGAACTTATAAGTAAGGCTATCACGCCCACTTCTACATAACTACGGCGCAGAATGGGTCGATCTAGTTACCGTAATCTCTTTGTTCCGATATCTTCTTTTCTCGGGTTTCTTATTACGCCTTAAGCGGGCGATCCAGATTACGTAACCCCTTCCTAGTAAACATATTTCTTAAGTCAACTCACCTACGTCGTAATCCGGCCGATCCATTACGCCGTAACTATCCTCTATGATGAATTTTTTTCTAAAAACAGTTTCAAAGCATTTTCATAACCTTGTATTAGTAATTAAATGAGCTTTGTGGGTGTGTTCCCTGTAAACCCTCACGAGACTTCACTCGTCCAATCGGGACACCGATTAGTTTAAAAGGCTTGTTATGCGCTAAATGCAACCGTGATTCCTACAAAAGTGAGTTAGGTTTTATTTTATTTTTATTTCGTCCTATTTTTGCTTTTTATCCGAATTATGCTTTTGGTATTAGTTTTTCTTGCAGCAATTCACATTGAAGAATTATGGAGCTATGATTGGTTGCAAGGGAACACTTTTTATCCGTCCTAGTTGAGTTCTATTGTGTTTGCAAGGAGTGTTGATGTGAAGATGGATGTTGCTCGAGGCACAATTGAGCGTGTTTTTGAACATGCATTATTATTCATACCAAGATAATCCAGGGGAGTTTTTCGTTCCATCTCTAACCCCTCTTATCTTTCATTATATGCTTAAGTATGACCCAAGTGGGGGAAAGGGATTAGACATAGACACCCGCTTGATTTTATATGCCCTTATTTTTCTAGTTTTTGATGAAAAGTGTTTCATTAGTAAAAGTTTGACATGTTTTTCATTACTTAACTGGATTAATCTAGACTGAGTACACCTACCCTATATTTCAATTGTGTGAGGATAAGCCTTTTCCATTTTCCCCTTATACATTATTCCATAAAATGAGTGTGCCGGTGGCTGTAGTAGACTTTAGAACTTGGCCTTGCATATCTTCTTGAGACCATTATCATGAGCATTACACTGAGGTAACTTGGTGTGATCGGTGCAGCTAGGATTTAAGGCAACTTTAGGATTGAACCCAAATAGCCCATATATGTATTGTGTATATTGACTTTTCACATCGATCAGTCAATCCCCCGGTTAAACCCTTTTTGTTGCACTCACCATTAGTGCAAGATACCCCTAGATACACCCTTCAGAGCCTTTCCTTTCATTTTGATCACCAATATATGTTGTTTCGTTATACCCTCCCACCTACCCTGTAGTTTCCTATGTCCATGGTCCGGGCGCTGTTGGTTTATTTTGGTTCCACTAGTGAAAGTCGCGTGTTTTAAATAAAGGGTTTTGGAAGAAAATCGGGTTTAGATGATAGTTGATCTCAAGTGGGGGATGCTTTTTATGTTCGTATCGATTTATTTTTATTCATGTATACCTTGTCTTGCATCAAAAAAAATGCAAGCAAGAGTTTGTTAGTTTATAGTTGGTGCTATAAATCAGCTTATGTGTCGTATTGTGTTGAGTATTCTCGCCTTGTTCAACTAGGCGCAAGTTTTTACAAATCCTTTTTGTCTTACGGATAAAATTAGAAACCCGAACATTTCTATCTCGCCTTTCAAATCAATATTCGTACAATGGGGGAATTGTACATTTCAAGTGGGGGATGGGAGATAGAAATGGTTGATTTTGGTAAAATTATGTGCTAAAGTACCAAAATTTTTAAATTTTTTATAGCACATACTTTTTTTCATTGATGATGAAGTTCGAGTTAATGCATCTTATTTGCCTTGTTTAGAGTTTAGGAGGCACTTCATTATATTCTATATGCATTGACTCGTGTATTGAAGACCCTTTGACTCTTGACCCTAGATTTCTGCAATGGGATTGAATGCGACTAGTGGTGGGGCGATTGTGGACTTAGGAATCTATTTGTTTCGTGTCTTTTTATTTACACCCATTAAATGTTTTCCCATGTCTTATCCTACCCTTAGTCATGAATCGAGTTTAGGTGAGGAAGCGAGAATCATTGTTGTCTTGGCCATGGATTTGGTCATGTATCATTGGTTTTGTCCCCTTCGACGTAGCTCATTAGTAATGACAAAATAACCCCATAAGCCTATGTTGTGTCAACCCATTGCCTTTTAGAATAGCTGCATCTATAGACTCTAGTGGTGAAGATTATTATCTTTGCCAAATCTATGATAGAATACTCGCCATGACTGAGCAGTTGAGTGATCACCCAAAAATAAACACATGAATTATGAGAGAGAGTGTGATTTCAATTCCCTTTTTGTGAGGTGCTCGGTTTGGAATTTTCTAGCTTAGGTGATTTTTAAACTCATATTTTCAAATTAATCTTGGGAGATATATTTTTAAGAATTATTTAAAGGGTCTACTTGAGGACAAGTAGGATTCAAGTGGGGGGATATTTGATAACATCAAATTAGCATGATCTTTTATATATCAAATTCCCGTGTTAATGGCCTCATTTGTATTAATATGGTACTTAATTCGTTCATATTCGTTCATAATTGTATTTCAGGATAAATGAGGCGTTGGGGCGGAAAAGATGTGATATAAGGCCAAATATATGTTCTGAAGATTGATTTACGAGGGCCTATGATAATTATTTGTGAAGGTTACGCCGTAACTGCTTAATAAGGTTATAGCGTAAATATGATGCTTTGAAGGATACGACTTAACCATCTCTTATGGTTACGTTGTAATTATTTTTGTGGAGGTTACGGCGTAACATGATATTAGTTACGCCGTAGAGACAATTTCGGATCGGATATGTATGAGATGGCGAAGGATTACGGAGTAACCCGATGTTTAGTTATGCCGTAATTAATTACTTGGGCGCAAAGTCTTGAAGGCTACGGCGTAATTATAATTTAATTACGCCGTAATTAATTAAATGCGGCTATTTCATAAGAATTTGAAGTACAGGGGCTGAAGTCGTCAATATTAAAAGATTATTATTACACATTTATGTGTAAGTAAAGGAAAGAAGATGACAAATCTCCAAGCGAAAAGATGGCACAAGATGAAGGACTAAAGTTGCTAAATGATCAAAGTCATTCATTATATAAAGGATACATGTGCTACATTATTATTCATATTTCCTAATAGCTGTTTTTGCATCGTATAGAAAATCGTCTAATACATGCTATGTTGTCATCATGTAATTGGTCCATATTCATTGTACAGAAAATGCAGTACCAAAAAAAATGATCTGGCACGTTAACATTGGTTGTTGTGTGTTTTATGTTTTACTGTTCACTGTCTTGATACATTACATACATGTACAAAAATGTATGTATCTGTATAATTTCCCCCTGAACTTCTCAAACCTTCCACAACACACACTCCCTTATCAAGATTTCTAGAGAAATCTAGGTAACAAAACCATAAACACAAAATGAAAAAACACAAAGCCATAAATCACACACAAAATTGTTTATTATTATGATTTCATTTCCAGTTGGGTGTTTCTACTTCACAACGATTGTACAATCGTATAAACAACACATCATCGGAAATCAACCATATTATGTTCAAGGTAATTTTTATTTTACTTTTTGTGCGGATTAAAAAAAATAGACGACTCGATATTTGATGAAATAAGGATTAGTTTCGTATGTATTTATGGATTTTGATTATTGGGGTCGGGTTTGAAACTAATCTTTACTCGATATGAAGGTTACTGAACCATGCGCACCAACTATTTGTTAATTTGTTGACAAGAAAATCAATTGGTTCAAAACACTACACTTAATTTCGTGGTTGCATATTATGTTTTTAATGAACTTTCTGTATGATTTTTGTATTTCAGAAACTTATGTAACTGATGCGAATCAAGTGTTTGATGAAATGCCTGAATAAAATAAAATATCATATTCTATTTCTAATGTTTTCTTTTTTGGAATATAACGGTAAACTGTGTTTGAGTTATTATTAAATCGGTGATTGAGATGCTTTGGTGTGTGGATTAACAAGATGAAAATGACTAATAATCGTACTATGTCGTAAGTGGACGATAACGCCAGGAAATGACAACCGGAGTACCTCACAAAAGAGCCAACTTTCTGATATCGACAATAATACTTGGCGTGACAGATGTTTTAAGATTTGTTGACAGCATGACATGTAATCCTTTTGATCAACTGTTCTTCTAATTCACAAATTGATTGCTATGGTGCAGGGAGCAACTGGACGTTGCTTTGTAATAAGATTAGGTAGGTGGATACCAGTATGTGGTCATGGTAGTCTATCTCCCGGTAAGGTGCGCACAGTGAGTCTACGAATATTAATGGTCGTGCCACATGTGTTCCTTTAGTTGAAGCAAGTAGGATTAATGGAAATGGGTCGATTGATTACATTGACTTCATGACAACAACAATGCATCGACATAAGAAGATTTGTACTAAGCGTTTCAGCATTTTTATAGAAGAGAGGTATAAAGTAGCTAAAAGAGAAGCGAAAAAGGTAGTATCTCTGGCAAAGGACAAGGCGTATGAGGATCTGTATAAGAAACTGGACTCCAAAGAGGGGCTAACGACATTTTCAAGATCGCTAAAGCCAGAGAGAGGAGAAGGAGGGACTTAGGATGCGTAAAGTATATCAAAGATGAAGGAGGACAGACCATTGTAAACGTAGAGGATATCAGGAAGAGATGGGGAGATTACTTCTCCTCTCTTTTCAATGTAGGAAGGGCTGAAGGCAACGCAGAAATAGAGAACCTTAGCCAACGTACAGAGTGCTACTATTCAAGGATTAGTCAACCAGAAGTGAAGATCGTACTACAGAAGATGGGAAGAAACAAAGCGGTAGGACCAGATCAAATTCCCATAGAAGCTTGGAGGTGTTTGGGAGATATGGGGTTAGATTGGTTGACGTGCCTCTTCAACAAGATCTTCTACGGGGATAAGATGCCAGAAGAATGGAGACTCAGTTAAGTCATCCCCATCTACAAGAATAAGGGAGATGTACAAGCGTGTAGCAATTATAGGGGCATTAAGCTTCTCAGTCACACCATGAAGCTTTGGGAGAGAGTTATTGAGAGAAGGTTGAGAAGGGAGACGAGGGTGTCAGAGAACCAATTTGGTTTTATGCCAGGAAGGTCCTCGATTGAGGCTATTCACCTTCTCAGAAGTCTCATGGAGAAGTATAGAGAAAGACAAAAGGACTTGCATATGGCGTTCCTCGATATTGAAAAGGCCTATGATAGCATTCCGCGCGAGTTGATTTGGAGAACTCTTATCGAGAGAGGAACCCCAATTAGATACGTGAGAGTCATTAGGGACATGTACGAGGGTGCTAAGACTCGGTACGGTCCACATGGGGACCTCAAAGTTTTTCCTTGTGGAAGTTGGGCTCCACCAGGGATCCGCCATTAGCCCTTACCTCTTCGCCTTGATTCTAGATGAGTTAACTAGAGGGGTACAAGAGGGCATCCCGTGGAACATGATCTTTGCTGATGACATTGTGTTGGTGGCAGAATCGGCGGAAGGGTTAAACACCAGACTTGAGCACTGGAGGGAGGCTCTTGAAGACAATGGCCTTCGAGTGAGCAGGGTGAAGACTGAATTCCTGAGATGTGATTTTGGGAGGATTGATCCAGGTCACCACGAGCAAATTGATATTCATATCGGTGAACAGATCCTGACACCCAAGGAGTCTTTTAGATACCTGGGATCGATAATACATAAATCAGGGAGGATAGATGAGGACATAACGAACCGGATCAGAGCGGGGTGGGCGAGATGCAGGCGGCCGGAGTCCTTTGCGACGAGAACATCCCATCTAAGTTAAAGGGAAAATTCTATAACGTGGCGATTAGACCGGCTATCTTGTACGGCTCTGAATGTTGGTCCATATTAAAGGCACATGCTAACAGGGTTGAGGTGGCAGAACTGAGGATGCTAAGATGGACTTATGGTAAAACCTTGCTTGACATGATCCCGAACGGAGTTTTGTGAGCTAAACTTGAGGTCGGGAATATTGTTTCGAAAATGAGAGAAGGAAGGTTGAGGTGGTTCGGACATGTCAGGAGGAGGCCATAGTCCGCCATTAGAAGGGTCGAAGCTAGATGTAGATGGCTTGAGAAGAGAGCGACCCAATATCAAGTGGGAGGATAGACTTAAGCTTGACATGATGGAGCTTAGTTTGACCGAGGACATGATCTCAGATAGGAAGGGGTGGAGGGATAGAATTAGGATTTGCGGGTAGTGGTGCTAGGTGCTTGGCTTTTAGGTGTCCCATTTTGCCCCCTTGCGTGTTTTGTTTTGTGGCATCTTTTTGTTTTTTTGCTTTGCCGTAGTCTTAGGCCCGTCGCGTGGTTTGCGTTGCTCTGTTGTTGTTCCCTTAGGTTTCCTGCTTTGTCTTGCTCCTGTGTTGGTTTTTTGGTGCTACGTGTTTTTTGCATTAGCTTTATGCCTCGTGTGCTTCTCTGCTTTGCTCTGTGCTCCCCTTTTGTTGGTCTCGCTTTGGTGTGCCTGGGCTTTTGGTTTTATTTCATTGGCGCTTGGCTTTTTTTTTCGGTGTGCTTGTGTGTGGTTCTTTTCCTGTATGCCCTGTTTGCTTGTTTGCTTGTTTGTTTGCTTTCCCTTTTACTACGCTTTTGCATATTGTTTTTGTAGTATGATATCTCTATCCTTTCGCACTAGCACACATGCACTTGCCGGAGGTCTCGTTAGAAGCAGTCTCTCTACACACGGGTTTACCCGGGGGTAGGGGTAGGATCTGTCTACATTTTACTTCCCCCATACCCTGCCTAGGCGGGATTGGGTCTGTTGTTGTTGTTGTGTTGTTGTTTCAGCATTTTTATACAGATGGTGGCAGGTATGCGTTCGAACCTTATTCTAATGTGATTATCATAAATTGTTATTTTCTCAACTCACTTATAGTCTAAATTCAGGTTTATTACAAGAGATAAACTGGAAAACTCACTGAATTTTATGCTATTTTTCAGGAGACGTGCCGATGGTCACTGCACTTGCTCATGCTTGCAGACTCGAGTTGGTCATTGTTGTTATAGCCTTATCAGTAACCTATCAAGTGTCGCGTCAAACTGAACAAGATCCTTCCTTTATTTCATGTCTTATTATTGTAGGTCTGTAGCTAGCAACACCAGCTCATCTGTTCATCTACCATATTGGTTTTCATTACAGTTCTGATAATAATAACACAAATTTCTTACCAGGGAAAAGGTGGCTGCTACAAATGTTGGACGTACCCGATGGCAAATCAAATAACCCTGTGTTGGTTAGGAAAGCAGCAAGGGAGAGAAAGTCGCAGGAGACATGGGGAGGTATGCCCACTGGAAACTCAATAAGTCCACATGGCTGCAGGCTTCAAACAGACAAGGTAACTTACAGATTTCCCTTGGTTTTGCATCTGTTATTGTGATTGATCTCGAAAACAGGAATCTGAATGTTTATATCAAAACCGTAGTTACAAGGAAATTGACCAATGAATTTCTAGGATTCATACTCATGGACTTAGTGTATACTATATAAGTGTATTCTTATTTTTAAATATCTCCAAAAATGATGTTGTATCACGGTCATCTTATTTAACGTGTTTGTATGTTTTAGATAGCTATCATTTCTGTTTAAATCCAACTTAGCTTTATTCTGTGCAAGTAGTTCACAAACAAGAATGGAATGCCTCATGAATTCTCAATTGATTATATATTGCATTAGTCCTAAAAGAGGAACTGTCATTTCGTATGCACACCAAGTCTGCAATATTAATTTTTTTCAGGTTCTTTACTAGCCTTTCTCATATTTCCAAGAATGAAAGAAAGTACTTTTGGGTTACGATAGGAATGAACATAAGAAAGCACAACAATATTGATTCTTGAAGGAGTTTTAAGGTCTTAATTACATGTAAAAATGAGTTCCAACTAACCTATTTGATCATTAACATTTTTGTCACCTAATGAGTTTTTGGCTAAATAAAGGCACATATTTAAATTAAACTCACGAATAGTTAGTTTGTTAACTTATAGTATGTATTTTTTAAGTGATTGGATCATGATAAATATGCATCTTAACCGATTACTTAGGGTGATCTGTGATTTTGGTGTTTTCCGGTTCTGTTGTAGGCTGAATCTATTCCATTGGTCGTTGCGGAGGAAAGGTAACGAGCAATTTAATGATCCTGAATACAAATGACTAACTTGCTAAAATTGACTGATTGAGCATGTATGTATGCAAAAGTAGCAATGACGCAAAACACTATGATATAGTTGGAACATTTGGCGGACGTAAATATGAGAACACTGATGTTTGTGTAGCTGTAATCTTGGGTGTGAAAATAGATCTAGATAAGGTTCCAAACTACTGACATGAATAACGATTATTGTTTTGATGTTTATTAGGTAATGATCCTGCGGTGCAAAAACCAAAAGGTAGACCATTAGCAGCTCAAAAGAAAGCTCCTACTAAGAATAAAGTAAGAAACGAAACTCTATCTTTGTTAATTTTAATGATGCAAATTTGACTCATCATGGCCTTTTTTTTTCTTTTTTTTTAAATTTATGATGGGTGTGAGTAAATTTTAGTTTTGATCAGCTCCATACTCAATTTTTGTTGTGCAATTTGTGCAACTTTTTCTCGATTTTATGTTAGACAATTAATTGTGATTCTCATGTGTGTTATGGAACAGCTTATGTTAACGTTGACCAGCTGAAAGCCGTATGATCGACAAAGAGGCTATTAACACAGTCTTTTCCAGATGGGCAGAAAAAGATAGTATCACGAAAACATGCCATTTTTAGAAGGTTGTTGGCTCGAATGGGAATGAGATTTTGCTTCCAGATGCGAATGTAGAGATTTATGCCTGAACCACCTCACTGGTGAGATCTTCTCCTTTTGCTTTCTTGAAGTTATGTTCAGCAAAGAACTGTACAACTCTTTCTTAAGGGCGTTTGGATCATGTGTTTGAATTATTGCTTTCATACTAAATCCAACATAATTACCTATCTAATAATTTAATCTAAGTGCGTTGAAACACTGTCTACTATAGCATGTTGATTTAGCTATGCTAACTTATACAATAATGGTTCTTTGTATATGTATTCCAAAGCTTACAAAGCTTACAAGACTAAATTAATGTATTCCAAAGCTTACAAGACTGAATTAATGATCATAATCAGAGTCATCTTTTGTTGGTTTTGCATGAAATCCGAAGGTATAAATAATAGACTTATGTGACATTTCATCCATTCATAACATTACATAGTGTAAATGTAATATCTTTAATCTTTTTTCATCAAATTCATTTTAGGATGCGTTCAAAGTGAGCAGCAAAATTTAAACCCCGTCAACTGTGAACAAATCGACTTCTACGAGTCTTGGGGAAACGGAAGGTGGATACGGTTTGCTACCCATTTATTATTCTAGGTATCTCGACATGGACGTTCAGAACAACAGCAAAGTTGACAAGCTATGTTACGCTAAAAGTATAGAACTTCAGCCAAGTCAGCGTGCTACTAGAGTATTTTCTTTTGAATTTTATAGTATTTCTTTAGTTAATGTTCAAAAGTGTACCAAAGAACCTATATGTGGAAAGTATAGCGATTCTTATGGCAATTTGGGTGATAAGTTGTTCTCTTTTGCTGTTTATTATGTTGATTTTATTTGAGCAAAAAATCTATTATGCTGATGTGTTGAATGGTGTTTGGTTCATAATATTTCTACCTGTTTTACAAATTCATTTATAAGTTTTTAAAATGATGCTGCTCCGCAGCAACGCGCGGGCAATCATGCTCGTTTGATATCAATAGAGGGTGCGTTTTGGTATTGTACGAGGGACCCAAAAAGAGAGCAGCCAACGAGGGTTTTTATGGGGCAAACCTCGAAAGGTTTGCCCCGGTACTCAACTAGGGGATCGATAGCTTTATCCTTGGCACGATATGTAATTATTTTCGGACTCATATTATTATTTTGGTTTCATTATTGTTAATTATAATTTTGATTCTCAATATAATTGTTGGCGAATTAATTCTTATTGTGTTCTATTTAATTGATTATTAATTTACTATTAGTCAATTAATTATTTGATGTTATGTCTTTGTTTATTTATTGTTTTATATGAGGATTTTATTTGTCATTCCACTAGGATATTTTGGTGATGTGGAAATTAGGTCTTGGCCTAGTTTTGATTCTTTTTATTATTAATGCTTTTGCGTTATTAATTGTTTCTAGTGTATGCATGCATAGTTTATTGGTAGCTACCCTTGTTTCGGTAGTTTTGAATGGCGGTAAAGGCTAGTTGCTTAGGAGATATGACCAACTGACCCTAAGTGAGTAGAATGAGACGGGAAGGGTAAGATATGACCAACTGACGACCCTTTCTACTTGTGCGATTTTACCAACTGATCACCTACCGTTTGGATGAACTTAAGAATTAGGGGGTGAGTGTCTAAGATGCTAGCGCCCGGGCACTCACTATTATGAATCTAGCATAGCGGTACTTTGTGACTTGGCTTAGGGGACCAGGAACAACTGGACTTATGAGGGGACACCTGACTTCTCCAGTGGTGGCTATTTGCTGATAGGTTAGGACGAACTGACCAAATGTTGTCCTCTCGACTTTGACCCCACCTGAAACAGGAATCTAGTGACTTTTAGAACCCATGTAATGCGATAGTAAACGCCGGCTCTTAATGACTGCTATTACATTGCCGAATGATCCCGGGTGACTTGTTCATCTTGGTGAGGATTCTAAGAACCATAGGGTAGGCGAATTGACCAAAGGAGTCTATCGACTGTTACCACTTGTGGAAGAACTGAGTTTAAGAATTGCATCACTATCGTTCCCATTAGCTTGTTTACTAGAGAACCAGACCAATTGATCACGTGACACCTTAAATATTATAAATCCTTTCATTAAAACTTATTTATTTGACTAATTTAATTAATTAGACAGTTAGGAATCAACCGTTCTTGGGACGACCTCGGTCTTACCATTCCCTCACTACATGCGACCGGGTACACTGCCCGTTAGTGCATTAGGTAGGCCATAGGTAGACGAGTTATTATAAATGTAAAACCTGGTCAGAAATCCTGCATCAATTTTGTAACAGGAGGTGGTTGAGGTGGTGTAGTAGGAGCTAAATTTGGTGTAGGCAATACATTGGTAAGTAAAAAAATTATAATTAGGCAGTTGAGTGCAGGTCATGGATCCAAAAGGAAAAGCATCTTCGTTAAAGGTTACATGAAGGGAAATTATGAATTTGTTGGTGATTAATTCAAGGCAATATTATTCGCGATAATGATGGGTATTCGACAAAAAATGCAAGGCGTGGACCGAGGTTGCAACTTGTGGTCAACATGTAAATAGGGGTAGCAATGACACCCAAATACATAAATATCATGATAAGTGGGTTGTTTATAGTATTGTTTGGTGAAATGTATTTCATTCTTAATAGCCATAGAGGGTAAGATATTCAAAAAGTATGTAGCCATATTAAGTGCTTCAACCCAATAAATAAGAGGGATGTGGGATTGAAAAAGTAAGGTGCGGACAAGGTTATTAATAGTGTGGAGCATGCATTCCGATTTCCTGTTTTGTTGGGATGTCTTAGGACATGAAAAACATAATTGTATATCGTGTTGGCAAAAAAGGGTATGAAAACAAGTATAATCAAATTCACCTATGTAGTCACACTGGTAGGACTTAATATCAACATTAAATTACTTATTCACAAATGCACGAAATTCAACAAACTTAGAAAATAAATCAGATTTATGATGCAAAGGATAAACCTAAGGATAATGAGAAAATTGATGTAAGAAATTAGCATAGTATTTAATTCCACTAACACTTGGAATCGGGGATGTCCACAAATCTGAGTCTATGATATCAAATTGTTGGTCCAAATAATTGAGTAAATCTTGATAAAATGAAGAACAAATTCATTAAGTAATGAAGAACAATTGTTACAAGATTTCTCAATATCAACTAGACTACATGATAACATCCTCAACTTTTTACGGGGATAATTCGGTATATTATCCCCATTGAATGACAAATAAACTCTCATTGATCCAAGCTATGCTTGTGTTTCAATGAGAGGATGATCCTATCAACTAATACTATGTATTGTGTTTGTTTAGGAATGCATACCTATCTCTATTACAATACAAACATATATAGAGCAACTAATAATACAAGACATGTGATGATGGTGACATGTGGTCCCCCATGTGGTCCATCTTCATCTTCCTCTTTTGGAAAAGCACCAACCGTCATTTTGAATGTGTCATCACAATATTCCCACTCTTATGGTAAAGTCTTGTACTTGTTTGACTTCTTCTCTTGGAAGTTCCCACCCATATTTTTCAGTCTGTATGTAGAGATAGGTCTTCAGGATCACTGAGACATTTGTCAAAATCTCAGTGTCACTGGTGTTGTTTGTAGCTCATAAATTTTACTCATTGACACTGTATCAGTAAGTAAAGAGCAATGAACAACACTCACTGATTTCTTTATTAGTGAGTCACTCACTATTTATTTAGTGAGTTAGGCTATTTTATTTTCAAATCTTGTTCAGGGTGATTGGGTTTAATTTATTAGACCCAACAGTCTCCCCCTATTTGAATATACAAATAGCCTAAAGTGATTGGTAAAAGGTGTAAGACTGAGGGTTCAGTTTGAGGGTTCAGGTTGTTCAGTGACTGGGGTTCAAATCCCAAGTTCAGTGAGAAAGGTTCAGTGAGTGAGGTATTAATAAGCTGGTTCATTGGTCAGTGACCAGGTTCAGAATTCAGTGACCTCATTCACTTTGACAGGTTTAAGGGGTTCAGTGTCCTCATTTAGACCCTGAGGGACCTGGTTCACTTTGATTCATCAGTGTCCACCACCCTCTTACTTGTTTTGATTCCAATGATACACTTAAGGACCTGGTTCAATTTGATACATCAGTGTCCACCTTCTTTTATCACCTAGCATACAAATAAGAATTATAACACATGCAGGCTATGCCTTTTCAACAGTTACATTCTATCATACACTAAATTCACATTCAGGGTCTATGCTTATGAGGTCTTCGGGTTCTCATATCTTCGGTGACTTGGTTTTAGTCACTACGAGCTCAATGGCACTATCTTTGGTTCCTGAGCAAGTTTAAACCTGGACGACCCATTCTTCATACACACCTTGAGACTCGGGTTCAGTCTCATTTGTCTTTAGATGGTAAGGTTCACGTTCACCTCTTTGGTTTTTCAGGTTCAGGGTCTGTTTTAAGTGATTGGGTGTTCGTTCAGTTACAACGAGTTCAGGGACTCGAACTATATTCAGAGTCACTTTTGGTTTCAGGGATTGGTACAGGTTTGTTACCATAAATCTCAGGTTCAGGGTCTGTGTTGTATGGGCTCACCCTGCTATCTCAGCCCCACTTGAGTTTTACCACTCCCTCCATTCAGGTTCAACCCACAAGAAACATCACTCACTGATTTTTTTTCACCACATGATAAGCTCAGCTCGAAAACACTTCAGTCTTCCTTGAGACAACACTCACTGATAGACACATTATTGGCTCAGGATCACAGTTTAAGCTCTCAGGGTTTTAGTGGTCAGGGGTTCTCCATTCAGTCTCCACTGATTCAGTGACACCATGATTTCAGGGAGCTCACTGATTTCAGAGACCCTTGGGGTTAGAGACCTGAAATCTTCAGGTTCAATCACATTCACTGATATCCATTTAATTAGTATTCAGTGAGATAACAACACACTCATAGTCCTTTTTCCCTCTTCTCGGCTACACTCTTGAACTTCAGTCTTGCTTCATCAGGGAAGCCAATTCAGGTAGTCTCACAGTTTTGGAGACTCAATGAGAACTTGTGACATGAATTGTTTTTAATGTCACAATCAGTATTGACATCTTTTTGGCTTTTTAGATTGGTTCAACTGAACAAAACATTTACTGATCACAATAATCTCTCGACTTGATATACACCTGATCGATCTCACGCCTAATCGATTTTCACCATAACGCAGTTTGTTGAGTTTTCCCATAAGTATTTCAAACCTCAAAAACCACACGAATCATAATTCAGTCTCCAAGGAGAACATTTTTCTCAAACTTAACACTTCCAGAGTACTCACAAACTGCCTCGATATATCGGACATACGACCTATCTCATCCTCCTTTGCTTGAATCTGATTCTTTCAGGGACACTCTTTTCAGCTCATCCCTAGAAGTATCAAGATCGATGTTGCAAAATCTGCATACCTCTGATCTATACACACTTCTTGAGTTGCAATCTTCATCTCTCTACACTCCCTGATGAGAAATCTTCTCGCCTAATTATATCGGACTTAGTGATACTTTTTTTTCACAACTTTGAGGGGTCATGTTTTAGCTTGAAACCACTCTTAACACTCCTTGACATTTCCTGATGCACAACCTGATTATTCAGGGACACTGAAAAATATCACAACCCATTTACCATCTTCTGCTGTCAGCTCATTCAGCCCCGAAAACCACTATTAACACATCTCAAGATTCCATTTTTTAACCAAAACACATCCTAACACAACTTGATAAGACAACATCATCATTTCCATTTAATCCTAAACTCCTCAGTCAACAAATCCAACTATAATCCCATATCATTCAAAAGAAATGAAACCCATATCACCATTACTTCCCCGCTTTCGTCCCTGAAGCCGACAACCATTTTTAGTAATGGATATGTGAGGTTGTAGTCGCCGTCGTGAGTGTAGCTTTGATAACCACATCTGCTATTAGGGTTTCGATGGGGGTTTAAGATTTGGACCTCGTGTCTCTTCAATCGATGTTTAGTCGGATTTTTGTTAGGTTAATTTTTTTGTGGTATGATGATAAGTGTGTTTTTTTGTGATGAACGTGCAGAGATGATTTTTGTTTGTGTCGGTGTTTTTGTGATGATAGATTGATGTGAATTATTTTTCTTCGGATATGTGGTAATCTTGTGTGTGTCTTTTTGTGAGAGGTTTGAGATCTAGAGATTTGTGATTTGTGATAAGAATTGTGTGGTGAGTTGTTTTTGTGTGTCGAGATGTGTGTGTGTGTGTGTGTGGATAAGATAATTTGTGTGTGGTTAGGAGTGTAGACTGATTATTTCAATCAGTGATATTTTTGGTGGGTTTTTGTCAATATTGTCAAATCTCAGTGTCTTCTCCCCCTCAAAAATTGCTATTACAGTAGCAGTTTTTGAAGGTGTACACATGATGTTTTTGACAATGAAGAATGTTATCATGAGTCATGAACGGATCTGGATTATGAGAATAATCCACCCGCTCTGATACCACTTGTTGGTCCAAATAATTGAGTAAATTTTGATAAAATGAAGAACAAATTCATTAAGTAATGAAGAACAATTGTTACAAGATTTCTCAATATCAACTAGACTACATGATAACATCCTC
Organism: Chrysanthemum makinoi; assembly: GCA_910596185.1. Lineage (NCBI taxonomy): Eukaryota > Viridiplantae > Streptophyta > Magnoliopsida > Asterales > Asteraceae > Chrysanthemum > Chrysanthemum makinoi. Next base: position 264,519,763 of record OU343224.1, read on the forward strand.
AACTTTTTACGGGGATAATTCGGTATATTATCCCCATTGAATGACAAATAAACTCTCATTGATCCAAGCTATGCTTGTTTTTCAATAAGAGGATGATCCTATCAACTAATACTATGATTGTGTTTGTTTAGGAATGCATACCTATCTCTATTACAATACAAACATATATATAGCAACTAATAATACAAGACATGTGATGATGGTGACATGTGGTCCCCCATGTGGTCCATCTTCATCTTCCTCTTTTGGAAAAGCACCAACCATCATTTTGAATGTGTCATCACAATATTCCTACTCTTATGGTAAAGTCTTGTACTTGTTTGACTTCTTCTCTTGGAAGTTCCCACCCATATTTTTCAGTCTGTATGTAGAGATAGGTATTCAGGATCACTGAGACATTTGTCAAAATCTCAGTGTCACTGGTGTTGTTTGTAGCTCATAAATTTTACTCACTGACACCGTATCAGTAAGTAAAGAGCACTGAACAACACTCACTGATTTCTTTATCAGTGAGTCACTCACTATTTATTTAGTGAGTTAGGCTATTTTATTTTCAAATCTTGTTCAGGGTGATTGGGTTAATTTATTGGACCCAACACAAATGCACACTCAACACGCGACTCAGAACTATAAAATGGAAGCTTAACATGTTTGCCTAACTGACAAGCATGACACAAGTTCGACTCTTTAGACCTATTACAATTTATTAAATGAAACAACACTAAATTACGAAGCACATCGTCATCGGGATGTCCAAGGCGTCTGTGCAACATAGAATGACTAAAAGACAACAATGCAAATGGAGTGAAGGATGGTTGGTGGGTAACATGATAAAGGTATTCATTGCTATCACAACAAAGAAGAAGCTGGCGCGTCTGGTAATCCTTTACAGAAAACCAAATGCGTCAAATTCAACCGAAACATCATTATTTTTTGTAAATTAACGAACATAAGCTAAGTTTTTAATTAGATTTGGAATTACAAGGATTTTATGTAAATATAAAGGTTTATGAGGTGCCAGCAAAGAGCTATGTCCCATACTTATGACAAGTATTGATGATGTTATTATCTAGCTTTAAATATATAGTAATGAATCCTTTAAACTTTCACCAACACTTACAGGCAGTGTACCCATTCGTGTAAGAGTCGGCAAGACCAGGTCATTCGCTAGGAACGAGGGATCCTAACTGTCTAGCACATAGTTTTAACTAATCATCTGCGTTTGAAATCCACCGATTATGTATTTAAGCTTTTGGAAAACTAGAAGGGGGGCTGAATAGTTTTGCCAATTTTAAATTAAGTTTCAAAAACTTAAGATTCGATCTTATGTGAGTTCGTATGAATGGATAGAAAGTATAAAGCAATAAGTAAAGTAAATAAAGAAAGCAAGTAAAGTAAAGGATAGAGAGTAGTGACACAAGTGATTTATAGTGGTTCGGCTAAAAGGACACCTTCCTTGCCCTACTCCACTCCCCGAGTTCCCCACTCGAGAGTTCAAGCACTATGTCAACAAGCTCCTTCAACACGGCGGAGAAGCCTCACAACGTCGCTTACACTTTTTCCGGTACAAAGCTAAATACCGAGTCCTTAACACGGCGGACCAAACTAACACAACTATTACACAACAACTATGTGAAATATGAAATACAAGATCTTGCTACAGAAATCTTGTGGAGGAACAAATCAATCAAGGACCCCTTGCTTGGATGACTTGTAGTATCTCGTGATCTCGCCTTTGAGAAGGACCTATATGAGAATCACAACAAAAGAAAGAAGAACTACTAGATAGATCAAGAGATCTGAGATTAGAAGAGATAGATAATATATGAGAGAGTTTGTAAGAAGAGGGGTGAGTAACAATGAAGAAATGGCTCACTATTTATAGGCAAAAATCTCTACTGTAGCTCGGTTCCAGCGGATCCCTCACTTGGAGGATCCTTCCAGTGCAATCCAAGGGATCTGGAAAAATGGGTTGAACCAGTCAGGGTTTTGGGTTGCAAACCGGGTCATGGGTCATGGGTATGAGCCTTGGGTACCCAACAAGATACAATGTATCTAGACATTGGGTTATGGGTCTTGGGCCATGGGTTATGGATTAGCTCCATGGGTATGGGTCATGGGGCTTGGATATTACCCATCCTATTAAACTATTAAAACAAATGAATTATTACAACATTTTATGTTAATGACCAAATGTATATACTCTACAAAAATAACATTTATTCTTATAATTTAACTTATAATAAATTTATATTTGTTATCAACAAAACACAAAGAGATCGCTAATTATGAATAAACGTTTTTACGGTTTATTTGTATTAACAATTTCCTTCTTTTTGTTGATGACAAAACATAATTTTATGATGAGTAAAACTTAAGATTAGATGTATGTTTTGAAAGCATATGTAAGTTTTACTTCTTCTCCCCTTTTTTGTCGAAACAAAAAGCGTACCTAACGAAGAAAGAGATTGTGGAAAAAAGATATGATCCACAAAGCACTAGCTCCCCTTTGACGGTAGATCCCCCTAGAATTGGGCGTCAAGTGAGAAAATATAATACCTACAAAGAAAATGTTAGTAGTAACATGTAATATAATCTTGTATGGGACGAGAAACAAGATGGAGAGCCAAGGTACGTAAACAAAAAGTTGTAATAAAATATCAAAATGTAGTGGTATACAGGCCACATTCAAAATGTAAAACTAAGAACAAGGTTTGTTCTTTAAAATGACTCAAAAGAAAAAAAAAATAGAGAAAATAGTAATATCATTCCTTCCATGCTTGCATATGGTTAATTATGGAAGTTTTGGCGTGTGATGATGTTGATGCGATCAAGGATGTGGTTGAGTATGAATCACATCTCGTCCCTTATTTCCATTGCAAGTTCCCTAGTGGATTGAGAATGTTCGAAATGTAAGTGGTGAGGGTAGTGTTGGTGGATGGTTTCCGGGTAAGTTTGATTTGTGGAAGGCGGAGTATGTGGTGGAAATGTTGAAAAATATGGATCAAAGTCCATGATGTTGGTGAGTGGTGGAGGATAAGAACCTAGATGTTCTTGTAAGATAATGGGAGGTAGAGGTGGTGAAGTTGCAAGCTCTTTGTAAAGTGTGTTTGGAGATGTTGGTGGTGTTAAAAATACTAGTTCTTTTGGGTTTAAGCTGGAAGCTAATTGTATAGATTTGGATGTTTGAAATGGAGTGGGTGGTGGACTAGACACGGATAGTGGGATTGTTTTCGAGTCTTAAGGAGTTTCGATAAAGTGAATTGAGTGGTAGGTAAAGACTCGGTAGGTGATTGTGGTGATGAACTTGTGGGAGATGATGGAGGTGCTACAATGTAGTCATTTGGTGGAGATTTAGTAGTTGGTGATAGGCTTTTTGACAAAGGTTTAGCTAAAAACAAGGCGGATGCTAATCCGTGCGGTTCTTCTAGATTTGGTTGGTGGTGGCACTACGGAAGGTGGTACGATGAAGTTTTGGATTTCTTGAAGGGTTGTTTTCACTAGGTGGTTCATCAATGTTGGAGGATCTTTTGGATGACATGACGATGACTGTTTGTGAGGTTAAGAGTGATGGATATGCAAGCATTTTAGAACCTTATTTATAGAGAAAAAATGCATTGTAATGAATGATAAAACCAAAATGTGGACGAAAATCTAATGATTAGATATGAATTTAAAGCATGTGATCATGAGAACACAAGCATTAAGTAACATACTCATTAGTGGAAGAGCTAAAATGTTGAAAATATGAAGGTTTATAGCCAAAGTGAGAAAAATAGAAGAAAAATTTTGCTTCTGTCCCACGGATCCGATCCTTTAGGGATCTGATGTGCTTCATCGTGGTTTTAAATTTGTAAACAAGAATTACCGGTTAACTAGGAACACATTCGGGCAAGTATACCCTAGTCAAGTTGTAGTATAGTATAAGGTAAATCAAGGTCGTCCCAAGAGACTTGGTTGCACTACAAGTGTCGTTTGTTTGTTTAAGCAAGTAACAAGTAACAAGTTGATGGTTATGATTGTCACGGATCAAACCAACAAGAAAAGCATTATAAGAACAAGTAACAAGTTGATGGTTATGATTGTCACATATCAAACCAACAAGAAAAGCAATATAAGAACAAGCAAGTATCAAAAGATTCATCATTATTCCAATCAAACACAAAATCTCAATAATCATATCAATAACAAACATCTTTAAATAGAAAAGTAACAAGGTTTACCCAAAGTATGAATTACAATAGGCAAAGATGAAGGATTATAGCACTCCTTCAAGCCTCCAATCAACTACAATAGTTCTACCAAGCCGAAAAATGATGTCCAAACGCCTTCGACAACCCTTGAGCACACTACACGAATTTGGCAGAGGTTTGTGGTCTTTTGGGGAAGATAAGTTGGTGTAATTGGTGGAAATTCGTCCTTAAGGGTGGAGGCTTGAATTTCACACAAGTTGGGATAGGATAGTTGGTGGAAACTCGTCCTTAAGGGTGGAGGCTTGAGTTTCACACCTTTGGTGAAGATTTTGAGAGTGGGTGTGTTCTCTCAAGTTATGGTTTGCTCTCTAGGTGTAAATTCGTCCTTAAGGGTGGAGGCTTGAATTTCACACCTTTGGGGAAGGTAAGTTGAGAGTGGTTGTGTTCTCTCAAGTTATGGTTTGCTCTCTAGGTGGATGAAAGGGATGAGAAAGATGGAGAAGGGATGATGAAATGAGGTGCCAAATGGGTTCTATTTATACTACTACCAAGGCCTAGGGTATTCAATGCATTTCTTGGAGGCCAAGGAGCTTGGAAGGGACTAGAAACCATGTAGGAAGGGACTAGAATCATTTGGAACACGTTTGGAGTCTTAGTAGTGCAGAAATGGCGGAAACAGGACCTCCAACCGGATCCGGTTGAGCTCCAACCGAATCGGTTGGTCTTCTTACAGACTCTCCAACCGGATCTGTTACGGGGCTCGACCGATCGGTTGGAGCAAAATCACAAAAATTCATAAACTGCAAAGTTGTAGATCTTTCTCTTAGCTTTCTGTGGCCGCGAACGAGGGGTCAAACGGAGTCCATATGCAAAAGTTATGGCCAAAATGGTGAAGGTGTGTCGGGAACAACGAGGCTTCCAATATTTCTTCGTTTAAGCTTCTTTTCTTCATTTCTTTCTCGTTTTCCTTCTTGAACTTTATTCTTGAGTCTTTGGATCACTAACTTGATGACTTTACCATCTCAAATATACTCCGCAAGTCTTTCTTTGGTCGGGAATTCTTCATACATGGAGAAATCTTCGTGTTTTACTTCTTTTTCCGTCTTTTTCTCCACTTTCCTGTACTTGGCAATAAATGAACTAGCAAACGCACTTTTGTACGATTAAGCATCAAAAGCATATGATTATAACCAAATAACACACATAAAAGCACGGATAACGCTACTAAAAACATGCACAATTTGAGCGTTATCAAATTCCCCCACACTTAAACTTTGCTTGCCCTCAAGCAAATCTAAGAAAAGAAAAATCAAACTATATACCTAAATGACAAAACAAAAATTAAAATTAAAAAATATTTTTGGGTTTTTTTTTTTTTTTTTTTTTTTTAACAAACATATATAAAAATAAGCGAAAAATGAGCGCAAACTCCCCCACAATTAAGGGTTTGCTTGCCCTCAAGCAAATCTAGAAATTAAGAAAAATAAAACCCACATGGTGCATGAAAATGATTAGAAAAATGTGATGCAAATCTACCAAGTACAAGTACAAGATAAGATTCATCGTTTTAAGCTTCAAAAGGTGAAAAACCGAGATGTTTGACAATACCATATGGATTTTCTCGCATGATAACATGGCTAAGCACCTCACGAAAAAGAATGGATGTATAATTCACTCAACACTCAATTTATTTGTGATGGATAGTATTAAGGAATAGTACACTCATATTGCTCAGTCATGATCTAAATATTACCATAGGCTTGTACAAGAAACAAAACTCCACCGACGTGGCGTAAGCACAAAGCGTAAACATCTAAAGAGGGCTTTTATTCGGGATATAACGATAGGCTTAGGGTGAATAAAGGGTATGGATAAGGCATGGGATATATATGAAATTGGTTTTAAAAAATAAAGTCAAGTTTAATACCCATGTTGCTAGTCACGAACAATCCGCAAACCCGAAAATGATTATAGTTACTAACTTCTCTTCTTCACATATCGAACAAAATATATATATCACGTCTTAGCACATTGGCTAATCTATATCTCAAACATACTTCATCTTTGTCATCACATATCTTTTTTTCTTTTTTTCGATGACTTTTTTTTTTCAACACTTCTTCTTCATACATCACATCTCCCCTACACTTCGTATAAGCATCACCACAAAAATACAAATAAGAAGGTGCACTCTTCGTCTTTGTCGGAATGGTACACACGAATGGCAAAGTGCGGCTAACTCATAATCATAAAAACAATCCAACAAACCAAGCAACTAGCAACCAACCATTTAGACATTGACAAGGGGTAGGCTAAGGTTTAAAGTGTAAAATATTTTTGTATTTTTCTGGATGTAAGAAAAGAAAAGAATGGCTCGGAGGGTGTACTAAGGTATCTAGCGCTAAAATGGCGCTAACAAATGGGTCCATGTGGGTGGTTAACTAACCGATGTGGATAGCTAATATATCATTAGATGTAAACGGAAGGCCATTTGGTTTTATTCCTAAGGTTGCCTCTTTATCACGCATAAACACTTATATCACACGAATGCGATCTCACTGCCTGTAATGATTTGCAAGTATAAGTTCTAGAATAAATAAAATCACCGGCACACTCAAAACAAAAGATCCAAGCATAAAAGAAGTATGCTATATATGAAACAGACTCAAATCCTCACAATTTAGTGGAAGGGCTATAATATGTGCTAGCAAATGTCATCGATCCTAGAATGGATTGCAATATTAATCGGGACACATCTCAAGTTTTTCAAAATTACCGATTTCACCATGGGTTGATCCAGTTATTATAATATATTAACCTATACGCGTGAAAACAACTAGATCATAAGGGCAAACAAGCTCACAAAAATTTAAAAGCAGGCCCAAAAATTTGGAAATTGAAAACGAGTTTCGCTTTTCTTATTTAACTTTCCCTCACACTTAAGTTAAGCACACAAAAGAAAAATAACTTAAATCTAGTTACGACTCTTTTTTTTCTTTTTTTTTTTTTTAAAACCAACATGACTTATTCTTGTCCCACGAGTTCTTGGTAGCTCCATTGAAAAAGCACAAAGAAGCGGAGAAGCAGGTCAGCGCGAAGCATATTAACAACCAAACTTCTTTAGGGAATCAGGGAGACCCGCCTTATACCTCTCACACAGTTTGTTTACAATGTGTGAGCCTTACTTTCAAGGGACTTAAAAAAGTCAATTTATTAAAATAATTTACCAAACAAAAACAAACAAAGGAAAAAATAACAAAGAAACAAAATAAAGCAATTGCTAAAACTAAAGCATGTAAGATAGGGAAAAATAAAATAATAAGTCTAAGTGAAACGAAACCTGTCGGGCCAAACATCACGATCGAACTTCAAATGATAAGATGCTAAGCAAACGCTAGCATAAGCGTGTGAGATCAATCGATTTATCTTTCATCCAAACATGTTCAATCAAGAGTATAACGTCACCAACAATCCAATCAATCCTTCCTCCAAGAGCTTATTAAATCTGCAAAAATAAACTAAACTACAAAAAGCGCGTAAAATTCTAAAACTCACTTTCGTAGGCATCACGGTTGCATTTAGCGCATGCAACAAGCCTTTAAACCCCTCGGTGGCCCGATTGGACGAGTTATAGTCTCGTGAGGGTTTCCAGTGAACATACCCACAAAGTTCAAAACACTTTATTTTTAAAAACAAGCACTTATTTATTTACAATGTACCAAATTAACAAAATTTTAAAATGCAAAAACCAAATAAAAGAAATGATACTCTTGCAAAAACAAAAAGACATTTAAACTTATTTTATCTAAACACACACACAAAAACAAAAAAAATAAAAATAAAAAACGATTTTTTTTTCTTTTTTTTTTAACAGATTAGTCCAATCGATCCGGTTACGGGGTGTAACCGATCGGTTGGGATGAACCAAATTTGACCAATCCTTCCAACCGAACCGGTTACGGGTAGTGACCGATCGGTTGAAGGAGATTTTTTTAAACACTAGTTTTTTTTCAAAACTTTTATTGATAAAATAAGACAAGAATATAAAAGGTTACGGACACAAAACTAAACACAAGTAAACAAAACACATAAACACATATATTATCACGAACATAAAACAACACTTAAATAAAAATAAGCAGGAAAAAAAAAAACGACAATCACATAGACGCAAGCACACACAATTAATCACGAAACACAAATCAAACAAGATAATCTAAAACAAGATAATCTTATTCAAAATTAATATGAAACTAATATAAACAAAAATAACAAAACAAATAACATTGAGACATGCAAGAGATCATATAACATATAAAACATAAAACTTACGAAACAAGAAACACACAAAATGGATTTTTTAACAGAGAACACACAACCGATCGGTTACGGGTAGTGACCGATCGGTTGTAGTGGTTTTATTAAGTACGAGGCTTCCAACCGATCGGTTGGAGTGCCAACGATTCGGTTAGAGTGATCAGGTGGTTTTGGTGGGTTTTTCGTAACGTTTTTCGAGCAACATAGAAAGCAATCATTGAAATGAGCATTTTAGAACACATGAAACGAAATCCAACATCAAAAACTTGATTTTGATGCCAAGATCAATTGAGCAATTATGAGAAATTAGAGATTTTAAGAAAAAAGACAAGCATTCAAGCAAACATCATGAGCAAACATCAAGAGCAATCAAACAAGATCAAAGCAACAACTATTCATGAGCAAGAGCAATTTAGCATTCGAACAAACAAGCAGACAAACAAACACTTAAGAACAAAAACCAAATCCCCGGCAGGCGCAAAAACTTGATGGTGGCGATGCCGGAATTATCATGAAAGCAAACAAACAATCTATCAAACAAGAAAACAATCAAACGAACAAATAAGTGCAAAACAAATCCCCGACAACGGCGCCAAAAACTTGATGTGCTTCATCGGGTTTTAAATTTGTAAACAAGAATTACCGGTTAACTAGGAACACATTCGGGCAAGTATACCCTAGTCAAGTTGTAGTATAGTATAAGGTAAATCAAGGTCGTCCCAAGAGACTTGGTTGCACTACAAGTGTCGTTTGTTTGTTTAAGCAAGTAACAAGTAACAAGTTGACGGTTATGATTGTCACGGATCAAACCAACAAGAAAAGCATTATAAGAACAAGTAACAAGTTGATGGTTATGATTGTCACATATCAAACCAACAAGAAAAGCAATATAAGAACAAGCAAGTATCAAAAGATTCATCATTATTCCAATCAAACACAAAATCTCAATAATCATATCAATAACAAACATCTTTAAATAGAAAAGTAACAAGGTTTACCCAAAGTATGAATTACAATAGGCAAAGATGAAGGATTATAGCACTCCTTCAAGCCTCCAATCAACTACAATAGTTCTACCAAGCGGGAAAATGATGTCCAACGCCGACAACCCTTGAGCACACTACACGAATTGGCGAGGTTTGTGGTCTTTGGGGGAAGATAAGTTGGTGTAATTGGTGGAAATTCGTCCTTAAGGGTGGAGGCTTGAATTTCACACAAGTTGGGATAGGATAGTTGGTGGAAACTCGTCCTTAAGGGTGGAGGCTTGAGTTTCACACCTTTGGGGTGAAGATATTGAGAGTGGTTGTGTTCTCTCAAGTTATGGTTTGCTCTCTAGGTGGAAATTCGTCCTTAAGGGTGGAGGCTTGAATTTCACACCTTGGGGGAAGGTAAGTTGAGAGTGGTTGTGTTCTCTCAAGTTATGGTTTGCTCTCTAGGTGGAAATTCGTCCTTAAGGGTGGAGGCTTGAATTTCACACCTAGAGAGGAGTGGTGGATGAAAGGGATGAGAAAGATGGAGAAGGGATGATGAAATGAGGTGCCAAATGGGTTCTATTTATACTACTACCAAGGCCTAGGGTATTCAATGCATTTCTTGGAGGCCAAGGAGCTTGGAAGGGACTAGAAACCATGTAAGAAGGGACTAGAATCATTTGGAACACGTTTGGAGTCTTAGTAGTGCGGAAATGGCTGAAACAGGACCTCCAACTGGATCCGGTTGAGCTCCAACCGAATCGGTTGGTCTTCTTGACAGCTCTCCAACCGGATCGGTTACGGGGCTCGACCGATCGGTTGGAGCAAAATCACAAAAATTCATAAACTGCAAAGTTGTAGATCTTTCTCTTAGCTTTCTGTGGCCGCAAACGGGGGGTCAAACGGAGTCCGTATGCAAAAGTTATGGCCAAAATGGTGAAGGTGTGTCGGGAACAACGAGGCTTCCAATATTTCTTCGTTTAAGCTTCTTTTCTTCATTTCTTTCTCGTTTCCCTTCTTGAACTTTATTCTTGAGTATTTGGACCACTAACTTGATGACTTTACCATCTCGAATATACTCCGCAAAGTCTTTCTTTGGTGGAATTCTTCATACATGGAGAAATCTTCGTGTTTACTTCTTTTCGTCTTTTTCTCCACTTTCCTGTACTTGGCTACAAATGAACTAGCAAACGCACTTTTGTGCGATTAAGCATCAAAAGAATATGATTATAACCAAATAACACACATAAAAGCACGGATAACGCTACTAAAAACATGCACAATTTGAGCGTTATCAGGATCCGTCCAGCGTAAAAGCTGGGATCCGTGGAACTGGTGTTCTCAGGCAGCTCAAATTTTTCCTTTTGAAAACAATGGTGCCTAGTGTGTGCCTATATGCAAACCATTTGGAGTTGCAGTTATCTCGACTCCTAAAAAGAAGAAGAAAAAATAAATGAAGAAGTGAAAAAGCATATAATTATGTAAGATAACCCGAGTGCTCCTTAATTCATTTTTGCATAAATGAATGTACACGAAAATACATATTAGTTATCGTTCCCCTTTAGCATTCAAAAGACATGAGATGCAATGAAAAAAGTTTTTACTTTGTATTAAGAATGAAAAAAAAGTTTGTCCTAGATGTGAGAATGATTTTAGGAAATGATACGGGGAGAAGTATCTTTATAGAAAGCATTCTGAAAAGTTTTTTTCGTATAGGAAAAAGAAAAAATTATCTTGAGTTTTGAAAATCCCAATATTATTTGTGAGTTGTGTGTGAAATAGAGATCCTAGACTTACAAAAGAAGGTAAGGCTAACATTTACATACCTTGTAGAATGAGAAACATTTAACGATGATTATTCCATGAGACCAAGACCAAGACGAAGCAAGTTGAATTGTTCCCGCTTCAACGGTTTGGTGAAGACGTTGGCTATGTTGTCTTCGGATGACACCTTCTCAATAGAAATGTTCCCCTTTTGAACATTGTCTCTTAAGAAGTGATGACGAATCTCTATATGCTTGATGCGAGAGTGCAACACGGATTTTGCTTAAGTCAATAGCACATTTGTTCTCGCATAAAATGGCTATGTCACTTAGATGAATGTAAGTAGTCAACTAATGCTTGTTTCATCCATAGTGCTTGTTGGCATGCTTTGCGTATTGAGACATATTCGGCTTCGGTTGTTGAAATGGCCAATGCCGTTTGCTTCTTAGAGAACCAAGATGTTAAACAACATCCCATAAAAGTACATACACCACTTGTACTTTTCGATCAACATAATCACCTGCATGGTCAGAATCCGCATATACAATAGTTTCTACCCCCCGTTCCCTTAGGATACCATAATCCCAATTGAGTAGTACCCTTAATGTATCTAAATATTCTTTTGACGGCTTCTAGGTATGAAGTTTTAGGGTCTTTATGAAACCTAGCACACAGACATACACTAAACATGATATCCGGCCGACTAGCCGTAAGGTAGAGAAGACTACCAATCATGCCACGGTATTTGGTGTTATCAACGGATTCACCGTCTTCATCTTTGGTAAGTTTAGTATCGGATGACATTGGTGTTCTTATGGGTTTTGACTCTTCTAAACCAAATTTCTTTAGCATTTCTTTTATGTATTAGGATCGATTAAAGAAGATACCATCTTCTAGTTGTTTGATTTGTAGACCAAGAAAGAAACTTAATTCTCCCATCATACACATTTCGAACTCATATTGTTAGATATTAGATTTCATAAACACATAACAAACAATAATATGGGTCGAATTGTTTAGAGGTTTTAGAGAGAGAAAGTGAGAGCCTTTCTAGAGAGAGAAAGTGAAAGAAAACATAGAAGGTTAGATTAAGATGAATGAAAGGTCCAACCCTCTACCTTGGGAGGTAGAGGGTATTTATAGTTACAAACATAACGACCTCTATCGGCTTTGTGGATCGGTATACAGTGGGTAAAGACCGTCCCTTCCTCCACGGTGTTGCTCTAAACTAAAAAGCTACCTAAATAACAAGTAAATAACGTAATGTCTACGAGCTAACATATGCTAGACTATAGTTGGGGTGACCGACTCTTTACTATAGAATTTCTAATTCCTAACAATCTCCCCCTAAGGGAGGTCACCCCATGAATTACATTTTGCGTCCTAGCATTCTATGCTTGACTTCGTTCTTGAGCTCGTAGACTTGAATTCTTCATTTCCGCAATCTTTGTGCTTTAGTAGCGAAACTTCAAAGTTCGCATGGTTTTGTACTTTCAGTGGAGGTCTTTGAACTGATCCACATCTTTGATGATCTTTGAGCTTTCTTTGAGATCATCGGCCACAGTAAAAATCTCGGATCACCCTTTGTTGTGTTGCCATCATGTGATGTTTTGACTTTCGGACCGATATGCTCACACTTTCTGGATCATGACATCTTTCCATCAGAGTAGCGGAAGCTTTTACTGGTTTATGATATTAGCAGCAGCGTAGCGTAAGCATAGTATGAAAATATCAGAGCCAGGTTCTGTAGATATGCACCAGTCATGATTACTTCAATTAAGTGTGAATGCTGTGAGCATGCGGCTTTGGATTGACTCCTCAATTCTGATCAGCTGCAACCGTTCAAATATACCTGCAAACAACAGTTAGCAATAAAACACATGAAAGTGTCTTTGATCACTGATGAGTGTCTAAATACTCATCATTTTTATACCATTTAGACTGCAAAATCATCTGAAAACACTCAGAAACACATCAAAATGATCAAAATATCACAAATCAGTGTTTTATGTGTTTTAAATGCAAAAATATCAAAATCGGATGAAAAACATATCAAATTTGCAAAAATTGCAGTTTTAGTCCCCCAAGTTTCAAAAGTTGTCAAAAACAGTCCCTGAGCACATAATTTCAAAAGTAAAATCACCAAAGGTCCTTTTAAATCATAATTTGTCAAATTTAGTCCTTTGGTGAAAAATGTAAAAAGTTTTGAGAAATTACAGTTTTGGTCCCTGGGCTTTTAAATTGATCAAAATTAATCCTTGGAGTTTCAAAAATGTCAAAATTTGCCCTTGGATTATTTGAGATTGGCAAGACCAACCCTTTGACTACACCTTCATAAGTTACATGTTTGGTCCCTTGGTTTTGTGAAATTGCAAAGATGGTCCTTGTGTTATTATTATTACAAACCATTCGGACCTAATTATTATCCCAAGCCCAAACTAAACACCCTTGGCCCAATCTTGTACCCGGTCCGTTAACCCAACCCAATGTTTAAAATAAACAACCCCGCCCCCAGTTTGTCTTCCCCGACAACTAGCCTGCAACCCAGACACAACCAAACCACCCTACACCACCCTTTGTCTCCCCCCTCCTCACCAACCTCTCAATGCATTTAATGCAAAGCATTTCCCTGTCTTTGATATCAAAACAAGAATTGGCGCCAAAATTGCATAAACGGCTAAGATGAAGTTTAGCCAATCAATGGCTTAGATTTATGTTGGGATTTGCTCAGAAATGAAAGAGAAGACTTAGGGAGCTATAAAAAGGAAGAGTGATGAAGTGAAAAGGGCAGTTAGTTATTTTTATTTACCTTAATGTCGTTTTTAAATTGAATGTTTTAGTTTTAGTTAAAATGATGTAATTTCAGTTTCCATGTATCCCATTTAAGTAAAACTTTCAGTGTAACTTGTTTTGAATAAGTAATTCCAAGTTTCATTCAGTTTCATGTTTGTGTGCTCCCTTGTTAAAATTTAAGTTTCCATTTCATAAACCCAAGCTTCATATAGCTTGTTTGTCAGTTTCAATCAGCTTATACAAGCTTTTCACAACTTTTTGAAAGCTTGCATTCAAGTTTCTAGCCAGTTTGGTTCAAGGTCAACAAAAATCAACTTTGATTCAAAACTGGGAATGGTGATGATTAAAGCAGATGCAGAGGGTGATTTGGGTTGTAATAGATTAGGTTAGTTTAGGTTTGGGTTTGGTTTTGGCACGCAACAACACTGGACAATGTGAGTAATCTGTCTCATCTACAATTCCAAGCCAATTTGCATTTTATGCTTATATGAGTATTTGTGGTCACCAATGTCGCTTAAACTTGTTTATATAGTTGTGTTTAGGTCATGTAAGGTTAGCTTGATCAATTGTTTAAGTCAGTCTCATAGTTTGAGTAGTTTAACTTGCTTAACATGATTTAAAGGTGTGTTTGGATTTCTGTAAAACTGCATTTGAGGATAGCTCAGTGCTTGGTGTCTAGTAGTTCATGCTTGTTTAGCTTACTTGTACCCATTTCTGTCCTTAATCTTGTGCCTGTAAGCCTCTATAGTCAAAATCATCTATCCACTATCCTAACTGTTCCACTGTTGGAATTTTTGATAGCCAAAGTCTTGATTTGTGTTTAAGTTTCATAGAAATAGATTACATTAGCTTTATTTGGTCTTATTACATCAACATCAGTCCTAAAATTTGATTCAAAGTTCATTTTAGTCAAAGTACTTAATCATTATCAAATGTCAAAAGTGAAAAATCTGTTTTGGGCTCATCTAGGAAGATTTTTCTTGAGCTCATCTTTGGGTTTTATCAAGTGAAAATTGTGGCTCGAAAGCCCAACTGGTCTACTTGCTTATTGCTATTTTTGTAGAATTTTGCAATTTTCTTATAAGCTCCAAACTAGCTTGTTTAACAGGGCCTGGTTGCCTGCTCAAGCTCGGCTACATTAAGCTTTTCTCGTGATCTTGCGGCTTGCCTCGGGGCTCAATGGAGCTTGTCTAGAGTTGATTTTTGGTTTGCTAGTTGTTAGCCAGGTCTAGTTTAGGTTGCCTTTCTTACTTTTCAGTTTCTTACTTGTTTGGTGGCTTATTTTCTAGCTCTAAGTAAACCCCTAAAACCCTGTTTTAGCTTATACTCAAAATCATCAAATCTGTGTTATTTTGCTATTCAGAGGCTATAGCTTGTTGATTTAAGTGCATTTTGGTTCTTTTAAGTATTTCATAGCTTCTGTAAACATTTGGTAGCTTATTGTAGTTGTTGGCTTATTGAAAGTGCTTATTTCTAAGCACAATCCATAGCAGTTGCATTTTTCTCCACACAACCTCCTTTTTTCCATTTTCCTAGTTTCCTAATATAATTTTAGAGTTTTCCTGAATTTTTCAGATTTTTCTAAATCATTTTGCTATTTTTCTTGATTTTAATTAGTTTTTAATAGTTTAAAATTCCTAGAAAATATAAAAATAATCAGAAAAATACAAAAATAGTTTTGAAAATTCTATTTTGATATTTTAGATTTTTCTAGGTCTTAATTTTATTTTTCTAGCTTTATTTCACATTTTCTTGTATTTTAGGTAATTATTAAATAGTAAAAATAGTTTTAATTAGATAATTAGTTTAAAAATAATTTTTCTTTTCTAAAAATTTTCTTATATCATTAGGATTGTAAAATGTATTTTCATATTTTTAGGATTTATATTGTGTAAGTTTCCGCTTTTTATTTATGCGTCAGCGTAGTTTTTAATTTCACCTATAAAAAGGAAAAAACAAAAACATCAATTTAGTTATAGTGATAGCGTTTATTTAATAGATTTTATCTTTTTAACTTTCTTTAATTTGCATTTAAGCCGTTGTTATTTGTTGGCTTTTCCTTAGTTATAATCATTCCAAATCTCCTTTTCCGTTCAAATCTCCCGATCACTAAACGTTTGATAATCCATTGCATAGCTCGCTGGGACATAACGACCCGGGGAGACCCTATACTCCTCAGATCTTCATTGCATTTGTGTCTGAACTGTTTTAAGTCGGTTACGGCTGGTCATTCACAAGTGACCAGTTTGTGTGATTAGACTTGACGGTTTTGCGCAGATCAATCACTTTCGTTGAATTAAGGTACACGGCCCACGGTTCCCCGTTGATCAGTACAAGTACTGCCTGTGATCAGGTAGGATTCCTAAGAATCTCCTTGACAGGGTTCGCAGCTGTTCTAGCTGTTCTCAAGCCGGAACGTCTCAAAGAAGACAACACGGAGTGAGTGAACCAGCGAATTGAGATTCACTGATTGATGAAAAATGATTTGAAAAACAATCGCGTATTACTTAGAAGAAAGAGTTTTGCAATAAGACGAAGGTTTTATGAGAAAGATCAATTTTCAATCAAAATACTTTTGTATATAAGAGAGTACACATTCGACGTGCTAGAGAAAAGAAGGTTTGCACATCGAACGGTTTTTCCAAAAGCATTTTTCAATCAGAGATACTTTTGTGTTTGAAAACATAAGTACACATTCGACGTGCTAGAGAAAAGAAAAGATTTGCACATCGAACGGTTTTTCCAAAAGCATCCGTCAATCCATTTCCTAGACCAAGGTTGATTCACGAGTGAATCGCCCCATCGTTTCTATCCAGTTGTCACATGGTTGATCTATAGAATAGATCTCACATGCCACCTACCGGGAGCTTGTTTGATGTTGGCTCCAGAAGGCTTTCCATCTTCATTGTGAATATGTATGCATATCACTCAGATGTTCTGGCAATACCACAAGGATAATGCGTAGGACTCTAAATATATACTTACTTTCCACATTGTGTGAAACAGCAACTCTTCATTAATTTTGTGTCCTAATGAGATATTGTGGATGATCTCTTGGCTCTAGACTAAATCGTGCACATTTGGTTCCTATGCCAGAGACTAGGGAGAGGGTCTCCTTCTTCAATATCAACTATCTCTAAAAGAAAGTCGATAGATTATGTAGGTTCCCCGTGAGAATGAAACAAGCCATTTTAAGAGGAACTTGAGTGGCTTGGGAAGTTTAGTGCAGTGCGTCACTGGGTCCATGACGTCTTGTCTTCAATACCGCTGTTACCTTAGTAACCACCCAGAGTATATATATTGAACCCGTTCTTGCCCTAAGGTTGAATTATTGGAAGGCTATTTCTTTTCACCCTTTTCACATTCCAATTCTTTTTCATTCTTCAACCCCTTCCGTGCTTACCGAGACTTCATAACTAGAACCTTGTTGGGTTTATTCGATTACTAGCTCTGTCTCAGTCCGCACTCTTCCCATTTCTCATTTTCTCCTTTTTTCATCATACCTAAGGACTTCTACACTATCTAGTGGATTGTCCTGGGTAGATCCCTCCGGTTCGGTCAAGGATCGTGGGAACTAATCCCTAACCTAACCATCCTTATAACACCATGCATAAAGTAAAATGGTCGGTCTTTTGGTGCAGTTCATTCTTCCTTAAAACCAATTGAAAAATCATTTGGAAAAACAATCAAGGTACTTGTGATACGAGATCAAAGCATTTTGTACCTTAATAGTTTTGATCATTTAGAAAATGCTCCCCTCAACATGTGCATATGATTTTGAAATTGTTTAGCACATGGAGGCAAGAGTTCTTTGAAATAATTTCTTTGAAATAATTTCTTGATCACAATTTTCATGGAAAAAGCCATTTGATTTTCTTTGATAAATTCTCCCCCTCAATATGTGCATAGAATATTTGAAATCATTTTATCACATAGAGGCAAGAGTTCTTTTGAAGCACATCCACAATCACAAGCGCCATTAAGAAACCATTTTTAAAACTCAATCAAGTTACTTTATAAATCACTTTAAAAAGCTTTCGTTCCTCGATAGTTTGTTTGCTCCCCCTCAATATGTGCTTCAAGATTCGAAAGCGTTTAGCACATATGAGAGAGCGGCCTGCACAATTAAATCAAAACGATCACCTTTTATCAAATTTCATTATTAAATCACAAATTCTCCCCGATCAAAAATATCAAACCCTTTGAGATTTTGGATCCCAAGTGATTTAATACGGTTTAGAAAACATGGGAGAATATGTGGCCTGTTTTAAATACTCATCATGTTTTTGGATAAATCCTCCTCCTCAACATGTGCATTGTGTATGAAATCGTTTGGCACATGGAGGCAGGAGTGCTTTTAAAGGACTAAAACCAATTCCATTTAAACAGATAAGAGATTTAAATCACGATCTCTACCCAGATCAAAATTTCAAACCTTTTGAGATTTGTGATCCCAATTGATTTAAATCATTTAAAATATTTTGGTGAAAGACGTGGCTTGATTTAACTTTGAAAAATGACAGATAAGGACCATTTTAAGACATTAAAGATTGTTAGTGTCAGGTATGATAGTTTTTAAGAGATCTTTTAAGTAAAACAAAACAATTTCTCAATCAAACAAGAACAGAAAAAAATTTCATTTTGAAAGACCTTGATTCTAACGAAAAAATCATACCATGACATAACATTAAATCTTTAGATCACCACTTACTATCGTACAAGACGGAACTTTTGTGAAGAAACATCGTTTGAAAATATTTTATTTTAAATCACTCTCCCCCTCAATCCATGACAGAAGTCAATAATTGAGTGACTTAGGTTTTGATAACATGAAGTCCGGTGATTTACAAAATTTAGTCCAATATATTTTCAAAACAATATTTTTCCATTTTCAAAACAATTTAATTCAATTTACTCAAAAATTGTTTAAAAATGGTATCCTGCACAAAGATTCGTTAGGTGGTTGAGCCGCTTTTGTTGTTGTTGCTGTAGGGTTTGGAAGAAAAACCATCTGCTGAAGCAGTGAGACTTCTTCTTACGTTGCATTTTGAATGCCAACTGAGGTCAAATTAAGCTCTGTTTCTTCAATCACTTAGAAGAAAACCATCTGCTGATGCAGTGAGACCTCTTACGTTGCATTTATGCCAACTATCCATAGAAGTCCAATTAAGCTTCGTTTCTTCATTTGTCATCCCAAGATATAGTTACCCTTTCCTTTCGGCATCCAATCATCTTCAATTGTGGGATCCGGATCGGGAACATTCTTTTATACCAATATACCTGCATACGTTAGTGAACACACATACAAATATATGGTGGTCGACATCACCCAAACAACAATCGACTAATTAAAGTCAATTTAACATAACAATCAGATCATATAAGGCATGGGGTTTATGTGTTAATCAAACTCTAATCATCTAATCCTAACAATCATATCCTAGAAACCTAGTCCTTCAACATAGGCAATTATATTTTTTCAGATAAGCACGTAGGATAATTAAGAAAGCTCGTTAGATGATATAGATTTGAAAACATTCTCCCCCTCAATCAATGACTCATTTTTTTGAAAAATTTTAAAAGCGCAGAAGTCATTGATTGAGTTTGCAAATTAATACGAAAACTCTGAATCTGATTGATTTTTCAAGCAACTCATTTACCACCATTTTGAACACAACAAATATTTTTCTAAAGAATTATAGACGGAAAAACATTTGTGTAGGAACAACAGTCCTTCGACATACTTTCCTCATTTTGTTTTAGGATAAGTGCACGAAATTTGTGAAACACGTTTAAGCGTAGCACTTTCCTTCCTTTAAGAACGGGTTGCTATCTGAAATAATAGCAAGCCATAGTTTTAAGCGCGGGTTACAGTCTGAAATAACTGTAAGCCATAGTTTAAGCCCGGGTTACAGTCTGAAATAACTGTAAGCCATTTTTTGAATCCGGGTTACAGTCTGAAATAACTGTAAGCCATTTGATTTGTGACATGTTTTGAAAAAGAATATTTACACCTCCTGCTCGAACTTCATCTATGGTCCCGTGCCATTATTGAATGACATTTCTAAGACCGTAGATGTTATCGATATCAGAAGACATGTCTTGGAAAAACATATTTTTGGTATTTTTCAAAATTTTCTGATTTTTATAGGTTTTAAATGGTTTTATAATTTTCTATTTTCTTTTTGCTAGTTTTATATTTTTGTATTTGGTTTTTCTGATAAATATATTTACAAAGATAGAATAGATGATATAGTTAAAGAGGATGATGATACGAGGCCGAGATAAGGATATCGAGCAGCACGTCGTAGAAGAAAGAATTCGTCATCTCTTAAACATCCACCACCAAAGCTTCCAAGGGCTCTTGAATTGAAAGAAATAGAACCATCTGAAAGTGAGACTTTGGCAGCTTTCCCCCAAACCGAAAATCCCTTAGTGCGGATTCGAAGCTCTATTTCAAGCTTGCCTTAGCCGGTGCCTGAGAAAGTACACCATTACCATAAATCCGTGTCCATTTAAGAGCGATGTCGAGGATCTCCATTCGGGTTATATCATCAAGAAGAAGAACGACAACGTTTCATCCACTCTTTAAATTTCTTCTCAAATTTCATTACCACTGAAGTCTGAAGCAATCCATTCCAAAAGGTGTCAAGATACCACTTCCCCCACGTAGTTGAATTGATGCAGTCAGTCTCTTTGTATAATGCTCAAGAACTCTCCCAAATACACATCATGAGGGAATGAAAACACCTCCCCATGTTCACATTTTTCTTCGGATGATGGGTGTATGAAGCTCAAGAACCCAAGTACACCAATACCCAAGAGCTCTCCGAATACACATCATGAGGGAATGAAAACACCTCCCACGTTCACATTTTTCTTTCGATGATCGTGTATGAAGCTCAAGTATCGAAGTATACCAATACCCAAGGAAGGAATATGATAACATTGAAGAAGCAAGCCAAGTCACGATTATCTCTCGGATGACAATCTCTGCGGATGTCAACTCCGAATAAGTGATTATATCTCTGAATCATGATTAAGCCCTCAAGTGAAACAGGTGGCGCCTCCAATGTACATAATTCTCTCTCCTCTGATGATTGTGATAACATCGAGATCATCACGCATTTGTGTACCTCTTTCTTCGAAACTAACTCTTCCATCGTTTCCCCACATAGTTGGAATAAGAATACTAAGCGCTTGATGAGTAAAACCTTGAGTTTCTCTGCGGTCATGACATTTGTCTTTCCGGGATATCTTCAATCACTTAGAAGAATTAAGTTCATCAAGTTTACTCGCCATGAGTCAAACCTTGAGTTTCTCCGTGGTAATAACATTTGTCTTCCCGGGATATCTTCAATTACTTAGAAGAATTAAGTTCATCAAGTTTACTCACGTTTAGATGTTGTCTCCTTCCCCTTGTTGGTTTAGACACTTGAGTGACAAATCATTATAAGCCAGAATACTAGAAATTTGTTGAGAAGAACACTTGAACTCTTGTGAGAATCAACTTCTGCGAAGACTCTCTCGACTATTTTTATCAATCTTTATGTAGACAATTTGAAGTGACCACTGAAGAAGAAAACCCGATATACCATACTTGAAACTGAAGTCAACTTCCCCACATTTGTATCTTTAGCTTGCACCTAATGATGGAAGAACGGTGTCGAGAATTTATGCTTCAAGCACATCTCTAAGTACTCACTACCCAAACAAGGTATGAGACATTAACACCTCTTGCGATTATTCACACCGTCATATGCGTGTGACACTGAGTAAAACAAAGTAACTCCTAATAGTGATAGTTAACCAGGTCTTCAACCATCCACCTCGATTGCTGGTAACTAGATAAACCAAGTCTTCAATTCAAATTCTTAAGCCCGAGCAAGTTATCAAATAAGAACACACCTTTGTGAAAGTCAACTTCAATCTCAAATAAGTGATAAATGATTAACTCGAAACCAACTTGTGTCAAATGTCAATACGTGAAATAGTCAATAACAACGTCTCGAGTCCTTTGCTAAAGAATATGAGCAAGTCTAATTGGGATTGAATCGACATATAACTCTCTCCCAATTAGTGCTCTCCCTAAACCGACAACGGTTTGATAAATGCCCAGTTAAGAAGAAGTCTTTAGATCGTTAAATGCAACACGTCTTTAGTCTTCTAACATGTAGCAGAAAATGTAGAACAGACTGTAGACTCGACCTTCTTCAAGATTGTGCGGTTGGGGAATAGATAGTTAACATCTTCAACTCACACCAAAAAGCATCCCACCAAAAGCATCCCAATTAACTTACATCTTGCAAATCCCTTAACTAAAATCGCTTCTAATCAAACAAGAACAGAAAGATGTTCATCAAGGAAATCCGCAATCAGGCCGCAACGAACACACAAGATGGTAACACCAAACTACCAATCACATCAAACAACGAGAGAGATTGTCGGAATCATCATGTTGATGTATACGTGAAGCATTAACCGGAAGCACTTTGTCGATAAACTCATCAATCCAAGTGAAGATGTCAACCAACGGCTCTTAGAAGAGAAAAAACTCCATGTGAAGATGACCCGATAAGAAGAAGCTCGGTTCTTACATGAGTTTAGAGCCGTATGACCATTTTTATTCTCAAATATCAATCAACAATGCAAAATATTCACACTTCTTCTCCCCCTCAAGAATTGCATACGGAGATGCCATTCTTGACTAAATAAGTGAAAATCATCCGAATGTTCTATTCACACTTCTCTCCGCAAAATAAGCACATGATGTCGCCATCTTCATTATAATCGAGCACGTGGAATGAGAAAAACAATCAGTGGTAGCCCGGTTCACTTTATGACTGAAGCGCATGGAAAAGTATGAAGCATGTTGATGAGAATGGTCATACTAGAGATTTCTCTTCTTGAAGATAAAGCGCACGACGTACACTTTTCTTTTCTATGAGGAGCGAGGCATGAACTGTTGTGTTCAAACGTCATAAGAAGATTTCTCTTCTTTTGAAGATAAAGCGCACTGAAACGTACACTTTTCTTTTCTTTAGAGTACGAGGCTTGAACTGTTGTGTTCAAACGTCATACGAAGATTCCTCTTCTTTCTAAGATAATGCGCACTGAACCGTACACATTTCTTTTCTTTAGAGTACGAGGCATGAACTGTTGTGTTCATACGTCATACGCGATTGAATATCAATGTTGAGTAACTTGAACCCGTGAGTTATGAGATATAAATCCTTTTGTTATCCATACTTTAAGCCAGTCCATGTATTGAAGGTCGAAGTATGCAACTGAGTAAGGACTACCTGCACTAATATTACAAACTTGATTGAATATATTTTGGTTAGTGACATCAGTATCCAAACCCTTTGGGGTTTCACGGTCAACATTGAGATTGCCAATGGTAAACATCTTTCCTGTAGGTATCCACCTAAGTCCAGCATCCTTAAAATTCTACCAGATGGTATCCACTTATGGCAAGGTCTAGGATTGTTAGGCTTCTTATGCATATTGGGAGACTTATCCTTATTCCTTGTTTCCAAAGATTTAGCAGTTGGTAACCATCTAGGCGAGGCTTTTGGTTTCATTTGCTTCATATGCCTATGGATGACTTAGTGTGAATCCTAGACTTAACAGGTTGTACCATTGCATGAGCATTTACTTTCATCAGGGATTTTGTGAAGCATTTATCATGATTAGCATTAAAGATACATTTCAGACACTTTGAGTAAACAGCTTGTTTGGATTCAGAAATATATCTAGATTTCTTAGAGTGATCTGCTATGGGAATAGCTTTAATCGAAACATAACTACTCTTAGATGTAAGCCAATCCCTAGTCTCTAGATTAGTGTTCCTAGGTAATGGTTTAGAACTACTAGCAGTGCCTTGAAATCTTGAAGAATTCATCATCCTAGGTCTTGCACCTAAAATTCCGTCTTTAGGATTCTGTGCCTTCTTTCTAGCCATTTCAAGATAAGAGTTCTTATACAAGTCATTCATATCAATTTTTCTAGGCAAGTGAGGTGAAGTGAGTGGTTTTGTCAAAACTTGTTTCGCATCAACTTGGGAGGCAAACCGCGTTTTTGAAAATTTTGGTCGTCGAGATCTAAAAGCATTCGGTTGTCTAATAACTGGTTTCCCCAAGTTTGATGGTTTTGAAAACTTAGTGTTCACACTATTCTCTGTTGTTTTTCTGAGCTCATTTTTTAAAGCAACAATGGCGAAACTCTTTTCTTGAAGTTGAGCTTTGAGATCATCAATTTTAGCTATCAAAGAGTTTGTTTGTTCCATTGATGTAGTTCTAGCTTCTTTGATAGAGTCACTTAGTTCTATGTGATGCTTTCTCCAAGACTCATTTTCCTTTAGTAATTTGCCACACAACCGCTAATTCATCATTTCTCATAGGAATATCATCAATAGCATTAATACAGGAATTACTTGTAACCAAATTACTTTTCCCATGCATATCAGAAATATGTTTCTTCAAATTGTTGATGGTTGAGTCTTTGTCTTGAAGCTGAGCTTTCAAAGTGTTCATTTCAAAAGTCACGGAATTCGGGGAAGTTCCGGATTTTTAGATGGTTTGTTAATTTGGAAACTTTCTTCTTTACTTTGTATCGCAATTTCAAGTGAAATGCAATGTTTTTCAAGATTTGAGAGTTTGTTTGAAAGTTCATCAAAAGGCCTTTTATCAACCATATCATTTATTTTGAAATATTAGACTCGGCCTAACACAAGGAACAATTATCAGAATCATGCTCAGGCATGAGATCAGTTTGTTTAAGTACATTAGCAGATGCACTATGTTGAAAAGATAAGGGTACCTCATCACATGAAACACGTTCATTGATCGTCCGATATCTGCATCCACATCATATGTAACAAGAGTCAGCGAACTCTGGTTTTCAAGCTTATCTGCCTCTGAGCCTATGGTTCAGTACCAAGATCCATCATCGATGCTTTACCCATTTCAACACTATTTGTTGTCTCGACATTCGCATTCGGCAACACCCGATTCTTCAACGGATACATTACCCAACTTATCACAAATCTCTCAACTGCGCAGAGACCACTCATCCACTTTTTCATCTGTTTGTTCCTCAATGTACTTCTCCACATTATCCATGAGATGGATAAGTGTCTCTATTAACACGCTAATTTCCATTCCAGTGTGTCTCTTTGATGAGTGTCTAAATACTCATCATTTTTGTACCATTTAAACTGCAAAAACATCTGAAAACACTCAGAAATGCATCAAATGATGAAAATATCACAAATCAGTGTTTTATATGTTTTAAATGCAAAAAATATCAAAATCTGGTGAAAAGTTATCAAATTTGCATAATTGGCAGTTTTAGTCCCCCAGTTTCAAAGTTGTCAAAAACAGTCCCTGGTAAAAACAAAATAAAGAAAAATGTTATTCAAGGTCACTGAATTATTCTAACTTGTCAAAAATGGTCCGAATATCTTTTTGTTAAATGGCGAGAAAAAGGTCCTGAACTTTCTAAAATGTCAAGTTTGGTCCCTGGAAAATTGAAAATGTCAAAACTAGTCCTTGTACTATTGGAACTTGTCAATATTGGTCCTTGTAACAACTTTGGAGAAATTATAGTTTTGGTCCCTCTAATTTGGCAGGTTACAAATTGGTCCTATAATATTAAACCATGCCTTGTCAACATGAATTGAACCCCCTGCCAATACCTATTTTGACCCCCCTGCCTTAACCCTTGACCTCTCTATTTTGAACCCCAATCAAACCCCAAGCTTTCCCTCCACCTCCACCTTACTTCCCCAGCCTGGCTAGCCTGACAACAACACTTTTCACCACCACCGCACCCTTATCCCACCCCCCCCCTTATCACCTCAACCCCCTCATCATACCTACTCCACCCCCCCTAGTGCTAGTGAGCCTCGCCCGGTCAAAATCATGTTTCCGCAAAACCTAACCAATAGCCAACATCCACAAAAGTTATCCATTGACCCTGGAACCAAGTGGGAATTGATCAGAGGATAGAGAGAGACATTTTGGAGCTATAAAAGAGGAAGGAGAAGGAGAGAATAAGAGTAGTTAGTTTTTCAATTAAACTTGTATGTCGTTTTTTATTAATTTAGCTTAATTAATGTTTTAAGATGTAGTTTTCTGTTCTATTGTACTAAAATCAAGGTATTTCATCATTATAATCATATTTCAAGTATCAATTCAAGGTCTCATTTATATTTCACATGTTGATGTTTACTGTTGAAAATTGCAAACTCGTATCTTATATCAAAGCTTCCAAAAGCTCATTTTATCATTCAACTCAGCTTATTTAAGCTTATTATAGTCTTTGGTATGCCTGCTAATCAATTTCAAGCAAAATTGGTCCATGGTCAACGAAAGTCAAACTGAGTAAGGAATGGGAATGGTGATGATAATTGGGTTTGTTTCAGCTTGGATATGGGTTGGTAAGGGCTTAGTGTAGTGATCTTGGTTTTGGTTTTGGCCTGCACACAAGTTGGACACATGTGAGTGTCATTCTCAATTCAATTTTCTTATTCAAATTTGCATATTATGCTTGTCTATGTATCTATGGTCATCAGTAGTGTAAACTTATTTATATAGTTGTATTTAGTTCATGTAAGCTCAGTTTGATCAACATCTCAAGCCTGTTCACTAGTTAGCTTTATTAAATTTGCATAGCAGTTGATTATAGGGTGTTTGGAATTGCTGCACTATCTGTCTTTAAGGTCATTGCAGTGATAGGTACCTGTTGTCTCATGCTTGGTTAGCTTATCTTAGCTCATTGCAGTCATAAACTTGTGCCTGCACAAGCTCAAAAGTCAAATCATGCATTAACCTGTCTTATTGCTTAACTGTTAGCACTTTTGAAAATCAAAATCTCATTTTGTGTTTAAAACACTTAGGGAAAGGTTGAATTAGCTTTGTTTCATCATTTCACATCAATTGCAGTCCTTAAATCTAGATCAAAGTTCAAAATAGTCAACTTTTCATAATTGCTTAAAAAGTCAAAATTGCAAAATCTCAGTTTTGGCCATTCTAAGGTGATTTTTCTTGGACTCATTTCTGAGTCAATTTCAATGAAATTTGTGGTTTTAAAAATTCCTACTGGTCTAGTTTCTTATCTACATTTTGTATTTTGTGAATTTTATAGAAGCTTCATGGGCTTGTCAATATGGGATCATTTCCCCTGTGCAACTGACTCGTGAAAGTTGCAGTCTGCCAGGGTTTCTAACTTGTACAAAGCTCATTTGAGCTTATCTAAAAGTCGGTTTGGTTCATAAGCTCTCACCCAGGTCTAGTGTAGGGATACAAGTCTGGTTTCATGTTTCAGTTATTCTAGTGTTTATTTTTAAGCTTAAAGTAGGCATCAAAATCTGTTTTTAGCACATTAATCAAATCATCAAGATCATAGCGGTGGGCCCAGAGGTTAAGGCTTATTGTTTCTTGCTTCATTTTAGTAGTTTTAGCATATTAATGCTTTTGTTTCAGTTTGTTAGCTTGTGGTGATCATTTGGCTTATTCAAGTGCTTATTACATAAGCACTTGTATTGCAGATTCAATTTCCTCCACACAACACCATGTTTTTCTATTTTTCCTAGATCCATAATATCATTTTAGAGTTTTCCTGAATTTTTCACATTTTTCCAAGTCAGTTTGCTATTTTTCTTAATTTAAAACAATTTTTAGGATTATTTAAATAGCTTTTAATACAATTAATTAGAAAAAAGTTCAAAAAAAAATTTTCATTTTTTTAGGTTTAGATAAATATAAAAAGTAAAAAAGTAATTTTCCAGATTTGTCATAG
>OU343224.1:264547703-264723315 GCA_910596185.1 Chrysanthemum makinoi
ACTGGAGGATGTCAGTTTTTGGGAAGCAGACTTATTTCATGGCAGTGTAAAAAGCAAACTATTGTGGCAAATTCTACAACTGAAGCTGAATATGTGGCTGTTGCTAGTTGCTGTGGTCAAGTACTATGGATTCAGAATCAATTCTTTGGATTTTGGGTACAATTTTATGCGTACTAAGATTTACATTGATAATAACAGTACAATATGCATCATTAAAAATCCTGTTTTACATTCTAGAACTAAACATATTGAGATAAGACATCACTTTATTAGAGATTCTAATGAGAAAAGGTTGATTCAAATGGTAAAAATTCATACTGATTTCAATGTTGCTGATCTTCTCACCAAAGCTTTTGATGTGGGGAGGTTTCAGTACCTTGTTGTTAGCATTGGAATGATTAATCTCTAAACTCTCAACTTGTTTTGTACCAGTTTGTATAAGTATTGGACTGTTATTATGTAATCTTAGTTTTGCTATTCTTGTTTCTAACCACTGATAGTTTGTTTCTAACTACTGGTAGCTTGGTTCAAACCACTGCTAGTTGTTCTGTGTTTCCACTAACCATTTTGCAGATACAAGAAAGATATTTATAGAAGCTAAAGACGTACTAAAGTTAATTGTTCATTCATCAAAACAGTTTACAGCTTACAGCTTACAATTCAACTTCAAGTGCAAATTAAAAGACTACTTCTATACATGATTTTCTACTACTATCCTTGCTCACATCGTTCATTCCAGTTGCTGAATATGCATTTATGATATGCATGACCGGTACGACGAAGATGCTAAGGATCAAAATGGGAAGGATGGATTGATGAAAACGAAGATGATGACGATGACCACAGTAGATGAAGCACAAAGGACATAGTCATATCATACTTGCATCTACTGGTTTCACCAAAAAGCATCATTCCATTTTCCTTTTTCCCTTCCCCCTTACGATATGTGAAGAAGCACCACAACCTGGTACTGGAAGACCAAGAACCACCTCTCTATTGTTTGGGAGTGGTGGGTTTCTTGCTCGTGGTCTTGGTTGGGGTTGGGATGATGAAGGTTGGGGGTTTGAAGTTCTCTTCTTTGAGGAATCTTCAGAGTCCTCAGATGCCTCACTTGGATCCACCACACTATCATCTTCTGATGATGGAAGAAATGGGGATTTTTTTGGTCTTGGTTCTTGTGGAGGGAGGTATAACTGCCATGGGTTAGAATCTTCACTTGATGATGATGAGGATGAGGAGGATGTTAGATCAACAACCTCTGGTTTATTCCAACTGGGGTTCCACATGGTGAAGTTGATTGTGGATTTTGGAGTAATTAGGGTTTTGATTTTAATTGGTGTGTGCGTTATATGAGATTTGGGTTTCTTTATATAAGCAAAGTTATGGGTTATGGAAGTAAATGAGGGGCAGGTTAAATGTGGTTGATGAGTTAATGAGATTCTTGGGCGTTGGACTAATTTTAATCCAAATAGTTGACCATGTTGACTTACCTGTTCTAACCACGGATAGGTAGTTTGGTTCCACTGATGGCTCTTTCTAACCACTAACACCTATACCTTCTTCTATGTGTTTGTTTTGTGTTTTTGTCTTGCAGGTATGAAGGATTTGTGTACATAGGAGCTGGTGTGTTAGCTGCTTGTGTTTGTTTAAAAAAATTGTGTAATCCTTCATATTTTTGTGAGATCTCTTTACTAATGACACAGATTTGCTTGCTATAATTCTTGGATGTTTGGTTGAAGTGCTACTCTGTATCCACGGATGGTGTCTGACTAAACGCGGATGGCTGTTCTGAAACCGCGGATAGCATTTTGATTTATGGAGGATACTACAGGGGCTGATTGGTCACTTTTGCAAACGTATATTATTTCCCCCAAATCACGGATGGATCATTTATTTGATCTTCAAAACACTTCAATTGGCGCTCACTCCTAACCCTAATCACTTATCTTTGCATAATTCACTAATCCCACATCATAACCATCCTTCATCACAATGGCTGAAAAGTATTCCACTTCACATAACCTTGTTGCTATTCTCACCAAGAATGATCGATCTGAAGGGTTTCATCAAATGATTGATTTCCTTGTTCACAGTTCTATTCACTATGCCTTAACTGTCACACCAACCATTTTTAAAGCCTACATACATCAGTTCTGGAGGAATGCTAAGCTTGAAAAGGTTGATGGAGTCGAGGTGTTTAGCACTGTTGTGGATGAGCATGCTATTTCTGTTACTGAGGAGATCATTAGGGATGTTTTAAAGTTTGATGATGCTGATGGTGTTGATAATCTTTCAGATGTTGAGATTGTTGCTGGTGTGGAAAGGTTAGGTTATACCCACAGAGGTGATAAGGTACAATATTTTAAGAGTTTGTTTTCAAAGCAATGGAAGTTTCTTATTCATACCTTATTGATGTGTATGAGTAATAAGACCACAGGATTTAATGACTTTCCTTCCAAAATTGCTACTGCTATTATTTGTTTGTCTGATGGAAGAAAGTTCAATTGGTCTAAGATGATATATGAGGGGTTCGTACAAAACATTAGGAAGAAGGGTAAATACTATTTATATCCTAGGTTTGTTCAACTGCTTGTGGAAAGTCAAATAGAGGAGTCTGTTGAGCATACTCAGGAATATGAAGTACATCATATGCTTCCTAAGGTTTTTGCACATATGAGGAATCAGCCACAAAATGTACAACTTATAGATGTTCCTTTATTTCCTCATATGCTTATTTTGCCTACTGATCATGAGTTTGATGCGGATTCTGAATCTCAACCTATTGTCACTGCACCAACTGAAACCACTGCTGATGCACCTCAACACCCTGATAGTCCATTTGTAAACACTGATAGTGTATCTCAACCCACTTCTAGTCAACCTCAAACCACTGATACACCTATTGTATTCACTAGGAGACTGAAGGGCACTGAGCAACCTCAGGCTAGTGCTAGTGGTGTCGCTAATGAGGCTGTCACAGGTAGTGAAGGTGACATGATTGGAAGGGCTTCCACTACTGATTCATGCTTTGATGTTGGTCAGGATAGTGGAAACATAAATAAGACCTAACCTTTGGCAACTCCTAATGTGGAGAGTTCCTTGGAACTTAACACAGGTGGAGGAATCCCTAGCCAATTGGCTACTACAGGGTACATAGCTATTCAGGCTAGGTCTGATGCTATGTTTTCTATATCCAAGGATTCACCTTTCGGAGCAGTTAACACAGCTCGAAGTGATGAGGATCGTTTAGAACATGCACATGAATTGACGGATTCTGAGTTTGTACATGATGACTTTTCCAATGAACCACCTCTCAGACCAGTTCACACAGGTCGAAGTGGGGAGGATATTCTTAAACGCTTAAATGAATTGACGGCTAAATGTACCAAGATGGAGGAGACGATCTCGAATCTAAAGGAGTTGGCTGTGTTTCATGGAAAGGATATTAGGAGATTGAAGCACAGAGTGATGGTTTTGGAAAAAGTAAGATGCCCTGGAGTTGCTGTTTTGAAAGCCATGAGAAGAAATAAAAAGAAGATGGACTCCTCTCCAGCTCTGAATATGGAGGATGTATCCAAACATGGGAGGAGTGAAAGCATAAATACAAGGGAGGCTGTTGATGTAGCTGTTAATGTATCTATGGAAGAAGATGTTGATAGTGGAGATCAAACATTTTTGGTATCTGATAAAGATGGGAATGAGGCAGTTCTTGAAAATGTGAAGAAAGTTGTAGAAGATGTAGTACAGAACACAAACACTGATGGTATGCCTGAAACCACGGTTAGTACTCTTTTAACCACGGCTGCAGTATCAGACATGGCAACTATACCCACTATAATTATACCTACTGCTATCATAACCACTTCCACTGTTGTCACAACTCTCTCTGTATTATCACCTAAACATAAAGAAGTTGAGAAAGAAGCTGCAAGTACATTGATAAATCTAAGCAAAACTTCATCTATTTCTACACCTATCATTGCACCTGTTTTATCTGTTCAATCTACTGCAACTAAACCCAAACCCAAAGGAAAAAGTTTAGTTATTGGTGAACCTTTGAAGAAGAAAGTGGTTAAATCTGATATTGGAAAAGGTAAAGGGGTTGCAGTACCAGAGCTGAAGTTTAAATCTAAAGCAGAACAAGAAGCTTATGATGCAGAGTATGCAAAGAACATAGTAGTTGAAGAAGAAGCAGCTTTAGAGAAAAGAAAGCAAGCTGAAGAGGAAGCTAGTCAGAGATGGTTAGCTATATGGTATGAATCACAAAACTATCTTCAAGCTTCTGAATTAATAAGTGATGAGTATACAGCACAAGAATGGAATTTTTTGGATGATGAGGAAAAAGCTAGGCTTTTGAGTGAATGGGAAAGGAAGGTTGGTAAAGAAAGAAAGCAAGTTATAAGAAAGAAACCTCCTTCAATGGCACAGATGAGGAATGTACTAATGAAAATTATTAAGAATTCAGGCATTCACATTTCTGAAAATCTTAGTAAATGTTCATTTGAAAGAATTCTTGAGATTTATAAAAGATGTGTGAAGATTAATCATGATGATTTCTGTCCAATGAATTCTAAAAAGGAAGAAGAGTGGATTAAAAAAGATGATGAGTGGATTCAACGTAAAAGAAAGAGAAAGTCTGAGATTCAAGAGACATCTGATTCTAAAATATTGAAAGAAGTTGAAGATGTTAATCAAATTGTTTCATATGAGTTTCACCTTAATGATGGAAGTGAAGGAGTTTGGAAAATTCAAAGACTCAACAATAAAGTTTATGAGTATAATAAGTTTTCACAAATGCTTCAGTATTTTGAAAGAGATGATTTGATGAATCTTTGGAGACTTTACAAGAATAAGTTTGGTGAAGTACATCCAAATGATTATCATGAGAGACTGGTCTATTATAACTTGAAGATTTTATTTGAACCAACTCATGATGAACCTGAGTGGAAAGTACTCTACAATGGTAATGTAACAAGATGGTTTTTATATCAAACCTGTGGAGTTCATGTTTTAACTGTTTTTGGAAAAGTTATTCACATGCTTGTAGAAGGTGATTCTCCTCAGTTGAATAAGTATCCAGGAATTATTACTCAGATGTTGAAGCCTGGTATTATCAAGATGCTGTTACCCTATGATGATCAAGCTTATGATTTGTTGAGGAAATATGAGACAATTCTTAAATCACATAAGTGTTTGGCTACATCCTCTAATTCAGATGTTTTGAGCTTAAAGGAAACTTGAGAATTCTGTTGGAATGTATCAAGTTTAGGGGAGGATTGTTGGGTTTTTGGTTCCTTGAATCATGAATTACTCTAAGTACTAGAACCACGGACAGAGTTGATATAACCACGGACAGAAGGATGGAACCACTGATGATGACAAACCACGGCTAGTAGTAGTGTGTAACCACGGACAATATATTGTAACCACTGCTAGTCTTGTATAGTCGGTTTAGTTTATTGTATTAGATAAATATGGAAAAGATATTTATCTTGTAGGTTACGTATTGTATTATATAAAGGACTCCATAGTCTATAAAAGGAGGTTCTAGGTTAGATTAGATATATGAAAGTTTTATATCTAAGGTCGATACACTTCAAGGTTGCAAAACCCTAATACTGTAAGAGTATTCATAGTAATAAATAATATTGAGGTGTTGAATGTTAACTGTTCTTCTTCTTAAGATTAAGTGTTAAATTCTGCGTAATACTTAATAAGCTTTTATTCTAAGTCAGTTTCTATATTAGATCGTTTGCTCAACTGGGATCAACACCATCCCTGTGGCCTACACATATCTCGTGCCATCCCTGTGGCGAGAAAGAATGAGCTTGTTTCGTGATTAGTGACGTCCATGAGTTGATGGTCAATTATTTATGAGAAAGGATGTGATCTATAGTTTTATGGTGCGTGTCTGTTGTTAATTAAAGGGAATATAAGCTGGTGATGGGGGAGCGTATTCTGGGAACTGAAGCAGATTTGTGATGAAGAGGGGGCGGATGGTGAGAGATTATTTAGGGTTTGAGGGATACTTGAGATTAGGGCAATGTGTGGTTAAGAGTGCTTTATACTCCCCTAATAATTAGGGGAAACCTGTATACCGGTTTTGATTGTGAGATGGAAATGGGCCTATTTTGATTGGTATGGATTGGACCTAATCTAAGCTGCTTCATCTTGTTATATTTTTGTTACAACAAGTTTAATATCAATCGAATGGTTGTGTTAAATTGTTGTACATAAAGAATATGACATAGGTAAATGGTATCAAATGGTATTTTTATGATTGAATTGATTATGATGTAATTGGTGTTTGAAGTTAATTTTATCATCATATGAGGATAAACCTAAGTTTTGTGGATCGAGTTTTTGTGATAAGGTTGGACTGCACACTGCTTTTATCAGACTTTGGAGTTAATTTGTTACATAGGCTGAAAAGATGCATTGTAGATGTTGGGCTTGAAGTTGTAACAATGGACCGGGTTGTTCTGCGCTAAATTGAATCGGGTCATGTTTATCTGGTGATATGTTGTATTTGTGATTGAATGAATTGAACCGGGCTTAATGAATTTTAGATCGGATGATTATTGGTGTTAATGAGATTTGATGAGATTTGGTTGTTATGAGATTTGAACAATATGAGACTTGTTGAAGAGATTTGATGATGATACATTTTTGATAATGAGAGTTGTTGATGTATGAAGCTTGATACTTTGGTTTATGCATTTTCTCAAAGGATATTTTGTCACGGCTTGAATTGTTATTGGAACTAGGTTGACTGCGGGGTTGTTTGTGTTCGGTGTTTCTTATTTGGGTTTGAAGTAAGGTTTTTCCGGGCACGTTCACTTATTTCGTCTTCTTTCTTTCTACCCTTCCGCGAAGATGACTTGTTTGGGCATTTATAGAGGGTGATAAAGACTTGGCTATTTAGTTACGTTTGTGATTCTTTCAAGCTTAACCCACAACGTAGCTATCACTTCGGTGTCTCACTCAGTTGAGAATGTCAAGAGGTTTTGCACATTGGGTACACCGTTTCTTCTTCACAAGAATTAATACAAGTTTAAGTAACAAATCTGGGGAATTTTACTTCATGATCAAGTTTGGTATATCGGGTTTACTTCTCCAGGATGTCACAAAACTAGCCGACAGAATGCGTGAATGATGTGTTTACCAAAGTGTTTATTGGATGGTTGTTGATGTTGTTGATATTGGATTATGTACCGTTGATGAACCGCTGCATGTTCCCCTAAAACAGATATTCACCGAAACCAATGCTGTCATAACACATTCAACCTGACATTGTTTACGGTTTTGTCTTGATTTTGAAAAATCCCGCGAAAGAATCTATTTCTCGGTTTAAATCATAGACTTGTAAAATCCCGTGACAATGGAAACATCCTGGTAATTGTAAAGTGCATTTCTGGAACTATCTTACGGTTTATTCTTGGTTTTGTAAAATCCCGCGAAAGAAACTATTTCTTGGTTTAAATTATAGAATTGTAAAATCCCGTGATGATGGAACCATCTTGGAGAAAGGAAATCGTATTTCGGGGTCTTCTGATGCTGGTGTTACGGTTTCTGTTTCGAAGAAGGGATAAAAGGGTGTACTTCTTAAATTGGATGTGTGTTTGGATATTCGTCATGGCAGTTTGGTTATTGCTTGGTTTTATGGGGTTTTGTGCTTTTAACCATGGTCGAGATGAAACCATTATCAAAGTTCGTTTAAATGTCAAAGAAGGCTAGATTTGAGAAGTTAACCAGAAGATGTAACAACGGCGTTAATTCAGTATTATTTATTTGAGGTTGAAGTGAATTATCACGGGTGAGTGTACTTAGTATCTGAAGGTATTGGGGATGGTTGGATGAAGATTCTTCATGATCCTTGTTCGAGCTTATTATCAAAAACGAAGACTTGGAAATCTAGTTATTGTTGGGTGTATTTTACTTTTTCTTTTTTCCACTTGGGGGAATTGGGCTCTTATCACCTCAAAATAACTATCACTTTAAGGAGTTACGTAGTAGTGCTCAGTGTCACATTCATGATAACGCTACACGCGTCGTTCGGGGTCAAAGGAACTTCCTTTTCTTCGAGCAAGTTTTATAACACCCTAGGCAGTGAACCTAATCGTTATAGTGTAGTATTAGGGTAAGCCACGGGTATTGATATCGTTCTCTAGGGGAATAGGAATGCTAGTGAGAAGTTACTACGCTAAGGTTAGGGTTGAGGAAGATTATTTTTTTATCTTTTTTATGTTTTTTAGGAAATAGAAAAGTACGAATCTCGGGGTTTGGATTTGGGGGGTTGGTATTGCTACCGATTACTCTACTTATCTAATTATCTAATCTAAGGTGTATGTAGTCTATGTCTAATTATTGTGTGCTCGTATGATAGTTTAAAGATGTGTTTACTTAGGTTTTACTACTCCTTAATTATCTCCTATTGGTGGTTGAATTGTCACGTCCTTATTCTTAATTGCGTTGTGTGTCTAAAGTTGTAGGGTATGCGTTTATCCCTAACTCTTTGAAGTTACCAAAGGGTCTCGTCTACAAAATACCACTAGGGATCATAAACTCTTACTCTAAGGCCTCTTTGGATAATTTAGCTTACAACCGCTCAAGGTGCTATAACCTAAGGTTCACAAAGATTAATCAAGCATTAAGTACACAACGAATGACCTATCGCATTACTAGATCATTAATCAACTAAGATAAGAGACAACCAATCAATATTCAATAATTAAGTTTCATCTTCCCTAAGCAAACACACAAGTAAATTAGCTGGACATGGAGAACATGCAAGCATACACACAAATAATCAAAGACATAATTGTATTAATGAAGTAAAGCACTTATCTTGGTGTAAGATAGGGTTTGGAACCCTAAAATACTGTACAAGACAGCCTTGGTTCGGTTTAGGTTTTTAATCCAAAAGACTACACACTAATACTGAAAAATTCGGATTCTATATATAAGATTACATATGCGACGGCGTCACCTTATGTTTTGTGACGCCGTCGGATCGCCGTCATTAGGGTTTCGTCTTGGCCACGTTAGACTTGCGACGGCGTCACCTTGTGCTTGTGACGTCGTCCTCCTTAGCTTCTGACGGCGTCTGGATCAAATCTAGGCCGTCTGAGTTGCGACGGCCTACTCTTTTATAACTTGACGTCGTCACTTGAAAATAAGAGTTTTGGCTTCTGTCCCGTCACAAAATCCTCCGACGGCGTCGCTTATAAGCTGTGACGCCGTCACCTTGTCATTCAGCAGCTTTGAGTGTCTCGATTCTTGACTTTGGCCATTTTCTTCGTATATCCGCGCCTTTTCGTCCAAATAAGTGCCATTACAGCAATTTGCCTTCAAGAGACCTAAAAAGTGAAAAGGAACGATATTAAGTAATAACGGATACAAAAGTGATCAAATAAGGGCTTAAATGACCCCTCAAAATGGTACATTTTAAAACCTTATCAAATATCCCTACACTTGGTATTTGCTTGTCTTCAAGCAAATGTGCTTTTAGCCAATTAATTTATAAGTTAGGGGTCATGAAACATTGGTTTAAAACAGTCCACAACACATATAAGCCCCGCAAAAGTCATAACAAGAACGGAAATTACATACTAGCACCTCACATGGGGTGTTTGGATACTCACATCTCTCTCAGGTGTATATGAAATATAACAAGTTGGAAATGGAAGATAAACACTCATTAACCGGTCCTAGTACATAGATTACCATAGGCTTGAGAATAGATCAAACCTCCATCGCTTTGGCGTAAGCACCTAGGAAAGACTATCAAAGAGGTCTTTAAAGGGTTGTAATGTTAGGCTTACGGTAGGGAAACAAAGGGTTTGGTGGGATAGGCTATTTAGTGGTGGCAAGTCAAAAATCTCTATGTTGCAAGTATACGAAGAATGGCGTTGCTAAGCCAAGACTCGACACTCTAGACTCTAGCTAACTGAAATAAACAAACATAAATTTAAAGGATAGATGTAGGATGGTAGCCCGTATGTTGTTGTTTTTTTGTTTTTTTTTCACTCTATTTTTTTTCTTTTCTTTTTCTCTTTTTTTTTCGATTTTTTTTTTCATACACTTTTACTCTACCATCCTCTATGGTAACATCAAAATGATAGGGATTTATAGGCACATCCCTACACTTGAGTTTTTATTATTCTAACACTAATTTGACCCGAATTGACAAGATCAAAACACTTGGGGTATGTTATTACGCAAATTAGGGAAATTAACGTTCCCTTTCAAACATTTTATAAACTTTAACTTTTTCCCATGAGTCCCAATCGTCCCAAAACTGTGTACAAAGGATATGACTCGACTTAGCAACTCATGCAAGCAACTAGATAATTGAACTAAGGGTTTAGGGTGATAACAATAATGCACTAAAAGTGAGTGCATACAGGGTAGGCTAAGGCGATTTGGGTGTATATTTGGGGGTGGGGTGTAAACAATGCTCTTCATTGATATTCCGGAAAAACCGAAACATCACGAGAACCGCGAAAAGGATAGGCTCTGAGGGGTTAACTAGGGGTATCGTGTACTAAAGATGAGTACAACGCAAAGGGTGTGGGGGAATTACTCAACCGATGTGGAAGAAGTAATTATATTACGGGTATCAAACAAGGGTTATCCTAATGCCTCTTATCATTTAGTTATTCCTAACTACACAAGTGTAGTCTTACTAGCGATCTTGGGATGCATCTCAAAACAAGTTCTAGAATCTAATATATTACCGGTTCACACTCTAAGCATTGAAGATGAATGCTTTTAATTCCTACTAATCTAAGGGAGATCCTCACATTTTGGGTGGAATTTAGGTGGTAAAGGGTTTTTGTGCTAGTCATGCAACTTCCTATCCGTGAGACGCTTTTGTTAAGACTAATGGCCCACTCCTATATGTCATGAAAAAATTTAAATTTGGTGCCAAAATTACCCTAACCGACATTTTCTCATGGTTTATTACACAAATACAATTGGACAAAGCAAATAGTCAAGGATAAGCATAGTTTCAAAGTTCCCGTTTTGTTTTCCCTCCCTACACTTAAACTGAACATTGTCCCCAATGTTCCCCGAAAGTATCAAAGCTATGATAATGGAAGGTAATGAAAAACGAAAGAAACTAGTACTCCCCTGATTAGCTCGGTAGGATCCGTGTGTGAAGTAGTGGTTAAATCCTTTCCAAGAAGAATGTGTGCGTGAAAAGCTCCTTCCAATCTTTTGTTTCTTCTTCTTGATAAATAAAACCTGCACATTCGAAGAAAACAAACGAAACCTTCGCGTAAAATCGGCGGTAATAATATATATAAGACTCTACTAAACTAAGATATAATGCTTGTGGAATGGATGTTTACAGAATTTCTGGAAAATTAAGACCTGGAAAATTCCAAAAAATTATAAGTAGCTCAGAAAACGAGAAAAAAGTAATCTGTTGTTTTTACTCCTTCCTGACGCCGTCAGGTTATCCTGACAAAAACTGGTCTGCGATTTTCTGGAAAAAATTCTGGAAAATTTACATCTTTAGAATTTGGAAAAATTTCTGCAAAACATCCATTATGACTCGATACAAGCATTTGACTCGAACAAACACACATATATATCTTTTAATGAATTGTTATTCTCATGTTTACGTTTCTTTTGAAAACGTGTGTAATCCTCCCTACACTTATCCTTTATGTAAAATACCTTTATATGCAATTAAGACGAGGTTAAAAACAAAATAAACCATTTTTACAAATTTAAACATGAGAATAAACAATTAATAATAGATATACGACACTAACAAGCAAACAATTAAGCATGGGTTGCCTCCCACGAAGCGCTTGTTTTTGTTCGAGTCACGAGCCTGACTCTACCCTTATTTAACGGATAAAGGGGAGGTTTTCCCTACACTTAAGTTTAAGTGCGGGTGATAGTAGCAATACACACCCTTAGGGTGGAAATTTGCTACATGAGGAGAGGGTGATGGGTGATTTATATGCTCAAAGGAGTGTGCTCCATTCATTATAACCTTACCTAATTCTATTGGTGTAGCGGGTGAATCAAATCTCTTTCCTAAAAATGGACCATCTTCTATCAACTTCAAAAGATTCTTAGTTAAGGATCCATCTTTACCTAATAAACCCGGTTTAAACCCATAATGTTTCTTGTTATCAACCATGAATGGGTGATATAAGTGTGTAAGGTCATGGGTTACTCCTATATTAGCTTCCACTCTCCATGGCCTAGAGTCTACCACCTTTATCAAGAAACTACCTGGACTATCTATTTTGATGGGTGGATTGGGGCCTAATTCAATTCCAAGATTCACATCTAAAGACGGAAAATTGGGTAAGGTTTTTGGTTGAGGCTCCGGTTCATCAAAATTAGGAACTTCCCTAGGACTAAGAGAGAGGTTATTACAACAAGCATGTGATTCCTTGGGGGGGTTTCGTCCTGCTTACTGGAATTGGAGAGGATATGGGTGTCATTCAAATGTTTTCCGGTATCGCATATACCTTTTCTACCTTTTTAGGTATATTGTTCTTTGCGATTTCTTCACGGATTTCCAGCATGAAGTTGTCAGCTAGGCCCAAGAAAGTGTCATGAGTTTTTCGCATTTGAGCTTCGAGGCGTTTTATTTCCTTTTCTTGCTTGTGGACAAATGTCAACATTATGTCCTCGAATTCATCTTGTCGGGACTTTCTTGGGAGCAAAAATTCCTTGACCGCATTCACATGCTTATCAGCATGAGTGGTTACTTCCATTAACGCCTTCACTTGGGCCTCCATACTCATAATTGCTTGTGCTCGGGAAGTTGACCCGTTCTCTTGGACAACTGGAATTTCCCAACCTTCCTCTTCATATTGAGCTAGGTCCTCAATAACCTCCCAGCATGCCTCAGCATTGAGGTTACTTAGCCTTCCACCGGCGGCATAATCAATGGTTTGTTGGAGGGAGAGACTGACATGATCATAGAAGAGTTGGACTTGGAGCCAGAGATCAATGCCATGATGAGGGACTTTATGAAGTAAGTCCTTGAATCGAGTCCATTCTTCGTAGAGAGATTCACCTTGACGTTGTTGGAACATCAAGATGTCATTCCTAAGCTTAGTGGTCCTCCCCGGTGGGAAAAATTGAGCAAGGAAGCGAGAGGTGAGATCATCCCAACTTGAGATGGAGCCGGCGGGAAGTCGCTCAAGCCAATTACTAGCTTGGTCCCGTAGAGAGACTTAGAAGAGACGCAGACGCGTGGTCTCCCGAGTAGTAGCATCAAGGTCAATGGAATCGACAATTTTAAGGAAATCCCTTAGATGCTGATTAGGATCTTCGGAACGAAGTCCATGGAATGCACATCCGTTTTGCACCAACCGGATGGTGTCGGATCGCAGGGCCGTAGTTTGGGCTTGGTCGGGAAGCTCAATGGTGTTCCTATAGCCTAGGTGGCTTGGTCTCGAGTATTCACCAAGAGTACGGGCTCTTGGCGGGTCATTTGGTGGTAGGTTGATGAATGGTGGTTGGTTATCACCTTCCATGATGAAAAGTGATGGGTGTTACGAACAAAGGTCACGAAGAAAGGGGATAGACTAAGAGAAAGCTAAAAAATGAGAAAAATTTACTTGATAGGAATCAAGCAAAGAAACCTAAATGAGGTGGACTACTAACTAGCTATTCTATTCCCCGACAGCGGTGCCAAAAACTTGATAACGCTACACGCGTCGTTCGGGGTCAAAGGAACTTCGTTTTCTTCGAGCAAGTTTTATACCACCCTAGGCAGTGAACCTAATCGTTGTAGTGTAGTATTAGGGTAAGCCACGGGTATTGATATCGTTCTCTAGGGGAATAGGAATGCTAGTGAGAAGTTACTACGCTAAGGTTAGGGTTGAGGAAGATTATTTTTTATCTTTTTTATGTTTTTTAGGAAATGGAAAAGTACGAATCTCGGGGTTTGGATTTGGGGGGTTGGTATTGCTACCGATTACTCTACTTATCTAATTATCTAATCTAAGGTGTATGTAGTCTATGTCTAATTATTGTGTGCTCGTATGATAGTTTAAAGATGTGTTTACTTAGGTTTTACTACTCCTTAATTATCTCCTATTGGTGGTTGAATTGTCACGTCCTTGTTCTTACTTGCGTTGTGTGTCTAAAGTTGTAGGGTATGCGTTTATCCCTAACTCTTTGAAGTTACCAAGGGTCTCGTCTACAAAATACCACTAGGGATCATAAACTCTTACTCTAAGGCCTCTTTGGATAATTTAGCTTACAACCGCTCAAGGTGCTATAACCTAAGGTTCACAAAGATTAATCAAGCATTAAGTACACAACGAATGACCTATCGTATTACTAGATGATTAATCAACTAAGATAAGAGACAACCAATCAATATTCAATAATTAAGTTTCATCTTCCCTAAGCAAACACACAAGTAAATTAGCCGGACATGGAGAACATGCAAGCATACACACAAATAATCAAAGACATAATTGTATTAATGAAGTAAAGCACTTATCTTGGTGTAAGATAGGGTTTGGAACCCTAAAATACTGTACAAGACAGCCTTGGTTCGGTTTATGTTTTTACTCCAAAAGACAACACACTAATACTGAAAAATTCGGATTCTATATATAAGATTACATATGCGACGGCGTCACCTTATGTTTTATGATGCCGTCGGATCGTCGTCATTAGGGTTTCATCTTGGCCACGTTAGACTTGCGACGGTGTCACCTTGTGCTTGTGACGCCGTCCTCCTTAGCTTCTGACGCCGTCTGGATCAAATCTAGGCCGTCTGAGTTGCGACGGCCTACTCTTTTATAACTTGACATCGTCACTTGAAAATAAGAGTTTTGGCTTCTGTCCCATCACAAAATCCTCCGACGGCGTCGCTTATAAGCTGTGACGCCGTCACCTTGTCATTCAGCAGCTTTGAGTGTCTCGATTCTTGACTTTGGTCATTTTCTTCGTATATCCGCGCCTTTTCGTCCAAATAAGTGCCATTACAGCAATTTGCCTTCAAGAGACCTAAAAAGTGAAAAGGAACGATATTAAGTAATAACGGATACAAAAGTGATCAAATAAGGGCTTAAATGACCCCTCAAAAAGGTACATTTTAAAACCTTATCAATTCAATTGTGGATTTTCAAGAGGTAATGTACGTCTATTACTTGATGGTTGGTTGGTTGAAGAGTATAGAGTACTTAGAGATTCAATGGAGGATGAAGTCTCGGCACCGTTCTTTGTTACATATGTGCAAGTTTAAGTCACGAGTTCGGGTTAGTTTACTTCAGGGTCAAATTCATCATATTGGGTTTTCTCCATCAACTGTCACGACAAAGAGCCTACTGAATGATAATGGGCTTGATTACAAGTTTTGCCAAGAGAGCTGAAAAGAGAGAGATTATGACGTTTGAACACAACAGTTCAAGCCTCGTTCTCTAAAGAAAAGAAAAGTGTACGTTTTAGTGCGCTTTATCTTCTGAAGAAGAGAAATCTTCTTATGACGTATGAACACATCAGTTCATGCCTCGTACTCTAAAGAAAAGAAAAGTGTACGTTTAAGTGCGCTTTATCTTCGAAAGAAGAGAAATCTTCTAATGACGTTTGAACACTTCAGTTCAAGCCTCGTTCCTCAAATAAAAGAAAAGTGTACGTGTCAGTGCGCTTTATCTTCTGAAGAAGAGAAATCTTCTCAATTATGACCATTCTCATCAACATGCTTCATGCTTTTTCCATGTGCTTTTAATTATCAAGTGAACCGGGCTACAGTTGATTGTTTTCTGATTCCACTTGCTCAACTATAATAACGATGGCGACATCATGTGCTAATTCTGCGGGGGAGAAGTGTGAATAGAATACATTTGGATGATATTCACTTGTTTAATCAAGAATGGCATCTCCGTATGCAATTCTTGAGGGGGAGAAGAAGTGTGAACTTTTTGCATGGTTGATTGATATTATAGAATTTATGGTCAAACGGCTCCTAACTCATGTAAGAACTGAGCTTCTTCTTATCGGATCATCTTCACATGTAGTTTCTTCTTAGAGCCGTTGGTTGACATCTTCACAAGCTGATATGAGTTTAACGACAAAGTGCTTCCGGTTAATGCTTCACGTGCATATCAACATGATGATTCCGAACAACCTTTTATTCTTGTTTGATGCGATTGTTTTCTTGGTGTTACCATTTCGTGTGTTCGTTGCGGGCTGATTGCTGATTTCCTTGATGAACATCTTTCTGTTCTTGTTTGATTGGGAGGGATTTTAAGTTAAGGGGATTTGCAAGATGTAAGTTAATTGGGATGCTTTTTGGTGTGATGAAGATGTTAACTATCTATTCCCCAACTGGACAATCTTGAAGAAGGTCGAGTCTACAGTCGGTTCTACATTTTCTGCTACATGTTAGAAGACT
Source organism: Chrysanthemum makinoi (assembly GCA_910596185.1). NCBI lineage: Eukaryota > Viridiplantae > Streptophyta > Magnoliopsida > Asterales > Asteraceae > Chrysanthemum > Chrysanthemum makinoi. The sequence goes on from OU343224.1 coordinate 264,564,097, forward strand.
AAAGACGAGTTGCATTTAACGATCTAAAGACTTCTTCTCAATTCAAGCATTCATCATAAAGATTGTCGGTTTAGGGGAGAGCACTAATTGGGGAAGAGTGAAAAGCCAAAGTTAATCCCCAATTAGACTTGCTCACATTTTACTTCAGCAAGTTGATTCCCACTTGATTACATGTGTTCTTCTCAAAACATTTCAAGTATACGGGCTTACAAAGAGTTGCTGATTTTGATGTATCAAAACCAGAAAGGGGGAAGGAGACACGTATCTAAACGCGAGTAAACTTGATGAACTTAATACTTCTAAGTGATTGAAGATATCCCGGGAAGAAAAATGTCATTACCGCAGAGAAACTCAAGGTTTGACTCATGGCGTTTAGTGCTCTTATTCCAACTACGTGGGGGAAGAGATGTAAGAGAAAGTTTCTGAAGATAAAAGAGGTACACAAGTATGACATATTCAGGGGAGATAAATGTATAACATGAGGGAGAGAGATTGTGTACATTGGGGATGCTCAGTTGTCTCACTTGAGTGCTTAATCAGTGATTCAGAGATATAATCACTTATTCCGGAGTTGACATCCGCAGAGATTGTCATCCGCAGAGATAATCAGTGATTCGGCCTGCTTCTTCAATGTTATCGGTTATTCTTTCTTTGGGAATGTGTGTACTTCGGGTTCTTGAGCTTCATACACGATCATCAGGGAAGAAAAATGTGAACATTGGGTAGGTGTTTTCATTCCCCTCATGATGTGTATTCGGGAGAGCTCTTGGGTATTGGTGTACTTCGGGTTCTTGAGCTTCATACACGATCATCAGGGAAGAAAAATGTGAACATTGGGTAGGTGTTTTCATTCCCCTCATGATGTGTATTCGGGAGAGCTCTTGGGTATTGGTGTACTTCGGGTTCTTGAGCTTCATACATGATCATCAGGGAAGAAAAATGTGAACATGGGGAGGTGTTTTCATTCCCCTCATGATGTGTATTCGGGAGAGTTCTTGAGCATTATACAAAGAGACTGACTGCATCAATTCAACTACTTGGGGGAATTGTTCTCTTGACACCTTTTGGAATGGATTGCTTCAGACTTCAGTGGGTATGGAAATTGAGAAGATTATTTAAAATATGGGATGATACGTAGCTGTTGTTCTATTGGATGATATAACCTCGAATGAAGAATCACGGTGATTATTCCTAAAGGGGCAGCAGGATCGATGATAATGGTGTGCTTCTTTGTGCACCTGGCTAATGGAAGCTTGTGAGAAAGCTTTGAATCTGCTCAGCTAAAGGATTTTCGGTTTGGGGGGAAGCTGCCAAAGTCTCACATTCTTAAGGGCTCACTTTCTTCTTTTCAAGAGCCTCGGAAGCTTTGGTGGTGGATGTTTAAGAGATGACGATTTCTATCTTCTACAACGGGGCTGTTCGATATCCTTATCTCGGTACTCGTATCGTCATCCTTCTTAAACTATATCATCTACTATCTTTGTATATATTTTTCAGAAAAACAAAATACAAAAATATAAAACCAGCAAAACAAAATAGAAAAATATAAAATCTTCAAAAACCCATAAAAATCAGAAAATTTGAAAAATACCAAAAATATGTTTTTCAAGACATGTCTTCTGGTATCGATAACATCTACGGTCTTAGAAATGTCATTCAATAATGGCACGGGACCATAGATGAAGTTCGAGCAGGAGGTGTAAATATTCTTTTTCCAAAACATGTCTAAAACTATGGCTTGCAGTTATTTCAGACTGTAACAGGTGCTAAAACTATGGCTTGCTATTATTTCAGATAGCAACCCGTTCTTCAAGAAAGGAAAGTGTTGCGCTAAACCATTTTTCAAAATTCGTGCACTTATCCTAAAACAAAACAAGGAAAGCATGTCGTCAAAAAGACTGCTGTTTTTACACAAATGTTTTTCCGTCTAAAATTCTTCAGAAAAATATTTGTTGTTTTTCAAAAATGGTGGTAAATGAGTTGCTTGAAAATCAATCTTATTCAGAGTTTTCGAAATAAATTGAAAAACTCAATCAATGACTTCAGCGCTTTTAAATTTTTCAAAAATTGAGTCATTGATTGAGGGGGATAATGTTTTCAAATCTATATCATCTAACGGGCTTTCTTTAATATCCTACGTGCTTAATTAAAAATGATATTTGCCTATGTCGAAGGACTAGGAATTTAAGATATGATTGTTAGGATTAGATGATTATAGTTTGATGAAACACATTATTCCCATGCCTTATATGAACTGATTGATATGTTGGATTGACTTTTATTAGTCGATTGCTGTTTGGGTGTTTTCGACCACCGTATATCTGTTTGTATGTTTACTAACGCATGCAGATATCATGGTTCATAAGAATGTTCCCGATCCGGATCCCATAAAATATGTTGATTGGATGTCGAAAGGAAAGGGTAACTATATCTTGGGTTGACAAATGAAGAAACGGAGCTTAATTTGACTTCTATGGAAAGTTGGCATGATAAAGTGCAACGTAAGAGGTCTCACTGCATCAGCAGATGGTTTTCTTCATCATCAAATGAAGTAACGGAGCTTAATTGGACCTCTATGGAGAGTTGGCATAACAAATGCAACGTCAGAAATCTCACTGCATCAGCAGACGGTTTTCTTACTGCCTTACAGCAACAACAACAAAAGCGACTCAACCACCTAACGTATCCTTGTGCAGGGATAATAGTGATGATACCATTTTTCTAAAACTTCGAAAAATATTGTTTTGAAAATGGAAAAATATTGTTTTTTGAAAAATAAATCGCATTCAAAGTTTTGAAATCAACCGGACTTTATTTTGTCAAATCTTCAGTTATTTCAAATTAAATATTTTCAAACGATATTTCATCAAAAAGTCCGTTTGTAAGTTATAATGTGGTGATCTAAAGATTTAATGTTATGTCATGGTATGATTTTCTTTAAAAATCAAGGTCTTTCAAAATGAAATTTTTTCTGTTCTTGTTTGATTGTGAAATTGTTTTATTTTACTTAAAGATCTCTTAAAACAATCATACCTGACACTAACAATCTTTAATGTCTTAAAATGGTCCTTATCTGTCATTTTTTCAAAATCAAATCTTGCCACGTCTTTCCCCAAAATTTTCTAAATGATTTAAATCTTTTGGGATCACAAATCTCAAATGGTTTGAAATTTTTGATCGCGGGGGAGATAGTGTTTTAAATCTCAATTCTGTTTTAATGGAATTGGTTTTAGTCCTTCAAAGGCACTCCTGCCTCCATGTGCCAAACGATTTCAATATACATAATGCACATGTTGAGGGGGAGCATTTATCCAAAAACAAGATGAGTTTTTAAAACAGGCACATTTTCTCCCATGTTTTCTAAACATTATTAAATCACTTGGGATCCAAAATCTCAAAGGGTTTGATATTTTTGATCGGGGGAGAATTTGTGATTTAATAATGAAATTTGATAAAAGGTGATCGTTTTGATTCAATTGTGCAGGTTGCTCTCTTATATGTGCTAAACGCTTTTGAATCTCGAAGCACATATTGAGGGGGAGCATTTCAAAAGAAAATAAACTATCGAGGTGCAAATGCTTTTATGTTTTAACATAAAGTACCTTGATTGAGTTTTAAATGGTTTCTTAATGGAATTTGTGTTCGTGGATGTACTTCAAATGAACTCTTTCCTCTATGTGATAAAATGATTTCAAATATCCTACGCACATATTGAGGGGGAGAATTTACCAAGAAAATCAAATGGCTTTTTCTATGAAAATTGTGATCAAAGAAAATATTTCAAAGTCCTCTTGCCTCCATGTGCTAAACAATTTCTAAATCATATGCACAGGTTGAGGGGGAGGTTTTCTAAATGATCAAAACTATTAAGGTACAAAATGCTTTGATCTCGTATCACAAGTACCTTGATTGATTTTTCCAAATGATTTTTCAATTGGTTTCGAGAAGGAAAGAACAATACCAAAAGACCGACCAATTTACTTTATGCCTGGTGTTATAAGGATGGTTAGGTTAGGTATTCGTTCCCACGATCCCGCCAGAGCCGGAGGGATCTACCCAGGGACAATCCACTAGATAGTGTAGAGTCCTTAGGTATGATGAAAAAAGGAGAAAAATGAGAAATGGGAAGAGTGTCGACTGAGACAGAGCTAGTACTGGAATAAACCCAACAAGGTTCTAGTAATGAAGTCTCGGTAAGCACTGAAGGGGTTGAAGAATGAAAAAGAAATGAATGTGAAAAAGGGTGAAAAGAAATAGCCCTCCAATAATTCAACCTTAGGGCAGAAACCGGGTTCAATACATATGCTACTGGTGGTTACTAAGGTAACACTGGTATTGAAGACAAGACGTCATGGACCCAGTGACGCACTGCACCTAACTTCCCAAACTACTCAAGTTCCTCTTAAAAGGGCTTGTTTCATTCTCACGGGGAACCGACATTATCTATCGACTTTCTCTTAGAGATTGTTGATATTAAAGAAGGAGACCCTATCCCTAGTCTCCGGCATAGGAACCAAATGTGCACAATTGAGTCTAGAGCCAAGAGATCATCCACTATATCTCATTAGGACACAAAAATAATGAAGACTTGTTGTTTCACACAACGTGGAAAGTGAGTATATATTAAGAGTCCTACGCATTATCCTTGTGGTATTGCCAGAACATCCGAGTGATATGTTAAATATTCACAATGAAGATGGAAATCCTTCTAGAGCCAACATCAAACAAGCTCTTGGTGGGTGACATGTGAGATCTTTTCTAAAGATCAAGCTTGTGACAACTGGATAGAAACAATGGGGCAATTCATTCTTGAATCAACCTTGGTCCAGGAAATGAATTGACGAATACTTTTGGAAAAACCGTTCGATGTGCAAATCTTCTTTTCTCTAGCGCATCGAATGTGTATTCATGTTTTCAAACATAAAAAGTATCTCTGATTGAAAAAATACTTTTGGAAAAACCGTTCGATGTGCGAATCTCTTCTTTTCTCTAGCACATCGGATGTGTACTCTCTTCAAATACAAAAAGTATTTATGATTGAAAATTGATCTTTCTCATAAAACCTTCGTCGTATTGCAAAACTCTTTCTTCTAAGCAATACGCGATTGTTTTCAAATCATTTTTCATCAATCAGTGAATCTCAATTCGCTGGTTCACTCACTCCGTGTTGTCTTCTTTGAGACGTTCCGGTTTGAGAACAGCTAGAACAGCTGCGAAACCCTGTCAAGGAGATTCTTCGGAATTATACCTGATCACAGGCAGTACTTGTACTAATCAACGGGGAACCGTGGGCCGTGTACCTCAATTCAACGAAAGTGATCAAAGACACTTTCGTGTGTTTTATTGCTAACTGTTGTTTGCAGGTACATTTGGACGGTTGCAGCTGATCGATATTGGGGAGTCAATTCACAGCCGCATGCTCACAGCATCCACACTTAATTGAAGAAATCATGACTTATGCATATCTACAAAACCTGGCTCTGATATTTTTATACTATGTTCCTGCTACGCTGCTGCAAATATCATGAGCCAGTAAAGCTTTCGCTACTCTGATGGAAAGATGTCATGATCCTGAAAGTGTGAGCATGTCGGTCCAAAAGTCAAAACATCACATGATGGCAACACAATAAAGGGTGATCCAGAGATTTACTGTGGCTGATGATCTCAATTAAAGCTCAAAGATCATCAAAGATGTGGATCAGTTAAAGGCCTCCACTAAAAGTACAAAACTATGCGGAATTTAAAGAATCATTGCTAAAGCACAAAAGATGCAGATGTGGAAGAATTAATGTCTACGAGCTCAAGACTGAAGATTAATTAGAATGCTAGGATTCGAAATGTAAAACATGGGGTGACCTCCCTTAGGGGGAGATTGTTAGGAATTAGAAAATTCCATAGTGAAGAGTCGGTCACCCCAAATATTATCTAGCATAAGTTAGCTCGTAGACATGTCGTTTGTTACGTTATTTGTTAGTTTATTAGTTAGTTATTAGCGTAGTTTAGTTTAGTGTAACACCATGGAGGAAGGACGGGTCTTTACCCACTGTATGCCTGATCCACTGTCCGATAGGAGGACGTTGTAGTTGTAACTATAAATACCCCTTCCATCCTTGGAAGGGGTGTGGCTTCTTTGAATCTAACCTTTCATTTTTATAAAGCAACTCTCTTTCAAGAACCTCCTCTCTACTCTCTTCATCTCTCTAATGGATTTCTTATTTAATCATTGTCCTAGACCACCCGAATCATCAAACAACATAAATAATCACGATCCTACACTACACCAACGACTAATCCCAAAGGAGATCTACTCCTTTACAACATCATCAAGGATATCAATATCCTTGGATCTAATACTAGTCTATCTTGTACATCGAAACACACCATATTGAATGTACATCTAAGGCACCTTTCACTAATGCCTTTGACTAGATCTACAAGACACCTTTCACTAATGTCTTGTGTCTTCATTTCTAAGCACCTTTCACTAATGCTTCTTTGTCTTGACTTCTAAACACCTACCATAAGTGCTTATCCTATAGACGATAGATACCCTTCACTAATATCTTCGTCTTGATACTTGAGACATCTTTCACTAATGTCTTCAACACTACACTTCTTTGAAGAAAGAAAGGAATCATCAACAAGAAGACTTCAGTAGCCTTGATGATGAGGAAGCATGGCAACTCATGGACTTGAGCTTGCTTGACTTCAAAGGTGGTGATCTTGCCTTTAAGAGGAACCTAAAAGATCACACAAAAACAAAACTACAAACATAGATCTCTTGGATCTAAGGTTAGTGATTTTTTAACTCAGGGAGAAAGTATGTTAGAAAGGGGTGAGGAATAATGAAGAAATGGCTCACTATTTATAGAGGAAAAATCCTACTGTTCCCCGGATCCCACGGATCCCTTCCACTTGGGATCCGGCTAGCACAAAGATAGGGATCAGTGGAACTCTCCTCTTTACCCATGGGTATTTTGGTTATGGGTCATGGGTCATGGGTTGAACCATGGATCTTTGGCTAGATACAATGTATCTTTGAGTGCAATGCACTTAGTCACTTAGGTATGGGTTGATCCATGGGTTATGGGTATTATCCATATGTGATATAAGCATGATGTCATGCAATGGGTTATGGGTCAAGATCTATGGGTTATGGGCTTTGGGTTGTACCCAACTATATTCAATGTATTTACCCAATGGGTTGTGATACTTAAGTTTCTACCCATTTATATTACCCAATATACTACATACTAGTTACGTGTATATTTTACCAAAATATGTAGACACTAGTTGTTGTACATATGTATTACTAAATCATAAAATCACTTATACTTGTTTTAGTGTTTTATGTGAATATGTTAGAAACTATTAGTTCAAACCATTTACGTATTTTATTTGTTTCGTTAATATGATTTTACGTTTGTTATCGACAAAACATTAGAAGATCGTAAAATATAAATAAACGTTTTTACGGCTTATTTGTATTAACAGATATTACCCATCCTATTACATATTATATTACAACAATTTATTTATTACAACATTTTATGTAAATGACCAAATGTATATACTTTTCAAAGCAACATGTATTCTTATAATTTTTACTTATGATAACTTTATATTTGTTATCAACAAAATATAACGAGATCGCTAAATATAAACAAATGTTTTTACGGTTTATTTGTATTAATAGAGGTGTTCAGTTTGCCTCAGCTATGATACATACCACTTGAAGGGTATTTGTTTTTTACTTGACTATGTATGACTCATTCCGTCCTAAACCTGAGGGTGTGACTAGTGTCGAGTCTCAACTCGAACCGAGTCGTACCTGAATGGCACGAAACGAGGCTCAAGTTAAGTCTCCATGTTTTCGTTGACGTTAGTCTAAATACTTATGTTGTAGTTACTAGTCGGTTCGTAGTAGTTTAGTCATTGTAGTTGTTCGATGTGCAAGTGAATTCAAGAGTGTTTGTTTTTGTTTGCTCCGAGTCGAGAGAGACACCCCGAGGGTGTTTGTACTCCGTCTAACATTAGACCACGAGATGGTCGTGTAAATCTTGTAAGCTTGTTCGTCTAAACCGAAAAGGTTTAAGGTTGTTGCGTCTTTGTGTCTGTTGAATTCCCTCGCGTCAAAAGCAGTGTCTCAACACCACATCTTCCTAAACTGTATTTTGTGTTAGCGTGATCTGGGCCTCAAGCCCAGATTTGTAAGAGTTGGTGTAATTGGGCTGCGAAGCCCATCGGATTCCAAAGGGTGCGTTCGGTTTTGTCTCTACATCAGGCCCAGCCCAAGGTCATATAAGAATGTGTTGTGTATATTGGGCTGAAGCCCAGATTATGTAAGGGTCTGTTTGGTTATAAACAGTCCATCAGGGCGCGTTTGGTCATGCGTTGTCTCGAGTCTTCCTTGACTCGACTCCGTTTCATTCGACTCGTCTTCGTCTTGTTCGACTCGCCTCACACGACACCATTATCAACATACAATAAACACACGGCGTACCATTTGCACTCGACTCGTTCACATGCTACGATTTTAAACGCGACAAACAATATATCATTAGTATAATATTAACACGAGACACGAAGCAAATAATAAACATAAACAAAGTTGGCAAACAAGATACTCAAAATATAAAAATCGGTTTAATTTGACATGTTTTTCGACGGAAACCGGTTCAACCGGTCGAACCCGGTTATTTTTCGTTTGTAACCCATAACTTTTAAAATCCCGTTGCTATACACGGGTACTCGTTTTTTTAAAACACCTAACTTTCTTGTAATTGGTACAATTTATTTTTTAACTTTCTTGTAATCGGTAAAATTTATATTTTAGGCTTATTTGGGTATTTTTGTTCGAACATTTTTTTCACTGGTATGTATTTTTTTATTATTTTTTTTTGGTAAAAGGTCAAAACGACCCGGTATGTCTTTTTTGTCATTGTTGAGTTTTGCATTACACGCCTATAGAATTAAACTGTTGACTTTCAATGTAAGATTGAATGAAAGTGGTAACAATGAAACTTTCAATACTTTCCAAATTGGCTAAAAAACTTAGACCATCTTTCAACATTTCAACATTCAACATTGACCATTTTTGCAAACTGAGTGATGAATCTTGAGCATGTCACTCAGCTTAGTGAAACATCAAGGCTTGGACTACTTGATGCATAATAAAATATCCAAACACAATTTCAGAATTGCAGATGACAAGATGAGGCTCATGTGTGCACAATTGCATTTTAACAAGCATTGTGTATCCAGATTCGAGTCATGATTTACTAAGTATAAGTAATACTATTAATTTACACTATTTACCTACTCCTAATCAAGGACCTTGATCTCTATGTTCCCAATCGACTAATCTGAACCTTTATGTGATATCTTTATCTGTATTTCCCGACAAAATGCCTCTGGTTCACGTCGCAACTCTTACCGTGGGTCAGCATGCATGTTGATGCTCCTCACTAATTCAAACTTGGGAAGTCGATATATTTTACGTTTACTTTTGTACCCAATCGTCAGCTAGCAAGTATTAGATGATCTCCGTCTCTAATAAGTCGTATATCTTCTATAAGAGCTCCTTCTTTGTTTAAGACTTTGGTAGGAGAAATGGAAAATTTTTGTTCCCCGATATCTAGCAGGCTTTGAAGGGAATCAGGAAGACGTATAAGTTTTCCTGCTTTGTCGTTTACTTCGGGACAACTAATGGTTACTCTTGCAATTTGATGCATTCGGTCCACACCAAGGCTAGGTAGCGGTGATGGCATAAACCCCATTTCAACTGCATTATGTAAAAATACTAGACATCGTAAATAAGAAATGTATCACAAGAGGATATATAAATTCGAGATGCATATTGATATTTATAAGAAATGTCTGTTAGACCTTGTAAATTGCCAGGATTAACAGGTGTTCATAAGAAAGGTTTTCGTATAAGACTAAAAATAAATCAAATTTCTTCTCTGTTTTCATTCCATTTGCAACATTCATATAAATAGTGAAACAAATCAACAACTTAAGGAACAAGAACATGGTAAAACTAATGCAATTGTGGTCCACTAAACAATCTTATATAGTTATATAGCCGGCTTATGGCTTATTTGGTTTTGAATTTATGTTTCACAAGCTCGCTTTTTGTGGTTTATTTTGAAGCTTTTCGGCTTATATAAGTTTATTGTGACATAATAAACTTATATAAGCCAAAAAGTTTCAAAATAAGCCACAAAAAGTGAGCGTATGAAACATAAGCCCAAAACCAAATAAGCCGTAATGTATATAACCCGAAACAAACACCCCCTAAAGCTCACCGTGCATGTTAAGTAATGGAGATTGTAGTTTATTGATTTCCAGAAATGTTTGACTAACAACTCGTATCAGTGACCTCCAAAAAGTTACACTATTTTTCATAAATAATAAAGGAATTAAATATGCTATTAAATAGTATAATATTACAATTACAATTTTACGTGAAGATTCTAATTCTTTCAATAAAAACACGTTGTAGGTTGTATGCATGCAATTTAAGCTAGGGAAACTTTCAACTGTTTCCTGTTCAAAGCGTTCGTTTTTAAGTTGAACATTCTAGTTTGATTGGTTACAAGTAAAATCTAAGTCATGTGATCAATTCATATGCAAATACTATTTGCGGGATGTATGCATGATTACACGCTAAAAGTAGACAAGATACTACATAAAAGGATTTAAAGTGTCCAGTACGGATATTTTAACTCCTAACTCAATATAATTGTTCTTTTATGTTAACCAAATAACTAGTACTTCAAAACAATGCCATTAAGATAGCACGACCTAAAATATTTGCCCCAAACTAAAGGTGGCAAGTTGGACTGCGTTGAATATGATTAAAAAACGATACTCTTATAATATTAACCTGACTTTTGAAATGAATTAGAGGCATTGTAAGGAGACTTTTTACTTTTAAAATGCTTGAAATATCCTTTTCATTAGCGTATTTTCATTGACCCCTTTTAATATAAAGCACATCCCAAATGACCCATTCGTAAGTATCGGGTCGAAAGTGCAACCCATACTACGAACTTAAAGTACAGACATATGTGGGATATCCAGTCACTAATTAATGCAGTAGAATAATGTGTACCTGCATTCTGTTTCCTACTAGCAGATGAAACAATTCCGAATACTGAATTACTGAAATCATCGGCCTTTCTCCTGCTATCTTGCATGCCAGCAGACGAGGCTCTTGGCATTTCAGTGGGCAAATGACGCATCCTGGGTTCACTTTGGTACTTTTTAATATACGCCGCACCATCAAGTTTGCTTTTAATACCACCAGGTTTCTCTTTAGGCGCAGGCATATTCTGAAACAACTCTAAAATATCTTCATGTGCCTGATGATCTGCCAAATCTCGTGGGGTCCATCCATGCACATCTGGCAAGTCAATGTTGGCTCCATTGTTTATTAGAAACTCAACTACTTGTGTTTTCTCTTCCGAGATGGCCTTATGTAGGGCTGTAGTTCCTATAGTGTTCCGAACTGTAACATCCCCACCATGTTTGATTATGTCTTTAAGTAAGTCTATGCTGTTTTGTTCAACAGCATAAGATGCAAAGTCAACCACATCGCTTGACGCTAAAGTTGCACCATTGTCTACAAGCAATTTTATTACTGGATCATTTCGACCCATGATTGCACTCCACAGGGGAACATTTCCTTCACAATCTGCAAGACCAAAATACTACTAACAATGATTATGAAGTTGTATATTGCAAGTTGAAGAGTACAGAAGAATATGAAAATAGCGGCATTTGACCAGCCATGTGCTTTATGAGAAAAGAAAAGGTTTATTGTCAACTTATATATATTGAACTTCCTTTAAAAATGACAAATATGGGAACCATATAGATTTGACAACATAAAAGTAAATTATTTTAAGTTGGCTGTTTAGCATCAACATAATTGTCAATTCCATGAGACATCATAAAATGGCAAGTTATATAACTTTCACAAAAAGATGAGACAGCTAATTTTTAAGAAATTATCTAAAACAAAATTTCTAGAGGTCAAGTGATGGCAAGATGCGTGTTCTGTAGTTGTGTCTAGCAGAATTAAAGATATATTTGACCGTAAGATACCTCTTCTATTTGGATCAGCTCCATAATCTAAGAGTAAAAGCACACATTCTAAACTTCCTTTGGCCGCTGCGAGATTCTGTACAAGTAGACCCAGAATATAGTTATTGTTAAGTTTGATGTGTCATTTTCAGATCATGTTATTATATCTCTAACAAATCAAATCAGTAAAACATTCAAAATTAGCTAAATAGGAATATTAATGGGATCAAAGTCGCGTAACGTGCAATCTTAAATAAGTGGAGCCTTTAAAATATTAAAACAAAATAATCAAATAGTTATTATTTAATAAAAAGAAATTTTGTGAACATAAGGTATTTCCAGCACGACCTGTTTCCCCCATAACAAAATTACCCAAACCCACCCATTTTGCCACCTCTACCAAGGAGGTGATCTCGGAAATAGGAAGAACATGGATACCAAAACTGTGCGTCCACTAGAGTCCATCTCATTTGCGTCGAGGCCACCCCGTCTAAGCAGTTTATGAAGCAATACGTCATCACCTCTTGTTACTGCAAAACATAAACTGAGAGGCACATCCATCCTTCCTTGAGACAACATATTCTCTGTATCTGCCAATACTGCTTCCATTATTGGGTCTGTTTTTTCTTTCAAATGCTGCACCATAAATATGTGACACATTCAGAAATGCACAATATGTCAAACAAAGGTTGCTCCTTAAATATGTGACACATTCAGAAATGCACAATCTGTCAAACAAGGGTGCTCATTAGGCAGGGAAATGATACCTGAAGAAGATTGCTGATGACTATTGTGCCATCTGCAACATTTGACTGGATAATGTTGCGAAATTGAGTGCGATTCAGTCTTAGCAGCTGGCTTAATCGTCTTGTACGAACAGTAAATACTTGTGGTCTGTAACAAAGCACACCTATTTCACCACACACATCTCCCGTCTTTAACTCTCTAACAACCTGCAAAACATGCACATAAATTCCTTCACATCTTTAATTTCCTTTTTATAAACCACTGTACTTCGCTTACGCCAAAAGGATGCATTTACCATTTAAGAAGTACCTGTTCAACTCCACTTCTCCGACAAATTAGCTCCTGCGTTAAAAATCCATTTTAGAAGCTGTTCAAGCAGAAATGTTTAATAATAAATTTCCTTTGTTTAATAACAATTAAGAAATTGGGTTCTACTCGGTTATCATCTGAGTGTTTTTCTATAAATTCTTGTTGTCAAGGAGAGGAGAGGAGCTTGAGATTATTACCACAGCTCCAGAAACCAAAATGTAGAAGTCCGTGGGAGCTTCATTTTGCAAGATTACATCTTCTTTTGGTGGAAAATACTCAGCTCTCATCTCCGAGACCTACCAACATGCAATCAATAATTAGACAATCCATCTCTTATATGTTAACAGTATAGACACCTGTATGCAACACTGTTCATTATGGGTGTATATGGATGTGTATTTTGATATTGTTTATGTAATAATAAATACAATTGATTGTAGAAAATATTGTTCGGATATCATTAGGAAAATAAAGTAAAAGAAGTCATGCTTGAAGCTTGATGTAAAAATTCAATCAGTGATGGTTGTATTGAGTTTCAGTAGGAGTGACAAGCCAATTATGTGTTACTTTACCATTTCTTTTGTTTTCGATAAATTAAGTCCTTCAAAAAGAAACATGAACAAGAACAATAAATACCATAATATTATCAGAATTTGGTCTTACCAGTTGAAACAGCGTATCGTTTGAAACACCATTAAACAAGTACACTTGATCAACAAGGCCATAGAACAAAAAATTTGAAATACTTGATTGAATGGCTTTTGGGAGCAAATCAATAATTTCTTGCTGCTGCAACCATTCTGAGTCAGCTCGGTACTTCAAGCATAAGTGAGCTAGCATCTGATCTTGCAGACGGGGAGGGAGATGGTTCCTTTGTGCAAACCCTGATGCTGCCTGAATGGTCTCTCTCTACAGACACAAATATTCATATCTCATTCCAAATACGCCCAGATGATGAATTCATCAAATGTAAATGAAACAACTTCCAAAAAGCAGGTCAAATAACGGGTAATTTTGATATGGTTGCGCATTATATTATCTATCTTAATTTTTAAAAACAATGTGTTAAATATGATTAGAAAAATGAGTAGTGATAGCCAGCCTATGTCTAAAACTCTTTGCGCAACTTTTTACCTGTTAGAGTGTTAGACCCATTTCATATGCATCCAACACAGAAAATTACGTTTTTTTTATTTATTCATTATTTTACCGCTATATGAACCCTTAGTAATCAAATATAACCAGATTGAATCCATATATATGTAAACGAGCCCAAGTTGCCAGAGCTAGTTAACATGATCTTCATTGACCATAAGCAACAGCGTATAAACTATAGAAAGAAGTTCCCAAAGAAACTGAGTATACAACAAGATATTTCCATCCATCATGGGGGTGTATGCAAACGTATTTTGCGACAAAAAACTAATGTTTTTACTTTATCCGTAGAAAGAGTGATAACAGTAACACTGGGTTTTCTACATTAGGAAACTTTAGACCCGTTCGATCATATATATAGGGGATAGCTTGGCTACAATTTTTCATAAAAAATATACTAGCAATGGATCAGGGACCCACATAAAAGAATCATGAACCACAAAAAGAATCTCGGACCCACATTATATAGCTCAAAATTGTAGCCAATTGGCTACAATAAATTGTAGCTAATATATTCCCATATATATATATATATATATTGTTTCACCTGTAAGCATAACAAGTAGGGTTGGATCAGTTGGTAAACCCCTTGCCTCTCAACCGAGAGGTCAGGGGTTCGATCCTCACTCCCTACAAAAGGCCGGAGGTCCTTTCTACCTTTGGTAGAACTGGAAGCAGCCTCTCTACCTTAGGTAGGGGTAAGGCTGTCTACATCTTAACCTCCCCCATACACCGGAAACGGTATTGGGAAACCATAACCCGTGGAAGACGGCATTGCTGTCAAATGTGAGAACTGTGAAGTTACTAATTTACCCTTACTCCTTATTCGTTCCAAAATTATACTTAACACATATATACTTACCATCCGGGACTACTTATAAGTTTAAAGTTTGATCCAATAAACAATATTCAACTATTTCGTAAACGAAACACTTGACCACAGTTTCGCTATTATAATTATTTGCCACTTTGAATTTCTGACGATATGCATGGCTACTCGCTTAGTCATTTATAAAGGAGAAAACTACTCACAAATTTTCGTGTTCGACCAGTCCGTTCAACAATTAGTGTGGTCATGTTTCCAATAAAGTATGCACTCAAGCCCATGTTGAAAAGCATGAAGCATGAAGCAAATACCATTTCCTTCCAATTAACGGCATGTATATCACCATAGCCTGTAGTTGTTATTGTTGTAGTAGTCCAATAAACTGATCTTATATAACGTTTTGCTAGACTGTCTTTATAGACGTCTGTAGGTGAAAGTCCCAGCCATGTGTTTGACTGATCCTTGTAACCGTGGGCAATAAGATACAAAATGCACGCAGACAAGTGTACAGTAAAGAGTGAAACCTACAATCACATCAACAACTTCATCAGCCAACTTGTATTCAATGCTTAAAAATAAACGGTTCCAATGGGCCGTAAGTCAACCGAAGTGCACTTTTAGTGCTTATCATCTAACAAATCATTTTATTCAAGAAATTTTATTATTGTTGAAATAACATACTAGTATTTATTATAATCATATTTTGCCCACTAGTTACTCATAAGAAAATAATTATATCTCGAACAAGAAGTAATTTAGGGTCAACCAACCCAACCCGCTCGACCCGCCCATATTTCAACCTGTAAATAAAATACATACATATACTTACGAAAAGAAGCTTTGCCATTCGAACCCAAAAATAGCTGTAGTTACGATCTTTCTCCAATCTGTTAAGAGATTTGCATGGTAAATATAGAAATTTAGTACTTCACATTTTGAAACTAAACACAACACTCCTAATATCACTTGTTGTTTGAACAAGTAAAATGTTCCTTGGAGAAAAAGGTAACTATAGTTGACACCTTCCATTTAAGAACTCTGAAGCTTGTTGTAGTGTTATATAAGGAAAATGCACCAAGGAGGCCAAAGATGAATACCTTTTTACTTAGACACGGCAAGTACCAAAACATAAAGGAGACCATCAAACTATGCAATCATTTTCACTCACCAAATCTGGAAAAAAATCAGGCTGGATCACTATAAAACTATCACTAAGCCCTTTAACCCATCTTTATTATTATTTAGTCACTTGGTTAATTAGTTATCTGTTGTTGTTATTTATTTTTAGCTCTATATAAGTCACATCAACCCATTCCTTATCACAGTCCCATGACCCATCCCTACGCCTTGTGTTTCCAGCCTGTGTTTTCATTTTTGAAGTTCAGGTTATATATATATGAAGAGTCTTTTTGACAATCTTTAATTAACCAAATTTGGTGTAAATGAGCACGACTGCATAGCTTGATACCTCCTCTGATGCTTTTGAAGTTGAGGAACCTAATTTGAATAGTTTGGCGGCTTCCATAGGCGATTTTCCATTGTGGATTATAGTAAAAGTCAAGGATGTGTGTACAAGAGTACAGAAATGTACTTAACAACACATGGAAAAAGTCATGAAGTGACCCACGTAACAGAGTTACGAACTCAAAAGGCTTTTACATCATAGATTGACTATGAAAGAATTGATAGACAACAATAAGAAACAGTTGACTCGAAACTTACCTTGCAAACATTTGACCAACTCTTCGAAGACGCCAAAGTCGAAGCATATTGAAGTAGCCATATGGTTGAAGGGAATCAGACAACATCATCCGACCAATTTCAGAAGGAATTGTGGATATGACATCAAATATGAACCATGTTTTTAAATACCTCCATGCAATTAGCCGACGTTCATCAATAAGTAGGTAACTTACTTTATCTAGGTATGCTACGAAGAATGTTAAAACAATGTCAATCGCAAAGAACCCATTGACAACATTATCAGTAATAGATAGAGAACGCGCTGGTGAATCTAGAAATCCAAACTCAAATGGTGAAACCCATGCTGTGTAAAACACAAGCACTACTAGATATCCCTGCCATATTCTGCATGCATGAAAAAACATACATACAATCAAATCCATTATTAAAACTTCTCAATGCTACTTTTAGCATTAACATGTATCATAATTACACAAGAGGAAAAGATTTTAACCTATAACGATGATTTAAAGGGTTAATGGTGTAGCGACTAAGCTTGACATGGCGAGTAGATTGAGCCCCGAGGGATGGGAGGATACCACTGCGGATGCTGTGGACGGATGAGAGACGCTCGTCTCTCGAAATGGTATCAATATCACGGCTGGGCGAATTATCTCCCGTGCCACTACCAGCTCCCAATCTTCCACCACCTACCCATGATCCGTTCAATAACGTCATTTTCTTTTTTCCGGATCGCGAATAAATTTCCTAAAAAAGATTCTAGCAAGGAGCTAGAAACACATATAAATTGACATAGGAATGTCACAAAAAAAGTGTGGATCCATGACCCAATCATAAACTAGGCGTAATTTTAACTTTGTCTTTTTTCTTATTCTTCTTCCTCAAATCATGAATCAAAACCCTAAATTTTTGGGAAAAAATTTGTATTGTGGTTTTGTTTATGATACATATTTGTTTTCAGGTGATCGTCCATGTCTCTCGCAACCCTTTTCTCCGTAGCCGTTGAATTGAAATGTTTCACCTCTAACTTACTTCACTCCTTTTTCTTTTTAATATTTTTTAATTCTACTAATTGTTATAAATTTTACTAGGTTGCGTTTGTTTTTCTGAAGAACCTCTTAATAACATCTTAATCTGACTAGACGCAATCAGATGTTTAGACAAAAGAGTGTGTTTGTTTTTTTCCGAATAAGAGATAGTCAAAATTAAGAGTGTTTGTTTTTTTATGATTATTAAGAGGCGCTAAAAGATAAAAACATTTTATTGAACTAGATGTTGAGGGGTATCTTAACACCTTTTAATGTCTAACACCTTCAAATAATTTTACAAAAAACAAACATTTTTATATCAGTCAGATTCAGATTTCTCAACCACTTATTTATATTAAGTTGGAATCAGATTCAGATTTTTCAATCACACATTCAGATTAAGATGTGCGAATCAGATTCAGACTAAGAGCCTCTTAACAACAAACAACACCTTAGTTTGTTTTGATATAAGTAATTATACATTTAAATTTTAATTATGTGTGCGGTATATTATCTGATTTTAGTAATACGTATTAATACCTTTGATTTTAATTATCATGTTATATCTTGCATATAAACCAACAAGAAAGCTGAGACGAAGTTGTAAGTATAATATCATCTACATAAATCAGCAAGTAAGCAATATAACCACAATGAGATATAAATAAATAAGAGTCAGTTTTACTTTGCTAAAAACCAACTCGAGTAGCATACCAGCAAAGCGCTGACACCAAGCACGTGGGGCTTGCTTAAGCCTATATAAAGAACGCTGCAGATGACAAACATAACCAGTTCTTTGAGGATCCAAAAACCTAGGAGGCTGATACATATAAACTTTCTCTAATAAATGAGCACGAAGAAAAGCATTCTTCACATCTAACTGATGAATAGCCCAGCTGCGAAACATTGCAATATTTAAAACTTTGAGTATAGTGGCCGGTTTAACAACCGGACTAAAAGTCTTGTCACACTCAATGGCTTGCTACTGACTGCGACCATTCGCCACTAGGCGAGCCTTATAGTGACTCAAAGATCCGTCTACATGATGCTTATGCCTGAAAAGCCACATAGATCTCACAATATTAACGTTAGCTAGACGGTGCACAAGCACCCATGTACCGTTAGTAATCAAAACATTATATTCATCTAACATAGCCATCTACATGATGCTTATGCCTGAAAAGCCACATAGATCTCATAATATTAACGTTAGCTAGACGGGGCAGAAGCACCCATGTACCGTTAGTAATTAAAACCTTATATTCATCTAACATAGCCTTTTGCTACTTTGGGTCATGAAGGCCATAAACATGAGACCGAGGAAGGAGCAAGGTAGTGGTAGTGTGAAGCTCAAACGATCAATGGGTTTAGAGATAGCGTCCTTTACACGAGTAACCATTTAGGTGAGTATTAGATATAGTCGTGGTATCGGGAGCGGTTGCGGGTATTTTGACAGTAGGATTAATGGGTGGATTAGGCTGTTGTCCCGAGTGGGCAGGCTGTGAAGGTGGGGCAGATTGGTCCTACGTTTGAGGTGAAGTCGGTTGGGCTCGCTATGGAGTGGAAGGTGGTGTCGTGAGGGAAGTTTCTTGGGCCGAAAAGGTGGGATTGGGAGTCGGTCCAATAGGAGATAAAGGTGATGTTTGATAACATCAAATTAGCCCGATCTTTTATATATCAAATTCCCGTGTTTATGGCCTCATTTGTATTAAAATGGTACTTAATTCGTTCATATTCGTTCATAATTGCATTTCAGGATAAATGAGGCGTTGGAGCGGAAAAGATGTGATATAAGGCCAAATACATGTTTTGAAGATTGATTTACGAGGGCCTATGATAATTATTTGTGAAGGTTACGCCATAACTGCTTAATAAGGTTACGGCGTAAATATGATGCTTTGAAGGATACGGCGTAACCATCTCTTATGGTTACGTCGTAATTATTTTTGTGGAGGTTACGGCGTAACATGATATTAGTTACGCCGTAGAGACAATTTCGGATCGGATATGTAGGAGATGACGAAGGATTACGGTGTAACCCGATGTTTAGTTACGCCGTAATTAATTACTTTGGCGCAAAGTCTTGAAGGCTACGGCGTAATTATAATTTAATTACGCCGTATTTAATTAAATGCGGCTATTTTATTAGAAGTTTTGAAGTACAGGGGCTGAAGTCGTCAATATTAAAAGATTATTATTACACATTTATGTGTAAGTAAAGGAAAAAAGATGACAAATCTCCAAGTGAAAAGATGGCGCAAGATGAAGGACTAAAGTTGCTAAATGATTAAATTCATTTATTATATAAAGGATACATGTGCTACAGTATTTGATATCAATAGAGGGTGCGTTTTGTTACTGTACGAGGGACCCAAAAAGAGAGCAGCCAACGAGGGTGCCCCGGTACTCAACTAGGGATCGATAGTTTTATCCTTTGCACGATATGTAATTATTTTCCGACTCATATAATTATTGACGAATTAATTCTTATTGTGTTTTATTTAATTGATTATTAATTTATTATTAGTCAATTAATTATTTGATGTTATGTCTTTGTTTATTTATTATTTTATATGAGGATTTTATTTGTCATTCCACTAGGATATTTTGGTGATGTGGAAATTAGGTTTTGGCCTAATTTTGATTCTTTTTGTTATTAATGCTTTTGCGTTATTAATTGTTTCTAGTGTATGCATGCATAATTTATTGGTAGCTACCCTTGTTTCGGTAGTTTTGAATGGCGGTAGAGGCTAGTTGCTTAGGAGATATGACCAACTGACCATAAGTGAGTAGATTGAGACGGGAAGGGTAAGATATGACCAACTGACGACCCTTTCTACTTGTGCGATTTTACCAACTGATCACCTACCGTTTGGATGAACTTAAGAATTAGGGGTGAGTGTCTAAGATGCTAGCGTCCGGGCACTCACTATTATGAATCTAGCATTTAGCGGTACTTAATGACTTGGCTTAGGGGACAAGGAACAACTGGACTTATGAGGGGACACCTGACTTCTCCAATGGTGGCTCTTTGCTGATAGGTTAGGACGAACTGACCAAATGCTGTCCTCTCGACTTTGACCCCACCTGAAACAGGAATCTAGTGACTTTTAGAACCCATGTAATGCGATAGTAAACGCCGGCTCTTAATGACTGCTATTAGATTTCCGAATGATCTAGGGTGACCTGTTCATCTTGGTGAGGATTCTAAGAACCATAGGGTAGGCGAATTGACCAAAGGAGTCTATCGACTGTTGCCACTTGTGGAAGAACTCGGTTTAAGAATTGCATCACTATCGTTCCCATTAGCTTGTTTACCAGAGAACCAGCCCAATTGATCACGTGACACCTTAAATATTATCAATCCTTTCATTAAAACTTATTTATTTGACTAATTTAATTAATTAGACAGTTAGGAATCAACCGTTCTTGGGATGACCTCGGTCTTACCATTCCCTCACTACATGCGACCGGGTACACTACCCGTCAGTGCATTAGGTAGGCCATAGGTAGACGAGTTACTATAAATGTAAAACCTGGTCAGAAATCCTGCATCAAGTTTTTGGCGCCGCTGTCGGGGAACGGTCTTCGTATATTTGGCTGTTTGATTAATATTATTCTACAATAATGTCTTATGTCTTGAGATTACGGCGTAACCTTGGCCATGGTTACGGCATAATCTATTCTTATATTATATCAGGTTTCTTTCAGACTGAAGTTACGACATAGTTAGTAATTGGACTTACATCGTAACCAAGTCTGAGATATCTTAAAATTATGAATGATGTGTTATATCTCACTTGTTGCTCATGTTTATATTTTTACACTTTTAATGCACGAGGTTGTGATGGTGTGCAGGTTGAGCAAGAAAAACAAGTGGAAGGAATCTCGACAAGATCATAAGCCGAGATTAGGAGAGCAATGGACATGATTGGAGACGTCCGATTGATGGCTGTTGCAAGAGTCTAACTTAAAGACTCAGGGGAGTTAAAGAAATGTGATCGTCGGGACACTTCCCGTCCCTATCCTAGATTTAGTTTTCTTTGTTTTTATTCTTAGACCTTTTTGAATATTTTTGGTAGTTTTTAGATTTTGTTTTGGGTTTGGTATGTTTTGTTATCTTGTTTGCAGGTATAAAGACCAAGGATAGATAATAGGAGTTCCAATAACTCCTCTTGATCATGTTGGAAGAAGTTGACATTTTAGGTACTACAACATCAGAAAGTAATTACGGCGTAATGGGCTGATCCATTTACGCCGTAACTGGCGATAAGTAAGGCTATCTGCCCACTTCTACATAACTACGGCGTAACTGGGTCGATCTAGTTACGCCGTAATCTCTTTGTTCCAGATATCTTCTTTTCTCAGGGTTTCTTATTACGCCTTAACTGGGCCGATCCAGTTACGCCGTAACCCCTTCCTAGTAAACATATTTCTTAAGTCAACTCACCTACGTCGTAACTCGGCCGATCCAGTTACGCCGTAACTATCCTCTATGATGAATTTTTTTCTAAAAACAGTTTCAAAGCATTTTCATAACCTTGTATTAGTAATTAAATGAGCTTTGTGGGTGTGTTCCCTGTAAACCCTCACGAGACTTCACTCGTCCAATCGGGACACCGATTAGTTTAAAAGGCTTGTTATGCGCTAAATGCAACCGTGATTCCTACAAAAGTGAGTTAGGTTTTATTTTATTTTTATTTCGTCCTATTTTTGCTTTTTATCCGGAATTATGCTTTTTGGTATTAGTTTTTCTTGCAGCAATTCAGATTGAAGAATTATGGAGCTATGATTGGCTGCAAGGGAACACTTTTTATCCGTCCTAGTTGAGTGCTATTGTGTTTGCAAGGAGTGTTGATGTGAAGATGGATGTTGCTCGTGGAGGCACAATTGGAGCGTGTTTTTGAACATGCATTATTATTCATACGGAGCTAATCCAGGGGAGTTTTTCGTTCCATCTCTAACCCTTCTTATCTTTCATTATATGCTTAAGTATGACCCAAGTGGGGGAAAGGGATTAGACATAGACACCCGCTTGATTTTATATGCCCTTATTTTTCTAGTTTTTGATGAAAAGTGTTTCATTAGTAAAAGTTTGACATGTTTTTCATTACTTAACTGGATTAATCTAGACTGAGTACACCTACCCTATATTTCAATTGTGTGAGGATAAGCCTTTTCCATTTTCCCCTTATACATTATTCCATAAAAATGAGTGTGCCGGTGGCTGTAGTAGACTTTAGAACTTGGCCTTGCATATCTTTTTGAGACCATTATCATGAGCATTACACTGAGGTAATTTGGTGTGATCGGTGCAGCTAGGATATAAGGCAATTTTAGGATTAAACCCAAATAGCCCATATATGTATTGTGTATATTGACTTTTCACATCGATCAGTCAATCCCCCTGTTAAACCCTTTTTGTTGCACTCACCATTAGTGCAAGATACCCCTAGATACACCCTTCAGAGCCTTTCCTTTCATTTTGATCACCAATATATGTTGTTTCGTTATACCCGCCCAGCCTACCCTGTAGTTTCCTATGTCCATGGTCCGGGCGCTGTTGGTTTATTTTGGTTCCACTAGTGAAAGTCGCGTGTTTTAAATAAAGGGTTTTGGAAGAAAATCGGGTTTAGATGATAGTTGATCTCAAGTGGGGGGATGCTTTTTATGTTCGTATCGATTTATTTTTATTCATGTATACCTTGTCTTGCATCAAAAAAAAATGCAAGCAAGAGTTTGTTAGTTTATAGCTGGTGCTATAAATCAGCTTATGTGTCGTATTGTGTTGAGTATTCTCGCCTTGTTCAACTAGGCGCAAATTTTTACAAATCCGTTTTGTCTTACGGATAAAATTAGAAACCCGAACATTTCTATCTCGCCTTTCAAATCAATATTCGTACAATGGGGGCATTGTACATTTCAAGTGGGGGGATGGGAGATAGAAATGGTTGATTTTGGTAAAATTATGTGCTAAAGTACCCAAATTTTTAAAGTTTTTATAGCACATACTTTTTTTCATTGATGATGAAGGTCGAGTTAATGCATCTTATTTGCCTTGTTTAGAGTTTAGGAGGCACTTCGTTATATTCTATATGCAGTGACTCGTGTATTGAAGACCCCTTGACTCTTGACCCTAGATTTCTGCAATGGGATTGAATGCGACTAGTGGTGGGGCGATTGTGGACTTAGGAATCTATTTGTTTCGTGTCTTTTTATTTACACCCATTAAATGTTTTCCCATGTCTTATCCTACCCTTAGTCATGAATCGAGTTTAGGTGAGGAAGCGAGAATCATTGTTGTCTTGGCCATGGATTTGGTCATGTATCATTGGTTTTGTCCCCTTCGACGTAGCTCGTTAGTAATGACAAAATAACCCCATAAGCCTATGTTGTGTCAACCCATTTCCTTTTAGAATAGCTGCATCTATAGACTCTAGTGGTGAAGATTATTATCTTTGCCAAATCTATGATAGAATACTCGCCATGACTGAGCAGTTGAGTGATCACCCAAAAATAAACACATGAATTATGAGAGAGAGTGTGATTTCAATTCCCTTTTTATGAGGTGCTCGGTTTGGAATTTTCTAGCTTAGGTGATTTTTAAACTCATATTTTCCAATTAATCTTAGGAGATATATTTTTAAGAATTATTTAAAGGGTCTACTTGAGGACAAGTAGGATTCAAGTGGGGGGATATTTGATAACATCAAATTAGCCTGATCTTTTATATATCAAATTCCCGTGTTAATGGCCTCATTTGTATTAATATGGTACTTAATTCGTTCATATTCGTTCATAATTGCATTTCAGGATAAATGAGGCGTTGGGGCGGAAAAGATGTGATATAAGGCCAAATATATGTTCTGAAGATTGATTTACGAGGGCCTATGATAATTATTTGTGAAGGTTACGCCATAACTGCTTAATAAGGTTATAGCGTAAATATGATGCTTTGAAGGATACGGCTTAACCATCTCTTATGGTTACGTTGTAATTATTTTTGTGGAGGTTACGGCGTAACATGATATTAGTTACGCCGTAGAGACAATTTCGGATCGGATATGTATGAGATGACGAAGGATTACGGCGTAACCCGATGTTTAGTTACGCCGTAATTAATTACTTGGGCGCAAAGTCTTGAAGGCTACGGCGTAATTATAATTTAATTACGCCGTAATTAATTAAATGCGGCTATTTTATAAGAATTTGAAGTACAGGGGCTGAAGTCGTCAATATTAAAAGATTATTATTACACATTTATGTGTAAGTAAAGGAAAGAAGATGACAAATCTCCAAGCGAAAAGATGGCACAAGATGAAGGACTAAAGTTGCTAAATGATCAAAGTCATTTATTATATAAAGGATACATGTGCTACATTATTATTCATATTTCCTAATAGTTGTTTTTGCATCGTATAGAAAATCGTCTAATACATGCTATGTTGTCATCATGTAATTGGTCCATATTCATTGTACAGAAAATGCAGTACAAAAAAAAATGATCTGGCACGTTAACATTGGTTGTTGTGTGTTTTATGTTTTACTGTTCACTGTCTTGATACATTACATACATGTACAAAAATGTATGTATCTGTATAATTTCCCCCTAAACTTCTCAGACCTTCCACAACACACACTCCCTTATCAAGATTTCTAGAGAAATCTAGGTAACAAAACCATAAACACAAAATGAAAAAACACAAAGCCATAAATCACACACAAAATTGTTTATTATTATGATTTCATTTCCAGTTGGGTGTTTCTACTTCACAACGATTGTACAATCGTATAAACAACACATCATCGGAAATCAACCATATTATGTTCAAGGTAATTTTTATTTTACTTTTTGTGCGGATTAAAAAAAATAGACGACTCGATATTTGATGAAATAAGGATTAGTTTCGTATGTATTTATGGATTTTGATTATTGGGGTCGGTTTTGAAACTAATCTTTACTCGATATGAAGGTTACTGAACCATGCGCACCAACTATTTGTTAATTTGTTGACAAGAAAATCAATTGGTTCAAAACACTACACTTAATTTCGTGGTTGCATATTATGTTTTTAATGAACTTTCTGTATGATTTTTGTATTTCAGAAACTTATGTAACTGATGCGAATCAAGTGTTTGATGAAATGCCTGAATAAAATAAAATATCATATTCTATTTCTAATGTTTTCTTTTTTGGAATATAACGGTAAACTGTGTTTGAGTTATTATTAAATCGGTGATTGAGATGCTTTGGTGTGTGGATTAACAAGATGAAAATGACTAATAATCGTACTATGTCGTGCAGGAACAGTCAACGCGCAGGAAATGACAACCGGAGTACCTCACAAAAGAGCCAACTTTCTGATATCGACAATAATACTTGGCGTGACAGATGTTTTAAGATTTGTTGACAGCATGACATGTAATCCTTTTGATCAACTGTTCTTCTAATTCACAAATTGATTGCTATGGTGCAGGGAGCAACTGGACGTTGCTTTGTAATAAGATTGGGTAGGTGGATACCAGTATGTGGTCATGGTAGTCTATCTCCCGGTAAGGTGCGCACAGTGAGTCTACAAATATTAATGGTCGTGCCACATGTGTTCCTTTAGTTGAAGCAAGTAGGATTAATGGAAATGGGTCGATTGATTACATTGACTTCATGACAACAACAATGCATCGACATAAGAAGATTTGTACTAAGCGTTTCAGCATTTTTATAGAAGAGAGGTATAAAGTAGCTAAAAGAGAAGCGAAAAAGGCAGTAGCTCTGGCAAAGGACAAGGCGTATGAGGATCTATATAAGAAACTGGACTCCAAAGAGGGGGCTAACGACATTTTCAGGATCGCTAAAGCCCGAGAGAGGAGAAGGAGGGACTTAGGATGCGTAAAGTATATCAAAGATGAAGGAGGACAGACCATTGTAAACGTAGAGGATATCAGGAAGAGATGGGGAGATTACTTCTCCTCTCTTTTCAATGTAGGAAGGGCTGAAGGCAGCGCAGAAATAGAGAACCTTAGCCAACGTACAGAGTGCTACTATTCGAGGATTAGTCAACCAGAAGTGAAGATCGTACTACAGAAGATGGGAAGAAACAAAGCGGTAGGACCAGATCAAATTCCCATAGAAGCTTGGAGGTGTTTGGGAGATATGGGGTTAGATTGGTTGACGTGCCTCTTCAACAAGATCTTCTACGGGGATAAGATGCCAGAAGAATGGAGACTCAGTTAAGTCATCCCCATCTACAAGAATAAGGGAGATGTACAAGCGTGTAGCAATTATAGGGGCATTAAGCTTCTCAGTCACACCATGAAGCTTTGGGAGAGAGTTATTGAGAGAAGGTTGAGAAGGGAGACGAGGGTGTCAGAGAACCAATTTGGTTTTATGCCAGGAAGGTCCTCGATTGAGGCTATTCACCTTCTCAGAAGTCTCATGGAGAAGTATAGAGAAAGACAAAAGGACTTGCATATGGCGTTCCTTGATCTTGAAAAGGCTTATGATAGCGTTCCGCGCGAGTTGATTTGGAGAACTCTTATCGACAGAGGAACCCCAAATAGATACGTGAGAGTCATTAGGGACATGTACGAGGGTGCTAAGACTCGTGTACGGTCCACAGTGGGGACCTCAGAGTTTTTCCCTGTGGAAGTTGGGCTCCACCAGGGATCCGCCATTAGCCCCTACCTCTTCGCCTTGATTCTAGATGAGTTAACTAGAGGGGTACAAGAGGGCATCCCGTGGAACATGATCTTTGCTGATGACATTGTGTTGGTGGCAGAATCGGCGGAAGGGTTAAACACCAGACTTGAGCACTGGAGGGAGGCTCTTGAAGACAATGGCCTTCGGGTGAGCAGGGAGAAGACTGAATACCTGAGATGTGATTTTGGGAGGATTGAGCCAGGTCACCACGAGCAAATTGATATTCATATCGGTGAACAGATCCTGACACCCAAGGAGTCTTTTAGATACCTGGGATCGATAATACATAAATCAGGGAGGATAGATGAGGACGTAACGAACCGGATCAGAGCGGGGTGGGCGAGATGGAGGGCGGCTTCAGGAGTCCTTTGCGACAGGAACATCCCATCTAAGTTAAAGGGAAAATTCTATAAGGTGGCGATTAGACCGGCTATCTTGTACGGCTCTGAATGTTGGTCCATATTAAAGGCACATGCTAACAGGGTTGAGGTGGCAGAACTGAGGATGCTAAGATGGACTTGTGGTAAAACCTTGCTTGACATGATCCCGAACGGAGTTTTCAGAGCTAAACTTGAGTTCGGGAATATTGTTTCGAAAATGAGAGAAGGGAGGTTGAGGTGGTTCGGACATGTCAGGAGGAGGCCACAGTCTGCGCCAGTTAGAAGGGTCGAAGCGCTAGATGTAGATGGCTTGAGAAGGAGAGGCAGACCCAATATCAGGTGGGAGGATAGACTTAAGCTTGACATGATGGAGCTTAGTTTGACCGAGGACATGATCTCAGATAGGAAGGGGTGGAGGGATAGAATTAGGATTTGCGGGTAGTGGTGCTAGGTGCTTGGCTTTTAGGTGTCCCCTTTTGCCCCCTTGCGTGTTTTGTTTTGTGGCATCTTTTTGTTTTTTTGCTTTGCCGTAGTCTTAGGCCCCGTGCGTGGTTTGCGTTGCTCTGTTGTTGTTCCCTTAGGTTGCCTGCTTTGTCTTGCTCCCTGTGTTTGGTTTTTTTGGTGCTACGTGTTTTTTGCATTAGCTTTATGCGTCGTGTGCTTCTCTGCTTTGCTCTGTGCTCCCCCTTTTGTTGGTCTGCTTTTGGTGTGCCTGGGCTTTTGGTTTTATTTCTGTTGCGCTTGGCTTTTTTCGGTGTGCTTGTGTGTGGTTCTTTTCCTGTATGCCCTGTTTGCTTGTTTGCTTGTTTGTTTGCTTTCCCTTTTACTACGCTTTTGCATATTGTTTTTGTAGTATGATATCTCTATCCTTTCGCACTAGCACACATGCACTTGCCGGAGGTCTCGTTGGAAGCAGTCTCTCTACACACGGGTTTACCCGGGGGTAGGGGTAGGATCTGTCTACATTTTACTTCCCCCATACCCTGCCTAGGCGGGATTGGGTCTGTTGTTGTTGTTGTGTTGTTGTTTCAGCATTTTTATACAGATGGTGGCAGGTATGCGTTTGAACCTTATTCTAATGTGATTATCATAAATTGTTATTTTCTCAACTCACTTATAGTCTAAAAAATTCAGGTTTATTACAAGAGATAAACTGGAAAACTCACTGAATTTTATGCTATTTTTCAGGAGACGTGCCGATGGTCACTGCACTTGCTCATGCTTGCAGACTCGAGTTGGTCATTGTTGTTATAGCCTTATCAGTAACCTATCAAGTGTCGCGTCAAACTGAACAAGATCCTTCCTTTATTTCATGTCTTATTATTGTAGGTCTGTAGCTAGCAACACCAGCTCATCTGTTCATCAACCATATTGGTTTTCATTACAGTTCTGATAATAATAACACAAATTTCTTACCAGGGAAAAGGTGGCTGCTACAAATGTTGGACGTACCCGATGGCAAATCAAATAACCCTGTGTTTGTTAGGCAAGCAGCAAGGGAGAGAAAGTCGCAGGAGACATGGGGAGGTATGCCCACTGGAAACTCAATAAGTCCACATGGCTGCAGGCTTCAAACAGACAAGGTAACTTACAGATTTCCCTTGGTTTTGCATCTGTTATTGTGATTGATCTCGAAAAAAGGAATCTGAATGTTTATATCAAAACCGTAGTTACAAGGAAATTGACCAATGAATTTCTAGGATTCATACTCATGGACTTAGTGTATACTATATAAGTGTATTCTTATTTTTAAATATCTCCAAAAATGATGTTGTATCACGGTCATCTTATTTAACGTGTTGGTATGTTTTAGATAGCTATCATTTTGGTTTAAATCCAACTTAGCTTTATTCTGTGCAAGTAGTTCACAAACAAGAATGGAATGCCTCATGAATTCTCAATTGATTATATATTGCATTAGTCCTAAAAGAGGAACTGTCATTTCGTAGGCACACCAAGTCTGCAATATTAATTTTTTTCAGGTTCTTTACTAGCCTTTCTCATATTTCCAAGAATGAAAGAAAGTACTTTTGGGTTACGATAGGAATGAACATAAGAAAGCACAACAATATTGATTCTTGAAGGAGTTTTAAGGTCTTAATTACATGTAAAAATGAGTTCCAACTAACCTATTTGATCATTAACATTTTTGTCACCTAATGAGTTTTTGGCTAAATAAAGGCACATATTTAAATTAAACTCACGAATAGTTAGTTTGTTAACTTATAGTATGTATTTTTTAAGTGATTGGATCATGATAAATATGCATCTTAACCGATTACTTAGGGTGATCTGTGATTTTGGTGTTTTCCGGTTCTGTTGTAGGCTGAATCTATTCCATTGGTCGTTGCGGAGGAAAGGTAACGAGCAATTTAATGATCCTGAATACAAATGACTAACTTGCTAAAATTGACTGATTGAGCATGTATGTATGCAAAAGTAGCAATGACGCAAAACACTATGATATAGTTGGAACATTTGGCGGACGTAAATATGAGAACACTGATGTTTGTGTAGCTGTAATCTTGGGTGTGAAAATAGATCTAGATAAGGTTCCAAACTACTGACATGAATAACGATTATTGTTTTGATGTTTATTAGGTAATGATCCTGCGGTGCAAAAACCAAAAGGTAGACCATTAGCAGCTCAAAAGAAAGCTCCTACTAAGAATAAAGTAAGAAACGAAACTCTATCTTTGTTAATTTTAATGATGCAAATTTGACTCATCATGGCCTTTTTTTTTCTTTTTTTTTAAATTTATGATGGGTGTGAGTAAATTTTAGTTTTGATCAGCTCCATACTCAATTTTTGTTGTGCAATTTGTGCAACTTTTTCCCGATTTTATGTTAGACAATTAATTGTGATTCTCATGTGTGTTATGGAACAGCTTATGTTAACGTTGACCAGCTGAAAGCCGTATGATCGACAAAGAGGCTATTAACACAGTCTTTTCCAGATGGGCAGAAAAAGATAGTATCACGAAAACATGCCATTTTTAGAAGGTTGTTGGCTCGAATGGGAATGAGATTTTGCTTCCAGATGCGAATGTAGAGATTTATGCCTGAACCACCTCACTGGTGAGCTCTTCTCCTTTTGCTTTCTTGAAGTTATGTTCAGCAAAGAACTGTACAACTCTTTCTTAAGGGCGTTTGGATCATGTGTTTGAATTATTGCTTTCATACTAAATCCAACATAATTACCTATCTAATAATTTAATCTAAGTGCGTTGAAACACTGTCTACTATAGCATGTTGATTTAGCTATGCTAACTTATAATTATGGTGCTTTGTATATGTATTCCAAAGCTTACAAGACTGAATTAATGATCATAATCAGAGTCATCTTTTGTTGGTTTTGCATGAAATCCGAAGGTATAAATAATAGACTTATGTGACATTTCATCCATTCATAACATTACATAGTGTAAATGTAATATCTTTAATCTTTTTTCATCAAATTCATTTTAGGATGCGTTCAAAGTGAGCAGCAAAATTTAAACCCCGTCAACTGTGAACAAATCGACTTCTACGAGTCTTGGGGAAACGGAAGGTGGATACGGTTTGCTACCCATTTATTATTCTAGGTATCTCGACATGGACGTTCAGAACAACAGCAAAGTCGACAAGCTATGTTACGCTAAAAGTACAGAATTCAGCCAAGTCAGCGTGCTACTAGAGTATTTTCTTTTGAATTTTATAGCATTTTTTTAGTTAACGTTCAAAAGTGTACCAAAGAACCTATATGTGGAAAGTATAGCGATTCTTATGGCAATTTGGGTGATAAGTTGTTCTCTTTTGCTGTTTATTATGTTGATTTTATTTGAGCAAAAAATCTATTCTGCTGATGTGTTGAATGGTGTTTGGTTCATAATATTTCTACCTGTTTTACAAATTCATTTATAAGTTTTTAAAATGATGCTGCTCCGCAGCAACGCGCGGGCAATCATGCTCATTTGATATCAATAGAGGGTGCGTTTTGGTATTGTACGAGGGACCCAAAAAGAGAGCAGCCAACGAGGGTTTTTATGGGGCAAACCTCGAAAGGTTTGCCCCGGTACTCAACTAGGGGATCGATAGCTTTATCCTTGGCACGATATGTAATTATTTTCCGACTCATATTATTATTTTGGTTTCATTATTGTTAATTATAATTTTGATTCTCAATATAATTGTTGGCGAATAAATTCTTATTGTGTTCTATTTAATTGATTATTAATTTATTATTAGTCAATTAATTATTTGATGTTATGTCTTTGTTTATTTATTGTTTTATATGAGGATTTTATTTGTCATTCCACTAGGATATTTTGGTGATGTGGAAATTAGGTCTTGGCCTAGTTTTGATTCTTTTTATTATTAATGCTTTTGCGTTATTAATTGTTTCTAGTGTATGCATGCATAGTTTATTGGTAGCTACCCTTGTTTCGGTAGTTTTGAATGGCGGTAGAGGCTAGTTGCTTAGGAGATATGACCAACTGACCCTAAGTGAGTAGAATGAGACGGGAAGGGTAAGATATGACCAACTGACGACCCTTTCTACTTGTGCGATTTTACCAACTGATCACCTACCGTTTGGATGAACTTAAGAATTAGGGGGTGAGTGTCTAAGATGCTAGCGCCCGGGCACTCACTATTATGAATCTAGCATAGCGGTACTTTGTGACTTGGCTTAGGGGACCAGGAACAACTGGACTTATGAGGGGACACCTGACTTCTCCAGTGGTGGCTATTTGCTGATAGGTTAGGACGAACTGACCAAATGCTGTCCTCTCGACTTTGACCCCACCTGAAACAGGAATCTAGTGACTTTTAGAACCCATGTAATGCGATAGTAAACGCCGGCTCTTAATGACTGCTATTACATTGCCGAATGATCCCGGGTGACTTGTTTATCTTGGTGAGGATTCTAAGAACCATAGGGTAGGCGAATTGACCAAAGGAGTCTATCGACTGTTACCACTTGTGGAAGAACTCAGTTTAAGAATTGCATCACTATCGTTCCCATTAGCTTGTTTACTAGAGAACCAGACCAATTGATCACGTGACACCTTAAATATTATAAATCCTTTCATTAAAACTTATTTATTTGACTAATTTAATTAATTAGACAGTTAGGAATCAACCGTTCTTGGGACGACCTCGGTCTTACCATTCCCTCACTACATGCGACCGGGTACACTACCCGTTAGTGCATTAGGTAGGCCATAGGTAGACGAGTTACTATAAATGTAAAACCTGGTCAGAAATCCTGCATCAATGTTGTAACAGGAGGTGGTTGAGGTGGTGTAGTAGGAGCTAACTTTGATGTAGGCAATACATTGGTAAGTAAAAAATTATAA
This sequence comes from Chrysanthemum makinoi, assembly GCA_910596185.1. Lineage (NCBI taxonomy): Eukaryota > Viridiplantae > Streptophyta > Magnoliopsida > Asterales > Asteraceae > Chrysanthemum > Chrysanthemum makinoi. The sequence continues at coordinate 264,597,375 of OU343224.1, forward strand.
TTAGGCAGTTGAGTGCAGGTCATGGATCCAAAAGGAAAAACATCTTCGTTAAAGGTTACATGAAGGGAAATTATGAATTTGTTGGTGATTAATTCAAGGCAATATTATTCGCGATAATGATGGGTATTCGACAAAAAATGCAAGGCGTGGACCGAGGTTGCAACTTGTGGTCAACATGTAAATAGGGGTAGCAATGACACCCAAATACATAAATATCATGATAAGTGGGTTGTTTATAGTATTGTTTGGTGAAATGTATTTCATTCTTAATAGCCATAGAGGGTAAGATATTCAAAAAGTATGTAGCCATATTAAGTGCTTCAACCTAATAAATAAGAGGGATGTGGGATTGAAAAAGTAAGGTGCGGACAAGGTTATTAATAGTGTGGAGCATGCATTCCGATTTCCTGTTTTGTTGGGATGTCTTAGGACATGAAAAACATAATTGAATATCATGTTGGAAAAAGAGGGTATGAAGACAAGTATAATCAAATTCACCTATGTAGTCACACTGGTAGGACTTAATATCAACATTAAATTGCTTATTCACAAATGCACGAAATTCAACAAACTTAGAAAATAAATCAGATTTATGATGCAAAGGATAAACCTAAGGATAATGAGAAAATTGATGTAAGAAAGTAGCATAGTATTTAATTCCACTAACACTTGGAATCGGGGATGTCCACAAATCTGAGTCTATGATATCAAATTGTTGGTCCAAATAATTGAGTAAATCTTGATAAAATGAAGAACAAATTCATTAAGTAATGAAGAACAATTGTTACAAGATTTCTCAATATCAACTAGACTACATGATAACATCCTCAACTTTTTACGGGGATAATTCGGTATATTATCCCCATTGAATGACAAATAAACTCTCATTGATCCAAGCTATGCTTGTGTTTCAATGAGAGGATGATCCTATCAACTAATACTATGTATTGTGTTTGTTTAGGAATGCATACCTATCTCTATTACAATATAAACATATATATAGCAACTAATAATACAAGACATGTGATGATGGTGACATGTGGTCCCCCATGTGGTCCATCTTCATCTTCCTCTTTTGGAAAAGCACCAACCGTCATTTTGAATGTGTCATCACAATATTCCCACTCTTATGGTAAAGTCTTGTACTTGTTTGACTTCTTCTCTTGGAAGTTCCCACCCATATTTTTTAGTCTGTATGTAGAGATAGGTCTTCAGGATCACTGAGACATTTGTCAAAATCTCAGTGTCACTGGTGTTGTTTGTAGCTCATAAATTTTACTCATTGACACCGTATCAGTAAGTAAAGAGCACTGAACAACACTCACTGATTTCTTTATCAGTGAGTCACTCACTATTTATTTAGTGAGTTAGGCTATTTTATTTTCAAATCTTGTTCAGGGTGATTGGGTTTAATTTATTGGACCCAACAGTCTCCCCCTATTTGAATATACAAATAGCCTAAAGTGATTGGTAAAAGGTGTAAGACTGAGGGTTCAGTTTGAGGGTTCAGGTTGTTCAGTGACTGGGGTTCAAAGCCCAAGTTCAGTGAGTGAGGTATTAATAAGCTGGTTCATTGGTCAGTGACCAGGTTCAGAATTCAGTGACCTCATTCACTTTGACAGGTTTAAGGGGTTTAGTTTTGAGGGTTCAGTGTCCTCATTTAGACCCTGAGGGACCTGGTTCACTTTGATTCATCAGTGTCCACCACCCTCTTACTTGTTTTGATTCCAATGATACACTTAAGGACCTGGTTCAATTTGATACATCAGTGTCCACCTTCTTTTATCACCTAGCATACAAATAAGAATTATAACACATGCAGGCTATGCCTTTTCAACAGTTACATTCTATCATACACTAAATTCACATTCAGGGTCTATGCTTATGAGGTCTTCGGGTTCTCATATCTTCGGTGACTTGGTTTTAGTCACTACGAGCTCAATGGCACTATCTTTGGTTCCTGAGCAAGTTTAAACCTGGACGACCCATTCTTCATACACACCTTGAGACTCGGGTTCAGTCTCATTTGTCTTCAGATGGTAAGGTTCACGTTCACCTCTTTGGTTTTTCAGGTTCAGGGTTTGTTTTAAGTGATTGGGTGTTCGTTCAGTTACAACGAGTTCAGGGACTCGAACTATATTCAGAGTCACTTTTGGTTTCAGGGATTGGTACAGGTTTGTTACCATAAATCTCGGTTCGAGTGGCGTGTTGTATGGGCTCACCCGCTATCTCCCCACTTGAGTTTTACCACTCCCTCCATTCAGGTTCAACCCACAAGAAACACCACTCACTGATTTTTTTTCACCACATGATAAGCTCAGCTCGAAAACACTTCAGTCTTCCTTGAGACAACACTCACTGATAGACACATTATTGGCTCAGGATCACAGTTTAAGCTCTCAGGGTTTTAGTGGTCAGGGGTTCTCCATTCAGTCTCCACTGATTCAGTGACACCATGATTTCAGGGAGCTCACTGATTTCAGAGACCCTTGGGGTTAGAGACCTGAAATCTTCAGGTTCAATCACATTCACTGATATCCATTTACTTAGTATGCAGTGAGATAACAACACACTCATAGTCCTTTTTCCCTCTTCTCGGCTACACTCTTGAACTTCAGTCTTGCTTCATCAGGGAAGCTAATTCAGGTAGTCTCACAGTTTTGGAGACTCAATGAGAACTTGTGACATGAATTGTTTTTAATGTCACAATCAGTATTGACATCTTTTTGGCTTTTTAGATTCGGGTTCAACCTGAACAAAACATTTACAGTCACAATAATCTCTCCTGACTTGATATACACCCTGATCGATCTCACAGCCCACTGATTTTCACCATAACGCAGTTTGTTGAGTTTTCCCATAAGTATTTCAAACCTCAAAAAAACACACTGAATCATAATTCAGTCTCCAAGGAGAACATTTTTCTCAAACTTAACACTTCCAGAGTACTCACAAACTGCCTGATATATCAGACATACGACCTATCTCACCCTCCTTTGCTTGAACCTGATTCTTTCAGGGACACTCTTTTTCAGGCTCATCCCAAGAAGTATCAGCACTGATGTTGCAAAATCAGTGCATACCTCTGATCTATACACACTTCTTGAGTTGCAATCTTCATCTCTCTACACTCCCTGATGAGAAATATTCTCGCCTAATTATATCAGACTTAGTGATACTTTTTTTTCACAACTTTGAGGGGTCATGTTTTAGCTTGAAACCACTCTTAACACTCCTTGACATTTCCTGAGGCACAACCTGATTATTCAGGGACACTGAAAAATATCACAACCCATTTACCATCTTCTGCTGTCAGCTCATTCAGCCCCGAAAACCACTATTAACACATCTCAAGATTCCATTTGTTTAACCAAAACACATCCTAACACAACTTGATAAGACAACATCATCATTTCCATTTAATCCTAAACTCCTCAGTCAACAAATCCAACTATAATCCCATATCATTCAAAAGAAATGAAACCCATATCACCATTACTTCCCTGCTCTTCGTCCCTGAAGCCGACAACCATTTTTAGTAATGGATATGTGAGGTTGTAGTCGCCGTCGTGAGTGTAGCTTTGATAACCACATCTGCTGGTAGGGTTTCGATGGGGGTTTAAGATTTGGACCTCGTGTCTCTTCAATCGATGTTTAGTCGGATTTTTGTTAGGTTAATTTTTTTGTGGTATGATGATAAGTGTGTTTTTTTGTGATGAACGTGCAAAGATGATTTTTGTTTGTGTCGGTGTTTTTGTGATGATAGATTGATGTGAATTATTTTTCTTCGGATATGTGGTAATCTTGTGTGTGTCTTTTTGTGAGAGGTTTTAGATCTAGAGATTTGTGATTTGTGATAAGAATTGTGTGGTGAGTTGTTTTTGTGTGTCGAGATGTGTGTGTGTGTGTGTGTGTGTGTGTGTGTGTGGATAAGATAATTTGTGTGTGGTTAGGAGTGTAGACTGATTATTTCAATCAGTGATATTTTTGGTGGGTTTTTGTCAATATTGTCAAATCTCAGTGTCTTCTCCCCCTCAAAAATTGCTATTACAGTAGCAGTTTTTGAAGGTGTACACATGATGTTTTTGACAATGAAGAATGTTATCATGAGTCATGAACGAATCTGGATTATGAGAATAATCCACCCGCTCTGATACCACTTGTTGGTCCAAATAATTGAGTAAATTTTGATAAAATGAAGAACAAATTCATTAAGTAATGAAGAACAATTGTTACAAGATTTCTCAATATCAACTAGACTACATGATAACATCCTCAACTTTTTACGGGGATAATTCGGTATATTATCCCCATTGAATGACAAATAAACTCTCATTGATCCAAGCTATGCTTGTTTTTCAATAAAAGGATGATCCTATCAACTAATACTATGATTGTGTTTGTTTAGGAATGCATACATATCTCTATTACAATACAAACATATATATAGCAACTAATAATACAAGACATGTGATGATGGTGACATGTGGTCCTCCATGTGGTCCATCTTCATCTTCCTCTTTTGGAAAAGCACCAACCATCATTTTGAATGTGTCATCACAATATTCCTACTCTTATGGTAAAGTCTTGTACTTGTTTGACTTCTTCTCTTGGAAGTTCCCACCCATATTTTTCAGTCTGTATGTAGAGATAGGTATTCATGATCACTGAGACATTTGTCAAAATCTCAGTGTCACTGGTGTTGTTTGTAGCTCATAAATTTTACTCACTGACACCGTATTAGTAAGTAAAGAGCACTGAACAACACCCACTGATTTCTTTATCAGTGAGTCACTCACTATTTATTTAGTGAGTTAGGCTATTTTATTTTCAAATCTTGTTCAGGGTGATTGGGTTAATTTATTGGACCCAACACAAATGCACACTCAACACGCGACTCAGAACTATAAAATGGAAGCTTAACATGTTTGCCTAACTGACAAGCATGACACAAGTTGGACTCTTTAGACCTATTACAATTTATTAAATGACACAACACTAAATTACGAAGCACATCGTCATCGGGATGTCCAAGGCGTCTGTGCAACATAGAATGACTAAAAGACAACAATGCAAATGGAGTGAAGGATGGTTGGTGGGTAACATGATAAAGGTATTCATTGCTATCACAACAAAGAAGAAGCTGGCGCGTCTGGTAATCCTTTACAGAAAACCAAATGCGTCAAATTCAACCGAAACATCATTATTTTTTGTAAATTAACGAACATAAGCTAAGTTTTTAATTAGATTGGGAGTTACAAGGATTTTATGTAAATATAAAGGTTTATGAGGTGCCAGCAAAGAGCTATGTCCCATACTTATGACAAGTATTGATGGTGTTATTATCTAGCTTTAAATATATAGTAATGAATCCTTTAAACTTTCACCAACACTTACAGGCAGTGTACCCATTCGTGTAAGAGTCGGCAAGACCATGTCATTCGCTAGGAACGAGGGATCCTAAGTGTCTAGCACATAGTTTTAACTAATCATCTGCGTTTGAAATCCACCGATTATGTATTTAAGCTTTTGGAAAACTAGAAGGGGGGCTGAATAGTTTTGCCAATTTTAAATTAAGTTTCAAAAACTTAAGATTCGATCTTATGTGAGTTCGTATGAATGGATAGAAAGTATAAAGCAATAATTAAATTAAATAAAGAAAGCAAGTAAAGTAAAGGATAGAGAGTAGTGACACAAGTGATTCATAGTGGTTCGGCTAAAAGGACACCTTCCTTGCCCTACTCTACTCCCCGAGTTCCCCACTCGAGAGTTCAAGCACTATGTCAACAAGCTCCTTCAACACGGCGGAGAAGCCTCACAACGTCGCTTACACTTTTTCCGGTACAAAGCTAAATACCGAGTCCTTAACACGGCGGACCAAACTAACACAACTATTACACAACAACTATGTGAAATGTGAAATACAAGATCTTGCTACAGAAATCTTGTGGAGGAACAAATCAATCAAGGTCCCCTTGCTTGGATGACTTGTAGTATCTCGTGATCTCGCCTTTGAGAAGGACCTATATGAGAATCACAACAAAAGAAAGAAGAACTACTAGATAGATCAAGATATCTGAGATTAGAAGAGATAGATAATATATGAGAGAGTTTGTAAGAAGAGGGGTGAGTAACAATGAAGAAATGGCTCACTATTTATAGGAAAAAATCTCTGCTGTAGCTCGGTTCCAGCGGATCCCTCACTTGGAGGATCCTTCCAGTGCAATCCAAGGGATCTGGAAAAATGGGTTGAACCAGTCAGGGTTTTGGGTTGCAAACCGGGTCATGGGTCATGGGTATGAGCCTTGGGTACCCAACAAGATACAATGTATCTAGACATTGGGTTATGGGTCTTGGGCCATGGGTTATGGATTAGCTCCATGGGTATGGGTCATGGGGCTTGGATATTACCCATCCTATTAAACTATTACAACAAATGAATTATTACAACATTTTATGTTAATGACCAAATGTATATACTCTACAAAAATAACATTTATTCTTATAATTTAACTTATAATAAATTTATATTTGTTATCAACAAAACACAAAGAGATCGCTAATTATGAATAAACGTTTTTACGATTTATTTGTATTAACAATTTCCTTCTTTTTGTTGATGACAAAACATAATTTTATGATGAGTAAAACTTAAGATTAGATGTATGTTTTGAAAGCATATGTAAGTTTTACTTCTTCTCCCCCTTTTTGTCGAAACAAAAAGCGAACCTAACGAAGAAAGAGATTGTGGAAAAAAAATATGATCCACAAAGCACTAGCTCCCATTTGACGGTAGATCCCCCTAGAATTGGGCGTCAAGTGAGAAAATATAATACCTACAAAGAAAATGTTAGTAGTAACATGTAATATAATCTTGTATGGGACGAGAAACAAGATGGAGAGCCAAGGTACGTAAACAAAAAGTTGTAATAAAATATCAAAATGTAGTGGTATACAGGCCACATTCAAAATGTAAAACTAAGAACAAGGTTTGTTCTTTAAAATGACTCAAAAGAAAAAAAAATAGAGAAAATAGTAATATCATTCCTTCCATGCTTGCATATGGTTAATTATGGAAATTTTGGTGTGTGATGATGTTGATGCGATCAAGGATGTGGTTGAGTATGAATCACATCTCGTCCCTTATTTCCATTGCAAGTTCCCTAGTGGATTGAGAATGTTCGAAATGTAAGTGGTGAGGGTAGTGTTGGTGGATGGTTTTCGGGTAAGTTTGATTTGTGGAAGGCGGAGTATGTGGTGGAAATGTTGAAAAATATGGATCAAAGTCCATGATGTTGGTGAGTGGTAGAGGATAAGAACCTAGATGTTCTTGTAAGATAATGGGAGGTAGAGGTGGTGAAGTTGCAAGCTCTTTGTAAAGTGTGTTTGGAGATGTTGGTGGTGTTAAAAATACTAGTTCTTTTGGGTTTAAGCTGGAAGCTAATTGTGTAGATTTGGATGTTTGAAATGGAGTGGGTGGTGGACTAGACACGGATAGTGGGATTGTTTTCGGAGTCTTAAGGAGTTTCGATAAAGTGAATTGAGTGGTAGGTAAAGACTCGGTAGGTGATTGTGGTGATGAACTTGTGGGAGATGATGGAGGTGCTACAATGTAGTCATTTGGTGGAGATTTAGTAGTTGGTGATGGGCTTTTTGACAAAGGTTTAGCTAAAAAACAAGGCCGGATGCTAATCCGTGCGGTTCTTCTAGATTTGGTTGGTGGTGGCACTACGGAAGGTGGTACGATGAAGTTTTGGATTTCTTGAAGGGTTGTTTTCACTAGGTGGTTCATCAATGTTGGAGGATCTTTTGGATGACATGACGATGACTGTTTGTGAGGTTAAGAGTGATGGATATGCAAACATTTTAGAACCTTATTTATAGAGAAAAAATGCATTGTAATGAATGATAAAACCAAAATGTGGACGAAAATCTAATGATTAGATATGAATTTAAAGCATGTGATCATGAGAACACAAGCATTAAGTAACATACTCATTAGTGAAAGAGCTAAAATGTTGAAAATATGAAGGTTTGTAGCCAAAGTGAGAAAAATAGAAGAAAAATTTTGCTTCTGTCCCACGGATCCGATCCTTTAGGGATCCGTCCAGCGTAAAAGCTGGGATCCGTGGAACTGGTGTTCTCAGGCAGCTCAAATTTTTCCTTTTGAAAACAATGGTGCCTAGTGTGTGCCTAAATGCAAACCATTTGGAGTTGCGGTTATCTCGACTCCTAAAAAGAAGAAGAAAAAATAAATGAAGAAGTGAAAAAGCATATAATTATGTAAGATAACCCGAGTGCTCCTTAATTCATTTTTGCATAAATGAATGTACACGAAAATACATATTAGTTATGCGTTCCCTTTAGCATTCAAAAGACATGAGATGCAATGAAAAAAGTTTTTACTTTGTATTAAGAATGAAAAAAAAGTTTGTCCTAGATGTGAGAATGATTTTAGGAAATGATACGGGGAGAAGTATCTTTATAGAAAGCATTCTGAAAAGTTTTTTTCGTATAGGAAAAAGAAAAAATTATCTTGAGTTTTGAAAATCCCAATATTATTTGTGAGTTGTGTGTGAAATAGAGATCCTAGACTTACAAAAGAAGGTAAGGCTAACATTTACATACCTTGTAGAATGAGAAACATTTAACGATGATTATTCCATGAGACCAAGACCAAGACGAAGCAAGTTGAATTGTTCCCGCTTCAACGGTTTGGTGAAGACGTTGGCTATGTTGTCTTCGGATGACACCTTCTCAATAGAAATGTTCCCCTTTTGAACATTGTCTCTTAAGAAGTGATGACGAATCTCTATATGCTTGGTACGAGAGTGCAACACCGGATTTTTGCTTAAGTCAATAGCACATTTGTTGTCGCATAAAATGGCTATGTCACTTAGATGAATGTCGTAGTCAACTAATGCTTGTTTCATCCATAGTGCTTGTTGGCATGCTTTGCCGGCGGAGACATATTCGGCTTCGGTTGTTGAAATGGCCAATGCCGTTTGCTTCTTAGAGAACCAAGATGTTAAACAACATCCCATAAAAGTACATACACCACTTGTACTCTTTCGGTCAACATAATCACTTGCATGGTCAGAATCCGCATATACAATAGTTTCTACCCCCGTTCCCTTAGGATACCATAATCCCAATTGAGTAGTACCCTTAATGTATCTAAATATTCTTTTGACGGCTTCTAGGTATGAAGTTTTAGGGTCTTTATGAAACCTAGCACACAGACATACACTAAACATGATATCCGGCCGACTAGCCGTAAGGTAGAGAAGACTACCAATCATGCCACGGTATTTGGTGTTATCAACGGATTCACCGTCTTCATCTTTGGTAAGTTTAGTATTGGATGACATTGGTGTTCTTATGGGTTTTGACTCTTCTAAACCAAATTTCTTTAGCCTTTCTTTTATGTATTAGGATCGATTAAAGAAGATACCATCTTCTAGTTGTTTGATTTGTAGACCAAGAAAGAACTTAATTCTCCCATCATACACATTTCGAACTCATATACATGATTTTTGAGAAATCATCACACATGTCTTGACAAGTCGATCCGAATATAATATCGTCCACGTATATTTGAACAATACTTATATGTGATTCCTTTTTCTTTGTGAAAAGTGTATTATCAACTAAACCCATGGTATAGTCGTTTTTGATTAAAAATGATTTGAGTCTATCATACCAAGCCTTTGGGGCTTGTTTAAGACCCTAGAGAGCTTTCTTTAGTTTGTAACACGTGGTTAGGTTTTTCGAAATCGATAAAGCCCGGAGGTTGAGCTACATAGACTTCTTCATTAATAAAACCATTTAGAAGTATTCTTATAGACTCTAATATAGCCATGGGAGCATAGGTCTCATCAAAGTTTATGCCTTCTTGTTGGTTATACCCTTTGGCAACAAGTCTAGCTTTATTTTTAGGCACTACACCGTTTGCATCTAACTTGTTTTTATATACCCATTTAGTTTCGATTATGGTTTGGTTTTTAGGTGGAGGGACAAGTGTCCAAACATTGTTAGAGACAAATTGATTTAACTCTTCTTGCATAGCCATTACCCAACTTTCATCTTTTATAGCTTCTTGCGTATTTTTAGGTTCTATGGTTGAGACAAAACAAAATAAACTACATGGTTTTGGACTTGAGATCTTAAGGTTCTTTCATTTAACTTTCCTATAACCTTTTCTACGGGATGATCTTTAGACTCTTTAATATTGATGATTTCATTGTTTAATGGTTCATCTTCTTTATTTATATTTTCCTTGATTTCTATGGCTTCACTTTCGATTAACTCATCATCGACAAGAGGTAGGGTAGGTTTAGGTGGACTTTCATCAAATCTAACGTTTAAGGATTCTTCAACCTTCATGATTTCTTTATTTAGTATGACAGAAGCTTTACTATTAGGAGACTAACCTAAGAAGATATCTTCGATTGATTTAGGATCAAATTTAGTTAGGTAATCTTTAGTGTTAAGTAAGAAACATTTACTACCAAAGATTCTAAAGTGTTCTAGCGTAGGCTTTTTGTCTCGTAGTAACTCGTATGGAGTTTTTCCTAAGAATGGTCTAATTAGGACACGATTTAGTATATAAGTTGATGTGTCGACGACATTGCACCAAAAATTTTGAGGAATTGATTGCTCATTAATCATGGTGTGACTCATTTCTTGTAGGGTTCTATTTTTCCTTTCGACTACCTCATTTGATTGTGGAGTGCGAGGAGCCGAGAAATTGTGAGTAATACCATTAGCATCACAAAAAGCTCCAAATTGCACTTCATTATCAAATTCCCTACCATGATCCGTTCTAATTGATACTATAGGACTTCCTAGTTGTCTTTGTATTTTCTTGCTTAATATTTTAAAGTGATTGAACATTTTTGTTTTATTCTTTAGAAATTTAGTCCATGTGTACCTAGAGTAATCATCTACTATAACCAAAGTATAGAAGTTACCTCCGTAACTTTGAATAGCGGATGGACCAAATAAATCTATATGTAGTAATTCTAGACACTTAGTTGTTGAGACCATATTTTTAGCTTTATGACTACCATGGACTTGCTTTCCTATGTTGCAAGCATCACAAAAGTGATGTTCGTATTTTAATTTGGGTAGATCTCTTACTAGTTCTTTAGATGATAGTGATTGAAGAAGTCGCATATTGGCGTGACCCAATCTTCGATGCCATAAGGTCGAAGTATCATCCATAGAAGTAAGACAAAGTTTGTCTTTTGGTTCATTACCGATTTTAATGACATAGACTCCATGTTTTCTAATGCCTCTTCATATAGTAATACCGTTTTTCAATATTTTACTACCGGTTTCACTAAAAAGTACGTTGCACTTTTTATCACATATTTTTCCTATACTTAGAAGATTGAAGTTTAGGTTTTCTACGTGACATACATCGTTAATGGTTAAGGATTTGTAAGAAATTGTACCTTTACCGATGATTTTGTTCTTGCTATTACAAAACACCACATTTTCTCCATTGAAGGATTCGTATGTGGAAAATAAGTCTTTGTTACCGGTCATGTGCCTCGTGCACCCGCTATCCTTGATCCATTCATCCGGATCTAAGTCGACCTTTAAGCACACCTAAGAAAACAATTAACTCAAAATTTTGGTCCCCATTTGTTCATGGGTCCATTAGTGTTATACATTTCATTCATGTGAGACATATATGAAAAAGGTGAGAAAGCATTCCAAGGTGTAAAGTTTTGAAATGGAAAACCGTTTTGTGCATTAGGATTCCATCCCATTTGATGATGGTTACTTCTTGGATAAACATTATTTGGTCTTCTTATAAATGTGTTTGGTTTAGAAAACGGTGGACATTTGTTTTTCATAAAACTTTGATTTTGTTTTAGTGCAGGTGGTTGTTTGACATTTCTAATAGTAACATGGGTTGGTTTCTTGTTGTTAACAATAACAAAGTCGGTTCTAGATGATGTGGTTGCATTATTTCTACTGTTTGCTGGTACAGACCCACGGATCCCTGGATTTACACTAGACGGTTCCTTTTTCAAGGGATCCGTGACTATAGTAGCTTGCTTTTCGATTGCTTTAACAAATTGTGTTTCTTTAATCTCGCTAGTTGATGCAGTAAGTTCCTGAACACCTAAGCCCTTTTGATTATTTCCCGTTTTAACACTATCAAGTATTATAACAAGAGTATTAGTACTCATTCTAGCAATCTTGGAATCAAGATTATCAACTAACGTTTGAAGTTGAACACAAAGCTCACATTCACTATCTACTTTTTTCCCCTTTTCTAAACGTTTTAATTTATCTTTTAGCTCATTGACTTCCTTTTCTAAATGGTCGTTTTTGTTTTTCAGAATCTTATTTTTGTTAATTACTTTTAGACTAATTTTTCAAAGTTTATCATATTCACGATGTAATGATCCATCATCTAATGATGAGCTACTATAATAAAGAGATTCAGGATATATCTCGTTTGATTCATTTTCCATGAGACAAATTTATCCGTTCTCCTCCTCACTCATTCCCCATGAACCACTTACGAACGCCTTTTATTCGTCACGTTTGGGACACTCACTAATGAAGTGATTAGGGTCCCCACATTTAAAACATGCGTTTGTCCTTTGCTTTCTTGTCGTCTTTGCCTTTCCGGAACCCCTTCTTGTCGTCATATGATTGCTTGACATATCTTCCTTTTCTTCTAAAGAACTTCTTGAAATCCCGTACTGCCATGGCATACTCTTCGTCATCACTTTCCGAAGATGAGGTTTATTCATCGCTTGAGACCTTCTTGGCTTTTAAGGCAAGATACTTGTGCTTCTCTTTCTTTTCTTTTGAGGCTTCAGAGTCTTTAGCGAGGACGAGCTCATAGACCTTTAGATTTCCTATGAGTTCATTGAGAATGAGGATTGACAAGTCTTTGGATTCTTCGATGGCCGACACCTTTGATCTCCACTTAGATGGAAGCGCCCTTAGATATCTCCTGACATGATTACGACTAGAAAAAGACTCATCAAGTGCTTGTAATTAAGTAATAATATTATTAAAGTTAGCAAAAGAGTTATCTATACTATCCTCATCCGATATTGAAAATTGTTCATATTGTTGAACAAATAAATCTATTTTGTTGTTTTTAACTTGTTGATTTCCTTGGTGAGTTACAACTAAAAAATTCCAAATTTCTTTAGAGGTTTTAAGCATAGAAATTCTTTCAAATTCCTTTTTGGGTAAGGCATTATAGAAAACCATTTTTGCCTCACTATTTTTGGAAAACTTTTTCTTTTGATCGTTGGAGGGGCGATCATGAGGGATGTTTATTTCGTTGCCGGTTTTATCATCTTTTGTAGTGGCTTGAAAGTCACCTTCAACAATGATGTAACAAAGATCAATATCTTTTGACTTCACATAAGTTTCAAATCTATTTTTCCAATAAATAAAACCATTTGTTTCAAGTAGTGGAGGTCGTTGCATAGATTGCCCTTCTTTATAATTTTCAAAACTCATTGTGATCAAAAAGTTTTTAAATACAATTTACTTTAAAACTTTTGTAAACGTTGCTCTTGATACCAATTGTGGAAAACTAGAAGGGGGGTTGAATAGGTTTGCCGATTTTAAATTAAGTTTCAAAAACTTTAGATTCGATCTTATGTGAGTTCGTATGGATGGATAGAAAGTATAAAGCAATAAATAAAGTAAATAAAGAAAGCAAGTAAAGTAAAGGATAGAGAGTAGTGACATAAGTGATTTATAGTGGTTTTGTTAGCCTCGCTTTTTTATAAAGATAACGTCACTTAAGTGAATTGGACTAGATGCGTAGTATACTTTGCCCTCAAGGACTAGTATCGTTTAAGTGGCAAAGTTGTAGCATGTTGAGCATATAAATACCCCTCATGACTCTCCATGAGGGGTAATGTTAATCATTAGGTCATTTGTAGTGTTTGGTTTATCAATAAAGTTTCCTTTGTTTATCCTCTCTCTCACTACTTTCTCTCTCTAGAAGATGAATCACTTCATCTTCTTTCACCAACCAAGGCCTCCCAAAACCACATAAATCTTAAGATTTTCGATCCTAACAAGTGGTATAGAGCCAAGGTTATTGTTTTGTTGATTTATTGTGGTTTTGAATCAAGTTTTTAGGCTGTTTTACCCATATTTTTTGATCCGGAATTTTTTTTCCTATCTTTTGGTAAACATTTCTAAAAACTGTTTTTGTATCCAATGGTCTAAGTCAAATTGTCTATACAAAGTTTTACATCTGTTTTTGTGTCCATTTTTGTTGGTCCAAACACTGTCAATTTCTGTGACTTTTATTACCAAACCGTGAAGTATATGTGGTCAAACCGTCAGATTCGTGAGGTCAAACAGGGTCAAAATGACTATATTTAAAATGATCTTGAAGTCCTTTTCTCTGATTTCTTGATTCGGAATAAACAGCACATGATGTCAACGGTTGGGTTAGGATGTATGTGTGTTTGATGGTTCGATTAGTTGGACGTATTTGAGATCATGAGAGGAGATGAGATTGACGAATTTGTTCTGAGATGAGTATTGTGATGCGTTTTTTCTCTCTTCCCAGATTTGATTTGGGAGAGAAACGTGGATAGTGGTAGGTGCTTTTTATCACAAGTGTCTTTTAGGTTTAGGTCAAATATTGTTGAGGTTAGTTTTATAACCGGATATAAGAATGTGGGATTTGGATCGTATTCTTTTTGAATTTGGATTTGGGCTTTTCCCTAAATGGATCGGATTCTATTATCTGGTTAGGATGAAATGAGTTAACACAATAGACGATATGATGGATTGCATGGTGGGCCGAGTCAATCATTAACACAAATTTGTTATCCAAATGATTTTTTGTTACAAAAAATTAGGATACAAATTTTTTATTGATTAAATGAGTGGTACTTTGGTATAAATTTTCACGGAGGGATACAAAATTCACGGCTTGAACTTAAATTTGAAGAAAAATGAATACGGGGTTTTTGTACGGTATTGCTTACGAGAAATTGAAGTGACATTTCACGGGTGATCTTCTTTATCATTGAGACGTTGGTTGGTTGGATGCATGTCTCAAGATAACTTGTTGGGGCATAACTATCACTTTAAGTGATTATGAATTGACAATCTAGTTATAATTGATGTAAGGAGTTACGTTGTAGTGCTCACAGTGTATAACTATCACTTTAAGGAGTTACGTTGTAGTGCTCAGTGTCACACGGTGTTGTGGATTGTTCAAAAATATAGAACAAGCAGTAAGTCACAAAGTTGGGATGTTTACTTCCTTTTCAAGTCAGTCGTATCGGGTTTTATCCATATGTGGTCATTACTATTAGCCGGTGAATTCAAAAGAGGTTTGATTAAAGGTTGGTTTGATAGAAGTATTGAGAGTATTTTTGCGACATATTCTCACAGAATTATGCTCAAGCTAAGGATTTAATATTGCATCAAGAAAATGGTAATACGGCATGTACGCAACATTATGATGATTCCGAAAGCTCGCAACCATCAGGAGGGAGAAGTTGGTATTTCATCTTCCGTGATTGGATTACGAAGGGAATTGTGCTTAAGATTGAAGAAGGAGAAGTGGTGTGTGTACATCGGGACTTCTTACCAACTTGGATGCAATACTAAGTGAGTTATATTGTTACGATGTTCCCAGAAACAACACCATTGTTCCAGAATCAAAAGTCTACTTTCTCCGCTGCGTGTTTGAAGACTAAAGCGATTTTAAGAAAGAGAGTTTTCGGTTCAGGAGGGATCAGAAAAACAAAAAGGCTCACTAGTTAGGAGGGAGTAATAACCTAACTAGACCATTACAGTTGAAGTTCAGAGCTACAAGGATTTGTGCCGTTAGCGCCAAAGATCAAATGCCGAGATCGTTGGAAGAGAGAACTTCAAGTTTGCCTCAGTATCTAGACTACAGAGACTCTGCGCTTCAACAAAGTCAACATTGTTTATTATTATTATTATTGTAATTTACTTTGTTTTGTATTTATAGGTCTCATTGTAACCATTCACGTGTGACGATATCTTGGAGGGAGATTGTTAGCCTCGCTTTTTTATAAAGATAACGTCACTTAAGTGAATTGGACTAGATGCGTAGTATACTTTGCCCTCAAGGACTAGTATCGTTTAAGTGGCAAAGTTGTAGCATGTTGAGCCTATAAATACCCCTCATGAGGGGTGAGGTTAATCATTAGGTCATTTGTAGTGTTTAGTTTATCAATAAAGTTTCCTTTGTTTATCCTCCCTCTCACTACTTTCTCTCTCTAGAAGATGAATCACTTCATCTTCTTCCACCAACAAAGGCCTCCCAAAACCACATAAATCTTAAGATTTTTGATCCTAACAGGTTCGGCTACAAGGACACCTTCCTTGCCCTACTCCACTCCCCGAGTTCCCCATTCGAGAGTTCAAGCACTATGTCAACAAGATCTTTTAACACGGCGGAGAAGCCTCACAACGTCACTTACACTTTTTCCGGTACAAAGCTAAATACCGAGTCTTTAACACGGCGGACCAAACCAACACAACTACTACACAACAACTATGTGAAATATGAAATACAAGATCTTGCTACAGAAATCTTGTGGAGGAAAAAATCAATCAAGGACCCCTTGCTTGGATGTCTTGTAGTATCACGTGATCTCGCCTGTGAGAAGGACCTATATGAGAATCACAACAAAAGAAAGAAGAACTACTAGATAGATCAAGAGATCTGAGATTAGAAGAGAGAGATAATATATGAGAGAGTTTGTAACAAGATGGGTGAGTAACAATGAAGAAATGGCTCATTATTTATAGGCAAAAATCTCTACTGTAGTGATAACATCAAATAGTCCTGAATATTATGTGTCAATTTCCCCCGATAATGCTCGTATTTTATATCATTTATATGGATTTACGCTTGTTTTCCTTTATATTTCAATTTCAGGTTACGATCATTGGAGCTAGTGAGACGCGGATTTGGAGATTTTCTTAAGAGATTTATGATAGTATGCCTACTGTGAAGAAGTTACGGCGTAACTCCATCTCTCACATTACGCCGTGGCTAGCGCGTGACTCAGAAGACCAACTCGGCAATCAATTACGGTGTAACTCCCAACTAAGGATTCCGCCGTAACCAACTAGGTCAAAGGATGTTCCGCGCCGCCATTAGATACGCCGTAACTCCTTTCAATGATTAAGGCGTAATCAATACAAATGTAACCTGTACCGAAGATACGGTGTAACTCATTCCATGTGTTACGCCGTAACCAGCTTAATGATAGCATTATTATGGAATTATAGAGGTTACGGCGTAACTCTCAACTCAAGTTACGCCGTAACTAGATCGTGCCTATAAATACAAGCCCTAATTTCTGCATTTCACATCATTCACTCCACACCAAAAAGTAGAGAATATGAAGAGGGGTCCAAAGGCAGATCTTGAAGAGCATATGGAGCCATCTCTAAGGGAGAAATAACTCCCCAATGATAAGCATTGGCGATTATTTTATCTTTTACTTTCAATTCATGTATTTCATTATGTCAAACATTGAATCTTTGGTTTCGTTTAATATGATCGGCTAAGCACCTTTGGTGCTAGTCTAGTTATGATTCCTTAATTGTTTTGTTTACGTTTACATGCTTTCGTATAATTGTTTCTAGTGTATGCATGCATAGTTCGTTGGTAGCTACCCTAGCTTCGGTAGTTTTGAATGGCGGTAGTGTTTAGTTGCTTAGGAGAATTGACCAACTGACCCTAAGTAGGTAGATTGAGTGGGAAGGGTAAGAATTGACCAACTGGCGACCCTTCCTCGCTTGTGCGAACTAACCAAATGATCACCTGCCGTTTGGATGAACTTAAGAAGTTAGGGATGAGTGTCTAAGATGCTAGCGCCCGGGCACTCATTGTTACGAATCTTGCATGTAGAGGTACTTAATGACTTGGCTTAGGGGACTAAAAACAACTGGACTTTCAAGGGTAGTAGCTTGATCTCCGGTGGAAGCCTTTGCTGATAGGTTAGGACAAACTGACCAAATGCTGTCCTAGCGACTTAAACCCCCACTTGAATCAATTGGAAGTAGTTAGACGTGAACATAACATGATAGGATGAGTAACTAGGTTATCACACTTTACCCTTATTGATCACAACTCTATCTTATTTACTTGCTTTCATTTCTTGTTAATTAGTTTAATAATCATTTCAAACCTAAAACCAATTAAAACCTGTGACACTTAGACTTAATTAAGATCCATTCACATAGCTCTTGGGACGACCTCGGTTTTACCGATTACTACACTACACACGACCGGGTACACTGCCCGTGAGTGCATAAGGTGGACCATAGGTAAACAAGACATTATAAATATTAAAACGTGGTCAGAAATCCTGCATCATGTAGCCCGGTTCCGGCGGATCCCTCACTTGGAGGATCCGTCCAGTGCAATCCAAGGGATCCGGCAAACTGGGTTGAACCAGTCCGGGTTTTGGGTTGCAAACCGGGTCATGGGTATGAGCCTTTGGTACCCAACAAGATAAAATGTATCTAGACATTGGGTCATGGGTTAAGGATTAGCTCCTTGGGTATGGGTCATGGGTCTTGGATATTAACCATCCTATTAAACTATTACAACAAATGAATTATTACGACATTTTATGTAAATGACCAAATGTATATACTTTACAAAAATAACATGTATTCTTATAATTTTACTTATGATAACTTTATATTTGTTATCAACAAAACACAAAGCGATCGCTAATTATGAATAAACGTTTTTACGGTTTATTTGTATTAACAAAGCTAATGACTAAATCAAAAAATAAAATAAATAAAAAAGTAAATTGGTGAATAGAAGATCAAGAGATAAAGACATGCTTGAATTGCTAATCCCTTAATTTCATCAATGACATAGTACTAAGTGCAATGTTCACCTAGTGTGATTAAGTGATTCTTCGGTAGAGGAGGTCGAGTATGATCATTTCTGCTCCTCACTTCTTTTAAAAGCTGGGCACGCCCTTTCGGGAATTGCTACCCTAACTAATTATCCAAAGATTAAGCTTCTCAATTGATTTATGTGACATACATTTTGTTGCGCTTCCAAACCACTTAGTTTTCTTGGTAAAAGAGACACGCCCTTTCGGGAACTGCTATCTCAGCTATCGCTTCTAAATCTTAAACCCTTATTGTCTATTATTTTTAACCAGGTGAGCGCGCTTTCAGAAACATGCCTCACCATTAAAGATACTTGCCAAGGTATTTTAATGACTCATATAGGTGTATTCATGCGGTCTTTATACAAAACAACTATAATAAACATGTAGCCATGGTTTAACCAAAGGCGTAAGTCTATAACAACACAAAAATCATCCAAACACACATAAAATAAACTAAAGAACTAATATCATTGAATAAAAAAGGCTCATAATAAGGCTGGCATAAAAGGCTTAGCCTTTCATAACAAACGATAATCAAAGATTATTCAGAGTAAACAAGGTAATCCAAATCATATTATAAAACTGATAATCAATGGATTATAACGTGTAAAACCTCCAATCTTGGTGTCTTCCTTCATTCTTTAGCCTCCACAAACGACCTAAGGAATTAGGGTTTCAAAAACCTTCAGAACTCTCCTAATTGGTTGGAGAAATTCGGTATTTATAGGAAAAGGGCTTGGTCCCGTATGGTGTTACAGTGTATGCACCAAGATTGGCATACGTCGTATGCTTCTAGGTAAGCATATCTACGTCATTTGGTCTTCAGGTGCTTACGATGTATGGTTGGATGGGTCATACGGTGTAAGCTTCTTCATCACTTAGTCTTTAATTCTTGACAAGTTTTCATCCGTCGTATGCACTAGGAGTGGCATACGACATATGCTTCTTTAACACTTCATTAATACTTGACGAGAGCTCTTCCGTCGTATGCACTAGGAGTGGCATACGACGTATGAATATAGCTGGAATTTGGCTTCGTCACTTTTAGGCTGTTTTGGCTCGTTTTTTAGTCTTTTCTGCGAGAATTCTCTTTTTGCTCCAAATAAACACTAAAATACAAATTTACAGCAATTTAGCATAATATCTCATCAAAGTAAGGCAAAAAGGAGCAATTATCGCGAAAATTTGATAACAAAAACATGTATAATTTAGGAGCTATCAAGTTTAGATTGACCATTGCCAACAAATATAGACGGATGCATACTTTGATTACTAAGGGTTGTGAATATACGTGTGTTGTCCACAAGATTTGAGGATTCTCCCGTGTCCATATTCCCTCTTGGATACTGAGGAGTCATAGTATGAAATGCTTGAGGAATAGTGGTAGCCTGAGAAGCATGAACGGGAAACACTGTTGGTGAACAGTAGTCGAACCATATTGCATTAGTGGGGCCTGTGGAACCTCGGTTGTAACAGTTGGAACTTGGGCAAAAAAAAACTAGGAGTTGGGCCTGGGCAGGATGCAGTTGAGCTGGACAAAATATTGGGTAGGAGGAGTTTGAGGATGATAATAAGGAACAATATGTTAGGCCTGCATACCTAGACTGGGCCACGGAATGGGTGGGGTGAAACTATAAACTTGTTGGGCCAATGATGCCTATGAATAATAATGAATATTCATGATGATATGTTTGACGTGAGATAGGGCAACATGAAAGCAAGCAAAATGAATAATTAATTAAGGAGCAACTTTGCAACAAGCAATCAATAAAAAAAAGGGCAAATTGCAAACAAATGCATTCTACTTTACGTCAATTTGAATTTAAGGTTTCAATTTTTTTTCTCTTAATTTAAGGTAACAAGGTTAATTTTATTTACAATGTAAGGTTTTTTGAGGTTTTTTCTATTTTTCGAAAGAGGTTTCCCGTTATTGAGCATTTAAAAGTTATTTCGGCTAAAATTATGATCGATAATCTATTTTACAAAATAAAAGAAACCCTAACATTGCACGTAAAATTAAGTTTGATACCTTAAATTAAGAAAAAAATAATTAAGTACCTTAAATTTAAATCGACCTAAAGTAAAGTATCTTTTTATAGGATTTAAAAAAATTAAAAGTAATGGTGGTAACTAGTAAGCATTGATAGGTTATGGTTTATGGCAGTAATGTGTAGTGATGTTAATAGGCTAGCTAGGTATGGTATATATAAGCAGACAAGCAATCAAAATTATAACAAGCAAGCAAGCAAGCAGGTATTTGGTTTTGTATGTGGTGCGGCACAAACAGGCAAGAAGAAAAATAATAAAACATACAACAATTATCTTTTTTATTTTTTTTATAGGTTAAGGTTTAGGCTCTAATACCATATTAGATTATGTAATTCCCAAATGAATCATCCATTATCATTAAGTCATAATAAGTGAGCTAAACCCATATATCAATAATAAAGACACTAAATGTGCTAATAATCTATACTACTATATAAAGTGTTTGAGACTTCCTATAAAAGAAAGTCTTAAAAAGATTAAGCCTACACACTTGCCACTTATGGTATCATTTTGTTGGTTTCTAAGCATTACAAGTTCTAAAGTACAATTAATATACCACATGATACAAAACAATAGTGCATAAATTATTATTTTTTCTTCATTAAAGCACTCACTAAATAAAATTTATGAATCATTAATGATATTATTAAAATACCCTGGCACTCAAAAGTATAATTAATATAACACATGTTACAAATCAATAATGCATAAATCATCTTATATGTTTTTTTCAAAACACCCACTAAATTAAATTTACAAATCATTATGCATATCGTACAAACCAATCTTTTATGTAGTCAAACTTTCTGACACCACTTTTTTCGAGCACACACAATGGACCATCATTTACGACCACAACTTAGCAACATAGACACCACCAAATGGCGCCGAAACCGCGACTTTAAAACACCCTTTATGTTTAAACGTTATATAATATTGCTCGTCCAAAACAACTAGCAATAGTGGTGACCACCGTTTTCGTATTGTCGTTGTATCGTGATGCATGGGTTCATTGCCATTTTTTATGAAATAGTGTGCGATAAAGTTTTTCTCTAAAGTTATCGTCATGCGTAAAATTAGCATCATGAAAAACATATAATCGCTCACCAAAATTTTTGATTGCATGGTGTCCGCCACTGCAACGCGTGGGTACCCCGCTATAAAAGTTTTTTATAATGTTACTGAATGCATAAGCAAGAATACCAGCTAACTTTCAATTAATAACTTCAGTTGAACATTTTTTTCTTCCTTCTATAAAAGCAATTCATTGAAAAGATCTTACCGTCACCGACAAAAATAATCAAATGGGTACCCGCCGCTGCAACGCGCGGGTACCCGGCTAGTATATAATAATAGGCTAATAGTTATTGGTAATTCATTATCACACATTTAGAATTATCACACATTTTCAATTTTTCTTTCGTTCTTTCAACATTAATCCTAACTCAAAAAATAACTTATTGCAATCAAACAGTTTTGAACATATATATGCAACCAATTCGTGAAATCATATGTTTCAATCCCAACGATCCACCATCTCTAGATTTATGAGTATTGCAAACATACATCAAATAAAAGAAGGGAAAGAATGATTTAGAAGATGAAGGTTTAATTCTTGATTTGGTTGGCTATGATGATGGGCCTGTGTGTTTTGTTTTTCTAAATATCAAATTCAGCCAGGGACTTTCCTAATTAACGCCTTTTTTTTTCAAATTACCCGAAACCAAATTGAGGTAAGTTTGACCAACACCGTGCTCAATTTTCACATCGGCCAATTATAATGTTTAATTTTGCCACTTGTCATATCGCAGCAACTTTACTGAACTCATTTTTGTTCAAGAAGAGTATGATGTATACAATACGCCCCTCTTCTTTACTAGGTGCTAAAATTGTATAGTGACATAATTTTCAAATTCTTTCATGAAAATTTGGTATTGAAGCAATATGTAAACATATTGCAGATGGATATATTCATTAATGTTGCTGCATTAGCATTTAATCCTGCCATTAGAGATGAATATAATGACTGCATAAAAACATGAATACAAATTGTATATTGGTTAGAAAACTTGTGTCAATAATGCACAAACAAAAGAATCATGAAAAACCTAGATGCAGCTGGACACATTCATTTCGTCGTAGAAGTTCGTTACATTAGATTACTAATTACAAAATCCAATTGTTGAAGAATGTCGACAAAAGAAGCTACCAAATGTATATATATCTCATGTAACTTTTTACAGTGTGACTTATATATGAGAGTAACAGAAAGAACCGTGTTTGTGCACGGCTAATAAAGAATACTAGCTCCGGCAGATATGAGATGTTTTAACTCTGTCAGATGTTGATCATTTGAAATATGGAGAGTGATGCGAAGATTGGTCAACAATGCTTCTTTTTCCCAAGTTAGGGGTCCAGAAACATATAATGCCTCTAGAGTGGAACGATACGCATGCAACTCTAACTTGTGAATGCCTTGTGTGACATCCTCTTCCGGGGTAGGGGAGTAAATTCCCTTCTCGTCCTTTGAAGTATTAAAAGACTCTGCATCACTCGAAAGTATATTGGTCTCAATGGGTATATTACAAGGGCTAGACCACTTATTTGAACCATCTATAAAGATGCTACAACTACCGACAGAGCACTGATCGGAATCGAAGTCATAAGGTTCTGATAGTATTCCTTTCTCCAGTTCAATATTTACAGGATTGTAAAAGGAGGCTTGTAATTTATTTTCTTGTGAGGAAGCAAAAGCATCTACTTTTTCATTATCAGATGCTTTTAAGATCTTGGGAAAAGCTTCAAGATGAGAAGAGCAAAAGGGGGAAGCTCTTTTCAGTGTCTTAGAAGAGACACGAGACTCATGTAATCCAACATCATTGTAGATAAGTATATCATTGACATTTTCCTCACAGGTTTTTGCATCAGGTATTGGTGTCTGTAATCCCATGTTCCGGCAGCAATTTGGTTGGCTGACATTCCCATATCCAATGGTTCCTGAAATCTTTAATATAAAAAAAGAGCAATGTTAGTAAAACATATTTGGAAATTTTAATTGTAAACTAATAAAATAAGAAATGTTGTGACAGTAAACTTTTAATTATTGCAATGTAAGCTTTTCAATTCAAGAAACCGAAGTACCTTCACAATTGGAATCCATTGGCCATGTTGCCAAGACTGTCGTGTCCTAATATTTGATTCGCAAACATATATCTCACGAGTGAACCCATGAATCCTTATTAAAAAGTGACCTTCATTAGAAACATTGCACACTGTTGCAGTTTTCCATGAATAATCATCAAACACTTCTACAATATCACCAGCCACCCAATGTTTTGGTGTTGACGCATGAGGAGGAGGAGGACATGGCCTAATAAACTCCTTGGACACCTTTTCAATACCTGGGTAACAATCGTACCTCAAATTATAAGTATACTTATTCCCAGAAACCACTTCAGCAACGCACCATGATGTTGGCAGCTCCGTCTTGTTCATAACCTCCACTCTGCTCCCCTTTTGGAACTTCATGCTAAGTTAGAAGTTATGAACAAATTATCCGAAACCTGCCACACCTACAAAATTATGCATCTCCTGTTAAAACGTAAATACAGTTTTTTGTAACCATATGAATAATTGTGTATCGATAAATAATCAAACAAGCAACATGATAATAATAACAAAAAGACAGTTATGATCGTAAACATGGATTATAGACACGGAACACGATAATAGCGTTAAATAAATGAATCTTGCATGCATGTTTAAACTCACCATAATGTTATCAGGCCATATTGTTATCAGATTAAGAACCCAATATATTTAAATCTGGATTAAAGATTACTTTTTCATAAATCATCCAAAATATAAGCCAATTAAGCAAATTATAAGAAATCATTACAAAAATATATAAACTGCTAAAAATATAACAAATTGATGAGAAAAAGTAAAAGAAAAAAACAAAGGTGACAGATATTCAAAAACCTTTCGTGCAGCAGTAGGAATCAACAACAACCTATTTGGAGGTGAATTGATCTTTTAAATAATTATCGGATTACCGATGTTTGTGTTATGTGTTCTGGGTTTGATAAATTTATTTTTAATTTTTACCAGAAATATAAATTTATTTTTTTCGTATTATATATATTGTGTTGAAGGGTTTATTCCACAAATACAGGAAAGAGAGGGGTGCGAAATGTTCGTAGAGGAATGGTCTGCACGCTTTTTTTTTTGTAGTGTTAACTACATTTTTGTTCCTTTTGGTTTTTCCGGGTATTTCATTTTGGCCTCCGAAATTTTAAAAAGGTTCGTATCTGATTTAAAAATGAAACACCCGATACAGGTTTAGTCCACTTTTTGATTGACAATTAATTAGACCAGTTAACCAATGTAAAATGACTTAAATACCCTTCACTTCGTTCCTTTTCTTTTTCTTGTATTGTTATTATTACTGATAGGGTACTCGTGCGATGCGGCGGCGGGTACAATGTGACTATATTTTGCGGCGAGCAATGTTCAGTTATAGATTTTGTTTTCTAACAATAACCACACAAATGAATGATAATTTAAATTAAAATAACTTTAATCAATAACATTGATAGCCGAGTACCCACGCCTAACGACAGCGGTATTTAGTTTTTGACTAAATTTTGGCGGCGCGTAATTCTCTTTTAATCAAGGGAGAATTACATATATCACCATTTAAACATCATAAATTACATATTTCCCCGACCAAACTTTTTTATTACAAATAAACCCATTGTCACATAATTTTGTATTAAGACAATTATGCCCTTTTAATTAACTTTATTTTGGGGTGCCAAACCAAGTTAATTTGCGGTTATCCTCTTCTAAATCTGCCATCATACCCTTATAATCAAGAACTAAATGAACAGTTTATGATAAATTGATTGTACCATAAGCTAATCAATCGACTCGTTTGTTTCTAAAAGTTGCAAGGGACTTTTATAAAAATGCATAAAAGTGAGTAAATGACAGTGTGATGTCCATATCATCATCAAGTGTGAAATGGTGATTTTATAATTAGTTAAATCACGTGGTTAAAATATTGAAGATGAATATTTGGTTGCAAAAGATGGAGAACCACACATATTTCTTGCGTTATTTTGCCAACTGTAGGTACAATTTGAATGCTATTTTTGTTTTCGATAAATTTGTTCTCTAAGTTAAATCCATTCTGTAAATAATGGCGTATTTGTAACTGAATTTTGTTTGGAGATACTGAGATACATAATAAAAGGGTAGAGCGGTCACATTACAAATTGTTTATAATGAAAATAGATAAAATGGGTAAATATGATAATTAAATATATAAGAGTGGGTATGCATGTTATTTTTAATTTTGGTTGGGAAAATACGTAATTAATAAAGTTTAAATGAGGATATATGTAATTGCCCATTTGATCAAATCAAAGGTCTATTTAAAAGTATCTTAAAGAATTTATGCATTTTCCATGGCAATAATGCAACATGACAATTCTAATCATATGTTACAACTATCACTCTACACAATAAATCAATTTTACAACAATGTAAAACACCATTTACAATTATGGGGCAATTGCATATATACCCACTAAAACTTGCATATTTGCATATATACCCAAAACATGCTTAACTTGCATTGTACATCATGCATTAAAAACTTGTATTTTGGGGAAATATGCAAATTTTTAAGTTTTAGTGGGTATATATGCAATTCTCCCTACAATTATTGTCCCGACTGTTAAGTTGTATATGTTCACAATGAGGAAAAAAGAAAGACTAACATTGGTTCATATGCTAAATCAGAAGACGAAGAAATCAATATAAAAGAGATTACCAACATGACATACATATACTTAATTTCACGCATAAAATGACTTAAGTTTTTCACTATGCTACCAGAAATCGTCCCAAAATACTATTGTATTATTGGACATGCATAGACGATTAAATCAAAACGACATGTATACAAAAGGATATACAATACTCAAATAATTTACCGTGTCATGTTTCTAACGACATTTGAAATTATTAGACTTGCTAGGCACCGTGATAAACCGATATATGGTTGATCAATCGCTACGTAAAGACTTTCGTGCATATATTATATATTTGTAGTAACACGAAAACAACAATCGCCACCACGAGTGCCACTAATCCACTGGTGCATCTACCATCATTGTTGCCACCACAATCCAACATTATCAAAGACGTCAAATTTAGCCCACACAATCCCTCAACGTTTTTAAAGGTGCTTCAACTAATAGGATGAAGGTTCGAGTCGCACTTTTGGGATGTGTAGGATGAGGAGCGTAGTGTGAGATGTATATGATTAGTGTGATTTTTTTGTCTTGGTAGAAAAAATGATCCTTTTATACTAAAAATGTTTAACTGGTGATTTAATGTGCTTAAATATTTGTGTAAACGAAATTTAATTATTATTATGGGTTTTGCTAACGACAACCCTAAGGGCTATGGTTAACAAGTTTATTTTTACTACAATTCATTGTAATGACTTAAATAATCCAATCACAATCAATTGTTTGTTGTGGTTCCGTGTTTTTCGGGATTGTGCCCATCTTTTACGGAATTATCAACCAATCAAAATCATTCATTCATAACCATGTAATAAAATATATCTTGTTAACCACAGCCTTAAGGGTTGTTGTTAGCAAAACCTTTTTCGTTAAATGAGCAAGAGATTCTTAAGCTTTTATTTAAGCACTCAACAATGACAAAACAAACACAGCCGAGCAATAACAATCAATTATCATGCCATCTCCAATGAACCACCCTTCTTCTTTCCCTTCTTTTGAATCTCGATATCATTATAATTGGAGTTTTCAAGCCTTTCACCTTGTCCCCAAATGGCATATGCCTCTTCCCCATGAGTTGCCTCGTCTCCAACTTCCATATCCTCATCTGACATCCTTAATGGCACAATTAATTAGACAAATAAACAAACTAAGCTTGTCATCACAATGTTAAGAGTAACAACGAATATGATCCCGAGTAACTGAATCCCCATCTGCCTAAATCCACGTTTGACACTTTCAGAGGTTCCATGGTTAAAACCTACCAATAGGCCCATGTTTTTAGTTTGATGTCCATAAAATAATTCACACAAATATGGATCTGAAAACATGCCAGTGAGGATGCCGCCTAAGATTCCAGCTATTGCATGCGTGTGTAGTACGGCCATGGTGTCATCAACTTTCTGGAGGAGCTTAGATTTCTTATGCACAACCATCATAGTAAACCAAGGAATAGAACCGGAAAATAATCCCATAATTATAGTTGAGTATCCTTGAACCACACCTTAATATGACACGACATAACAGTAGAAGAGCATTTTTAGTTGAGTGTTGAGTAATTTGACATGAATAGTTCATTTGTAAAAACATTTTTGGAACGTTGATGTACCTGCAGCAGGGGTGATGACAACTAGACCAGTAATCATGCCTTGAACTGCACCAATTACGGAAGCTTTCTTGAAAAAAATTACATCAAGGATGAGCCAAGTGAGTAGGCTAGTAGCAGCACAGACGTGGGTGTTCAAGACGACTAAGGAAGCATCTCCGCTAGCCTCATAAGGGTCACCACCATTGAACCCGGTCCAGCCCATCCATAACAACCCAGCCCAGGCCAACATAAGAATAATGTTGTTTGGAGGAAATCTTTCCCTGTCTTTTGTCAACCGTGGACCGACCTAAATAAAAACATGAAAGCGAAAAGGAAACAAATCTATTAAAGCCAAAAGGAGATTTCTTCTTTATTTTTTGTTGGTTTTACTATGAGATAAACACTTACCCAATAAGCAGCAGTAAAACCAGCAACTCCTGAAGAAAGATGGATGACATAACCACCAGAATAGTCTATGATTCCCATTGTAGATAACCAACCAGTAGTAGACCAAATAGTATACGCACCAACAGTGTAAGAAAAAGTTAGCCAAAGTGGAACAAATAACATCCACGCGTAAAAGTTCATCCGTCCAAGTACTGCCCCTGCAATCAGAATCAAAGTGATGGCCGCAAAAACAAACTAAAAAAACACCATGGTAGCATTTGGAAACATTCCAAGAAAAGCCTTTTCGAGAAGATACTCCTGCTGTACAGCAACGTTAACTTTTCCCCATATAGGAATTAGCTGTTCACCAAATGAGAGCCTGTAACCCCATAACACCCAACAGACAAGAACCATTGCAAATGCATAAAGAGCCATAAAAGCTGAGTTTACAGCCCATTTCTTCTTGACTGCTCCACCATACAAGATTATTAGCCCCGGGACGCTCTGAAGGCCAACAAGGGTTGCGGCCACAAGCTGCCACGCATTGTCTCCCTTGTTTAACCAATCAGGACTGGTAGAATCGGGCAACAAATTTGGAGGTAATGTTCCATTAAATGGTGAATACACAGTCATATTTTCTTAATTCGTCTATTGAACCAAAGTCTTTGATGGTTAATATTTCAAAGGGCATCGGAGATTTGAAGATATATACTGCATTTTCTATGGGTTTTTTGGTTGATTCTCACGAAAAGCTGTTAATATCTATGGGGACTATCTTTTTATGTTTGTCATATCTTGAAAATGACAGGTTATATATGCTAAAAGATTCAAGAAACTGCAAAATAAGTTAAGATGATGTCGTTCTGTTAAAAACTCTATAAAATTATACTTCTAGCAATTTATTTTGAATCTCTATATGTTGACACATAATCAATAGCAGAAAATCGAGGAGCTAATGTCTTTTGTAGCCTTGGCACATCAATTAAACTTCAGTTTTTCTGATTATTGTTTTTGTCTATAAATTTACTAATATATGTTTCAGATGAATTAATGATAACGAAGTAATTGCACTACTAATGTTTTATATTAACTTTTTTTTATGACAAAATTCAGTTTATATACTTGTACTTAGTTTAAACATTCGTTTTGGTAGTTTACAAATTCATTTTTATTAATCATTATAGTATATATCTACTTTCTTGACATACAAAATTAAAGAATGAAAGATAGTGCTATATGGATTCTATATATCATAGCATTTTTCATAAAAAGAAGTTTATAATTCAAGTACATGTCTACATTATGTGTCTTGCTGATCTATGGTAGTGAGTTTCCATGAAAAACCTACCAAACTACACAAAATCGACAAGGATACACTCGTCTCAACTGCCAATCCGTGAAGCTACTTTACTACAATGAAACTGAATGTGCCAAATGGTTTTGAGGCGCTATGAATGTGTCAAATGGCACAAAAGCAAGAAATTAAATTATCAAAACCGATTCAAGATGTGTGTTTCTACTGTGAATTACCTCAAAACTTTAATATAACGGTCAATAGAATCTAGGCTTTTTGGCTAATGATTTGAAAATGCATCTAACTTGTCATTTTATGTCGTTATGTGTAATCATCTTTTTTTTTTTTTTTTTTTAACCCAAAGCTCTCAAATTTCGACTTTTATATGTATTTTGTGACAATGCTCCTTTATCTTTTTTAAATTTCAAAAAGTAAAATAGTCATTTTACATGCGCAAAATACACACAAAGATCAAAATTCAAGAGCTTTGTATTTTAATAACAAAACAAATAAGTAAATAAAAAAAATAAAAAAATAAAAATAAAAATGACTATTTAAAACTACAAAAATTAACAAGTTAAATACATTTTCATCAGCAATATAATCTAACACCCATCTGTGGAAACTATATATGTTTTTACCATACTTGCTTTAACACACATTAGTAATTTGGACACGTCAGTAATGTCACAAGTAGCAGCTCACAATTCATATTTATATTAAACTTAATTATTGTATATTATTAGGCATTATGACTCGCGCGATGCACGAGTCTTATTTTCCCTAATAACATAATAAACTAATCACACGACATATATGTAATTTCAAAAAAAAAAAAAAAATGTAGATAGGCGGGAACACCCTGATCTCGGGTGCTTTTTGGCACCAGCCATTTTCCACCCAACAAGGAATAGCTCCAGCAACTCTCCTGGCCTAGTGGGGGCACCAACTGGAGTGAGCACGAGCCAAGACTCGGACCCATGAGCTCTTATTCCACAAAGTGTCTCCAGTGTGCCCGTAAGTTTTTTGGAGGTGGGTACCTATATTAAGCAAATGCAAAGGATGAGACTTGAACCTAGGTCAATTGACTCAAAAACAAGTGCTCAAACTATTGTACTAATGCTCCATTGGTGACATATATGTACTTTACATGTCTTTCGCAATAAGACTCGACCACACAACAACCTTTGACCCGGGTCAAATTTGTTCGGTTCATTTTTACATCATGTCAAACGGGTTCAGGCTAGATACAATCTCATGCCATTTATATACTCTCCAAAAGTTGTCCAGCGAGTCAACCATATTTTGTTTTCGTGAATGAATGCCAAACTTTAATGTTAGAATATATGATCAAAACTCCCTAAAAAGTAAAAACTCAATATTCAATATTCGAAAAACTTGTGCAAGAAGCTTGTGAGTTGTGAGTGTTTAGTTTTTTAAGTGAATGAATGCCAAAATTTATTACTAAAATATCTACAACTTATGGGACTAAACATGGCTTTGTTAAGTTTCTGGACGTGTTAACCGGAACGTGTTGAAAATCATAAAAGTAGAAAGTTTCTAGAAAATACAAAATATATTCATGAGTTGAAATACTCAATGTAGGGGTGAGCATGTTTCGGTTTGGGTCATTTTTTTGGCAAAAACCGAAACTGAACCGAGATATTCGGCTTCTGTAAAACTCAAAACTAAAATCGTTTGGTTTTTGACGATACAGTTTTCGGTTTATTATCGGTTTCGGTTT
The DNA here is from genome assembly GCA_910596185.1 of Chrysanthemum makinoi. Lineage (NCBI taxonomy): Eukaryota > Viridiplantae > Streptophyta > Magnoliopsida > Asterales > Asteraceae > Chrysanthemum > Chrysanthemum makinoi. The sequence goes on from OU343224.1 coordinate 264,629,179, forward strand.
GGTTTCTCGGTTATTTCGGTTTTTAACCGTTTATATTTTGGTGTTTATCCTATATTTATATAATTACACGCATATAGATGAGACAAACATACATGCAAGTGAACATACACATAGTATGATCATTATCACATATTTATCGATATATTGTCAAGTAAACACACGTAAACGGCAAACACACATATAAACGTTAAAATAAATATATTATAAATCCACCAACAAAATGAATATGAATTTATAAATTTAATTTATTTAGTTATTTATATATATTATATTATTCATATAATAAAAAAATGGTATGGTTCGGTTTTGGATGAAAACCGAAACCGAATTGAATTTTTCGGTTTTTAAGAAAGTAAAAATCTAACTATCAGATTTTAGTTCCGGTCGGTTATTTCAGTTCGGTTTTTAGTTTGGTTTCGATTTTTTTGATTTTTCTGCTCACCCCTAACTGAATGTAAGCAAACAATCACGTTAAATTACTATCGAAATAAATCTCGTATAATGAGATATTAATGATTAAATTATATCATTTTATAGTCACAAAAGGGATCATACCCTTTGTCCCACACATACATATCCCATCTTATTTAGCCTTTAATCGCCACTTAACCACTCTTAACATGTTTCTTTCATCCAATCAAGTTTTTTTTTTTTTTTTTTTTTAGTTAGAGGTTCTTGGAATCAAAAGATTAAGAAAGGAAAGTTGGAAGAGCATTAGTATTGTTAGTAGTTTTGTTGAAAGTCGGCTCATGCAACTCAAGCAAATGTCTTCTTTTTATATTAACCAGTCATCTTTGTGTTTGGATGCATTTCAAAGTTGTACTTGAGATAAATGCGATTTTTTGGTAGTTCACCGATGAAAAACTATGCTAAATTTTGTTCTTGGTTGTAAAATGCTACTCCCTCCGTCCCAAATTTATAGTCCCCTATTGACTTTTTCGGTCTTTCCTTTACAACTTTGACCTTAAATATTTTTGTTTTGTGTTATATAATACTTGATGAAAATTATATGAATGGATTGAGTTTTTGAATGTATTCTCATCGATATCTTTTTCATCAACTATTGTATAACACAAATAAAAATATTTAAGGTCAAAGTTGAAAAAGAAAGACCGAAAAAGTCAATAGGGGACTATAATTTTGGAACGGAACATTTTCCTATGAATACCACATCATGTTAATAGACGTCTTGCTTGTGGCACATCACCGTGTGTATGAATGAGTTAATCATCAACTTCTTTATAGCACCTTTTTAGATGCGATTAGTGGATAGATATTTAAATGTGAATGAATTCTTTAAATGTAAATTAGTTGTCAATATTAGTATCAATTAAAAGTGAATTATGAAATGTGATGAAGTTGAAAGAGGTGCAAAAAATTTAAATACCGTATGAGTGAGTTTAGTGCTCATATTTGTTTGTGCTTGTAATTAATTTTCTATATTAAAAATTCGACCATTAACATTCACATTTATGTCGAGAAACTCAAATTTTTAGTAGATATAGACATAGACCTACTATTTATAAGCTAAGTCAATAATCATCCAATGGTTGGTAAGTAAATACTTCTACTTTTTTCATTTCTCATTATAACAATTGTATGAAATAACAAAGCCAAAATTATTTGACTATCCTTTTTCAAAAAAGTATGTTTTGCAGAACTCATACTTTTTCAACCTTTACAAATCTACCCATGCATGTCGCGTATATATACACCCGACATACCCGAAAGAAACGCGTTCATTTGTGATTCATAAAGAAGCAAATTTGAAGTAAACCCTAATGTATCTCGCGTATTTTTGTATCTGACCATACACGACGCTATTTTTTGTTAGTAGTGGCTTGGGAAAGTGTGGAGAATAAAAAACAAATAAATCCTAATGGTATGTCACGTATAAATATTCTCTATCTACTCGACTAATTATTTATTGACTTTCTTCTATAGTGAAATTTAAAAACTTACAAAAATCCCCCTTTAACTTTTTGATAATTACAACTTTTTTATATAACAAACTTTATTCGTCAAATATTTAGTAAATATCTATCGAGTTCATTAATGAAAAAAATATCGTTGCGAGGAGCTCTAAATTACGAACAAAACAAACCCAATATTGACATGCTTTTGACGTACGTACGATTTTATTAAAAAATGTTGAAGTTTGATATTTAAAAAAAAAAAAACTTTCAAAACACACTCTTAAACCACGGGGGCCAAAGACGTAAATAATTCTATAAAACAGGAATATTGTTTAAAAATAAAAACATAAATTTTATAAACTAAAAATGGCATCCTTTTTATTCATAAAACAAAAAATGTCAACTATTGTTTATATAAACCAAAAAATTTATTCATAATATAACAACATTACATATAAGAAATATAAAACGTAAACGTACGAAATAAAAATATAAACATTCATAAACTTTTCATAAGCTTTTTATAGACCTAGACAGAACTAGCCCTCGGTTAAAATGTTCGAAATAAAAACGTAAACATTCATAAACTTTTTATTTCGTACATATACGTTTTATAGTTTCTATGTAATATTTTAATTTATGAATAAAAAATTTAATTTTATATAAAAAAAAGTTAGCGTTTTTAGTTTTATGAATAAAAGGATACCGTTTTTAATTTGTGAATGTTTATGTTTTTATTTCCAAACGATATTCATATTTCATAAAATTGTACGTCTTTGGCTCCTGTGGTTAAAGAGTGTGTTTTGATTTTTTTTTAGTATCAAACTTCAACATTTTTTATAAAATCGTATGTACGTCAAAAGCATGTCAATGTTTGTCTTGTTTTGTTCGTAATTTAGAGCTCTTCGCAACGACCTTTTTTTCATTAATGAATTCGATAGATTTTTACTAAATATTTAACGAATAAAGTTTGTTATATAAAAAAAATTGCAATTATCAAAAAGTTAAAGGGTGGTTTTTGTAAGTTTTTTAATTTTCACCATGGAAGAAAGTCAAGAAACAATTGGTCGAGTAGACAGGGAATATTTATACGCGACATACCATTATGATTTATTTGTTTTTTATTCTCCACACTTTCCCAAGCCACTACTAACAAAAAATGGTGTCGTGTATGGTCGGGTACAAAAATACGCGACATACATTAGGGTTTACTTCAAATTTGATTTTCTATCAATCACAAATGGACACGTTTCTTTCGGGCATGTCGGTGTATATATAGGCGACATGCATGTGTAGATTTGTAAAGGTCGAAAAAGTATGGGATCTGCAAGACACACTCTTTTGAAAATGTGTAGTCAAGTAATTTTCGCATAATAACAAATCCATATTTCTCTCTGAATACAAATGCTATCATGGTATTAGAGCTAAGGCTACATTTGACTTTACTGCTTTGAATTTCTAACAAACTACTTATAAACTAAACTATCAAATTGCATTACAAATACTCATAACACAAAGTCTGCTTCTTTGTTGTTTGATCTTTGATTGAGATAACTTCTAGAGTTGAGAGGTTCTTGATACAAAGTTGACCTTTGATGAGTTGTTACCCTCCACACAAGTTGGCAATGTGTAGGGATCACATATGCCAAACTTGGATAAGCAATGATAATGAGGTGCTTTTGATAGTCCTTTTGTAAGAACATCAGCTAGCTGATTCTTTGCTGAAATAAAGATAGGATTAATTGTACCCTGTTTCATCTTATCTCTGAAAAAATGGCAGTCAATTTCAATGTGTTTGGTCCTTGCATGTTGAACTGGATTTGAGGCTAAGGCTATTACTGATGCATTATCATAGTAAACACTAGTAGGATCTGAGATAGGAACACCAAGGTCTTTCCGTAAGCATTTAATCCATGACAACTCACATGTAACATCTGCCAAGGCCGTGTATTCAACCTCTATTGAGCTCCTTGAACACAGTTTGCTTTTTGGATTGCCAAGGGAGGAGACATGCACCTAGAAAGATACAATACCCTGTAACAGATCTTCTTAAGAAGCTGCAATTAGCCCAATCACTGTCACAATATGCCCTGAGATGAAGATTGGTGTCTGAAGGAAAGAGAAGTCCTTGTCCTATGCAAGATTTGAGATATATGAGAACTTTTATTAATGCCTTTAAGTGGGGAGTTCTGGGTGACTGTGAGAATTGACTTAAGGTTTGTGCTGCATAGGAGATGTCAAGTCTTGTTATAGTAAGATATAATAACTTTCCTACTAGGGCTCTATATTGCACAGGATTATCAAGTGGTTAACCATCTTCATGATTCAGCTTGGTCAGTGGATTAAAAGGAATTGAGGAAGGTTTCACATTGAGCAGTCCAGCACTTTGAAGAAGTTCCAGTGTGTATTTTCTTTGAGTCTTGATGAGTCCAGTGGAATTTCTAAGTACTTCAATACCAAGGTAGTAATTGAGTGATCCTAAGTCCTTGATACTAAATTGTTGATGTAGTTGTTGCTTGTTAAAAGAATGTCAACCACATAGATCAAAAGGTGATAAGGATTTAAAACATATGTTTTTAGGGGGTCATTTAAACCCTAAATCGTTACATTTTATATACGTTACTGCTTAACATCGTTCCTTTTCATATTTTAGGTCTTTTGGAAGAAAATGCTGGAATGAAGCATATTTGAACGAAAAGGAGCGAAAACATGAAGAAAACGACAAAGTCAAGAAAACAAGGCAAATTCAGAAGACCGGATGGTGTCCCAACCTCAAGGACGACGCCGTTACTTACTGCATGTTCCAAATTTTCTCAAGCGACAACTCAGGTCATATTTTGGTCTTAACAAGTAACGGCGTCACACCTATTTTCGCAAGGTTGTCACTCTATCATTCTGCACCAAACGACCAAGGTTTCCACAAGACGACGTCCAGTGCAACGCAGTCGGCGTCACTGTTTTATACCCGACGTCGTCCCAGTGATGACTTGGCAAAGACGAAACCCTAATGACGGCGATCAGACGGCGTCACCATCAAAAGGTGACGCCGTCGCGGTTTTAAAATCTGTATATAGACCTCGAATTTTCTGTATTAGGTGTGTATTATTTTGGAGAGCAAACCCTAGTTCGTTTTGGTCCGACTTGGACAGTATTTTAAGGTTCCAAACACTCTTTTACACTTCAAGATAAGTTTGTTTATCCAATCTATCACCATGTTGCATTTATGTTTGATTGTTTGTTTGTGTTCTTGCTTATCTATCATGCGTAACTAAATTAATTAGTGTTTGCTTAGATCTAATGAAACCTAGTTATTGATTATTGTTAGGCTGTCTCTTGTTCTAGTTGGTTGACGCTAGATTAATTCTTCGTTGTTGCGAGCTTGAAGTCCTAAATAGCATAAAGCCTTGGAGTGCACTATAGGCCACCATTGTATTTATTGGGTGAGTTGTAGCTTAAGGATAATAGGATATTCGGGGGAGATACATCGGTACTTGGCGATCCCGGGAGTTCTAGAGGAGACTTACAATTCATAGAATTAGGGAATTAGGTACCGCCCTATGACTAGAACATGGAATACAACGCATCAATTAGACAAGGATGTCACAATTCAACCATCAATTAGACAAGAATGTCACAATTCAACCGACCAATAAAAGATAACTAGAGAGTAAGAAAATCTAAGTAAACACGCTTTTAATTATCATAAGAACACACTCCTACAATCCATAGCTTTTACTTTTATCATTTAGTTTAATTACTTTTAATTAATTTGTTTAGTAGTTTAATTTGTAGATTACCAAAACTCCCCACTCTTCAAACCCCGAGATTTTACTTGCTTTCAGAAAAAATATAAAAAGACTAAAAAGAATCACCCTCACCTTTACCTTTTCGTCATACATCTCGACTAGCATCTTTATTCCCCTAGAGAACGATCAACCCTATGGGCTTACGCATACTACACTGGAACAATTAGGTACACTACCTAGTGGGTTGTAAAACTTGCTCTTTGGAAAGGATGTCTTTCGACCTCGAATCATGCATCAAGTTTTTGGCGCCGCTTCCGGGGAATAGAATAGCTAGTTCGTATTCTATCTCGATTAGGTTCACTCGCTTGATTCCTATCAAGTGAGCTTTTTTCTTTTTTATTAGTTTTCTTGTAGTCTATCTCCCTTCTTTGTGCTTTTGTTCGTAGATCCCATCGTTTTCCATGATTCGCATCTTTTTCCATAAGAACTTTACACTACCTGCTCCGATTCCTGCTATGGAGAATGCAATTCCACTCATTCTCTCACCCGTTCATCACTTTGGTAATCACCTAGAGTATAATGAAATAAATTGGCACCATAATAGTCCTTTTTATGATCCAGATTCCGATAAGGAATTATATGATGAGGAGGCACTTGATGACGGGGAAGTCATTGATGAAGTTAGGGTTGAGATGGAGGAAGATCCCTCTCAAGGTTTTGACCCTAGGTTTAGAATTGAGAAGATAGTCCCTTTAACATGAAATTCTGTAGGATATTGGTTATTGTTTTAATCAAAGAACATGTATGAGGATTGAATAAAACAAGAAGATTTTAGAGAGAGAGAGATGGGTGGATACTTTCTAGAGAGAGAAAGAGATGAGAGAAAAGGAAGTTGTATGATTAAAAGAAATGAAAGCACCAACCCTCTCCACATGAGGAGAGGGCTATTTATAGTTCTTACAAATAACGCCACCTACGGGCTGTGGATCAGGCATACATTGGGTAAAGACCCGTCCGTCCTCCACGGTGTTGCTCTAAACTAATAAACTAACTAATAAATAACGTAATTAACTACAAGCCTACGAGCTAACATATACTAGACTATAATTGGGGTGACCGACACTTTAACATGGAATTTCCAATTCCTAACAATCTCCCCCTAAGGGAGGTCACCCCATGAAATACATTTTACTTCCTAGCATTCTATCTTTGACTTCGTTCTAGAGCTCGTAGACTTGAATTCTTCACTTCCGCAATCCTTGTGCATTAGTAGCAATTCTTCAAAGTCTGCATAGTTTTGTACTTTTGTGGAGGCCTTTGAACTAATCCACATCTTTGATGATCTTCGAGCTTTCTTTTAGATCATCAGCCATAACAAATCTCTCTGGATCATCCATAGTTGTGTTGCCTTCATGTGATGTTGTGACTTTTGGACCGACATGCTCACACTTTCTGGATCATGACATCTTTTCATCATAGTAGCGGAAGCTTTTCGGTTCATGATATTTGCGCAGCGTAGCGAAGCATAGTATAGAAATATCAGAGCCAGGTTATGTAGATAAGCACAAGGCATGATTTCTTCAATTAAGTGTGGATGTTGTGAGCATGCGGCTTTGGATTGACTCCTCAATATCGATCAGCTGCAACCGTCCAAGTGTACCTGCAAACAACAGTTAGCAATAAAACACACGAAAGTGTCTTTGATCACTTTCGTTGAATTGAGGTACACGGCCCATGGTTCCCGTTGATCGAGTACAAGTACTGCTGTGATCGGTAGAATTCTCGAAGAATCTCCTTGACAGGGTTTCGCAGCTGCTCTGGCCGTTCTCAAACCGGAACGTCTCAAAGAAGACAACACGGAGTGAGTGAACCAGCGGATTGAGATTCACTGATTGATGAAAGTTTGATTTGAAAACAATCGTGTATTGCTAGAAGAAAGAGTTTTGCAATACGACGAAGGTTTTATGAGAAAGATCAATTTTCATTCAAAAATACTTTTTGTATTTAAAAAGAGTACACATTCGACGTGCTAGAGAAAAGAAGATTTGCACATCGAACGGTTTTTCCAAGAGCATTTTTTTCAATCAGAGATACTTTTTGTGTTTGAAAACATAAGTACACATTCGACGTGCTAGAGAAAAGAAGGTTTGCACATCGAACGGTTTTTCCAAAAGTATTCGTCAATTCTAATCCTGGACCAAGGTTGATTCAAGAGTGAATCGCCCCATCGTTTCTGTCCAGTTGTCACAAGCTTGATCTTACGAGAAGATCTCACATGTTACCCACCCAGAGCTTGTTTGATGTTGGCTCTAGAAGGATTTCCATCTTCATCGTGAATACTTACATATCACTCAGATGTTCTGGCAATACCACAAGGATAATGCGTAGGGCTCTTAATATATACTTACTTTCCACATTGTGTGAAACAGCAAGCCTTCATTAATTTTGTGTCCTAATGAGATTTTGTGGATGATCTCTTTGCTCTAGACTCAATAGTGCACATTTGGTTCCTATGCCGGAGACTAGGGAGAGGGTCTCCTTCTTTAATATCAACAATCTCTAAGAGAAAGTCGATAGATAATGTAGGTTCCCCGTGAGAATGAAACAAGCCCTTTTAAGAGGAACTTGAGTAGCTTGGGAAGTTTAGTGCAGTGCATCACTGGGTCCATGATGTCTTGTCTTCAATACCAGTGTTACCTTAGTAAACACCAGTAGCAAATGTATTGAACCCGGTTTCTGCCCTAAGGTTGAATTATTTGAGGGCTATTTCTTTTCACCCTTTTTTCACATTCAATTCTTTTTCATTCTTCAACCCTTTCAGTGCTTACCGAGACTTCATAACTAGAACATTATTGGGTTTATTCCAGTACTAGCTCTGTCTCAGTCCGCACTCTTCCCATTTCTCACTTTTCTCCTTTTTTCAATATACCTAAGGACTCTACACTATCTAGTGGATTGTCCCTGGGTAGATCCCTCCAGTTCTGGCGGATCGTGGGAACTAATACCTAACCTCACCATCCTTATAACTCCATACATAAAGTAAAATGGTCGGTCTTTTGGTACAGTTCATTCTTTCTTGAAACCAATTGAAAAATCATTTGGAAAAACAATCAAGGTACTTGTGATACGAGATCAAAGCATTTTGTACCTTAATAGTTTTGATCATTTAGAAAACCTCCCCCTCAACATGTGCATATGATTTAGAAATTGTTTAGCACATGGAGGCAAGAGGACTTTGAAATATTTTCTTTGATCACAATTTTCATAGAAAAAGCCATTTGATTTTCTTGGTAAATTCTCCCCCTCAATATGTGCATAGGATATTTGAAATCATTTTATCACATAGAGGCAAGAGTTCATTTGAAGCACATCCACGATTACAAAAGCCATTAAGAAACCATTTGCTCCCCCTCAATATGTGCATCGATAACCGAAAGAGTTTAGCACATATTAGAGAGAACTAGCACTTTTGAATCAAATAGATCATCCTTTATCCAATTTCATTATTAAATCACAAATTCTCCCCCGATCAAAAATATCAAACCCTTTGAGATTTTGGATCCCAAGTGATTTAATACGGTTTAGAAAACATGGGAGAATATGTGCCTGATTTAAAAACTCATCTTGCTTTCGGATAAATCCTCCTCCTCAACATGTGCATTGTGTATTTTGAAATCGTTTGACACATGGAGGCAGGAGTGCCTTTAAAGGACTAAAACCAATTCCATTTAAACAGATTTGAGATTTAAATCACGATCTCTCCCCCGAACAAAAAAAATATCAAACCATTTGAGATTTGTGATCCCAACTGATTTAAATCATTTAGAAAAGTTTGGGGAAAGACGTGGCAAGATTTAATTTTTGAAATAGACTGATAAGAATCAATTTAAGACATTAAAGATTGTTAGTGTCAGGTATGATTGTTTTTAAGAGATCTTTAAGTAAAATAAAACAATTTCAAAATCAAACAAGAACAGAAAAAATTTCATTTTGAAAGACCTTGATTCAAAAGAAAAAATCATACCATGACATAACATTAAATCTTTAGATCACCACTTATTATCGTACAAACCGGAACTTTTGTGAAAAAATATCATTTGAAAATATTTTGTTTTAAATCACTCTCCCCCTCAATCGATGATCGAAGTCGTTGATTGAGTGACTTAAGTTTTGATAAAATAAAGTCCGGTGATTTCCAAAATTTAGTTCAATTAATTTTCAAAACAATATTTTCCATTTTCAAAACAATTCAAATTTGTTAAAAAAAATGGCATTATCACAATTATCCTGCACAAAGACACGTTAGGTGGTTGAGCTGCTTCTGTTGATGTTGCTGCTGTGGGGCTTGAAAGAAAAACCGTCTGCAGATGCAGTGAGACTTCTTACGTTGCATTTTAATGCCAACTGAGGTCAAATTAAGCTCCGTTTCTTCAATCACTTAGAAGAAAACCATCTGCTGATGCAGTAAGACCTCTTACGTTGCATTTGTGCCAACTCTCCATTGAAGTCCAATTAAGCTCCGTTTCTTCATTTGTCAACCCAAGATATAGTTACCCTTTCCTTTCGGCATCCAATCATCTTCAATTTTGGGATCCGGATCGGGAACATTCTTAAATACCAATATACCTGCATACGTTAGTGAACACACATACAAATATATGGTGGTCGACATCACCCAAACAACAATCGACTAATAAAAGTCAATTCAACATATCAATCAGTTCATATAAGGTATGGGATTTATGTGTACATCAAACTCTAATCATCTAAACCTAACAATTATATCCTAGGCACCTAGCCCTTCAACGTAGGTTAACATCATTTTTTAGTTAAGCATTTAGGATAATTTGATAAGCTCGTTAGATGATATAAATTTGAAAATATTCTCCCCCTCAATCAATGACTTATTTTCTGAAAAGTTTAAAAGCGCAGAAGTCATTGATTGAGTTTTCATTTTTTTACGAAAAACTCTGAATTAGATTGATTTGTAAGCAACTCATTTTCCACCATTTTTGAATACACCAAATATTTTTCTGAAGAATTTTAGACGGAAAAACATTTGTGTAGGAACAGCAGTCCTTCGACATACTTTCCTCAATTTGTTTTAGGATAAGTGCACGAAATATTTTGAAAATAGGTTTAGTGCAGCACTTTCCTTTCTTTTGAAAAACGGGTTGCTATCTGAAATAATAGCAAGCCATCATTTGAAGCGTGGGTTACAATTTGAAATAACTGTAAGCCATTTTTTGAGACATGTTTTGGAAAAGAATATTTACACCTCCTGCTCGAATTTCATCTATGGTCCCGTGCCATTATTGAATGACATTTCTAAGACCGTAGATGTTATCAATACCAGAAGACATGTCTTAGAAAAACAATATTTTTGGAATTTTTTTATTTTTTTATTTTTTTGAATGTATTTTTCTTTTTGAAAAATATTTACAACGATAGAGAAATAGTGTAAGAAGATGATGATACGAGTACCGAGATAAGGAAATCGTTCAACACTTTGTAGAAGATAGAAGTCATCATCTCTTAAACTTTCACCACCAAAGCATTCGAGGCTCTTGAATCGTCGCAAGAACTTGAGCCTACAAAAAGTGAATCTTTGGTAGCTTCCCCCCAAACCGACAGACTAAGAATAAAGACCATTTCCCCAAGCAGTAGAAACGAATAAAATCAGTCTCATAGAATGAAGCTCAGCACCCCGAAGAACACGAGAACACCGAAGTAACAAGTTGAAACATTGATCGTCTCAGTGGTTATCAAATCCGGATTAACTGATTACGACCGATCACATGAACCTGTTGTGCATCCCCGATGTACACCTTACTCTTCGAGATTGACCAGTTGTCTATTTAGGGGAACAATATATCAACACCTTCATTTCACCAAATGCACTCCAGTTATCTAACATATAACCAATCAGCCCATAACGTACACATGTACCCAACAAGAGAAGAGACAATGACATCACAATAACTGGTTGAATCACTGATCTTCTTTGCGGATGTCAACTCCGGAATAACTGATTAAGCTCGATCATGTGAATATGTTGTGTGACCCAGATGTACACATATCTCTCCCTTGATGGTTGCGATCTCAACGGAATCATCATTACATTGTGTACATGAAGCACTAACCGGAAGCACTTTATCATAAATCATATAGAAGATGTCGATAAGCAATATCATCTCACGCTCCACATATTCTTCTCATATTTCTTCCTACTGAAAGCTGAGTTAACACATACCAAAAGTATCCAGAGACCACTTCCTCCCAAATGGTTGGAATAATACATCCTTCCCCCAAATAGTTAGAATAATATATCCTTCCCCCAAATATTTGGAATAACACACCAAAGGCTATGAGTAAACACTGAGTTTCTCTACGGTTAAGACATTTGTCTTTCCCAGGACTACTTCAATAGAGACGAAGTATTAGGTTCATCACGTGTACTCGTTGTGTGTTTAGATGTATGTCTCCTTCCCCCTTGCTGGTTTTGATACCTCATAATCAGCAACACATCATTCATACCAAATATTCTTGACATAGAGAAGAACAAAAAATTAGCACAAATGAATCTTGTGAGAATCAACTGCTATAGAAACTCTCTCTGACTATCTTTATCAACCCATTCGTAGACAATTTGAAGTGACCACTGATGAAGAAAACCTGTTATACCAAACTTGAAACTGACGTAGAATTCTCCGCATGTGTTCTAAGCTTGCACTTAATGATGGAAAAACGGTGTCGAGAATCTATGCATCAAGCAAATCTCTAAGTACTCACTACTCAAACAAAGTATGAGACATTAACACCTCTTGAGATTATCCACATCGTCATTTGCATGTGACACTGAGTAAAACAACGTAACTCCTAATAGTGATAGTTAACCAGGTCTTCAACCATCCACCCCGACTGCTGGCAACTAGATAACCCAAGTCTTCAACTCAAATTCTTAAGCCCGAGCAAGTTATCAAATAAGAACACGCCTTTGTGAAAGTCAACTTCAATCTCAAATAAGTGATAAATGATTAACTCTGAAGTAATCAACTTGTGTCAAATGTCCAACATGTAAATAAACATACAATCGGATGTACATTCACCCACTGATTGAACCGGAACAAATGATGCCTCAACGTCAATGCATTCTTCCTACAAGTATACATGTAGAGACTGATCAGGAAGATTCACCAATAATGTCTTCGAGCGGATGAGGTTGTCATATTCCTTTAAGTTCATGTGGTTGATTTATAGCGTGCACATCGAGAGGAACAATAATCCGTGAAGATTTGGCTAAGGAATACCAAAGAGCGGATCATTATTCATGAGTGCCACTGAAATATTATGATAGTCATTATCAACGCCTTGAGGAATAACTGGAGATCGGTTTTCTTGAGTAGTCTGAGAAGTACTTCTTAGATGATCAACATTCACTAGCGGTTGGAAATACTCATCAAACATATCTTGAAACAATGAATCCCAAACAGTATATCCCAGTTATCCTTAGTGAGTGAAGACATTAGGCATTGGAGAGTCGTATGACCATAAATTAAGCATCCATCAATATGTAGTATATTCCCTCTTCTCCCCCTTAAAAATTGCAAATGAAGTTTGCCATTTTTGATTAATCAAGTGAATAAGAATGTATACCAATGAACGTAGATCCACTTGATGACTGAATGAGCATGGGAGAAGCATAAAGCTTGTTGATGAAGAATGTCGATGAGAATGGTCATAAATATGAAGATTTCTCTTCTTCTGAAGATAAAGCGCACTGAAGCGTACACCTTTCTTTTCTTTGAGTAACGGGGCCTGAAGTGTTATCTGCAGACGCCATAATGATGAAGAACGAGGCCTGAACTGATGTGAACAGACGTCATTGCCAGTTTGAATATCAAGGTTGAGTTACATGGACCCGTGAGTTATGAGATATCAATCCATTTGTTATCCATACTTTAAGCCAGTCCATGTAATGAAGGATCGAAGCATCTGCAACTGAGTAAGGAATACCTGCACTAACATTACAAGCTTGTTTGCATATATATGGGTTAGTGACATTAGTATCCAAACTCTTTGGGGCTTCACGGTCAACCTTGATTTTGCCATTAGAAAATAGCTTTCCGGTAGGTATCCACTTAAGTCCAGCATCCTGAAACATTATACCAGATGGTATCCACTTATGGCAAGGTCTAGGATTGATGATATTCTTATGCATAGTGGAAGACTTATCCTTATTCCTAGTTTCCAAAGGTTTTGTAGTTGGTATCCATCTAGGCGGAGTTTTCAGTTTGTTTTGCTTCATATCCACATAAGATGACTTAGTGAAAGTCCTAGACTTAACAGGTTGAACCTTTTCCTGAGCATTTACTTTCTTCAGGGATTTTGTAAAGCAATTATCATGATTTCCCCTAAAGATGCCTTTCATACAATTCGAGCAAACAACTTGTTTGGATTTAGAAAATGATCTAGAGTTCTTAGAGTGATCTGCTATGGGAATAGCTTTATTCGAAACGCAACTACTCTTAGATCCACGCCAATCCCTAGTCTTTAGTTTAGTGTTCCTAGGTAATGGTTTAGAACTACTAGCAGTGCCTTGAAATCTCGAAGAATTCATCACTCTAGGTCTTGCACCTAAAATTCCGTCTTTTTGAATCTGTGCCTTCTTTCTAGCCATTTCTAGATAAGAGTTCTTATACAAGTCATTCATAGCATTTTTCCTAGGCAAGTAAGGTAAAGTGACTGGTTTTGTCAAAACTTGTTTCGCATCAACTTGGGAGGCAAACCGCGTTTTTGAAAATTTTGGTAGTTCAGATCTAAACGCATTCGGTTGTCTAATAACTGGTTTCCCCAAGATTGATGGTTTTGCAAACTTAGTGTTCACACTATTCCCAGTTGTTTTTCTGAGCTCATTTTTTAAGGCAACAATAGCGAAACTCTTTTCCTGAAGTTGAGCTTTGAGTTCATCAATTTTTGCTATCAAAGAGTTTGTTTGTTCTATTGAGTTTGTTCTAGATTCTTTGACAGAGTCACTTAGTTCTATGTGATGTTTTCTTAAAGACTCATTTTCCTTTAGTAATTTGGCCACACAAACCGCTAATTCATCATTTCTCATTTGAATATTATCAATAGCATTAACATCAGAATTACTTGTAACCAAATTACTTTTCACATGCATATAAGAAATACGTTTCTTCAAATTGTTGATAGTCGAGTTGTTGGCTTGAAGCTGAGCTTTTAAATCGTTTATTTCAAAAAATTCATGAAATTCAGGAAATTCCGGATTTTTACATGGTTTCTTAGTTTGAAAACTTTCCTCTTTACTCTGTATCGCAATTTCAAGTGAAATGTAATGTTTTTCAAGTTTTGAGAATTTGTATGAAAGTTCATCAAAAACCTTTTTATCAACCATATCATTCGTTTTGAAATTATTAGACTCAGCCTCAACCAAGGAACATTTATCAGAATCATGTTTAGCATGAAGATCAGAATGTTTAGGTACCTTAACAGATGCACTATGTTGATCAGTTAAGGGTACCTCATCAGATGACACCTGCTCAAATTCTGGTCTGATATCTGCATCCACATCATGTGTAACAAGAGTCACTGGACCACTGGCTGTGTCAAGCTTATCTATCTCTAAGCCTCTGTATTCAGTGTCAATTGATCCATCATCTGGTGCTTTACCCGACTCATCATCATTTGTTGTCTCTGACATTCTGCATTCAGCAACACCCGATTCTTCAACAGATACATTACCCAGCTTATCACAACTATCTCTCAACTGAACCAGACACTCATCCACCTTTTCATCTGTCTGAGTAACTTCCTCAATATACTTCCCCACATTATCCATGAGTTGGATAAGTGTCTCTATGAACATGCTAATTTCCATTCCAGTGTATTTCTTGAAAGACATTTCAGTCATGTCTTGATCATAATTTGATGTAAATTCCCCACTGATGAATGACTGAAATTGGTTGTAGATCACTTGAAGTGCAGCACTGGAACTGTCCTTTTGAACCATTTCTTTATCAAGTTGTTGTTCCAATTGTTCTAAGTTCAACAACAAGTTTCTAGTCAGTGTAGGTAAATCCTGACGGAAGATGGCACTACATGTTTGATCCCTAATTGTGGACAAAAGCATGCGAGGTGAGAGTGAAGTAGCTGATAAGGTTCAATGTTACTTTCCATTAGCATGGCATTTTGTAGCCTAAACTGGTGCAATTCTCTCTCTTTAGATTCTGAACACGGAGATCTCACATCCTCATTGCTTAATTCAATCATCTTTAATCGATCAATGTAGCATACATTATCATTGTTGTCCACAACATCATACAGTTTAAGCACTTCTGAAATCATTGGGTCAGTAGAGTAAGACATGATGTGGTAGAATGCACGGGATTTTACAAGTCTATGATTTAAACCGAGAAATAGAATCTTTCGCGGGATTTTACTAAAATCAAGACCAAACCGTTAAGCAATGACCAATGGAACGTGTTAAGATGACTGATGGATTGTCACAATGATAGAAAATTGTGTGTTAGGACTTATGATTGTTTGTAGGATTAGCAGAAATGTTGTTTGGTTGAGATTTGGATTGGTTTATGCTCGTTTTTACGGAGAAATTTAGGTCTAAAAACATAAAAACCTCAATAACTTCTGTTCGGAGCGGATTTAGGCCTTTAGTTCATTTGGCGTGCCATTCTCCTCGTTCTCACGGTCGTTTTGATGGGTAGAACACTGAAAACCGAGTTACGGATCAAAAGTTATAGCCGTTTGAAGTTTTGTCGGGAAAAGTCAACAAGTCGCTAAGAATTCTTGAACCAAGTCGCTAAGACCAAGTCGCTAGGACCCAAGTCGCTGGACACAAGTCGCTAAAGCACCAAGTCGCTACACAGTCAAGTCGCTAAAGAGCAACTCGCTAAGTATCAAGTCGCTAAGAGTAACTCGCTAGTTACAAGTCGCTAGATGCTCAAGTCGCTAGAGACAACTCGCTATGAACCAAGTCGCTAAAGAGCAACTCGCTAAGTGGCCAAGTCGCTAAAGAGCAACTCGCTAGTAACAACAGAGACAAGTTGCTAGAAATTGTAAAGACAAGTCTCTACCAAAAATAGGCGCCAAGTCTCTAGGAAAATAGGCTACAAGTCTCTACGCCAAGTCTCTACTAAAATAGGCACCAAGTCTCTACTGAAAATAGGCTACAAGTCTCTACGCCAAGTCTCTACGAAAATAGGCACCAAGTCTCTACTGAAAATAGGCTACAAGTCTCTACGCCAAGTCTCTACGAAAATAGGTACCAAGTCTCTACTGAAAATAGGCTACAAGTCTCTACGCCAAGTCTCTAGACAGATACATTGAATCTGGACATAACCACAAGTCTCTACGAAAAACATAACTGCAAGTCTCTACGAAGAACATAACCACAAGTCTCTATGAAGAAATATAACTACAAGTCTCTACGAAGAACATATTCAAAAGCACCACTTTCCAATCCAAAAACAATCCAACCACACTGATTCAAGCCTTCCAAATCAAAACCTAAGCACTTATAATGATTCTAAACACAAAAGTACAATCAAAATTCAAACTTTAACACTAGAAATAGTCCAAATGATGAAAATACCACTAAACTTTTTCAACCCCAAAAATCATATAAAACCACTAGAAATCCAAAAATCATATAAAAGTGCAAACTTTTAACCTTAGTAGCCAAATAAAATTTGAACTAGATGAGAAAATAACCAAAAATTCGAACCATAAAAAACCCAACAATAACCAAACTAAAATCGGAGCACATACAATATCCAAGATCAAACCATGGCTCTTGATACCATTTGTAGGATATTGGTTATTGTTTTAATCAAAGAACATGTATGAGGATTGAATCAAACAAGAAGATTTTAGAGAGAGAGAGATGGGTGGATACTTTCTAGAGAGAGAAAGAGATGAGAGAAAAGGAAGTTGTATGATTAAAAGAAATGAAAGCACCAACCCTTCCAGATGAGGAGAGGGCTATTTATAGTTCTTACAAATAACGCCACCTACGGGCTGTGGATCAGGCATACATTGGGTAAAGACCCGTCCGTCCTCCACGGTGTTGCTCTAAACTAATAAACTAACTAATAAATAACGTAATTAACTAAAAGTCTACGAGCTAACATATACTAGACTATAATTGGGGTGACCGACACTTTAACATGGAATTTCCAATTCCTAACAAATTCCCTTGTAAAATAGGATTTGAAAGTTTTGATGCTTACTTGAATTCGGTCTTACCTTTAAACTTTATCTCAAGAAATCTATACAATTAAATTAAGGTAAACGAGTTAGCCTATCAACGGAACAATGTTGTTAATGCGGTTATTCATTTGCATGTATTTGTTGGAAGTTTTGCTTATTTGGTTGAGTTCATGGTCTTAGAGGACTTAAGAGAGTTCCAATGATGGAAACCTCACTCAAGTGATATTTGGAAAACCCTTAAGAGAATGACTAAGTTGAATGAACAAATGGTTGATGGTTTAATTACATTCTCTGATGAAGTTGAGGATTTTGTATATCAAATGCCCCGTACACACCCTAGGTTTAAACACAAAGATATCAAGGCATGTAATCGAATGGCTCCTATTTCATTACTTAGTGAAAGAGACAAGCAAAATGGACTTAAGCATTCTCTTGAGAAAAATAAGGGATATTATAAAAAAATGCCTAGAGTTAGAAGATGATTATATGTTAGCCTCGCTTTTTATAAAGATAACGTCACTTACGTGAATTGGACTAGATGCGTTGTATACTTTGCCCTTAGGGACTAGTATCGTTTAAGTGGCAAAGTTAGAGCCTATAAATACCCCTCATGACTCTCCATGAGGGGTGAGGTGAAGCATTTGGTCATTTGTATTGTGTGTTTATTTTATAAAAGTTCCATTGTTTTCTCCTCCCTCTCTCTAGTTTCTCTCTCTAAAAAGGATGAAGATCTTCATCTTCTTCCACCAACCTAGACCTCCAAACCACATAAATCTTATAGTTTTTCGGTCCTAACAAGTGGTATAGAGCCATGGTTATCTTGTATTGATTTATGTTGGTTTTATACATGTTTTATGACTGTTTTTGTGCTTATTTTGTGGGTCGGAATTTTTTTTTTCCGATTTGTGGGTTAACAGTTTTAAACAATGTTTCAGTATCTTTTATGGTCAAAAGTCAAATAGTCTATCATGTATATCTGTCTTGTCTCAAAACTTTGTCCAAGTCAGTATTTTTTACTCATCTTTTCAAGACTTTTGTACCAAATCCGTGATATTTCTTATGGTCAACCAGTGGTCAAAAAGGGTCACCATATGCATTATTTGGGGTTTTTATGAATCTGAACGGAGAAATCAGTCGGAAAACTAGCCGGAGAAAAAGTCAAAGGGTCAAAACCCTAAACTTACGCCTAAGGAGAATCTACAGAGAAAGTTACGCATAACTGTGAAGTTATGCGTAAGGAATGGGTTACGCGTATGCTTTACGCATATGACCAGGGTTACGCGTAACTTACCTGTTTACGCATAAGAAAAGACGGTTACGCATAACCAAAACCATGTTTACGCCTATGCAAAAACTTATGCATAAGGTTTTGAATAAAAGCCTACGCATAAGGTTTTAAAGAAATAGTTACGCGTAAAGAAGACCAATACCACGACCTTGACCACTACCATATACCAAAACAAAATACATCTCTCGACCTCAGTTTAAATCCATCATCAGTCCGAGACAACCAAATCCAAAACCAATTCTAGACCTAGACTCAACCCAAGACCCTCACATCTCTCCCCAACTCTCATCACTCTATAAAACTTCAAACGCTTAAACATAAACATAAACAATCTCAGATTCGACTCAATTTGTTTTGCAACCTTTATAGATTGTTACAATTGACTCATCATCCTCACGGATCTGTGATAATATCCGAATCATTCAAGAAATAAATTATAACAAGTATGTTACTTTTATATCTTTGATTCGTTCATAGACATCAAACTCAAAACATAAAAACAACAATTGAACCTACCCGAGACCTTTAAGGTCTTACACCGTTGTTCTTCATCTGTGGTACACGTGTAGACTTGAAAGTGGATACGGTGGATTTTCTTTGTTCGGAATAGAGATGATTTAGAATAGTTTGAGTTTGGTGAAGGGAATTCTTTGTTCGGAAGATCTATGGATCTGAATTTGTGGGATATCTTAGATGTTTGGTGTGAGAAAAGATAGTGGTAGGCGCTGTTTTTGTGATAAGTGTGTGCTTAGGGTTTTGGAATGAGTCAAATGATAAGGTTATACCGTTTTATTAGGAGACTCTCGGATCGGGTTTGGATTTTGCATTTGGATCGTGGGCTTCAGACGGGTATTTGATATCTGAATTGAATTTTGGGCTAGTGCAATTTGGAATGGGCTGATGGATTTTGATTGAATGAAGTTGGGCTGATATTCATTATGCCACGATGGTACTTATTTGAATGAAATGGTGAAAACATTTGATATCCGAATTTTTTTAGTTATAAAAAATTTTTGGATACAAATTGTTGCCATAAATTAAAGAGTGGTATTTTTTTGGTATGGTATAATTTCACGGAAGGATACACTATTCACGGCTTGAACGAAGATGTGAAAAATGACTACGGGGTTTTGTATGGTATTATTGATGAGGATTTGAAGTGACATTTCACGGGTGGACTTCTTTATCTTTGAGACGATGGTTGGTTGGTTGCATGTCTCAAGATAACTTGTTGGAGCACATTATGAAATTTAACAATCTGGTTATAACTGGTAAGGAGTTACGTTGTAGTGCTCACAGTGTGTAACCATCACTTTAAGGAGTTACGTTGTAGTGCTCAGTGTCACACGAAGTTGTGGATTGTTCAAAAATTTAGACAAGCAGTAAGTCACAAAGTTGGGATGTTTGCTTCCTTTTCAAGTTAGTCGTATCGGGTTAACTCCATATGTGGTCATTACAATTAGCCGGTGAATTCAAAGGAGGTTAATTTTAAGGTTGGTTTGAGAGAATTATTGAGAGTATTTTTACGACATATTCTCACAGAATTTTGATCAAGCTATGATGTTAATATTGCATCAAAAAGGTAATACGGAATGTACGCAACATTATGATGATTCCGATAGCTCGCAACCATCAGGAGGGAGAAGTTGCTATTTCATCTTCCGTGATTGGATTACGAAGGGATTTGTGCTTAAGACCGAAGAAGGAGAAGTAGTGTGTGTACATCGGGGCTTTTTACCAACTTGGATGCAATACTAAGTGAGTTATGTTGTTATGATGTTCCCAGAACGACAACCATTGTACGATCAAGAGTTTACTTTATCCGCTGCGTGTCTGAAGATTAAAGACGTGTTGGAAGAGTGTTGTCGGTTCAGGAGGGAGCATAGAAAGAAAAAAGGCTCACTAGTTAGGAGGGAGTAATAACCTAACTAGACCGTTACAGTTGAAGTTCAGAGCTACAAGAAGACCATTTGCCGAGGTCATCGGAACGGAGAACTTCAAGTTTGCCTCAGTATCTAGACTACAGAGACTCTGCGCTTCAAGAAAGTCAACATTGTTCATTACTATTGTAATTTACTTTGTTTTGTATTTATAGGTCTCATTGTAACCATTCACGTGTGACGCTATCTTGGAGGGAGATTGTTAGCCTCGCTTTTTATAAAGATAACGTCACTTACGTGAATTGGACTAGATGCGTAGTATACTTTGCCCTTAGGGACTAGTATCGTTTAAGTGGCAAAGTTAGAGCCTATAAATACCCCTCATGACTCTCCATGAGGGGTGAGGTGAAGCATTTGGTCATTTGTATTGTGTGTTTATTTTATAAAAGTTCCATTGTTTTCTCCTCCCTCTCTCTAGTTTCTCTCTCTAAAAGGATGAAGATCTTCATCTTCTTCCACCAACCTAGACCTCCAAACCACATAAATCTTATAGTTTTTCGGTCCTAACATTATAAGAAAGATGAAAGAACAATAAATTGGCTTAGATATGGGCACGTGAGCATTAATTTTCCAAAAATCTGCAAACATCTATTTCACAAGCATTATATCTTACTTTCTTTCTAGTGTAGTTTAGTTTTTATATAGTTTTTACCGCCGATTTTACGCGAGGTTTCATCTTTGTTTTCTTATAAAGTGTGCAGGTTATATTGGACAAGAAGATGAAGTGCAATAAGGAAGCAACACTTATTACTTACTCATTCTTCTTGGAGGAGGATTTTACCGCAATTCTACACATATCCTACCGAGCTAATCAGGGAGTATTGGTTTCTTTCTTTTATTTTACCTTTCTCTATCGTTACTTTGATACTTTTGGGGAACATTGGGGACAATGTTCAGTTTAAATGTAGGGAGGAAGAATAAAACAGGAACTTAGAAACTATTCACTCACTTGATTTTTGCCGTGTCCTTAGTAAATTGTGTAATAAACTATGAGAAATATTTGTTAGGGTAATTTTAGTACAAAATTTAAAAAATTTTATGGCACTTACGAGTAAAACTTTATTCTTAATAAAGCGTCTCATGCATAGGAGTTATATGACTAGCACAAAAACCATATACCAATCAAATTCCACCCAAAAAATGTGAGGTTCACCCCTAGATCTTTAGGAATAAAAGAATTAATCTTTAATTCTTAGTGAGTGTGCCGGTAGTATAATAGATTCTAGAACTTGTTTTGTGATGCATTCCGAGATCGCTAGTGAGACTACATTTATGTAGTTAGGATTAACTAAATGATAGGAGGCATTAGGATAACCCTTGTTTTAAACATGTAAATGCCATAAAAAATGCCATAATTTGAGTGGTATACGGTTTTTGTGCTAGTCATATAATTCCTATCTATGAGATGCTTTATTAAGAGTAAAGTTTTACTCGTAAATGCCATAAAAAATTTTAAATTTGGTGCTAAAATTACCCTAACAAATATTTCTCATAGTTTATTACACAATTTACCAAGGACAAGACAAAAATCAAGTGAGTGAATAGTTTCTAAGTTCCCGTTTTATTCTTCCTCCCTACACTTAAACTGAACATTGTCCCCAATGTTCCCCGAAAGTATCAAAGTTATGATAAAGGAAGGAAAATAAAAGAGAGAAACTAATACTCCCCTGATTAGCTCGGTAGGATATGCATAAAGTTGCAGTTAAATCCTTCTCCAAGAAGAATGAGCAAGTAATAAGTGTTTCTTCCATCATGTACTTCATCTTCTTGTCTAATATAACCTGCACACTTATAAGAAAACGAAACGAAACCTCACGTAAAATCAGCGGTATAAACTATATAAGAAACAAAACTACACTGGAAAGCAAGTAAGATATAATGCTTGTGGAATGGATGTTTGCAGATTTTCTTGAAAATTCCCAAAAATTACAAATTAGAGAGAAAACGAAACATGGAATCTGTTTATACATTTCTTGACGCCGTCGAGCTTTAGTCCTGACGCCTTCAGGTTGTCCTGACAGAAAGATTCCGATGCGTTTTCCGAAAAAAATCTGGAAAAAAACTTCTTTAAAGACCTGGAAAAATTCCTGCAAAACATCTATTATGACTCGATACAAGCATTAGACTCTAACAAACTCAAAAATATATACAAGTCCAATTATTGTTAATCTCATGTTCATACAAGTTCTTAAAAACATATGTGATCTTCCCTACACTTATCTTTTTGTAAAATACCTGTTTATGCAATTAAGACGAAGTTAAAAACAAAATAAAGCATTTTCACAAAATAAACATGAGAATTAAACAATAACAAAAAAGATATATAAAACACACAAACAAGAATGAAAAACAAACATGCAAACAGTTAAACATGGGTTGCCTCCCAAGAAGCGCTTTTCTTTATTTTTGAGTCTTGTAGCTAGACTCGAAGTCATACCCTACGTACCTAGGTGAGTGAGTTCATCCTTAAGGACATCAGTGGGATCAAACTTCTCTTTTAATTTCCTACTAGTGTGCTTAGTCCGGTATGCCCTTTCAAACATCTCACCATTGGGATCATAGATCGTCATCCTAATATGCCACTCTCCATTCCCATCACTAGAGGGCTTATCCCAATTCCACTTATGCTTAGGCTTATTACTCTCAAATTTCCATCTATTCATGCAAAGATTAATAAGCAAGGTTCCTAGGAATTCGGTCATCTTCCTAAATGCTAAAGTATCCTTGAATGGATTCTCCTCAATGTCCCTAGCCAATTGTTGCTCTAAGTCGCATGTGTTATTCATGAAGGCTTCTTCTAGATAGAAAGGTCGTTGAGGGCCTACAAAATCTCTATTGGTCCAAGGTCCATATCTTGATGGTTTCCTATCTAAAATGATCTTATGGGGCATTTTTTCACCCTCATTATCATAGGAATGCTTCTTAACATCATAGATTGACCTAGCACTCCCTTTTCCTACTACTATTTTGGACATCTTACAATCGATTATGGTACTAGCGGTAGCTAAGAATCCTCTTCCAACCAATAATGGACCTGTGGTATCACTAGTCATATCTAGTACATGAAAATCCGCCAAAAGAGTCAATTGTCCTATGTGTACAACTATGTCCTTCATTATCCCTACCGGGTACGCAAAACTACCATCCGTTAAACCTATGATGGTTTTCGCTGGTTCTAACTTTCCTAGGTTAAGGTTTTTATGGAGGGACAATGGAAGAAGGTTGATGCTTGATCCTAGGTCGGCTAATGTGTCGAAAGCCTTAGAATTTCCAATGCTACATGGAAGAATGAGTAATCCGAGATCATTTAACTTCTTAGGTAATTCTTTTTGCACAAACGCGGACTCACATTCTCCTAATTTTAGTCTTTGCTCATATTTTTCTTTCAAAGCATGATAGTAAGGCGCATGAGTCAAGACTTCAAGAACTGGTTTTTCTTGGTAAAGCTCCTTAAATTCCTCTTCTAGAGTAGATTTGGGTTCTTGATTAGTTGGTGTTTCAAGATTTGGATGGACCATTAACTTAGGTTTTTGGTGTTTTGGGGTAGTTTGCTTGAAACATGTTTTGATGGTGTTAACCAAGTGGACTTGCGGGTGTGAGGGGCATGGATATGCACTTTTCCTTGGTGAACAAGAACATTGATTCGATGAAATCGAAGTTAATTTTGGGTTCTTGATGGTGTCACTTGAGAGTTCTCCTATAACTTGGTCATTGAAGACTTTCAAGAGGGTGTCGAGTTTATTTGTCAACTTTCCTTTTTGTCGTTTGAAATCGGCTTCAAGTTTAGAAAACCGAGCTTCTTGAGATGCCATAAAGTTGGATACCATCCCCTCAATATTATTGGGATTACCGGTGTTGAAAGGGTTATTGTAGGGGGTATGGTTTGAAGATGAACAATTTGGTTGGAACCTATTAGGTGGATTTGAAGAGTTGTTTTGAGGTGGAGGTTAGGTGATTCTTACACGATGGGTTGTAGGAATTTCCTATGTTGTTTTTCTCGATTTTGAAACTGTACCACTTCTCTCCCGCTCCATCGGTACACGTGGAGGCGTAGTCTACGAAAGCTTGTTCGGGGAGTTTTGTGCAATCACGAGTGTCATGGGGACCACTAAATAATTCACAAGAGGAAGTGATTTTGTTCTCTTGGCGTGAAGGTTTAGGAGCTTCGTAGGAACTCGTTAGGAATTTGACTTGATCTTCAAGTTCGAGCATCCTACGATTGGAAGGTTGTGAGTCGATTGATGGCAAGGATATTGCCTTTACGGTTTTGGGCAACTCACGGGGGTCATTCCAACATTCATTTTTATAGAGGGCAAGGTCCTCTATAATGCCCCACGATTCTTCCACGGTTAATTCACTAAGCTTACCACCGGCCGCTTGGTCAATGGTTTGCCTAGTGGAGAGATTGACATGATCATAGAAGATTTGGACTTGGAGCCAAAGATCAATGCCATGGTGAGGGACTTTGTGGAGTAAGTCCTTGAATTAAGTCCACGCCTCATAAAGGTTTCACCTTGACATTTTTGGAACATCAAGATATCATTTCTAAGCTTAGTGGTTCTCCCTGGTGGGAAAAATTGGGCGTGAAAACGGGTGTTAAGATCATCCCAACTTGAGATAGATCCTGCGGGAAGTCGCTCAAACCATTTACTAGCTTGGTCCCGTAGAGAGAATTGGAGGACACGCAATCGCTTGGTCTCCCGAGTGGTATCATCAAGGTCAATGGAATAAACAATTTTAAGGGAATCCTTTAGATGCTGATTAGGATCTTCGGAACGAAGTCTATGGAATGCACATCCATTTTGCACCAACCAGATGGTGTCGGATCGCAGGGCCATAGTTTGAGCAAATCGGGGAAGCTCATTGGTGTTCCTATATCCTTGATGGCTTGGCCTAGAGTATTCACCAAGAGTACGACCTCTTGGCGGGTCTTGTTGTAGTGGATTTGGTGGTGGTAATGGTTGATGTGGTAGTGGTAGATGGTGTGGTGGATTGTTGTTGGGTGGATTATAACCTTCCATGATGAAAAGTGATAAGGCTACAAACAAAAACACAAAGAAGGGGGATAGACTACAAGAAAGCTAATGAAAAAGAAAAAAAAAAGAAAAAAAAAGAAAAAAAAAAGCTCACTTGATATGAATCAAGCGAGTAGGCCAATTGAGAGAGAAAACTAACTAGTTATTCTGTTCCCCAGCAACGGCGCCAAAAACTTGATGCGTGAGTTCGGGATCGAAAGAATTCCTTTTCAACGAGCAAGCTTTACAACCCACTAGGTAGTGTACCTAATCGTTGCAAGTGTAGTATGGGTAAGCCCGGGGGTTGATCGTTCACTAGGGGAATAAAGATGCTAGTAGGGATGTATGACGAGAAGGTGAGGTTGAGGGTGATTCTTTTTAGCTTTTCACATTTTTTAGAAATACAAGTAAAATCTCGGGGTTTAAAGAGTGGGGATTTGGTAATTCTACCAATTAAACTACTTAACAATTTAAAATTAAAAACTAATTAAACTACTTGAAGATAAAAGCTATGGATTGATTGATTGAGTTCTTATGATAATTAAAAACGTGTTTACTTAGATTTTCTTACTCCCTAGTTATCTCTTATTGGTCGGTTGAATTGTCACATCCTCATTCTAATTGGTGCGTTGTATTCCGTGTTAGTCATAGGGGGTGCCTAATTCCCTAGTTCTATGAATTGTAACTCTCCTCTAGACTATCCGGGATCGCCAAGTACCGTAGTATCTCCCCCGAATACTCTATTATTCTAAAGCTACAACTCACGCAATAAACACAACGATGGCTTAAGTGCACTCTCAAGCTTTTTGCTATTTAGGACGTTCAAGCTCGCAAAAATTAAAGAAGAAGTCAGTTTTTCTTATTCTTAAAACAAGAGACAACCTAACAATAATCAACAACTAGGTTTCATAGATCTAAGCAAACACTAGATTAATTTAGCTACGCATGATAGATAAGCATGAACACAAACAAACAACTGAACATAGAATAAACATTGTGATTGATTGGATAAACAAACTTATCTTTGAGTGTAAAGAAGGGTTTGGAACCCTAAAATACTGCCCAAGTCGGACTATGAACGATTGCTCTCCAAAATTCTACACACCAAATACAGAAAATTTGAAGTCTATATATATAATCACACCTGCGACGGCGTCACCTTTTGATGGTGACGCCGTATGGTCGCCGTCATTAGTGTTTCGTTATGGACAAGTCATCATTGGGACGGTGTCAGTTGAGGAAGTGTGACGCCGTGTGGCTTCATTATGGATGTCGCCTTGGAATGGGTCTTGGTCGTCTGGTGAAAAATAGAGGGTGACCCCCTTCTGGAATAAGGCGTGACACCGTCATGTTGTAGAACCAATATATGAACTGAGCTGTCGCTTGAGACTTTTTAAAAAATCTTGTGAGTGACGGCGTCGCCATTTGAGATGGGACGCCGTCAGGCTTGCAAAACAACCTAGAAATCTTGACTTTGTCGTTTTCTTCATGTTTTCGCTCCTTTTCGTCCAGAAATTCTTGATTCTGGCAATTGCTTCCAAAAGACCTAAAATGTGAAAATGAACGATTTAAGGAGTAACGGATATAAAATGTATCGATTTAGGGCTTAAATGACGCCCTAAAAACGTATGTTTTAAATCCTTATCATAAACCCTTAGTTCAATTATCTAGTTACTTAAATGGTTGCTAAGTCGAGTCATATCTTTTGTACACAATTTTGGGACGATTGGGACTCCTGGGTTAAAGTAGTATTTTATGGAGTAATGGGAAAGAACGTTAAATTCAAATTCCCTTTGTCTACATAATTAAGTACTCCAAGTATTTTAATCTTTTCAATTCGGGTCAATAGTGTTAATGAAATAAAAACTCAAGTGTAGAGATGCTCCTATAAATCCATTTATTTTGATGTTATCTTAAAGGATGGTAGAGTAAAAAAAAACGTACGAACTACTAATTTACATCTATCTTTTATGTTTTATGTTTATGTTTTGATTTTATTTCAAGTTTTTGTTTAGTGTTAGTGAGTCGAGTCTTGGCTTAGCACGCCGAATTTTATATGTGTTGGAATCACTCCTAAACCTAAATTCAAGTGTTAGTTACTCATATGTAATAGGTAGCTTATTATGGCCTTTATGTTTTTTTAAGGTCTAGCTTATGTAGAAGGCCCATAAGCTTAGGCCCATGTCCACTAAGGATAAGGAAGGGAACTAGGAGTGTTGCCCTAGCTTCCCTCCTATAAATACTCTTGTAAACCTTCATTTGAAGGTTGGTTGTTCAGGTTATTCTCTTCACATACATCTACGCATAACTGTCTTTATTATATCGTGTGTGTGTGTTTGATATCTTGTTCAATCGCCCCTCTATCTCTTTCTTGTAAGCTTGTGTTGTAAAACTAGTGACCTAACAGTGGTATCAATCGCCAACTAGTTGGGTGAAACGTTTTGTTCTTGAAGTTTTTGTTCTTGGTCTTATGTGTAAACTTGGTTGATACTTTGGTTCGCTTAAAAACGTCTTTTTTACACTTTTGAATCCAAGATTCTTGTACTTTCAACGTTTTAAGGTGTTAAAATACGTGTTTTTGGCAAAAAGTTTCAAACTTTATGCGTGGATCGTGGTTTTTAAACTAGTTTTTATACGAGGGTTTCAACCTATGCATAACTGTTTTAAGAGCTTTGGATCATCAAGTTTCACACTTTTGTGTATTTTGGTGTTATTGAAGCTATTTCACCACACAAAAACTGGTTTAGAAACATCTTTGGGCATTATCATTTTTACGAGTAATCATACGCGTAGCAAAACCCTAAAACTACGCGTAAGGTTATCCTTGGTTTGATCTTCGTTTTCGTGGTTTACTCCGTGTTTTCTTGCTTGGATAAGCCTAAACATACGTTGACTTTGGATATCTTTTGCACTGTGAAGTGTAAAAGATCACTTGGGATAAAACCCTAAAATTACGCATAAGCATAAAGCTTACGCGTAGAAATCCTACGCATAAGAGTCATCTAATAAAACTCTTTCACCTAACATTTCACTTCACATTTATTACTCCTAACCAACTAATCCTACGCATAGAAATCATTCAAGAAATCCGAAGTTTTGATCATAAACCTGTAAGTGTTTTAGCGTTTGTAACACGTTTTTAAACATTGGTTTTGATTTTCAAACGAATCAAACGGTTAAAATTACGTGTATGGTTGATTTTGTGTTATACGCATACGCGTAAGAACACATGATCATACTTATGTGTTTGAGGTTAAGATAAATGGGTCAAAACGGTTCTTTAACATCAAGAATACTATTGTTATCCTCTAAATCCACCCAGAAACACAAAATGATGGTTTTTCAAAATTAGGGTTCTTGAGTCGAATTGGGTGTTTTCAAATGTGAAGGTTTTTGGTCAAATAGATTGTTGTGTGATGTTTATATCATGTTGAATTAATGTTATCCAGGCCCTATAACAACCCATAAACACTAATTAAGTCAGAATTAGAAATTAGGGTTTAATGTTCTTAAGTTTGGGTATTTTTTATTCACCACGAATTGGATGTTAAAACTTGGTTATTAGACTCTCACAACACCTAAGACCTACTAGAAAAAGTTTGGTGCAATTTCCATGGTTAGAAATCTTATGCGTAATTCATAACCCTTAGGGTTTTGACCTACGCGTATGTGTTTCTACGCGTAAAATGGTTAACATGTTTTTCATATCGTAATCTGTTTAATATGACTATGCATGTTAAGATTGCTGATTTGATGACTTTATTTCAGGCTTGCTACGCTTAAAATTCAGAATCAAGGTCATTTGAATCTCTACGCATAAGGATCACCTTACGCGTAGAAAGTTATGCGTAAGAGAAATCCTACGCGTAACTATTACGCGTAAGGTTCTACAATGGGACTACGCGTATCCTGTGAAGGATATGCGTAAACAGTGACTCTACGCATAAGGTCTACTCTTACGAGTAAGCCTTACGCGTAAGGTCTTATATACGCCTACGCGTAAGCCCTACGCTTAAGGTTCCTTTTTCCTACGCGTAACATTTCTTACGCGTAAGTAAGGATCCTACGCATAAGCTTGCGCCTACGCATATACTTCTTCTGTTTACGCGTAACTTTATCATTTCTACGCCTAAGCCTGGATTGACCTTAATTTTGAATTGTTACGTGTACAATCTTGTAAATAAACCAATCATATCGTCACGAAACCAATAATGTCACTAATAAACTTAAACGTTTGATCTGTTGTGAACTATAAGTGATAACATAAACTTTAAAACTTAAAGTTAACTAACTCACGAAACGCTTCACGACGTCATTGGACTATTGGACAAACAAGTGACTTAGGACTCGTAACAATCATTAGCACTGTACATTCAATAATTAGACAATAAAACCTTATGTTGACTAACATTATGTCTTTCGATATGTTGGTTCTTTTAGCTAATGTTATTTCAATCACGACATGGTCTGCACAAATGAATGTGGATGCACCAGAAGTTCTCACAATTGCTGACATCTTCCCAAATGGCTATCCTAGAAAGATTGGAAAGAACAACCTTAGGGTTGACTTTGAAACCCTCACATGCTCAAAATCTTCTTGTCTCATTGCTGTGGATATTCTAAGGAATCATCCCTACTAGAATATGCTCTCACACTCTACATCATCATCACTAAGTCTGTCTCTGGTCGTGACAGTGGCTATGAGCATCCCAAGCTCATGAAACTGCAAGTCTTCTGGTTATTGATCAATAAGAAAGACATTGAAATCGAAGCACTGATATGGGATGACATGATGACATTTCACAAGAAGCTTGGAACAAAGATTCCCTATGTCAGATACACAAAGCTTTTGATCCAGAGAGCACTTGGACTTAATCCTGATATTCCCAAGAGGCTCAATGACCCTGACAATCACGACGTGTTGTCCGAACCTATCCTTTCTATCGTAATCAAGGAATCGACAACAAAGAAACAAGGTGCCGTGCTGCCTGATCACCTTCCGACAAATGAAATCAAAAAGCTTGAAACATACAAAAGGTATCAAGTAGCAGTACGAGAAGGCAAAGTTGGTCATCTCGATGAAAAGCCTTCTGGAACACCAACTCGGAGAACCGAGAAGAGGAAGTGCTGGAAGTGCAATAAGCACAGAGAGTCAAAGGAAGGTCCCAAAGAGGAAACCTACTCCAAAGAAGAAAGTTCCCTCCAAGGAAGCTGCTCCTATTCCTACACCTGAACCTCAAAGAAAGCTACTGGACGAAAGCTCTGAAGATACACAATCA
This sequence comes from Chrysanthemum makinoi, assembly GCA_910596185.1. NCBI lineage: Eukaryota > Viridiplantae > Streptophyta > Magnoliopsida > Asterales > Asteraceae > Chrysanthemum > Chrysanthemum makinoi. Next base: position 264,660,609 of record OU343224.1, read on the forward strand.
GACGAGGAGGTCCACTACTCTGAAATTGCAAAGGATGACTCTCCATCAGTACCAAAACCTCCTAGTCCAATAGCTGAACATGGCAAAGGAAAGACTCCTGTACTTGTGCCATATGATGAAAGCTCAGAAAGTGATGAAGAGCAACTGGATAAATCATAAAGGAAGAAGTTCAAATTCGTTCGACTTCAACACGTTGCACAACAATTTGGTCAAGAACAAATGGGTGGCCCCGGAGGGTCAAGTGCTGCAGCTCAACCTTCACCAGATCCTGATGCGGTTAATCAACCCGATAAGGGATTTGGTGCCACCACTTTGGTACAACAACAGACACGTGTCGAAGATACTCTTGAGTATGATTTTGAAGAACCAGAATCTGAGAAGCTAGAGAAGGTAAAAGCTAATGAAGAAGCTGCAGCCAAAGCCAAAGCTGATGAACAAGCTAAGACTGGCAATGAAGAAGATGTTGAGTATGATACGTTTCTTCTAGATAGTCCTGCACGATCAAAGGAAGAAACTTCTGAACCACCAAAGGACCCGGAGTCTCCTCACATCTCATCATCATCAGACTCTTCTTCTCACTCTTCACCACCACCATCAAAGAAATCAACCAAATCAACATCCAGATCAGTGAAGAAGCCACCTCGATCTTGGATTTCTCATACTCATGAAAGAATTGTGAAAGTTGTCCAACAAGTCAGAAATAAGGACATGCTCTACAGAAAACTGAATTGGTTTGCTGACCAAATGCAGTATCTACATGATGAGAATGACAAGATGCAGAATGAAAGGGAATACATACAGAAGCTCATGCAGGATGATCTACAAGGGAAAATGGACAGAATGATCGAAGGCTACACTCACAAGTACCTTCTGGATATCGTTCCTAAAGTCACAAAGGAGATGTTTACCAGAAAACTATATCCGAATCTTATGCAGATAGCAAAGCAAACTATAAGATCAACACCCTTAACCGTCACAATCAATCCATCTGATCCTGTAGTTTTCTCGGATAATGAATTGGCGGCCAAGCTTGTCACACAAATGTTTAAACGATCTGGGACATTTACTTCTGATGAAGGAAAGCTGTTTCAAGCATTGTTGGACTACCAACTCCAAGAAGCATGCAGATTCGAAGCTGAAAGGTCTAAACGTCCTAGAGACGATGAAGATAAGGATCAGGATAAGAATGATGAAGCTAAACGACAGAAGAAGTCTGGTGAATCATCTTCTATGCCACCACCTCCCCAACGGCCTCCTGCTCAACAAAGGTCTCCTCCTCGTTCTTCTACAGATAAACCTCAGGATTCTTCTAAATTGCCAACCCTAACTCAGAAAACCGGTGATCACTTTGAGTATACGGGTGGTGACGATGAGGAAGTCCGTGAGCCCCTACAACAACCCACCTCTCCCAAACAAGTACAGAAACCAGAATCATCATCTAGGCCTTCGAAAAAGAAGAAGACACCTCAGACTGACGTCGTATCATGGCTAGATGACGATAAAACAGAGGAATTTGAATGGTTCTCTACACTTGTTAACTCAACTCCCTACCCTGAAGAAGGTCAAGATCTGGTAGACGATAATACTTTGGAGCATGCTAAAATTCTGCAAGAAAAGTTCCACGTAAAGAAGATGACAAAATCTGAGTTGCGGCGAATCAAGAATGAAGCTTTTCAACTGTGGAAAGATAGCTCAGAAAGTGCCATCGAGGTCGAATATCACCTTGATAACATTGCTCGAGCTATGTCTAATAACATGGATTGGCTCAACCCAGAAGAAAATATCGACTTTACGAAGCGGGACAACCCTCCTTATTACACCGACTGGTATAAACCACTACCAACGATCGGCCAACCAGATGAGCCTAGAATTCCTTTCCGACATTTCTTCAACAAAGACCTGGAATTTCTTCTTCATGGTGGCGATGGTTCAAGGAAGTATGCTACATCTCTGACACTTCCATTCCCAGCAGCCGAATACTCTAACTGTATAGCTATAGAGGAAAGAGCTAATCACTTGTTCTCTAACAAAGTGGAAGCATACGACCGAGATGCACTGTACGGGATTCATCATTGGCCGGAACGCCGAAGAATCTACTACAGAAGCTGTCAGGTTCAGAAGTCTCAACATGCAGTATTCAGTTCTAAAAGTATCGTTGCCATCAAACACGTCGATCTTTCATCTAAGTGGGACTACACCTTCCTAAAGAATATAGTGGTCAAACGACAAGATGAAAGGGATTATGCATTCTCTGAAGCTGACTTTGAGAATTTGTCTATCAACGACATCGAAGACATGTACCTTGCCAAAGTACAGGGTCGTATGAGACAATTCTCCACTGAAGTACAACGTGAATTCATCAAGTCAGTGCTCATCTTCATCAGACGCATAGTTATCAAAGAACGTGTAGAAGATCTCCAGTTGACAGTTGAATCTTATCGGACCGTGTCAACTTCACTCCACCTCAGCTTGATCTACCCGACATCAACCAGCTTCCACAATATACGCTCATCAGCAAACCTTTCGGCGTCGTTTACCGCAGTGAACTTCAAAGAAATTGCTTGATGGCGTGCAGAGATCTTCATAAGTTTGGAGATCACACTTTGAAGATGGTTAGGGACGGATTGGCTTACCGGTTGAAGGATATACACCAAAAGATCGGGTCTCCTAAGCGATGGAATTCTCAGGATCGAAGGGACGTGAAGAGGATCATCACCATGATTGATGAACGGTTGTATAGAAGGGATCAGTTCAGAAGACTAGAAAGCTATGTTGGTGGTGAACGGTTGTATAGAAGGGACCCTGTATGATCTAGTTATGTCTATGGCTTGTGCACATATTACAGTGTAAAACCCATACTTGTAAATAAAGGACCCTGTGGTACGCTTTAGTGCCACAATCTTTATAAAAGGAGCGAAAGCTTCTTACTTTTGAAGTAAAACCTATCAAACCTTTCATTTTTCAAGGTTTTGCTCAAAAGAACAAGTACTTTCCCTTATGATTTTCAAAACCTCAACCGTTTATATCACTTGTTGAGGGGGAGTACTTGACTTAAAACTTTGTTCAAAAATTGTTCACAGTGGTCATTCTTCCCGCAACACTCGAAATGGTCATATTTATACTCAACTTTTCAAAAATAACATTTTATATGCCATTTTTGAGGGGGAGAAAATAGGTGATAAGAAATATGTTGTGTACATGCAAATGAATCTCTGTGCTATAGACTTAACCCATGAATTGACGAGATCTTAACTGTTAGTAACTCGAAAAGACTTGTCCGGGACGGGTAATAATTTCAAGCTAGTTCGCTAGTGATGTAAACGTGTCTCGCAAAGGACTTGTCTGAGTAGAATGTACCATTCGAGAAACTCTTGGTAGACATGAACTCTGACGGGTTTGACAACCTTTCGAGGATTGTCTACACCTTCAAGGTAGTTATTAGAGCTAGTTGTCACCTAAAAGCCGACAATGCAACTCTTTAACTATGCCACGTAACCGTGTCTCTATGGGAATGTCTATCTTGAGTGAATCAACTCAAAATGTGCGCGCTCTTTCCTCACTGTGCATTTTAACCGTTAAAACTCTTAAGCACATGTGGAGGGGGAGTATTTATGCAAAATCTTATCTCAACAGTGGTACTAAAATGTTTTTCATTCACAAACACTTTGAGAGATTTTTCACAACAGTGGTTTTAATGGCAACATAGGTTAGTCATGGAGTTATAAGGTGACTAAGGTTAGGAATAACCGTCCTATGATCCGCCAGAGCCGGATGGATCTACCCAAGGACACCACAAATAGTTAGAATTTAGAAGTCCTTAGGTATGATTGAAAAAAGGAGAAAATGAGAATCGGAGAAAGAAGGAGTTGAAGAATCAAAAAGAAATGTAAAGTAAAGGGTGAAAAGAAATAGCCCTCCAGATTACTCAACTTAGGGCAGACACCGGGTTCAATTCATATACTACTAATTGTCACTTGATGACACCGGTATTGAAGATTAAAAGTCGTCATGGACCCAGTGACGCATGCACTAAACCTTCTTAAGCCACTCAAGTTTCTCTCAACAGAAGCTTGTTTCATTCTCACAGGGAACCCTACATAATCTGTCGGCTTTCTCTTAGAGATTGCTGATATTGAAGAAGGAGACCCTCTCCCCAGTCTCCGCTCAGGAAAACCAAAACGCACATTTGAGTCTAGAGCCACGAGATTCATCAAAAGATCTCTTAGGTACACTTGACATTTCATCACTTGATATTCAACAATAAGAATTTCAGTGGTACATTATCGAGTCCTTCACAGATCTTAGCAATCTGTCGAGAACATTTATGAGAGGTTCACATTTGTGATCCTCGGTGATTGAATGGAAACTCCTGCCAGGGTTAACATCAAACAACCCACAGCGAATTCGCCGGCAACTCCCCGTGGATTGCGCTTAGTGGTCTCAAACGGTCTACAGTCGTGAGGTGATGCTTGGTGTACCTCGACTCATCCCGAATCGTAGGTGTACTTCGGTACATCGTGTTATCTCACTTGTGGGACTCCGAATCAGGAACGGCCTTTGTAAGAATTAGAGTTGTGTTTTCACACTATGCTGTTAACACCCTCGAAGTTCAAACTCGTAAGTGCCGGAATCCGCTTATTACTAACCGTTTTTATGTTTTCTTCTTATGGAAGCTCCGGAGCGGAATGATCGTGCAGATTCTTCTCATGCTCACGCCAACATCATCACTAATGGAAGTTCTATCCAAAAGCAACACAACAGTCAGAATGATTCTTCGTCAAATCAAAGAATCTACAAAGTTAAAAATTTAAAGAACTTCATCAAGTCTGAATTCCAACGTCATAAGAGCATGTGAGCATGTTGAAGAATGACGTGGAGACACTGGAGCAGCGAAGCAGACCTGATGCAGATAACAACATACTATCACTTTCATCACAAAGAACAATGATCAAAGAACAAAGTTAAAGATGACGTCAAAGCATAACTGTTCAAAGAAAACTATCTCGCTACACTGGGGAGATGGTTCAAATCAAGGCAATTCTTCTCACAAGAAAGAAGAATGTCAGAAGACGTCAAAGCTACTATTACATCAACACCTTCACCATTTTTCATCACCAACACTTGAGTGTTTGTTACTCATATGTAATAACACTTGAGGGGGAGATTGTTGGAATCACTCCTAAACCTTAATTCAAGTGTTAGTTACTCATATGTAATAGGTAGCTTATTATGGCCTTTATGTTTATTTAAGGTCTAGCTTATGTAGAAGGCCCATAAGCTTAGGCCCATGTCCAATAAGGATAAGGAAGGGAACTAGGAGTGTTGCCCTAGCTTCCCTCCTATAAATACTCTTGTAAACCTTCATTTGAAGGTTGGTTGTTCAAGTTATTCTCTTCACATACATCTACGCATAACTGTCTTTATTATATCGTGTGTGTGTGTTTGATATCTTGTTCAATCGCCCCTCTATCTCTTTCTTGTAAGCTTGTGTTGTAAAACTAGTGACCTAACAACATGCATCTAACTTAGATTTTTGACTTTCCACCACTAAAAATTCCCATATCCAACAAAACCCTTTTATTCCCTACCCGAAGCCTAACATTATAACCCTTTGTAAATACCTATTTGATAGTTATTCTTAGGTACTTACGCCAAAGCGGTGGAAGTTTGATCTATTCTCAAGCCTATGGTAATCTATGTGCTATGACAGGTAGAGAGGGTTTATCTTCCATTTCCTTACATGTTATATTGCATATACACCCGAGAGATGAGAGAATCTAAACACCAATTGTGAGGTGCTAGTATATAATTTTCGTGCTTGTTTTGACTATTGTGGCACTTGTAACTCATAAATTGATTAGCCAAAAGCACATTTGCTTGCGGAAAAGCAAATTCCAAGTGTAGGGATATTTGATAAGGATTTAAAACATAAGTTTTTAGAGGTCATTTAAGCCTTAAATCGTTACATTTTAAAGTGTCAACAATAACGCTACTAAAAACATGTTCATTTTGAGCGTTATCAATGGTCAAAGGAGGAGGGAAATATGTTTGACTTTTCCAAAAAAATGTAAAAGTGTCAAAACATCTTAGAAAACACAGTGCGGGAATGGTTAAGTCTGGGTCTAAGTAGAATTCTTTAAAACGTAAGTTTAGTCTCGTACGACTCAGGGTTTATTTGGTAACATTTAAATGAAATCTTAAAAATTCTCTAATTGATTATGAGTGATCTAAAAAATAATCTGATGTGAGGAAAATTGTCAGAGTTGATTTTCGTTATGCGCGGGATGTTTAAATGGTGCTCCGACCAAAACGAAACTTTAAGACGCTGCTTTCTTAATAACTTTTGCGAAGATGATCTAACAATTGTCAAACTCTCAGGTTATTACTAAAATAAATTAACTTACGAGAATGTGAAATAAAAATTTTACAAGATGAATAGTGATAGTGAATAATAAAAGTGAATAGTAACTTTTAAAAAAAATGAAAAGTAACCCGAAAATGCGGGTTGTTACAGTCTCAACACCTTAATGGGAATTCCGTCCCGGAATTCAGTGTGTGTTATCCGATGTTGAATTGTCTAGGAAAATGTGGGTATATGCGCTGAATTCTGATCTTTGCGTTCTTAAGTTTTTGGTCATTGAACGTGTTATGTAGTATTTTATGTTTTTGGTGGTGGCTTAAGATGATAATCTAAAGGTATAAGATGTTGTTGATGTGAAATGGTTTATAATGATGTGATAATTGTCGTTTGTAGGAAAGTCTTGATAGTGGCAAGTGGTTATCCAAACCATTTCCAAAGTTGATCATGTCTTAGGTGGTTTCGGCATGAAGGCTATATCGTATAGTGTTTATGTCTACTAGTGTTTGAAAGAAACGTGATACTGTGAAATTTTACATACTGACTTATAATGGGGTTTAGATAATGAAGTTATATGTTGATTATTAGGAGAGTGTAGTGTATGTTTACCATTTATTCTTCGGTAGAGATGTCAAGTTTGCTTTAAAATCAAAAGTGAATTTTAAAGGATTATGGCGGAATGATATCCTTGAAACCTAAACAGGCTAGTACTTTTGAGAAATGACGAGAAGATTCGATGACTATGCCAAGATAGTAGTTAGGATTATTTCATAAATGAAAACTTTCAAGAATGAAATTAGGTAGTATAATTAAGTATTAAGATCTCGCTGAGTGGTAAGACACTATCATGTCTCTAGATCTTTTTAATGAATTCTAGTGGTTTATCGAGTTTAAGTAGGAAATTAACGTAAATATAACCATTGTATAACTATTCTCAGTGTTTGAAAAATTTAAGTCGAACATAGTTAATCAGACTATGTTCCACTATCCCTAGGTTAAATATAGGTGATTAGGCTATATTTAGCCGAGGTTCGATAAATTTTCCAAATACCTAAATTAGGTATACTTGTGATATGTCCATAGCTTTTGAGAAATTGTCCACTAAGCAAAGGCGATATCAAACCATTCAGTTGCAAGTCCTGGCCATAAAAGACTTGTAACCTATGTTTTCACATTCCATTGCATAGAAGATAGTATGGGTAGATACGTGTGGAAAGGAAATCTTAAGTAATTCTAAAATAGTCTATACTTGGCTAGCATCACGAACTTTTAGCAATGAAGGTTTCAAAATGGGACTTTGATGAATGTAGAGAAAGTTGCTGAACTTCAGCTTTTGTAGATGATGAATCAATTTGTCCTTTATAAATCCCATTTCTTGTATTTCAATTAGGGAAATTGATAGATTGTGACGGGTTTCATGTAAAACAGTATCATATAAGGTTTTATAAAATAATTTCTAGAGTCTATTGTATAATTTACAATGTTTGCGAAGTAAATTAGACCATTGTGTAACTCACAATGTCTAAGAAGTACTTGAGACCATTGTACAACTCACAATGTCTGACAAATAGTTGAGACCATTGTGCAACTCACAATGTCTGAGAAATAGTTGAGACCATTGTGCAATTCATAATGTCTAGGAAATAATAGAGACCATTATGCAATTCACAATGTCTGGAAAGTAAATGAGACCACTGTTTCACTCACAGTGTCTGAGGATGAAATAGAGACAACTGTGGGATTTACAGTGTAATAGAAACTACTGTATCTCATAGTGTCTTGAAAAATGAATAAGACCATTGTATCTCACAATGTCTAGGAAGTAGGAAAGACCATTGTAATCAGTTACAATGTCTTGGATAAAGTTTCGTAATCCTTAAATGCACGAGTAGACGCATGATTGGGAGATTGGGAAAATATGATTGTACCATAATGCCTTAGAATAGACAAACACATATATGTTTAGTACATCGTTTATGATTGAAATTATGTCGAGTGTATATATCAATATACTAGTGTGTTTGTGTAGCTTAAAATTCTTAAAAGTCACATAATCGTCTGGAGGATGGAAGGCACGGAGAACGGAAGGCTATAAAATGTTTTTGTTTGAAAAAGTAGTTATAGTTTAGGTCACAATTAGACTCGTTTCTCTATAATTAAGGCACTGATACCAATCTGTAACACCCCCAATTTCGTGATACGAAGCGGAATTCAAACGGGCTGTTACTCGATGGCACAACAGTCATAATAATAGAAAACGATCTCTAAAGGAGTCGTTAAAAAGGATTTATCATTAAAATTATTCAAATATATTAGAGTTTACAAAATAGGTCCCAGTTGGTTCCATTGTTTACAAAATACATCAATATAAAGTCTTTGATGTTTTATGAATGATAAAATAATTATAGCCTTCTTGATATAGTCCTTGCTCTTCCGTGCCAGATTCCGACATTATGGACTTGAAATACATGCTTAAAAATGTCAACATAAAGGTTGAGTTAAATTCATAGAGTTTGTTTGATGGTTGAACACATTATGTTGGTAGTGTGAGTTAATTAGACTCACACCAATGGTTTGAAAACAAAACAGTAATATTGTTTGGTACGGCTGCCTCAAGTATATGATACTTGAGCCCACTTTTTTTTGTCACCAAGCTCATGCAACCAAGGCATTAACGTGTTCCAATATTAATTGGAGAAATTGTTGGTACCAGCCCTAATAGGTAAAATTGCCGTTTTTACCTAATGTTACTCAAATATAGTGCGTTTGTTTGCCTACCCGGTCAACACAAACAGGATTCGTCAATCCTAATAGATCTATTCACAATATTCGTGCTCACTCTCTCCAGTGATTAATGGTTCATGATTTAGGGACTTATGTTTGGCAAATGATGTCTACTTAGTGACAATATGACAATCAGATAAACATACAGTTTGAAAGCAATGTGTTCGATTTAAAATAAAGCATGTATCTCCCCTAAGGGTTTGTAAAACAATTAAGTAATAGAAAGTGAGGCTATGAACTCACCTTAGAGTAAATGATATAAATTGTATAATGAGAATGATGGATATGCCGTGAGAACTTCTACGAGCAACCTAGAATAGGATGTTGCGACTTAGGTTTGAAATAATGATGCGAAAGAAATAACAAGCCTATATACGTCTTTATATTGATCATGATGTAGTACATGATATCTGTGTATGTCGTTTATAGAAATGGTCTAGTTGTGAAAACATGTTTAGTTTATATATATTGTACTACCGTTCGGGCCATCACAATTCAGAGGTCATGTAGTAAATGTTCGAGGAGATAGGACACTTTAATTCGTAAATCCAGCAACTCGTCGATCCGTTTACCCAAATGAAACCCCTCACATGAAGCTCCCTAGTATTGTAGCACTTAGTAGATAAGACATATGTTTTGTTTATTTATCAGAAGTGTCATATGGTTATACGGTTTGTAAAGTAGGTTTAGTTGTTTTTCGTAATTCGGTTCTTGCCATTTTCAAAGTAAAATGAAAGTTGTGAAATCCTTAGGCTGTTTGGTTATTTGGAAATATATTGGCGGTTTATAAGTTCTCATAATTTTGATAATGTAAGTATATAAAGTTATGTCCTTTGGTTTGTGTTGGTGTTGATTTGCCAAGGTTAACACCTTAGTTAACGGTCTTGGGTAAATAAGCCTTGAGGCTTTAGCCATGGCCTTGCCGTGGCTTTGGTCTTGACTACCATGGTCTTGAGACTCAGCTTTGACCTTAGCCGTGGCTGTGGTCTTGGCTTAAGGCCATTAGGCCTCTTGGTTTGCCTTTAGTTGTGACAAAAGTATAGTCGTGAGACTATATATAGGGAAGTTTCAAATTTTGAAGAATAATGGCCAATTTAAGCGTTTTAACGGCCCAAACTTCTCTTATATGGAGGGAAAATGTCGTTCCGAACAACTTTTGTGTTTTAACCTTTTGATGATTCGGACCGGAAGTGCCACTTTCAAAACGAACAGCTGCTTAACAGCTTGTATTAGGCAGTTTCGGTATTTTGGTTTCGCTAACTTCTTTTGGCCGTATCTTTTGACTCGTTTGTCCGTTTCGGGTGATTCAAGTTGATATGTTTACCTTCTTATCTTGTCTACAATAGTATGTAAGTTAGAAAGTCCATATGTGACTGGTTTTAATGGTCTCAAATGTGTAGTATATGATTAGTTTACTAGTTTGTTACTTTTACAATAATATGTGAATTAAAATATGTGATTGAGTATATGTACATCATGAATCAACATAGTAACCATATATATAGCATGAAATTTTCAAGATTATGAATAATAAACATGAGATTATGGTGGTGATTAGTTTCTTACAACTTTCGGCTTTCAATCAAGAAAGGAGTAACTAGTAAGGATAGGACTTTGATTGAACACTTAGGACCTTGGATTGAGCTAGCTTTCTACACCTTGGCACCCTTGTAATCTTGAAGGATTGGTGATGAAGTACTAAGTGACTTGAGTGGATCTAAACTCAAGAAGACCACTTAAACTTGATAGATATTTGATGTAGTAACTTGTTATTTGAAACTTCTTTGCATAAACTTGGAGTTATAGATCAAATTATGGAAGGTATGTTTGTTTTATGATATGAACGACCAAGAGAGGTGTATGAGGGTTTTTGGGATGTCTTTCACTTGCTATTTGTAGGAGGGTAAGTTTGGTTAACCATATATTGGGTTAAATGTTAACCATGGTTAAGTTAGGACACATGTAACCATCAAAATGGAGCATGGTTAGGATCAAGCCACCACCAAGGTGACTCATCCCCTTATCGGCTGTCACAAGGGGTGACTAGGTTTAGATGATAATTCTTGGTATTATCTTGAGTTTAGAGCATGATTTGGTTCCGTTAAATGCCAACCGTAAGTTGTTAAGCCATAAAACATAAAACCTGGTATCGTAAAAATACGAAACTTTCAGGAATGATGAAACTCATCATTATACTCTATATAAAAATATAAAATGAGTGATAAGTCTCATTGGGTGCAAAAACGCTGCTTAAAGCTGGAAACACGGGTAAAAAACGCGTAATTCGCAATTTATCAGAAAAGAACGAGATTTCAGGGAAATGACCGTGAATTTATTTAAAGTAGACTAAAATTTGTCTATAAGTGATATGAGATGTCAAAATTTGGTTTTCGTTATACGTGAGATAACTTAACAGTTATACGTGAAGTCTAAAAGTTACGCTATTTAAGCAAAAAGTAGAACGCATACAAGGTTAATTTCTTTATGGTCAAAGGAGGAGGGAAATATGTTTGACTTTTCCAAAAAAATGTAAAAGTGTCAAAACATCTTAGAAAACACAGTGCGGGAATGGTTAAGTCTGGGTCTAAGTAGAATTGTTTAAAACGTAAGTTTAGTCTCGTACGGCTCAGGGTTTATTTGGTAACATTTAAATGAAATCTTAAAAATTCGGGAGAATGAGTTGAGATGGCATTAACCTTCCTATCACTATTGGTCATAGCTTTCAAAAGTTTATCTATCTTCCTATCCATCTCGGTTTGTTGTTGGTTAAAGCGGTCCGAGAGCTTAGTTATTTGAGCTTCTTGGGATGTAACTAGGTGTTGCAACATCCCTTCTATGTTTTTTTGGCTAGGGCCGTGAGAGGGGGGCCATGAGAAATCATTAGAGATGAAATCTTTGGTTTGTCCCCAATAGAAGTCGGGTTTTCCCTTCCATGCTTCTCGGGCATCATTGAAAGTCCTAGGTCTGGGTGTTGTAGGGAATCTTCCTCCCATTCCATTGGTACGCGAGGATGCGTAGTCAATGGAAGCTTGTTCGGGGAGTCTTCTCCAAGTGCAAGTGTCATGAGGACCACTACATAGCTTACACAAGGAAGAAACTTTGTTCACTTGGCATGAAGACTTAGGATTTTCGTAGGAGCTCATTAGGAATTTGACTTGATCTTCAAGCTCGAGCATCCTACGGTCGGAAGGTTGTGAGTCAATGGGAGGCAAGGAGATTGCCTTTACGGTTTTGGGCAACTCACGGGGGTCATTCCAACTTTCGTTGTCATAGAGAGCAAGGTCCTCTATTATACCCTACGATTCTTCCGCGGTGAGATCAATAAGTTTACCACCAGCCGCTTGGTCGATGGATCGCTTAGTTGGGAAGTTGACATGATCATAAAAGAGTTGGACTTGAAGCCAACGATCAATTCCGTGATGAGGGATTTTATAGAGTGAGTCCTTGAATCGAGTCCATGCTTCGTAAAGAGATTCACCTTGACATTGTTGGAACATCAAGATTTCGTTCCTAAGCTTAGTAGTTCTCCCCAGTGGGAAAAATTGGGCAAGGAAACGAAAAGTGAGATCATCCCAACTGGAGATGGATCCGGCGGGAAGTCGCTCAAGCCAATTACTAGCTTGGTCCCGTAGAGAGAATTGGAAGAGACGCAAGCTTGTGGTCTCCCGAGTAGTAGCATCGAGGTCGATGAAATCGACGATTTTAAGGAAATCCTTAAGATGCTGATTAGGGTCTTTGGAATGAAGTTCATGGAATGCACATCCGTTTTGCACCAACCGGATGGTGTCGGATCGAATGGCCGAAGTTTGGGCTTGGTCGGGAAGCTTAATGGTGTTCCTATAGCCTAGGTGGCTTGGTCTTGAGTATTCACCAAAAGTGCGACCCCTTGGCGGGTCATTTGGTGGTGGGTTGATTAGTGGTGGTTGATTATCACCTACCATGATGAAAAGTGATGGGTTACTAAAAAATGGCACGAAGAAGGGGGATAAACTACGAGGAAGCTAAAAAATGGGAGAAAATCTTACTTGATAGGAATCAAGCAAGGGAACTGATTCGTCCCGAACCGTCAAGTTTTGTCACACAAGCTGACCACTTGTGAATGGTCAACCGTAACAAACTTCAAACAGTCTGGAACCAAATGCAATGAAGATCAGGAGAGTATAGTGTTTCCCCGGGTCGTTATGTCCCAACGAGCTGTGCGAATAGTCAAACGAATAGTGATCGAGAGGATTTGAACGGAAAAGGATTGTGATTATAGCTACAGAGAAAGTCTATAAATTACAGAGGCTTAAATGCAAATTAAAGAAAATTAAAAAGATAAAAAAAATATTAAATAAACGCTATCACTATTTGCAAAATGATGTTTCTGATTTTTCTTTATAAATTTTAATTTAAAACTACGTGACGTACAATAGAAAATGTAAAACTTGAACAATATAAATCCTAAAAATATGAAAATGACATTTTTACAAACCTAATGATAAGAGAAAATTTTTAGAAAAAGAAAATTATTTTTATAACTATTTATATAATTATTATTAATTAAAAACTATTTTTAGCTATTTAATAATAACCTAAAATACAAGAAAATATGAAATAAAGCTAGAAAAATGAAATTGTGACTTGGAAAAATCTAAAATAACAAAAGAGAATTTTCAAAACTATTTCTGTATTTTTCTGATTATTTTTGTATTTTCTATGAATTAAAAACTATTAAAAACTGATTAAATTGCTTAAAAATACAAATTTAACTAAGAAAAATCTGGAAAAGTATTTTTTTGACTTTTTATATTTATCTTAACCTAGGAAAAATGAAAAATTATTTTTTTGAAACTTTTCTGATTTAATTGTATTAAATGCTAATTAAAAAGACTTAAAAACTGTTTTAAATCAAGAAAAATACCAAACAGTACTGGAAAAATCTGAAAAATTCAAGATAAGTCTAAAATAATATTATGAATCTAGGAAAAATATAAAAACAGGGGCTTGTGTGCAAGAAAATGAAACTGCAATGTAAGGAGCTTGTAAATAAGCACTTATATTAAGCAAAAGAAAACCAAAGACCTCCTATGATTACAGAAGCTATATTATGCTAAAAGTACTCAAAATCAACTTATAACAACTAGCTTAAACCTACTGAATTGCACCCTACACAGATTTGATTAGTTTGAGTTATGTGCTAAAACAGTTTTGAGGTGCTCACTTGGAGCCTAAGAACAAGCTACCAAATAAGCTAGAAATCTAAAACCAGACAAAGGATCCTATACTAGACCTGGCTAACTACTTATGAACCAAATTAGAGCCCTGGACAAGCTCTTATGAGCTCTGTGCAAGCCCTGCACAAAACCTGTGCACACTCAGTTAATACTGAGTTTGTGCACAGGGGAAATAAGACCCAATTGACAAGCTCATTTGGAGCTTTTAAAAAATTGACAAAATTCTACAAAAATGATAATAAGAAAATAGACCAGTAGAAGTTTTTAAACCCACAATTTCTTTTGATTTGGCTCAGAAATGAATCCAAGAAAAATCACCCTAGTTTGGTGAAAACTGGATTTTTCAATATTTGACTTTTAAAACAGTTTTGATGTTTTGACTTTGATGAACTTTGAGACCAATTTGTGGACTGATCTTGATGTTAAATGATGAAATGAAGCTAATGGAAGCTATGCCTATGATTTCTAAACATAAAACAAGTCTTTGATTTTCCAAAATTTCAACAGTTAAGCTAGTTATGACAGATTAATGTGATTTTGACTTTTGTGGTATGCAAGTGCACTATTAAGACAGATATGAGTGTAAATGAGCTAAACAAGCCTAGATCAACAAATCTTACCCACTGAACAAGCCTCAAACACAGGTAATCCCTATGATCCAAACACCATTTTTTATGACTGATTTGCAAGTAAAACTGAGCTAACTACTGCACTAGCTTGTTTTCTTGATCAAACTGAGTCTAACTACTCTAATTACCATTAAATAAACAAGTCTAAACTATTGGTAACCACAGATACATATACAAGCACAATATGCAAAATGGATTGAAAATGGAAAGTGAAATACAAACTCACAGATGTCCAGCTTATTTTGCAGGCTAAAACCAGAACCAATCCTACACTAACCTAGTCTATTCCAACCCATCCAATGCTCTGCATCACCCCAAATTCCATTTTATCACCAAATGAACCCAGTTTGACTTTCGTTGACCAAAATCCAAAGTTGCTTGAAACTTGATTTTAAGTTAACCAAAAGCTATAAGGAGCTTTAATAAGCTTATTTGAGCTTAGAAATAAGCTATTTGAAACTTTAACATCAGAGTTTGAAATTGAAATTTGCAACAGTGAGCTTGAAACTTGAAACTTATATAAAAACTTGGAGTTACTATTTAAAAACACATTACAATGATAGTAATACTTGAATTTGGTACAATGAAACAAAAGATTACAACTTCTACACTTTAACTAAAAATTTTATATTAAAACGACATAAGTGAAATTTAAAAAACTAAAATCTGCCCTTTCTCTTGCTTCTTCTTCTTCCTTTTATACACCAAAAGTCTTCTCTCACCTCTCTGATCAATTCCCACTTTATGTTTTGACCATTGGATGGCTTGAGCTCTTTTTAGCCATTGATTCGGTTTTGGCGCCAAAAATGGTTTTGCCAGTTGGACTGATAACTTGTGATAGTGGAAGGAGCATTGAATGCATCTTGGCTTGGGGTGAGGTGGAGTGATAAGGGTGGGTGTGATGATGATGGAGTGTGGGAGAGTTGCGAGGCAGGTGTGATGATGGAGTGGGAAGGGAAACCCGTGAGGGCGGGAGTGGTTAAGTCAAATGGGGTTTGACTGGGTATATTAAAAGGGAAGGGTCAAAAGGATAATGGCAGGGGGTCACAAGGGAAAATGGCAAGGGTCCAATTGGCTTTGACAAGGTCCAAAGGTGCAAAGGTTTAAGGTTTAATATCAAGGACCTTTTGTGTAATTTCTGAAAAATGGAGGACCAATTCTGCCATTTTGCAAAGTTGTTTCAAGGGACCAAAATTGACAAGTTTCCATAATACAAGGACCAAAATAGATTTTTTTTCAAATTTCCAAGGACTATTTTTGCCAATTTTTAAACTCAAAGGACTAAACTTGCAATTTCTCAAAATTTTTCACCAAAGGATTAAATATGACAATATATGATTTCAAAAGGGCCTTTGGTGACTTTTCTTTTGAAATAAGTGCTCAGGGACTATTTCTGACAACGTTTGAAACTTGGGGGACCAAACGCCAATTATGTAAACTTAGCTCATTTTTCATCTGATTTTAAACATTTTGCATCTGAAACATATAAAATATAATTTTGAGATATTTTCAGTATTTTGATGCATTTCTGAGCGTTTTTAGATGTTTTGCAGTTCAGATTTGACCAAAAATGATGAGTATTTACACACTCATCAATCCCCCACACTAAACTATTGCTAGTCCCTAGCAATCTTTTTGAGAAAAAACTTAATGGACTTGAATCTCTTTACCAAAAGCCATTACTTCTGTAGTAGCCAAATGTTTCAGTTCAAGTAAGAACCATGGTACAATGATAACCATGTGATTTTGAGCAAACCACCAG
Source organism: Chrysanthemum makinoi (assembly GCA_910596185.1). Taxonomy (NCBI): domain Eukaryota; kingdom Viridiplantae; phylum Streptophyta; class Magnoliopsida; order Asterales; family Asteraceae; genus Chrysanthemum; species Chrysanthemum makinoi. The sequence continues at coordinate 264,677,358 of OU343224.1, forward strand.
CCTCCAACGGATTTGATTTGTCTTTACCAGAAGCCGTTTGCTTCTGGACTAGCCAACTCTTAGATAAATTATCAATATTATCTTTGGTGAGCTGATTACCAATTATGGTTTTTCCACTGCCTTTACCACAAGCCATAAACTTGCGGGCTAGCCAACTCTTCACTTTTAAGGATATGGTGAGCTGAATACCATACAATTTTGGGCAAATTGCAAGCCGTCAACGGATTTGAGATATCTTTACCAAGAGCCGTTTGCTCCTGGATTAGCCAATCCTTTTGTTTGTTAGACATGGCGGACTGATAACCATAAGCTGAGTAAGTGCAAAACACTTACTCCAAGAAAAAATTTTTGGCCAAAAATGGGGGAATTGGGTGGTATAATTACATGATAAAGTTCGTGAGAATTCCCCCCCACACTTAGAAATGAATATTGCCCTCAATATTCAAAGTACCGGCGGTTATGCCGAAACATAGAACGTAAAAGGGAAATACTACGGCCATTATTTGGAATTTTTTTTTTTTTTTTTTTTTTAACCTTATATACAATAGCGGGGGGCAACTCCCCCACACTAGGGTGGTAGAAAATAGAAAGAAGTCAGAAATATGGGTGAAAACCCATATGGCATGCTACTATTTTTGATTCCCGAGTCGCTAGCTTGACTCGATCCCCGCATTCATTGGTTCATGGGGAAAGTTTGTAGATCCGGGACAACCACAGGAGGAATGTCCTCTCCAAAATAGTGCTTCAACCTATGTCCATTCACTTTGAAGTTTGGCCCGTCTATTTGAGATAATTCGACGGTGCCATATGGAAACACTTTGGCAATGGTGAATGGACCAGTCCAACGGGTCTTAAGTTTCCCCGAGAAGATCTTCAATCTAGAATTGAAAAGAAGGGCTCGGTCACCAACGTTACAAACGCGGTTCTTAATCTTTGAGTCATGGATCTTCTTTGTCTTTTCTTTGTAGATCAAAGAGTTCTCGTAGGCTTGATCACGGAGTTCATTTAATTCGTTGAGTTGAACTTTCCGATGATCACCCGAAGACTTGAGGTCGAAATTTGCATGCTTCAAGGCCCACTAGGCTTTGTGCTCAAGCTCGTCGGGAGATGACACGCCTTTCCATACACAAGCTTGTAAGGAGTACACCCGATGGGTGTTTTGTAAGCGGTACGGAAGGCCCAAAGTGCATCTTCTAATTTGTCTGACCAAGAGGCACGATTTTCACCTACGGTCCTCTCCAAGATTCTTTTCAAACCACGGTTCGAAACTTCCACTTGCCCACTAGTTTGTGGGTGATACGCGGTGGAGAGACGGTGGGTGACACCGTACTTAAGCATCACTTTTGCGAATTGGTCATTGCAAAAGTGTGTACCGCGATCACTAATGATGGCACGAGGAGTTCCAAAACGGGCAAAGAGAGACTTTAAAAACTTCACCACTACTCGGGCGTCGTTGGTAGGTAGCGCTTTCGCCTCCACCCATTTAGACAAGTAATCGACCGCCACGAGTATATACTTGTTCCCTCGAGAAGACGGGAACGGCCCCATAAAGTCAATACCCCATACGTCAAAGATATCGCACACTTGAATGGCATTTTGAGGCATTTCATCTCGTTTAGAGATGTTACTATGACGTTGGCAAGAGTCGCAGGATTTGACGAGGTCATGGGCATCTTTGTAAATTGTGGGCCAATAGAAACCGGAATCAAACACCTTCTTGGCGGTGTAGTTCGGGCCATGATGTCCCCCCGTGGGTCCATGATGACAAGCCTTGAGAATATCAGCGGCTTCTTGGCCGTGAACACACCGTCAGATGACTTGATCCGCACATATTTTAAATAAGTAGGGGTCGTCCCAGAAGTAATGCTTAACATCTTTGAAAAATTTGTTCTTTTGTTGGGACGACATCCCTTTCACAACAAAGTTCCCCGCATGATAGTTTGCAAAGTCGGCAAACCATGGGGCACCAGAATCTCTACGATGAGATACCACATTAAGTGTCTCGAGAGGAAACGTTTCGTTTATTTCCTTTCTCTCGAACACATTCTGGTGAGGGTTTTCTAGACGGGATAGATGATCAGCAGCCAGGTTCTCAGCTCCTTTTTTATCACGTATAATGATATCAAATTCTTGTAGGAGGAGAACCCAACGGAGCAATCTCGGCTTTGCATCTTGTTTTGCAAAGAGATATTTGAGAGCCGAGTGATCCGTATGCACCACGCATTTGGTCAATATAAGGTATGGCCGAAACTTTTCAAACGCATACACCACAGCTAATAATTCTTTTTCTGTAGTGGTGTAATGGGTTTGAGCTTCAGTCATAGTTTTGCTTGCGTAGTGGATAGGCTGAAAATGCTTGGTTTTTCGTTGCCCCAGGACTGCACCGATAGCAAAATCACTTGCATCGCACATGAGCTCAAAGGGTAAATCCCAGTCGGGGGCAACAAGAATGGGTGCTTCCGTAAGCTTTTTCTTTAATGTTTCAAAAGCTTCGATGCACTCAGGAGAGAAGATAAAAGGAGCATCTTTTTTGAGAAGATGGGTCATAGGCCGAGCGATTTTAGAGAAATCTTGAATGAATCTACGATAAAACCCGGCATGACCTAGAAAACTCCTAATACCTTTGACGGTAGTAGGATGAGGCAATTTAGCAATAACATCAACTTTTGCTCTATCTACCTCAATCCCGTTTTTTGAAATCTTATGGCCAAGGACTATGCCTTCTTTGACCATAAAGTGGCTCTTCTCCCAATTTAGACAAAGATTGGTGTCTTCACACCTTTTGAGAATTTTATCTAAATGGGAGAGACATGTCTGAAATGAGTCCCCAATGACCGAGAAGTCATCCATAAACACCTCCATTGTTTCCCCGATCATGTCGTGGAAAATTGCCATCATACATCGTTGGAACGTGCCAAGAGCATTACATAGGCCAAAAGGCATACGTCTGTAGGCAAATGTTCCGTATGGGCAGGTGAATGTGGTCTTTTCTTGATCCAGCGGATCAATGGGGATCTGAAAGTAACCCGAGAAACCATCAAGGAAACAATAGTATTCGTTCCCTGCTAATCTCTCAAGCATCTGATCCATGAAGGGTAGAGGAAAATGGTCTTTACGGGTGGCTTCGTTTAACTTGTGATAGTCAATGCACACACGCCATCCCGTAACCAATCGAGTTGGAATTAACTCGTTTTCTTCATTTGTGACAACAGTTATGCCACCCATTTTAGGAACGCAATGAATTGGGCTAACCCAAGGACTATCAGAGATCGGGTAAATTAAACCGGCATCAAGAAGTTTGAGAACCTCTTGTTTGATAACCTCATGAATCTTAGGATTCACCCTTCTCTGATGTTGGACTGCTGGTTTGAAGTCATCCTCCATTAAGATTTTGTGAGTACAAAACTCAGGGTTGATACCCTTAATGTCGGAGAGTTTCCAAGCAATTGCTTGCTTGTGTGACTTCAAGACCTTTATGAGAGTAGTCTTCTCCTCCTCAGTTAAGTCTTTAGCAATTATGACGGGTAATTTATCATCACCCTCCAAGAATGCATACTCGAGATGAGGAGGTAGGTCCTTAAGTTCGACCTCGGGAAATTCTTCAGTAGAAGTTTGTACTGATTTGATTTCCTCAATCGTGATCTCTTTCGGAGGGAGTGAAGGTAATGGATCTTCATTTAACAATTGCTCCAGATAAAGGATATCTCCCTCCGAATCATAAACACCATCAATTCCAGGCGGAATTGATTCATCAGTAGCAAGAAATTCATCGATCTCTTCCAGAAGGAAGTCACCTCCCTCAAACGGAGTGAGAGAGGGGGAAGAGTCGGCAATGATTGGTTTGGAAGATGTGGTGGAATCCCCACTCACAGAATTATGAAGATAACCAAGAAACTCTTGAGAATACTCCTCTGAAGCAATATCAATTAAATCGACTCGATTAACTGATTCAGTATCATAATTTGAGGAGTACCTCGAAGTTTGATCAAGGTTAAAGGTAACAGCTTCATTACCCACACGTAACGTGATTTCTTGCTCAAATACATCAATAAGAGCACGGCCCGTTCTCAGAAATCCTCTTCCAACAATGAGGGGAACTCGAGGATCGGCATCGAAATCAACAACCACGAAGTCAACTGGAAAATGGAACTTTCCTACTTTCACAAATACATCCTCGGCAATGCCAAGAGGACGCTGATATAGAACGATCTGCAAGCTCAAGAGTCATGCAGGTAGGAATAAGTTCTGGAAGAGAAAGTTTCTTCCAAACTGAATAAGGCATCAGATTGATGCTTGCACCAAGATAGGCAAGGGCAAAGCATTCAATCATCCCTGGAAAAACACAAGGAAGAAGAAATTTTCCAGGATCTCCTAGCTTCTCGGGAAGCTTCTTTAACAGAACTGCTGAGCAGTTCTCGTTTAAAGGAGTTTTAGCCATTTCAAACAGTTTTTCCTTATTTCTTAACATGTGTTTGAGAGTTGATGCAAACTTGGGCATCAGCATGATAGCATCCGCAAAGCTTATGTCAAAATGAAGTTCTTGGAAAATTTGAAATTTTTTTCCATTTGATGACTGGCCTTTTCGCGGAGCTTTTGCTCATTTAGACGTGATGGGTAAGGAATAGAAGTTTTGGATTTGGGGTCACCAACTGGAGGTTCAAAAACAACTCCAGGTTTGGTTTTGGGTTTCGGGATAACCTGAGGATGGACATGTGCAGTACTTTGTGAGCTAGTATGTTGCACTTGGTCCTTTGTCGCCTCAGGTTCGCTTTCCACTACCTTCGGGAGAGAAGAAGAAGAGGTAGTAGGAATAGCGGGTCCATCATATGAAGCACCACTTCTGGTTGTGATCGCCTTTGCATCGCCCCTCGGATTAGCGATCGTGTTGCTAGGTAAAGTACCTGAGCCCGAGGGTCGATCATTTTAAGACTTCTTAATGTCGAAATCGGCTAACCAACAACCTATTCATTTCCTCTTGGGATTTCATGAATTGCTTCAACAACTCATCTGATGATGGTCCAGTTAGAACAATGGCTTGATTTTGCCAGGAAAATTCGGCCCTTATTGTTTGGATTAGGGCCTTGATTTTGGAAATTTCCTTGATTATTAGCATGAAAATACCCTGGGTTGAAATTTCCCTGACCTTGGTTTCTATTAAAATTTCCTTGGTTTTGGAAATTTTGACTTTGATTTTGAAAACCGTTATTTTGACTGAAATTACCTTGGTTTTGAAAACCTTGGTTTGGTCTATTCTGATTTTGATTACGGTTTTGGTTGAAACCGGGTGGTCCAGGGTAGTGGTTAGGACGGTGGTTCGGGTCTATAGGAGCACGATATTGGTTGCCTCCTTGATTAGAAATCCCGCCCACAACATTAGCTTCAAAAGGGTTACCATCGGTGGCCATACAGTTGTAATAAGCATGGGGGCCACCACAAGTAACACAGACTTCCACTTTCTTAACTTCAGCATGAGGTGAAGTTTGTGGAAAAGAGACTTTCTTTTGGTTGGAGAGAACCAAAGCTTGAATAGCTTCCGTGAGTTTGTCAATCTTAGCATTGGTGCTAGATTGACTCATGCGATGAAGAAGGACCAACACTGACTTGGGAAACAACCGGCTTGCTTCGTGCAGTGCGGACTTTAGACTTGTTTTCAATGATCGCTAAAGCTTCTTTGACAGTTTTGCTTAAGAAATTTCCTCCAGCGGAGGAATTGAGAGAATCTTGATCAGATTGACTCACTCCATTATAGAAAGTATCGAGTTGCATTAACTCGGAGAAACCGTGGTGAGGACATTTGCGGAGCAATTCCTTAAAACGATCCCACGATTCACTGAAGGATTCATCAAACTTTTGTGTGAACTTGATGATTTCGTTTTTAAGACTCGTGGTCTTGGAAGGTGGATAGAACTCATTCACAAATTTCTTCACCAGGTCTTCCCATGTCTCAATTGATTGAGGGGGTTGTTTTTCAAGCCAAATTCGGGCTTGTCCCTCAAGAGAAAATGGGAACAGAAGAAGCTTAACAGCATCAGTAGGGACATTTTTGTATTTGATGGTAGATGCAATCTTGTTAAACCATCGAATATGAGCATGAGGATCATCCCGCTCAAAACCATAGAATTGACTTGAGGTTACAAGATTCAGTAACCCGGTTTTGAGCTCAAAATTTTCAGCCACAATGGCTGGGATAACAATAGCATATCCATACCCGTCGATGGGTGCCTGGAGAAGCTCACACATAGGACGTTCTTCCGCCATGATAGCGAAGTAGTGTGAGCAGCGGATCGATCTCGATCCGACGATGGAGCGAAAGTCTACGGACACGCCTTCTTGGAATCTTGACAAGCTCACGAAATGAGCTTACAGACCTAGAAAGCGAGTGCGCATACACTAGAGTTAACTCTAAGAGATCTCAGAGTTAAGGAGAGGAATAGGAATTATGAAAATGAATTATGAAAATGGGGTAAGAAGAATCTTTTTGGGTTTTCTGGTTTTAACAAGTAGATATAACAACAAATCCAATTAAAACAAAATCGAGGCAAAACAATAGTGAACTTAAACCAATAATCACAAGATGAGTGGCTTCTTTAAAAAGGTACACCACTCACAAGGACACAAAGGCAAGTTTTAATCTTTGGTTCGGGAACTTATTATGGTCGTACCCCCAGTTAGGTAGTACACTGCCTTGGTTTGCGGTGGTAATCTTTTATGTTGTTATTATTAAACAAAGAAATCGACAAATCTTTTTGTATTTTTATCTTTGATACATATATAGAAACAAAAGGAAAATATTTTTGTGTTTTATACGTTTTTGGATGTTTTTGGGTTTTTGGATTTTTTATAAGAAAATATGGATATATATATATATATATAGATAGATGGATGGTATGAACAAAGAGTGAATATTCAAACTACTAATCTGCTAGACGAAGATAATCAGGACTCCCGGCGGCGAAATTTGATTCGTCCGAACCGTCAAGTTTTGTCACAAGCGACCACTTGTGAATGGTCAACCGTAACAAACTTCAAAATCGGAACCAAATGCAATGAAGATCAGGAGAGTATAGTGTTTCCCCAGGTCGTTATGTCCCAACGAGCTGTGCGAAAATAGTCAAACGAATAGTGATCGAGAGGATTTGAACGGAAAAGGATTGTGATTATAGCTACGAAGAAAGTCTATAAATTACAGAGGCTTAAATGCAAATTAAAGAAAATTAAAAAGATAAAAAAAATATTAAATAAACGCTATCACTATTTGCAAAATGATGTTTCTGATTTTTCTTTATAAATTTTAATTTAAAACTACGTGACGTACAATAGAAAATGTAAAACTTGAACAATATAAATCCTAAAAATATGAAAATGACATTTTTACAAACCTAATGATAAAAGAAAATTTTTAGAAAAATAAAATTATTTTTAAAACTATTTATCTAATTATTATTTATTAAAACTATTTTAGCTATTTAATAATAACCTAAAATACAAGAAAATATGAAATAAAGCTAGAAAAATGAAATTGTGACTTGGAAAAATCTAAAATAACAAAAGAGAATTTTCAAAACTATTTCTGTATTTTTCTGATTATTTTTGTATTTTCTATGAATTAAAAACTATTAAAAACTGATTAAATTTCTTAAAAATACAAATTTAACTAAGAAAAATCTGGAAAAATATTTTTTTGACTTTTTATATTTATCTTAACCTAGGAAAAATGAAAAATTATTTTTTTGAAACTTTTCTGATTTAATTGTATTAAATGCTAATTAAAAAGACTTAAAAACTGTTTTAAATCAAGAAAAAAACCAAACAGTACTGGAAAAATCTGAAAAATTCAAGATAAGTCTAAAATAATACTATGAATCTAGTAAAAATATAAAAACAGAGGCTTGTGTGCAAGAAAATGAAACTGCAATGTAAGGAGCTTGTAAATAAGCACTTATATTAAGCAAATGAAAACCAAAGACCTCCTACTGATTACAGAAGCTATATTATGCTAAAAGTACTCAAAAGAAACTTATAACAACTATCTTAAACCTCTGAATTGCACCTACAGATTTGATTAGTTGAGCTTATGTGCTAAAACAGTTTTGAGGTGCTCACTTGGAGCCTAAGAACAAGCTACCAAATAAGCTAGAAATCTAAAACCAGACAAAGGATCCTATACTAGACCTGGCTAACTACTTATGAACCAAATTAGAGCCCTGGACAAGCTCTTATGAGCTCTGTGCAAGCCTGCACAAAACCTTGCACACTCGTTATCTGAGTTTGTGCACAAGGGAAATAAGACCCAATTGACAAGCTCATTTGGAGCTTTTAAAAAATTGACAAAATTCTACAAAAATGATAATAAGAAAATAGACCAGTAGAAGTTTTTAAACCTACAATTTCTTTTGATTTGGCTCAGAAATGAATCCAAGAAAAATCACCCTAGTTTGGTGAAAACTGGATTTTTCAATATTTGACTTTTAAAACAGTTTTGATGTTTTGACTTTGATGAACTTTGAGACCAATTTGTGGACTGATCTTGATGTTAAATGATGAAATGAAGCTAATGCAAGCTATGCCTATGATTTCTAAACATAAAACAAGTCTTTGATTTTCCAAAATTTCAACAGTTAAGCTAGTTATGACAGATTAATGTGATTTTGACTTTTGTGGTATGCAGGTGCAATATTAAGACAGATATGAGTGTAAATGAGCTAAACAAGCCTAGATCAACAAATCTTACCCACTGAACAAGCCTCAAACACAGGTAATCCCTATGATCCAAACACCATTTTTATGACGATTTGCAAGTAAACCGAGCTAACTACTTGCACTAGCTTGTTTTCTTGATCAAACTGAGTCTAACTACTCTAATTACCATTAAATAAACAAGTCTAAACTATTGGTAACCACAGATACATATACAAGCACAATATGCAAAATGGATTGAAAATGGAAAGTGAAATACAAACTCATAGGTGTCCAGCTTGTTTTGCAAGCTAAAACCAGAACCAATCCTACTCTAACCTAGTCTATTTCAACCCATCCAATGCTGCATCACCCCAAATTCCATTTTATCACCAAATGAACCCAGTTTGACTTTCGTTGACCAAAATCCAAAGTTGCTTGAAACTTGATTTTAAGCTAACCAAAAGCTATAAGGAGCTTTAATAAGCTTATTTGAGCTTAGAAATAAGCTATTTGAAACTTTAACATCAGAGTTTGAAATTGAAATTTGCAACAGTGAGCTTGAAACTTGAAACTTATATAAAAACTTGGAGTTACTATTTAAAAACACATTACAATGATAGTAATACTTGAATTTGGTACAATGAAACAAAAGATTACAACTTCTACACTTTAACTAAAAATTTTATATTAAAACGACATAAGTGAAATTTAAAAAACTAAAATCTGCCCTTTCTCTTGCTTCTTCTTCTTCCTTTTATACACCAAAAGTCTTCTCTCACCTCTCTGATCAATTCCCACTTTATTTTTTTGACCATTGGATGGCTTGAGCTCTTTTTAGCCATTGATTCGGTTTTGGCGCCAAAAATGGTTTTGCCAGTTGGACTGATAACTTGTGATAGTGGAAGGAGCATTGAATGCATCTTGGCTTGGGGTGAGGTGGAGTGATAAGGGTGGGTGTGATGATGATGGAGTGTGGGCAGGAGTTGCAGGCAAGGTGTGATGATGGAGTGGGAAGGGAAACCCGTGAGGGCGGGAGTGGTTAAGTCAAATGGGGTTTGACTGGGTATATTAAAAGGGAAGGGTCAAAAGGATAATGGCAGGGGGTCACAAGGGAAAATGGCAGGGGTCCAATTGGCTTTGACAAGGTGCAAAGGTGCAAAGGTTTAAGGTTTAATATCAAGGACCTTTTGTGTAATTTCTGAAAAATGGAGGACCAATTCTGCCATTTTGCAAAGTTGTTTCAAGGGACCACAATTGACAAGTTTCCATAATACAAGGACCAAAATAGATTTTTTTTCAAATTTCCAAGGACTATTTTTGCCAATTTTTAAACTCAAAGGACTAAACTTGCAATTTCTCAAAACTTTTCACCAAAGGATTAAATATGACAATATATGATTTCAAAAGGGCCTTTGGTGACTTTTCTTTTGAAATAAGTGCTCAGGGACTATTTCTGACAACTTTTGAAACTTGGGGGACTGAAACTGCCAATTATGTAAACTTAGCTCATTTTTCATCTGATTTTAAACATTTTGCATCTGAAACATATAAAATATAATTTTGAGATATTTTCAGTATTTTGATGCATTTCTGAGCGTTTTTAGATGTTTTGCAGTTCAGATTTGACCAAAAATGATGAGTATTTACACACTCATCAGGAACCTAAACGTGGTAGACTCCTAACTAGATATTCTATTCCCCGGCAGCGGCGCCAAAAACTTGATACACGTACAACGCGCGTTCGGGGTCAAAGGAAACTTCCTTTTCTTCGAGCAAGTTTTTCAACAACCTAGGCAGTGAACCTAATCCTTGTAGTGTAGTATTAGGGTAAGTTTTGGTATTGATATCGTTCTCTAGGGGAATAGGAATGCTAGTGAGAAATTACTACACTAAGGTTGGGGTTGAGGAAGATTATTTTTTATCTTTATTATATTTTTTTGAAAATTGAAAATATGAATCTTGGGGTATTGGATTTGGGGGGTGGTATTTCTATCGATTACTCTACTATCATCTATTCTAATTAACTAAGCTAAGGGGTAGTCTATGTCTAATTGATGTATGCTCGTATGATGATTAAAGATATGTTTACCGATATGCTATTACTCCCTAGTTATCTCCTATTGATGGTTGAATTGTCACGTCCTTATTTTTAACGCGATGTGTCTTCTAAGGTCGTAGGGTATGTTTTCTTCCCTAACTCTTTGAGACTACCTTAAGGTTATTGCCTACAAAATCTCTAGGATTCATAAACTAACTCTAAGTTTATCTTTGGATTTTTAGTCTACAACAACTCTAGGCGATTATAAACTAATGTTCACAAAGATTACTCAAGCATTAAAAACACAACGATGACCTATTGCAATCCTAGGCCTATTACAATTAAGATAAGATACAACAAATCAATATTCAGTACCTAGGTTTCATAGATCTAAGCAAACACACAAGTAAATTAGCCAGACATGGTGAACATGCAAGTATACACACATACAATTGAAGACATAATTAAATCAATGAAGTAAATTTCTTATCTTGTTGTAAAATAGGGTATGAGAACCCTAAGATACTGCCCAAGACAGCGAAAAATCGTTATTAGGTTTTACTCCACAAAACTACCTCTCCAAAAGTCTGAAAATTCGAATTCTATATATAGAGTTACAACTGCGACGGCGTCACTCTTTAATTGTGACGCCGTCGGATCGCCGCCATTAGGGTTTCGTCTTGACCACGTCAACTTTGTGACGGCGTCACCTTGTGGTTGTGACGCCGTCGGCTTCATCTTCTGACGCCGTCGGAATATGAATCTAGGCCGTCTGAGTTGTGACGCCCTACTCTTTAAAGCCCGCCGTCGGTACAAAATAGCAATTCGCTACTGAGCCGTCACAACTTTGGAGCATGTTGCGACGGCGTCGCCCTCTGACTGTGACGCTGTCACCTTCAATTCCAGCAGCTTGAGTGTCTCGATCTTGACTTTGGCCATTTTCTTCACATATTCACGCCTTTTCGTCAAAATAAGTGTCATTCCAGTAATTTGCCTTCAAGAGACCTAAAAAGTGAAGAGGAACGAAATTAAACAGTAACGGATATAAAAGTGGTCGATTAAGGGCTTAAATGACCCCTCAAAAGTGTACCTTTTAAATCCTTATCAAATGTCTTGATTCCATACACCTTGGTCGGGTGAATCAGCCACCCTAATCCCGTTGAGGGACAGTTTGCATTACATTGAATGTTCAATTAATGACCCACATCTTCAAGACTCGATTCTTGAAAGGAATCTCCTTAGTGGGATTTCCAGCACTTACAAGTTTGAACATCGAGGGTGTTAACAGCATAGTGTGAAAACACATCTCTAATTCTTACAATGGTTGTTCCTGAACTAGAGGACCTCAAGTAGGCTAACACGATATACCGAAGTATATCTATAGTTCAGGTGAGTCACTGAGGTACACCGAAGCATCACCTCACGACTGTAGACCGTTTGAGACACACTAAGCGTAACCCACAAGGAGTTACCAAAGTGACCTGCTGTCAGGGCTGTTTGATGTTGAACCTGGCAGGAGTTTCCATTCAATCACTAAGGATCACAATTGTGAGTCCCCTCATAAATGTTCTCGGCAGATTGGTAAGATCTGCAAAGGACTCTAGAATGTGTCACTTGTGTTCATTTGTTGAACAACAAGTGATGAAGGAACAAGTATTCCTAAGAGATCTTTTGATGAATCTCATGGCTCTAGACTCGATTAGTGCGCTTTGGTTTTCCTAAGCGGAGACTAGGGAGAGGGTCTCCTTCTTCAATACCAACAATCTCTAAGAGAAAGTCGATAGATTACGTAGGGTTTCCTGTGAGAATGAAACAAGTTTTTTTGATAAAACTTGAGTGGCTTAGAAGGTTTAGTGCATTGCGTCACTGGGTCCATGACGACTTTGTCTTCAATACCGGTGTCACCTTGTGACAACCAGTAGCATATGAGTTGACCCCAGTGTCTGCCCTAAGTTGAATCATATGGAAGGCTATTTCTTTTCACCCTTTTCTTTAACTTCTCTTTTTAATTCTTCAACTCCTTCTTTCTCCGTTTCTCATTTTCTCCCTTTCAATCATACCTAAGGACTTCTAATTACTAACTATTGGTGGTGTCCTTGGGTAGATCCCTCCGGATCTGGCGGATCATAGGACGTTTATACCCAAACTTAGTCACCTTATAACTCCATGACTATCCTATGTTGCCATGAAACCATTTGCTTGGAAATCTCTCAAAGTGTTTATGAATGAAAACATGTTTGAAACACTCCGAGAGTTTTGTATTTTCAGAAATACTCCCCCTCCACATGTGCTTATGAGTTTTGACAGAAATCTGCACATTGAAGGTAGAGCGCGCACTTTTTGAATTGATCGACTCAAGATAGAAAATTCGCCGTGAGACACGGTTACATTGTATAGTTAAAGAGATCCATTGTCAGCTTTTACGTGACAACTAGCTCTTATAACTACCTTGAAGATGTGAAAAAACCTTGAAAAGGTTGTCAAAACCGCCAAAGTTCATATCTATCAAGAGTTTCTTGAATTGGTATGATCTACTAAGACAAGTCTTTTCGATTTGTGACATTTCAGAGTTCGTCAATTCGTGAGTTAAGTCTTTGCACACTGAGATTTCATTTACTTTTCAACATATTTTAATCAGGTATTTTTCTCCCCCTCAAAAATGGCATATTGTTGTTATTTTTGATGAAATACTGATTTAAAATATAACCATTCTGAGTTTTACGGGAAGATTTCCACAAAGAACTTTTGATTTGAACAATTTGTTTGCAAATACTCACCCACAACAGGTAGAATTAACTTTTGAGGTTTTGGAAAACACGAGAGGGAATACTTGTTCTTTTGAGCAAAATTATGAAAATATTGAAAATTTGATTAATTTTACTCAAAATTAAGAAGCTTTCGCTCCTTTTATAAGGATTGTAACACTGAAGCGTACCACAAGGTCCTTTCTAGACAAGTTCGGGTTGTACACTGCTATTTATGCATAAACCATGATGAATATAAATTAATAAATCCAACAATCAAAATCACAATCAAGGATGTTAAGAGTACCCAATGTTAAGAGTACTCAATGATTACAAAATCACAATCAAGGACGTTGGTATGTCTGAATTGAGAAGCTTGGTCTTCCTCCCACATAGGTTTCCAACCTTCGCATCTGGTCCTGATGAATCAACATTTCATAAATCCTAGTTATAAATCGATGAACCTCCTTGCGATCCTTAGAATTCCATCTCTTCGGCTGAACCATACCCATCTCAATGTCCTTCAAATGATACGCCAATCCATCTCGAACCATCTTCATGTGGGCGTCACAGAACTTGTGAATTTCATCGAAGGCCATGAAACACGTATGATGATTCTCACTTCGGTAGACGATCCCAAACTTTGGTTTATGTAATATTTTGTACTGAGGTTCTTGATTGAGTTCGTTGAAGTGTAGAAGTGGTGCGGTGAGATTGAGTTATTTCTGGTAAGATTCGACTCCAAGTTGTAAATCTTCAACACGCTCTTGAATAATTTTGCTGCGGATGAAAACGAGAAGTGCAGTAATGTAATTGATCTAGATCTCTGTTGAGAACTGACGCATCCTTCCTTGTACCTTTAGGAGATACATATCTTCAATGTCGTTGAGCGACAAATCCGGAAAGTCAGCTTCGGAGAAATCATACTCTTTTTCATCTTTTCTTTTGACGACTATCTTGGACAAGAAGGAGTAATCCCACTTGGTAGCCAATTTAACCGAGATGACAGCAACTATTCTCTGGTCATGCTTCACGTCCTTGTTCGACTTGCCAACTCTGCAGCTTCTATAGTAAAGCCTTCTCCTTTCAGACCAGTGATGAATTCCAAAATTTCCATCTATGTCGTACTCCACAACCTTGTCGATGAACAAGTTTGTGGCATCTTCTTCAATGGCTTTGTTGTTGCAGAATGAGGCAGCTGGTATGTTGAACGTCAGAGATGTAGCATACTTTTTACTAACACTACTTTTGTGTTGAAGAAATTCCAAGTCGTTGTTGAAGAATAAATGAAATGGGATCTTTGGTTGTTCTGTTTTTCGATCGTTGGTAGTGGTTTGGTCCAATCTATGTAGTAGGTTCATTGTCCTTTCTCGTGTAGTCGACGTTGGACTCCGGGTTGAGCCAGTCTATATTGTTGGACATTGCACGGGCAATGTTGTCCAAATGATATTCTAGCTCAATTGTATTGCCGGATCTTTCTTTGAGTAGATGGAATGCGTCATTCTTGATCCGATGGAGTTCGCTTTTAGTCATCTTCTTTATCTTGAATTCATCTTTAAGGATTTGAACTTGCTCTAGAGTTCTAGCATCTACCAGCTTTTGACCTTCTTCTAGGCGTGGTTGTGCCTCAACCATGTTGTTAAACCATTCAAACTGCTCTGAAGTATCGTCATCTAACCAGGAGACGACTGAAGGTTTCTTCTTCTTCTGTCTGGAGGATGATTCTGGTCTTGTTGATGGATGTGGCGTTGGTTGATGTTGGGGCTCTGGAATATCATGATCCTCACCACCAGTGTATGTGAAGTAATCACCGGTTTTCTGCTGAGGTAGTGTGGATTCTGTGTCCCTTGGTTGTTCAAATGGTGGTTGTTGTGTAGCTTGTTATGAGGGGGTGGTGGTTGTCTTAGGAGGTGGTGGTGGCATGGATGATGACGACTCACCGGTCTTCTTTTGTCTTTTGGCGTTTGGATCCTCATCCTTGTCGTCATCATTTCTTGGTCATTTGTCTTGCCCCGCGTCTTCTTTACAAGATGTCTTGAGTTGTCGCTCGAGAAGAATATCATAAAGTTTTACATCATCCTGGGTGAAAGATGGAGCTCTGGCAGCCATTTTCGTCACCAATTCTGCAATTAATTCATCTTCGTAGACAACTGGGGGCTTGACTGGTTTTGTTTGCATGACCACTGGTGTTGTAGTTATGACCTGCTGAACCATGGTTTTAACCATTGGTTGGAGTTGCTTCTTGAACATTTCTCTGGTGACTCCAGGAACTGTGTCAAGGAGAAATGTATGAGTGTAGTTCCTGATTTCTTCATTTATTTCACCTTGAACATCTCGAGATAGGAACTCCTGAATCTGTTCTCTTTTTCCTTGAAACGTGTCCATCTGTGTCGTAAGATCTGTGACCACGTCGGCCAGTAAATTCAATCGTGATTCAAGAAGGTTTTGTTTTCTGGTTCGTGAATGGTGCACAGCTTTCTGAATCTTAGCTTTGACACGAGACGTCCACGTGTCAGCCTTTTTCTTGACCGATTTTGATGTCGACTTAGTTGTTTCTTTGGTTGGAGGTGGTGATGAGTGAGAAGATGATTCTGGTTTGGAAGTGTCAAGAGGTGTTTCCGAAGATTGCTGAGGCTTATGTGTAGGATTATCAACTATGTAGTTGTCCGTTTCCTTTTCTAACCTTTCTTTTGCAGCTCTAGCAGCTTCTTCTTCAGCCTTTTTCTGCTTCAATTGCTCTTCAGCTGCCAAAACATCATCATTTGTGACTCTTTCATCCTTTTCATGTTCGTCATTTCGAGTGTCTAACATCTCTTCATCATCACCTTGCTCTTCTTCTTCTACTGGTTGATCTTCCTGAATGGCAGGTTTGGTGATGTCTTCCATGCCCTTACCGGGTTAATTAACAGGATCGGTATGGAGTTGAGAGACATTAACGGGTTCTGTTGAGAGTGGAGCACCACCGCTAGAACCACCTGGCCCTTCGGGTTGATTAACCGAGAAGGCAGCTGCTGCTTGTTCTTTTCTTTGCTGTGTAAGAGACTTTTGAAGTTGTTTTTCTTCTTTCTTCGGGTCATACTCCCAGTCCGATTCTTCTTGTTCTTCTACTTTAAAAGGTTTCTTCCCTTTGTCAGATTTGTTGCCTTCATCAGGAGATTCGTAAGCATCAATGTCCTGGTCAAGTTTTTCATAAGTAGGACTTTCAAGCTTGTCCTCTTTCTCCTTCTCAATAATTGAGTCATTAGCACGAGCCTCACTGTAGACAACAACTTCATCTGACTTTGTTTCTGAATCTTCATCATGTAGTGATGTAGGTTTAGGTGCAGGTTCAGGCTTGACAATATTGGCGGGAACTCTCCTCTTAATCGTTCTGCTTGTTTTCTTAGACTTAGTCTTTGTTGGAATCACTCCTAAACCTTAATTCAAGTGTTAGTAATTAATGTGTAATAGTTAGCTTAATATGGCCTTTATGTTAGTAATTAACCTTAGGCTTATGTAGAAGGCCCATAAGCCTAGGCCAAGTCCAATAAGGAAAAGGATGGGAACTAGGAGTGTTGCCCTAGCTTCCCTAGTATAAAACCTCATGTAAACCCTCACTTGAGGGTT
Organism: Chrysanthemum makinoi; assembly: GCA_910596185.1. Taxonomy (NCBI): domain Eukaryota; kingdom Viridiplantae; phylum Streptophyta; class Magnoliopsida; order Asterales; family Asteraceae; genus Chrysanthemum; species Chrysanthemum makinoi. Next base: position 264,694,425 of record OU343224.1, read on the forward strand.
GGTTGTTCAATTTATTCTCTCCTTTACACTCTACGCATAACCGTCCTTAGTATATCGTGTGTGTGGGTTTGTTTATTGTTCATGTAGGACCTTACTTTTATCAACCTTATCACAAACCCACTTAACAAACACAAGTATGCGTATAAGTGAAAGAAATAAGGATGGAAAGATGAGAAAGATGGTGACTTGATATATGAAACCGTGTATGTGAAGATAAGATGAAAACAAGAGAGATGTTTTATTTCAAAGGAAAAACACACACACACACATTCAAGCACACACCTCAAATGACTCATTTGAGGTGTATATATACTACCTTACAACTTACCCTAATGGGCTTGGCATGGGCCACGACTTGGACTTGGATTGGGCTTGGGATACATAAGCTTATAAATGGCTAGCATAACTTATCTTTTAACCAATTAGCTTAGCCCAATCCACGAGCCCGTTGACTATTCTATCACGATATCTAACACACATTACAAAGTTCCTAAACGTGAATGACCATCACTTCTAATATAAACTATTAAGGCTAACAATCTCCCCCTAAGGGGTGGTCATTCAAATGATGCTCCACTTGATTAGGTCTTTACTTTTCTCGAGCTTGAACTTTGTGTGTAGATATAGAATAGTCTTGATTCTTTGTTCCTTCATGCTTTGTGATCAGATAATGTGGTATTCTGCCGTTGTCAACTTCGTTGGTTTGGTGTCTCCACGTCATTCTCCACCATGCTCACACTTCTATTTGACTTTGAAGTTCCGATGATGTAGTTCTCGAGTCTTTAAACTTTGTAGATTCTTTGACATTGACGAAGAATCATCTTTAACTTTGTGTAGCCTTTGATTATGATGAGAACTTTCATGTGTTGTTGGTATGGGCATGTGGTGAATCTGCACGATCAATCCGCTCCGGAGCTTCCATAAGAAGAAAACATAAAACAGGTTAGTAATAAGCAGATTCCGGTACTTATAAGTTTGAATTTCGAGGGTGTTAACAACATAGTGTGAAAACACGTCTCTGATTCTCACAAGGGCCGTTCTAACTGAGCTGAGTCCCACAAGTGAGATAACGCGATATACCGAAGTACATCTAAAGTTCGAGATGAGTCGCCGAGGTACACGAAGCATCACCTCACGACTGTAGACCGTTTGAGACACACTAAGCGTAATCCACGGGGAGTTACGAAGTGACCTCTTTGTCAGGGGCTTGATGTTGATCCTGGCAGGAGTTTCCATTCAATCATGAAGATCACGATGTGAAACTTCTCATAAATGTTACGGCAGTGCTAAGATCTGCGTAGGACTCTAGAATATATCACTTGTGTCCTTAATGATGAACAACAAGCGATGTCATGTCAAGTGTTCCTATGAGATCTTTTGATGAATCTCGTGGCTCTAGACTCAATAAGTGCATTTTGGTTTTCTGGCGGAGACTAGGGAGAGGGTCTCCTTCTTCCATACCAACGATCTCTAAGAGAAAGTCGATAGATTATGTAAGGTTCCCAGTGAGAAAGAAGCAAATCCTTTTGAGAGGAATTGAGTGGCTAGAAAGTTTAGTGCAGTGCGTCCTGGGTCCATGACGTCTTTGTCTTCAATACCAGAGTCATCTAGTGACAACCAGTAGGATATGTATTGAACCCGGTTTCTGCCCTACGGTTGAATATGGAGGGCTATTTCTTTTCACCCTTTCATTACATTTCTTTTTAATTCTTCAACCCCTTCTTTCTCCTTTCTCACATTACTCCTTTTTTCAATCATTCCTAAGGACTTCTAATACTAACTATTTGTGATGTCCTTGGGTAGATCCCTCCAGCTCTGGCGGATCATAGGGACAATTTCCTATCCTTAGTCACCTTATAACTCCATGATGTCCCATGTTGCCATAAAACCAATTTTTTGAAAATCTCTCAAAGTGTTTATGATAGAAAACATGTTTGAAACACTCCGAGAGTTTTATATTTTCAGAAACACTCCCCTTCACATGTGCTTATGAGTTTTAACAAAAATATGCACATCGAGGGTAGAGTTTGCACTTTTTGTATTGATCGGCTTATGATAGACAATTCCCCACGAGACAGTTCACGTTGCCTAGTTAAAGAGTTCCATTGTCAGTTTTTAGGTGAGAACTAGCTCTAATAACTAACTTGAAGTTGTAAACACTCCTTGAAAAGGAGGTTAGACCCATGAAGGTGCATATCTATCACAAGTTTCTCGAGATGGTACATTTACTGACTTTGATTCCTGTCAATTCATTGGTTCTGTCGAGTCGAGCTCATTTTGAGATTCAAACAAACGATCATTAAAACTTTTTGATCACATTTTAATCACGTCTCCTCCCCCTCAAAAATAGCAAATTCGTGATATTTTTATATTAACAGATTAAAAACATTTATAGAATCTTTGGGGAGACAAACGGATTAGATTTAAGCATGAATTTGGAACATTTTAGTTTTATACTCCCCCTTTAATAAAGCATAATCAATTAAAGGGTTTTCGAGGGAGTTATCTTGAGCACAAAATATTTGAAAGATTTTGAAAATATTTTTGAACAATCTTGAAAAGGTGCTCAAGATGATGATGACTTCTCACCATTTTTAAATGTAGTGCACTGAAGCGTACACTAGTCATCATTTTAAAAATAATCACGAGTTTTGTAGTGCTCACCATTTTAAAAATGATGATGACTTCTCACCATTTTTAAATGGCGTACACTAGTCATCATTTTAAAAATGATGATGACTTCTCACCATTTTTAAATGTAGTGCTCAAGATGATGATGACTTCTCACCATTCTATAAAAGCACGAGTTTTGATTTTAAAAAATAATCAAAAGTCATCATTTTGGTCCGGGTTTCGTACTGAAGTATACGAAAGCCATTTTATGAAGAAATTTTGAGAAACGACATGTTTTAGAAAACAAATAAAGAACTCTCGCTCAAGCATCTGTACATACCCGTATCATTGTTGAATGACACTTCTAGAAACGTCTGAGAATATCGATTATCTGAGAGACATGCGTGAGAAGAATATTTTTGGATTTTTGATTTTATATTGTTTTTGTATTTTTGAAAAAAATTATATTTTTATATTTTTCTTTTGTTGGTTTTTCAAATTTTGTATTTTGTTTTTTCAAAAATATTACAATGAGAAGCTTTTGGAAAATCATTTTCAAGAAGATTCGAGAAGACGTTCTAACTCCTCAGGGGTTAGGCATTCGCATTCAATTCGTCGAACTAAATAGTCAAACCTTTCTTTTGGAAGGGCTTTAGTTAATAGATCGGCGAGTTGGTAATCTGTCTTCACGAAGAATAATTCAACAGTACCATTTCGACGTACTCTTTGATGAAGTGGTAGCGGACACGGATATGCTTAGTCTTTGAGTGATGAACAAGATTTCATGATATTGCTATGGCACTTTTCGAGTCACAATACATAGGTATTTTATCGAAAGTAAAGCCATAGTCTGTGAGTTGTGTTCTCATCCATAGAACTTGAGCACAACACGCAGATAGAGACACATACTCAGCTCCAGCGGTTGAAAGTGCAGTGCAATCTTGTTTCTTTGAAGACCAGCTTACTAACTTTTCACCCAAAAATTGTGCTCATCCGGATGTACTTTTTGTGTAACTTGATCACCTGCGTGGTCTGCATCTGAAAAGGCAATTAGATCAAATTCGGATTCCTTCGGATACCAAAGACCCTTGTGAATGGATGTCTTCAGGTACCGAAAGATCCGTTTAACCTCTTTGAGGTGCAGTTCGGTAGGCTTTGCCCGAAACCGTGCTAATAAGCAAACAACAAAATGAATATCTGGTCGACTAGCAGTGAGGTACATAAGAGAACCAATCATGCTCGATATTTCTTGGATCAATAGGTTTCCCAAACAAATCGGCTCAAATTTTTGGTGAAGTTACCATTGGTGTTCCGACCGAGTCACAATTATCCACACCATGATTTTTCAAAATCTCAGTTGTATATTTAGATTGATTTATAAGAATTCCACTAGGGGACTGATGTATTTGTAAACCAAGAAATTTTTTTTGTTCCCCCATCATTAACATTTCAAAACTGCTTTTCATGAGATTTTCAAAATGTTTTGAAAGATTCGGATTAGTGGACCCAAAGATGATGTCGTCCACATAAATCTGAACAATCAAAATGTCGTTTTGCATTTTTGTGTAAACAAGGTAGGATCAATCTGTTCCTTTGGTGAAATTGTTTTGGATAAGGAAAGAGGACAGTTCGTCATACCACGCTCTCGAGCTTGTTTCAATCCATAGATTGCCTTTTTGAGTTTGTAGAGCGTAGTCGGATGTTCCATGTCGATGAAGCCTTCTGGCTGACTCACGTACACTTCTTCTTTCCGAGTTCCATTCAAGAACGCGGTCTTAATGTCCATCTGATAAACCGTGATGTTTTTGTGAGCGGCGTAGGCTAAGAAAATTCTGACTGCTTCTAGTCTAGCTACCGGCGCGAATGACTCTTCAAAGTCTATCCCTTCCTCTTGTCTATATCCTTTGGCCACAAGGCGAGCTTTGTTGCGAATTACAGTCATCTCTTCATCCCATTTGTTCTTCCATAACCATTTGAGATCAATGACGCGAATGTCAATTGGTCTTGGAACCATATCCCAAGAGTCATGTAGACGGTATTGGAGAAGTTCCTCTTGCATCTCTTCTATCCATGCGGGTTACGCCATTGCCTCGAATGTTCTTTGGCTCTATATTGCTAATTGAGCAAAGGTAAATGCATAAGTCGCAGTCGGTGGCAAGTTGGCGTCTCGTCTGAATTGGCCTTGAAGGTTCACCAATAACTTGTTCAATTGGGTGATCTTTTGTCCACTTAAGAGTAGAAGGATACCGTTGGTTAAACGTATGTGAGTTAGATGGTTCTTGTAAGATTGAGGATGATTCAGCTGATTCCGTAGCAAACGGGTTTTCAAATAAGTCGTCATCTAACGTTGCATCGTTCTGGTTTTGGTTTTGCTCATCAACTGTTGGTAGAACGGGTGCAATAACTGTAGTAGATGTAGATGATGTAGATGGAATTGGTGCATTGGTTTCGACCGTTGTAGATGCATCTTCTATTGGTGGTGGTGGATGATTTTGGCGGGTGCAGTGGAATGATGGTTTGATGCATTTGTCGAAGTTCCACCATAGTATTCATCGAACATTAACTCGAAGAAATTCTCCCATTCTTGTTCTTTAGGATTGTCAAATGAAGTTGATTGAGCTCTTTGAGGTACGAGTCTTGAACTGATGTGTCCGGAGAAGTCTGGCGGTTTAGTGCGGGTTCTAGAGCGAGTCTCTTAGAAGCCATATGTGAAAGTTCATCAAATTTCGCATTCATCGTCTCCATGATCCTCCTAGTTCTTCTGTTATACACCCTGAATGCCCTCGAGTTGTCTGAATATCCAATGAAGATTCTAATATCACCTTTAGCTTTCAATTTTCCAAGATCTTCTCTGTCATTCGTAGGATAGCACAAAGCGCCAAATACGTGAAAGTAAGAGATATCGGTTTTCGTTGTTCACAAGCTCATATGGGGTTTTATTGAATCTTGGATGGATAAGGGATCGGTTCTGAGTGAAACAAGAGAGTAGCAACAGCATCACCCATAGAAATAACGGTGCACTAGAATAGATTAGCATTGTGAGGCGAGGCTTCCACAAGAGTTCTATTTCTTCTTTCAACTACCCCATTCTTCTATGGAGTTCTAACAACTGATGTCTGATGTGTAATTCCAACATCTTCAAAATAAGCTTTTAACTCCGATTTGTGAATTCAAGTGCCGTTGTCTGCATTCTTACAACCATTACTTGGAGTTTGAAGAAGTACTTGAATTCGTTTCAGAAAGGTGATGATGATGCCTGGTGCTTCGTCTTTTGATCTCCGAAACTTAACCCATGTATATCTCGAATAATCATCGACGATAACAAGAATATACTTTTCCCATTAATGCTTTCAACTCTCATTGGGCCACATAAGTCCATGTGCAACATATGCAACTTTGCTTTCGAACTAGGTACGGATTTGGGTTTATATGATGCTCTTTTGCTTTTTCCTTGTTCGCATGATGGACATAAGTGATCCTTGGTGTATTTGAACTTTGGAAGTCCATTGACGATGTTGTCTTTGGCAATTTTGTTGATGGTGTCAAAATTGAGATGGGATAGCCTTCTATGCCACAACCCGGGACTGTGTTCAGATGCACGTGTCATAAGACATATTGGTGATGAAGAGGCCATTTGATTGATGTCGATAGCATACAAGTTTGTATCACGAATCCCAGTTAAGAGATCGAGTGCCATCAAGTTTCTAACGAAGCAAGCATTTTTCCTAAAAGCAACCTCTAAATGCATCACGAACGCGCCCGCGAAAACAAATTGTGTCCCAACCCTTCGACATAGTAAACCAGAGTGATCAAATAATTTCCAAAAGGTAGATCTCCATAACCCATGATAGCTGCTACATGATCATTTCCAAAGCGTACGTTTCCCATGAATTTCCGACGAAATTGATCGGCGGCTTGATTCGGTCATGTGCTTGGCGCAACCCGAGTCGACGATCCAAAGATATTTCGATAACTGCCAATAACAGAAGAAGAAGATTTTGGAAACCGTTTTGATTTTGGTTCCGTTGGGTTAGAGGTAAAATCCTGATCACACTCAAAGAAGTTCTCTACTGGGAGAGTAGGCTCATTACTCATTCTACCATTCTGGAGTGTGAAAGTTCTACCCGTAGGTTTCCAAATGTCTTCCCTATAGTAAACGCTATGCTTCCTATCAGTAGTGTAAAGCCTAAGTCTTGCAACTAGTCTTCCTACTCGTTTAGCATAAGTTCTTTTAGGAACATTCTTCTGAACAGGCTTAACAATCTCATTCTTAGAAACACAATCATCATGAACATTAGATAAAGATTTCTTGCAAGTTAAACAAATAGATTCAACAGATTCATTAAACTTAGCAGATTTCATAGGTTCAGTACATTCAGATGAAATGTCTTTCTTATTCAAAAGCGGTAAATTCCTAGGGTGTTCTTCTACTTTCTTCTCTTTATTCAAGCTACTACTCCTAGAGGCAGTCGAGACTCTATTGTTCCTTGTATTGCTCTTAGGCTTTAGTCTGTTGCTCCTAGAGGTGCTTTCTAGTCCTGTAGAAGGTAAGGCACACGCATTAGGATTCACATTTTTATCAAAGGAGGTGGTTGCAGCTGTCCTAGTCTCTTTAGAGTGCTTTTCTAAACTTATGTCGTTTGTTCCATAGGTTTTAGATGTGGAGGCGACATTAGTGGTACTCATCTTAAAAATGGCAGGTGCTAAAACTTTTGGTTTCTCGATAACCGCTTTTCCTTTATCAACATTTTGTTTAGGCAAGGCAGGTGGAGTGAATGGTTTTGATGAAACATTTTTCTCATTGACTTTTGGAGGAGGCATAGAAACAGACATTTTTTGGTTTGGAAACCGGTTTGGGAACATTTGCTTTCTCCGCATCAATGGTTTTTAATCACAGTATCCATTGCCTTTCCTTTTGACTTTCAACGGTGAGCCCTCAAAAGATCATTTTTCGCTTTCATGTCATTGTAGGCACGCTCATACGACAATTTGTCATATTTGCATTCCTCGGTTTTTCGATCAAGTTGTTTAAAATATGACACATTTTCTTTTCAAGTTTTTCAAGAGCTTTTTCATATTTTGAAACAATTTCGGAGGTCTCAGATTGGAGTCTTTCATGATCTTCAACAGAATATGTTTGCAAAATGATGGACATAATATCAGTAGTCAGAACATCTTCGAAGAGAGTCATTTAAAGTTTCCAAAACTTTGATTTGTTCAACACAGTCGTTAGCTTGCTTTACGAGGGTTTTATGGTCCTTGACAAAGTCAGCTGTTTCTTTCAAAAATGCTTGTTCAAAATGAATTACCCTTGCACCGATGGCATTCAGTGAGGGGCAATTTGAGTTTCAAAAAACTTTCTCTGTTCAATATCAAAACTAGAGAACCGGTTATTAGGTGTAATAGTGGTTTTAGTTTTAACAGTTTCTTGAAGATCCACAATTCGTTTTCACATTGTCTAAAATACTTCTCGCATCACTTGAGTTAAAAGGATTGTTTGAAGACATTTGTTCAATGTTCGAAAGAGATTTTGAGACAACGACTGGTTTTGACACAGATTTTGAAGCAGTGTTGACTCTTTGTTTGAAACATTTTGTGTGATGGAGAACTTTGACTTTTCTTTTTGATTGACAAAAGTAATTCCGTTAATTTTGTTCCATTTGTTATAATCAATTGGTTTGATTTCTGGATGTTTTTGTTTCTTTCTTGATCTACTCTCCTCAGATAGTTCCAACGTTTCATGAGAATCATGCACAATTATGGGTTCATGCAAAACATTTCCATTGTTTAACACATTCTGAGATTTCTGAACTTTCTTGGGGAACGAGGAAGGGTCGTTACCAAGTGCCATTCTATTATTAGTATGAAAACGCGGATTTACTTGATTAGAAAGCATCTTGATTGTTTGAGCAGAATGACCCGTTGTAAGAAGCAAATTTTCCAAAGTTTTTATCTTATCATTCTTATCAAGAAGCGAATCTTCTCGTTTTGAAAAATCAGTAATCAACTGCTTCTTCTCTTTTTCAAGATTAGAAAACATTTCTTTTTGTTTGGAAAGTTGGTTATTTAAATCAGAAATTTCCTTGTTTAAAGATTTAATTTTCAAGTTCGAATTCACATCAAGTGTGTTATACTTGATTTGCAATTCTTTTTCTTTAGAAACCAAATTTCGATAACCAATTTCTAATTCTGATTCTTTGTTTTTCCGAAATTCAAAGGCTTTTGCGTTCTCCTTGTAACTCTCAAGCTCAGCGGTCAATTTGTCATTCGCGGCCTTAAACAGTGATTGACCTTTTAACTTTCTCAATTTCAATGCCACAGTTGTTGATTAATGATTCAAAATAAGCACGAGTTTCCTCATCAGTCTCAGTATTTTGTGCCACACAGCCTCCACTAGGATCCACATTTGGAGTTTCATAGTTAGTATTGCTACAACTCGGATTGTCCAGGTATGTATCATAAGTAGGTGGTGATGTCACAGAATGCTGTTCGTCATGAGTAAACACATCAAATATGACATTGTTATAGCATGGATATATGATTGGTACCTCAGAAGCATTGGCGTCATAGATAGGAGGTGCGTCAGAATCAGTGTCGTACTTAGTCTCCTCAAGATTTGCCATGAAGATGCAGTTTGCATTGAGTTCCTCGAGGTCTTCCAAATCATCCATAATAGCCATGAAGTCATGTTCCTCAGCACTCAATTGAATTCCAGATTTTTCCTTTTGTACCAACAGAATAGCTTTTGAAGATACGAAGATCCTTCTTTTTCGGCTTAGTTGGACAATTCCTTGCCATGTGACCCAATCCTTGACAGTTATAACACTTAACCTGATTACCTTGATTCACATTTCCATAATTCCCAACTACTGGAGCTGCAACATTCCCATTCTGATTACCACTGTTCTATTCCCAACATTTTGACCATCTGATTACCCGATTCGGAACCGCTGATTACCCATGCGAAATCCAGTAGCATATCCCTGCTGATTCCCAATAACTCCAACCATTTGTCCTTGATTACCAATGTTCACACCCGGCTGTGCAAGTTTCCTGCGAGTGTTTGATGAAATCCTTTGGTTGTTGTTAGTTGGTGTGGAATAGCGACCTCCGAATGCTTTACCCAAGAATACAAATGCTTGTGACAAAGCTTCTTCTGGTTCCATTTCAAGATCCGTGATTCCTTGTTCCTGGTAATGTTGTTGTTCAGGTGGATAGTTTTGTTGAGGGATGTATTGCTGCAAGTTGTTGTTAGTGGAAGATGATGAAGCTTGTTGTTGTGTATTCACTGAAGTTTGAGTCTTTGCAATGAGTGACAATGGATCATGATTCTTTGCTAATCTTTCTTGCCTGACTTCATTCACTTCATTTTGGTTTTGTTTCAGAAAATCGTTGAGTTGATCAAAGTTCACTTGATGTAAGTCTTTTGTTTGGTTGACAATAGTGACATATCGTCCCCATTTTTCTGGAAGATTGTTCAGAACTTGATGTTACTCACGATAGTTCTGGTGTCAACTTGTTTCGATCACCATTCATCAAAGTGCAAAACCTTCCATAGTAGGATTCAATGGATTCTCCTGGAGTAGATGTAAACTTCTCCCATGCAGTTAGCAACTTGTTCTCTGTGTCTTGTTGACCGATTTATGTTCCATGACAAAGTCGTCTAACACGTTCCCACATATCGAAAGCAGTTCAAACTTCTACAGCAAGCAAAGATGTCTCTTGGTAAATCCAGTTGGACAATATGAATTGCCATGTCATCTGCTTCGACTTGTTTCGATCCTCTTAGAGTATTCCGATTCTTTTGAAGACGAAAAAATGGTGGGGGGGGGGTGTTGCATCAAGCATTTCCAGGTCTTGGACTTGTCGAGGTATGAAGGGTCCATTCTTAATGGATTGAATCATCAATTTTCCATTAGGTTTGGTCTTGATGTAGCGAAGCATACGACTTGTCCATTGAAGATAAGCAACTTTTTCCAACATAGGAGGACGGTTTTCGGCACCAGCTGCATGAATGTCTTGTTGAGTTGCCATTGATGAAGGTATGTTCTGATAAAGTTGATGTAGGATCGATTCAACGATAAAGGAGTTGTGGTTGATGAAGATTAAACTCGGTTTGAAGTTAAAGTATGCTCTAAAAAAATTAAAAACCTCAATAACTTCTATTCTGAGCGTTTTTAGGACTTTAAGGTTGACCCAAATGAACTTTAGTTAGTTCGGCGTGACAATCTTCTCGTTCTTACGGTCGTTTTGATGGGTAGAACGCTGAAAACGGAGTTACGGTTCAAAAGTTATAGCCGTTTGAAGTTTTGGTCACAATCTTACTCGTAAAACTGTTCTTATGCGTAGAGATGAGTGCTTATGCGTAGGATGCTTATGCGTAGGAGTCCTTATGCGTAAAGAGCTTAGGCGTAGAAATCCTTATGCGTAGAAATCCAAGTTACGCGTAAACTTAAGGTTAAACGTAAGTCTTATGCGTAAACGTTAAGCGTAGAAGTAGAGTACCTTACGCGTAAGAGTTAACTTATGCGTAGAGTGCTTACTCGTAAGCTTTCTGCTTATGCGTAAGAGTTGGTTTAAAACCAAAAATCCGTTACACTGTCACAGCGTAAAAGATATCCGAAAGTCGCAGTGTTCCACACACTTATCCAAGTGAGGGGAAGCACGAGTCACCTTTGTTGCACGAAGATTCGTTACCAAAAAGTTATGCGTAGAAAACTAGGGTTTTGACTTTCTTATGCGTAAGATTAGGGTTTTGACTTACGCGTAAAAAATTTCCAATGATTCAACCGATTTATTTTGCACAGATAGCTTCCAAAACACTCAAATAGCAGGAAAGTATTGACCTTAAACACCCAAAATACTTTTTATGCTTACGCGTAGAAATGAACAACGAAATCAAAACGAGTTTAAAAACGATTTAAAACACTTAAAGCTTCGAACTTTTTGCCAAAACTAGAATCTTTAACACTATATAAACCTTAGACCATAAGAATCTTGAAGATTTAAGTGCAAAAATAAAAGTTTTATGTGTGAATCTGTGAGAACACACACTACGCGTAACACGTTAAAAAAACATCAACCAAAACACTCCTAAACCATTATTAGGCGATTGATACCAATTGTAGGACCTTACTTTTATCAACCTTATCACAAACCCACTTAACAAACACAAGTATGCATTATAAGTGAAAGAAATAAGGATGGAAAGATGAGAAAGATGGTGACTTGATATATGAAACCGTGTATGTGAAGATAAGATGAAAACAAGAGAGATGTTTTATTTCAAAGGAAAAACACACACACACACATTCAAGCACACACCTCAAATGACTCATTTGAGGTGTATATATACTACCTTACAACTTACCCTAATGGGCTTGGCATGGGCCACGACTTGGACTTGGATTGGGCTTGGGATACATAAGCTTATAAACGGCTAGCATAGCTTATCTTTTAACCAATTAGCTTAGCCCAATCCACGAGCCCGTTGACTATTCTATCACGATATCTAACACACATTACAAAGTTCCTAAACGTGAATGACCATCACTTCTAATATAAACTATTAAGGCTAACAGTTCAACCGACTCTATCTCTTATCTATTTCTTGTGTTGTTACTTGTGTTGCATATTTGGGAACCTAACAGTGGTATCAATCACCTACTAGTTGGGTGAATCGTATTTGTTTTTAAAGTGGGTTTCGGTCCTACGCGTAAAACGTACGAGATACTTTGGTTCGCTTAAAATCTCGTTTTTTATACTTTTTAATCCAAGATTCTTGTACTTTCAATGTTTTAAGGTGTTAAAATCACTGTTTTTGGCAAAAAGTTTCAAAATTTACGCGTGGATCTACATTTTTAAGCTTGTTTTTGTTCGAGGGTTTCATCCTCGCGTAAGCGTTTAGGAGTTTTGGCTCATCAAGTTTCACACTTTTGTGTTATTTTGGTGATATTGAAGCTATCTCATCACAAAAATCTGGTTTAGAAACATCTTTGTGCAAAATCATTTTTTACGAGTAAAGCTACGCGTAACAAAACCCTAGCTTTACGCGTAACTTTACCCTTGGTTTGATCTTCAGTTTCGTGGTTTACTCCGTGGTTTCTTGCTTGGATAAGCCTGAAAACACGTCGACTTTGGATATCTTTTGCACTGTGATAGTGTAAAAGATCACATGGGATAAAACCCTAAACTTACGCATAAGCATAAGCTTACGCGTAGATCATCCTACGCATAAGATTCATCTTACGCCTAAGCCTAGTCTTACGCATAAGGTAATCCTACGCCTAAGTTTTCTACGCCTAACTTACTGTTTACGCATAACTTTAGTGCTTTTTCCTTACTTAAGCGTAAGCTAAACCTACGCGTAACTCTATCTGTTACGCGTAACTTGGTGTTGTTTTTTACGCATAAGTCCTACTTGGTTTATTGTGATTTCTACGCCTAAGGATACTTCATCAACAACGGTTCATTCGACTACATAGATCCATTTTTACCAACACAAGTTTTTCAACATGTCACAACCACCATACTCTAACTATTTTCCTTACACTTATAATCAACAACAACAACAACAACAACTAAGTCCCCAACATCAACAATGGAATCAACAACAAGCAATTTATCAACAACAATTCAATCAACAACATACTCCACTACTTGCAGCAATTCCACAACCTCAAATGATTCAACCACCACCTAGTCTTCAAGTACAACCTTACACAAACTTCTACAATCAACATCCATCCAGGAATACTATGAAGGAACCAGCATGGTTTGGCAAGATGTGTGAAGCCTTGAGTAGCCAACAATCAATTCATGAAGCTGGCTCACTTGATAGACCTCCAATGCTCACTCCCTGTAATTATGATCAATGGGTAATTCGGTTCTTTAGGTTTTGTGATCTAAAGAAGCCACATGGAAAGTTTTAAAGAAGGTCATTATGGAAGGTCCATTTCAGATGCCTACTATCGTTACACCCGGAGATCCTAATGCTGTTCCACCAAGAGATGATGTCACCAACATTGCAACTATTGCAGAACTCACGGGTGATCAACTTCTACACTTTGAAGCCGATGAACTTGCAATGCAATACATCCTTTTAGGATTACCCAATCCAATCCTTCGAAGTGTTGATGCTCAAAAGACTGCCAAAGCAATGTGGGAACAGATTCATCTTCTTATACAAGGCACAACACTTAATCAGGAGGACATGGAATCCAAAATATACTTGGCTTATGAACACTTCATGATTGAACCAGGAGAGTCATTAGAATCTTATCATCATCGCTTTTCAGACATCATTAATGATTTGGACAAACACAATATCATCATGCCACGAATTGCTGTCAACACAAAGTTCCTAAGTAGTCTTGGTCCGGAATGGGAGAAGTATGTCATTTTTCTCCGTCAAGCTAAAGATATGCATCATGCTACCTACGGATTGTTGTACGACTATCTAAAGCCTCACCAAAAAGAAGTTGATAAGGAAAGGATTCTCCGTGGTCAAACCGTTCCACCATCACTTCCGGACAATCAACAACTTGCTTTGTGGGCTCAAACAAACATTCCTCCTCAACAAGCTCCTCAACCCGCTCCTCAAACAACTGCAACCATCAAACCTTCTAATCCGTCACAGCTACAAACTCAACAAAATCAATTGGTTCCATACAACAACAACACTACTCAAGCACTTTACAGTGAAGCTGATGAGGACTCCAATTCCTTCGATGAATTGCAACAAGGATTTGTTATGACTGCTAAAGCATTTGGCCGTTATACAAACAAATCCAACAATCGCATTCGTTTTTCATCTAATACAAGAAAAGGTGTTTGTGAACAATGGACGAGTTGAAGTTCAAAATCGTGGTTATGGGCGTCAGATGGGAGGTGGTCAAGGGTTCAATGCTATGGGAAGGAATAACATTGGTGCTCTGCAGCAGCAAAGGGCTCAAGTGTTTGAACAAGGAAATGCTCAGACTGGGGTTAATGGTCTTTGTTGCTATAACTGTAATGAGAAGGGTCATCTGGCTAATGCATGTCCTAAACTGAGGACAAGAGGCAGTTCTTATTTCAAAGAGGCTTTGCTCTTGGCTCTAAGGATGAAGGTGGAACTCTCACCAACAAGGACAGAGCTTTATGGAAGATGCAGATTCTGATGATGATATGGAGGACTTGCAAGCTAATGCAGCAGTGATGTTGATGGCACAAATGCAAGCTCTACACATGAGTGACACAGGCCCTAGTGTATGACACTGAGCTTGTCTCAGTACCTGAACAAACAATTCTCATCAATGATCTGATATCTCCGCCACTTTCTCTATCGACAAGGATCGAGTGTTCAACATGAGTCCTCCACATCTCATTCCGATGATTATCAAATAGATCCCGTAGTTATATTTGATGATCAAAATGACCTTATGGTTAATATTGATAATCAAGTTGACTCGTGGTTATATTTGAGGATCTAAATAATGATCATGTTGAGACTTACGTTGAACAAAATTAGCTTTTGTCTGACAGAGAAACCGAGCTCTTGACCTTAATTAAAGACCAACATTCTCGTTTGGAAATTTGCATGAAATTAAAATAAAAAAATGCACTGTTAACTGGGATAATGAATGCTTAATTCGACAACTCAACTTTTTCTAAACTCAAGAAAACCGTGAAAAAGGTTTTGAAGCGCTTTGCCAAATCACACCAAAATGAAAAATATTTGGAACGACAGATTTGTGATCTAGCCACTTCAAGAATGCTTTGTTGTCTCAAATAGAACAAATGAAACATGAACATAAACAACAACTTAACGCTCTTACTTTGGAAACTCAAAAAGCCAAGGCTGAGTTGTTAACTTGTCAACAACAGTTCTCTGAGTACAAAAAGCATTCAACGAAACGAATAGATGACTATCTTGAGGAAATTGTCGACTTACAAACCAAAATCGAAGAGTTTAAAACTGTTGTTTATAAACATGGTGAATCAATCACAACGATTCAAAAGTTTTCTTTCAAATGTTCTTACGGCGTGACAATCTTCTCGTTCTTACGGTCGTTTTGATGGGTAGAACGCTGAAAACGGAGTTACGGTTCAAAAGTTATAGCCGTTTGAAGTTTTGGTCACAATCTTACTCGTAAAACTGTTCTTATGCGTAGAGATGAGTGCTTATGCGTAGGATGCTTATGCGTAGGATCTTATGCGTAGGAGTCCTTATGCGTAAAGAGCTTAGGCGTAGAAATCCTTATGCGTAGAAATCCAAGTTACGCGTAAACTTAAGGTTAAACGTAAGTCTTATGCGTAAACGTTAAGCGTAGAAGTAGAGTACCTTACGCATAAGAGTTAACTTATGCTAGAGTGCTTACTGTAAGCTTTGCTTATGCGTAAGAGTTGGTTTAAAACCAAAAAATCCGTTACACTGTCACAAGTAAAAGATATCCGAAAGTCGCAGTGTTCCACACACTTATCCAAGTGAGGGAAGCACTGAGTCACCTTTGTTGCACGAAGATTCGTTACCAAAAAGTTATGCGTAGAAAACTAGGGTTTTGACTTTCTTATGCGTAAGATTAGGGTTTTGACTTACGCGTAAAAAATTTCCAATGATTCAACCGATTTATTTTGCACAGATAGCTTCCAAAACACTCAAATAGCAGGAAAGTATTGACCTTAAACACCCAAAATACTTTTTATGCTTACGCGTAGAAATGAACAACGAAATCAAAACGAGTTTAAAAACGATTTAAAACACTTAAAGCTTCGAACTTTTTGCCAAAACTAGAATCTTTAACACTATATAAACCTTAGACCATAAGAATCTTGAAGATTTAAGTGCAAAAATAAAAGTTTTATGCGTGAATCTGTGAGAACACACACTACGCGTAACACGTTAAAAAAACATCAACCAAAACACTCCTAAACCATTATTAGGCGATTGATACCAATTGTAGGACCTTACTTTTATCAACCTTATCACAAACCCACTTAACAAACACAAGTATGCGTATAAGTGAAAGAAATAAGGATGGAAAGATGAGAAAGATGGTGACTTGATATATGAAACCGTGTATGTGAAGATAAGATGAAAACAAGAGAGATGTTTTATTTCAAAGGAAAAACACACACACACACATTCAAGCACACACCTCAAATGACTCATTTGAGGTGTATATATACTACCTTACAACTTACCCTAATGGGCTTGGCATGGGCCACGACTTGGACTTGGATTGGGCTTGGGATACATAAGCTTATAAACGGCTAGCATAGCTTATCTTTTAACCAATTAGCTTAGCCCAATCCACGAGCCTGTTGACTATTCTATCACGATATCTAACACACATTACAAAGTCCTAACGTGAATGACCATCACTTCTAATATAAACTATTAAGGCTAACAGTTCAACCGACTCTATCTCTTATCTATTTCTTGTGTTGTTACTTGTGTTGCATATTTGGGAACTACAGTGGTATCAATCACCTACTAGTTGGGTGAATCGTATTTGTTTTTAAAGTGGGTTTCGGTCCTACGCGTAAAAGCTTGTCTAGATACTTTGGTTCGCTTAAAACTCGTTTTTTTTATACTTTTAATCCAAGATTCTTGTACTTTCAATGTTTTAAGGTGTTAAAATCCTTTGCTTTTTGGCAAAAATTTTCAAACTTTACGCGTGGATCTACATTTTAAGCTTGTTTTGTTCGAGGGTTTCATCCTACGCGTAAGCGTTTTAGGAGTTTTGGCTCATCAAGTTTCACACTTTTGTGTTATTTTGGTGATATTGAAGCTATCTCATCACAAAAATCTGGTTTAGAAACATCTTTGGGCAAAATCATTTTTACGAGTAAAGCTACGCGTAACAAAACCCTAGCTTTACGCGTAACGTTATCCTTGGTTTGATCTTCGTTCCGTGGTTTTACTCCGTGGTTTCTTGCTTGGATAAAGCTGAAAACACGTCGACTTTGGATATCTTTTGCACTGTGATAGTGTAAAAGATCACTTGGGATAAAACCCTAAACTTACGCATAAGCATAAGCTTACGCGTAGATCATCCTACGCATAAGATTCATCTTACGCCTAAGCCTAGTCTTACGCATAAGGTAATCCTACGCCTAAGTTTTCTACGCCTAACTTACTGTTTACGCATAACTTTAGTGCTTTTTCCTTACTTAAGCGTAAGCTAAACCTACGCGTAACTCTATCTGTTACGCGTAACTTTGGTATTTTTATGCATAAGTCCTACTTGGTTTATTGTGATTTCTACGCCTAAGGATACTTCATCAACAACGGTTCATTCGACTACATAGATCCATTTTTACCAACACAAGTTTTTCAACATGTCACAACCACCATACTCTAACTAGTTTCCTTACACTTATAATCAACAACAACAACAACAACAACTAAGTCCCCAACATCAACAATGGAATCAACAACAAGCAATTTATCAACAACAATTCAATCAACAACATACTCCACTACTTGCAGCAATTCCACAACCTCAAATGATTCAACCACCACCTAGTCTTCAAGTACAACCTTACACAAACTTCTACAATCAACATCCATCCGGGAATACTATGAAGGAACCAGCATGGTTTGGCAAGATGTGTGAAGCCTTGAGTAGCCAACAATCAATTCATGAAGGTGGCTCACTTGATAGACCTCCAATGCTCACTCCCGGTAATTATGATCAATGGGTAATTCGGTTCTTTAGGTTTTGTGATCTAAAGAAGCCACATGGAAAGTTTTAAAGAAGGTCATTATGGAAGGTCCATTTCAGATGCCTACTATCGTTACACCCGGAGATCCTAATGCTGTTCCACCAAGAGATGATGTCACCAACATTGCAACTATTGCAGAACTCACGGGTGATCAACTTCTACACTTTGAAGCCGATGAACTTGCAATGCAATACATCCTTTTAGGATTACCCAATCCAATCCTTCGAAGTGTTGATGCTCAAAAGACCGCCAAAGCAATGTGGGAACAGATTCATCTTCTTATACAAGGCACAACACTTAATCGGAGAAGACATGGAATCCAAAATATACTTGGCTTATGAACACTTCATGATTGAACCAGGAGAGTCATTAGAATCTTATCATCATCGCTTCTTAGACATCATTAATGATTTGGACAAACACAATATCATCATGCCCCAATTGCTGTCCAACACAAAGTTCCTAAGTAGTCTTGGTCCGGAATGGGAGAAGTATGTCATTTTTCTCCGTCAAGCTAAAGATATGCATCATGCTACCTACGGATTGTTGTACGACTATCTAAAGCCTCACCAAAAAGAAGTTGATAAGGAAAGGATTCTCCGTGGTCAAACCGTTCCACCATCACTTCCGGACAATCAACAACTTGCTTTGTGGGCTCAAACAAACATTCCTCCTCAACAAGCTCCTCAACCCGCTCCTCAAACAACTGCAACCATCAAACCTTCTAATCCGTCACAGCTACAAACTCAACAAAATCAATTGGTTCCATACAACAACAACACTACTCAAGCACTTTACAGTGAAGCTGATGAGGACTCCAATTCCTTCGATGAATTGCAACAAGGATTTGTTATGACTGCTAAAGCATTTGGCCGTTATACAAACAAATCCAACAATCGCATTCGTTCCTCATCTAATACAAGAAATCAGGCTGTTGTGAACAATGGACGAGTTGAAGTTCAAAATCGTGGTTATGGTCGTCAGATGGGAGGTGGTCAAGGGTTCAATGCTATGGGAATGAATAACATTGGTGCTCGCAGCCGACAAAGGGCTCAAGTGGTTGAACAAGGAAATGCTCAGACTGGAGTTAATGGTCTTTGTTGCTATAACTGTAATGAGAAGGGTCATCAGGCTAATGCATGTCCTAAACCAAGAACAAGAGGCAGTTCTTATTTCAAAGAGGCTTTGCTCTTGGCTCTTAAGGATGAAGCTGGTGGCACTTTTACCAACAAGGAACAATTTATGGAAGATGAGATTCTCGATGATGATATGGAGGACTTGCAAGCTAATGCAAGCAGTGATGTTGATGGCACAAATGCAAGCTCTACACATGAGTGACACAGCCCGCTTGTATGACATCGACGGCTTGTCTCAGGTACCTGAACAAACAATTCTCATCAATGATCGATATCTCCGCCACTTCTCTATCGACAAGGATCGAGTGTTCAACATGAGTCCTCCACATCTCATTCCGATGATTATCAAATAGATCCCGTAGTTATATTTGATGATCAAAATGACCTTATGGTTAATATTGATAATCAAGTTGACTCGTGGTTATATTTGAGGATCTAAATAATGATCATGTTGAGACTTACGTTGAACAAAATTAGCTTTGTCGACGAGAAACTGAGCTCTTGACCTTAATTAAAGACCAACATTCTCGTTTGGAAATTTGCATGAAATTAAAAGAGAAAAATGCACTTTATAACCGGGGATAATGAATGCTTAATTCGACAACTCAACTTTTTCTAAACTCAAGAAAACGTGAAAAGGTTTTGAAGCGCTTTGCCAAATCACACCAAAATGAAAAATATTTGGAACGACAGATTTGTGATCTAGCCACTTCGAAGAATGCTTTGTTGTCTCAAATAGAAAAAATGAAACATGAACATAAACAACAACTTAACGCTCTTACTTTGGAAACTCAAAAGCCAAGGCTGAGTTGTTAACTTGTCAACAACAGTTCTCACGAGTACAAAAGCATTCAACGAAAACGAATAGATGACTATCTTGAGGAAATTGTCGACTTACAAACCAAAATCGAAGAGTTTAAAACTGTTGTTTATAAACATGGTGAATCAATCACAACGATTCAAAAGTTTTCTTTCAAATGTTCATTCTACGGCGTGACAATCTTCTCGTTCTTACGGTCGTTTTGATGGGTAGAACGCGAAAAACGGAGTTACGGTTCAAAAGTTATAGCCGTTTGAAGTTTTGGTCACAATCTTACTCGTAAAACTGTTCTTATGCGTAGAGATGAGTGCTTATGCGTAGGATGCTTATGCGTAGGATCTTATGCGTAGGAGTCCTTATGCGTAAAGAGCTTAGGCGTAGAAATCCTTATGTGTAGAAATCCAAGTTACGCGTAAACTTAAGGTTAAACGTAAGTCTTATGCGTAACGTTAAGCGTGAAGTAAGAGTACCTTACGCAGCGTAGAGTTAACTTATGCGTAGAGTGCTTACCGTAAGCTTTCGCTTATGCGTAAGAGTTGGTTTAAAACCAAAAATCCGTTACACTGTCACAGCGTAAAAGATATCCGAAAGTCGCAGTGTTCCACACACTTATCCAAGTGAGGGAAGCACTGAGTCACCTTTGTTGCACGAAGATTCGTTACCAAAAAGTTATGCGTAGAAACTAGGGTTTTGACTTTCTTATGCGTAAGATTAGGGTTTTGACTTACGCGTAAAAAATTTCCAATGATTCAACCGATTTATTTTGCACAGATAGCTTCCAAAACACTCAAATAGCAGGAAAGTATTGACCTTAAACACCCAAAATGCTTTTTATGCTTACGAGTAGAAATGAACAACGAAATCAAAACGAGTTTAAAAACGATTTAAAACACTTTAAAGCTTGAACTTTTGCCAAAACTAGAATCTTTAACACTATATAAACCTTAGACCATAAGAATCTTGAAGATTTAAGTGCAAAAATATAAGTTTTATGCGTGAATATGTGAGAACACACTACGCGTAACACGTTAAAAAAACATCAACCAAAACACTCCTAAACCATTATTAGGCGATTGATACCAATTGTAGGACCTTACTTTTATCAACCTTATCACAAACCCACTTAACAAACACAAGTATGCGTATAAGTGAAAGAAATAAGGATGGAAAGATGAGAAAGATGGTGACTTGATATATGAAACCGTGTATGTGAAGATAAGATGAAAACAAGAGAGATGTTTTATTTCAAAGGAAAAAAACACACACACACACATTCAAGCACACACCTCAAATGACTCATTTGAGGTGTATATATACTACCTTACAACTTACCCTAATGGGCTTGGCATGGGCCACGACTTGGACTTGGATTGGGCTTGGGATACATAAGCTTATAAACGGCTAGCATA
Organism: Chrysanthemum makinoi; assembly: GCA_910596185.1. Taxonomy (NCBI): domain Eukaryota; kingdom Viridiplantae; phylum Streptophyta; class Magnoliopsida; order Asterales; family Asteraceae; genus Chrysanthemum; species Chrysanthemum makinoi. Next base: position 264,716,111 of record OU343224.1, read on the forward strand.
GCTTATCTTTTAACCAATTAGCTTAGCCCAATCCACGAGCCCGTTGACTATTCTATCACGATATCTAACACACATTACAAAGTTCCTAAACGTGAATGACCATCACTTCTAATATAAACTATTAAGGCTAACAGTTCAACCGACTCTATCTCTTATCTATTTCTTGTGTTGTTACTTGTGTTGCATATTTGGGAACCTAACAGTGGTATCAATCACCTACTAGTTGGGTGAATCGTATTTGTTTTTAAAGTGGGTTTCGGTCCTACGCGTAAAACGTACGAGATACTTTGGTTCGCTTAAAAACTCGTTTTTTATACTTTTTAATCCAAGATTCTTGTACTTTCAATGTTTTAAGGTGTTAAAATCACTGTTTTTGGCAAAAATTTTCAAACTTTACGCGTGGATCTACATTTTTAAGCTTGTTTTTGTTCGAGGGTTTCATCCTACGCGTAAGCGTTTTAGGAGTTTTGGCTCATCAAGTTTCACACTTTTGTGTTATTTTGGTGATATTGAAGCTATCTCATCACAAAAATCTGGTTTAGAAACATCTTTGGGCAAAATCATTTTTTACGAGTAAAGCTACGCGTAACAAAACCCTAGCTTTACGCGTAACTTTACCCTTGGTTTGATCTTCAGTTTCGTGGTTTACTCCGTGGTTTCTTGCTTGGATAAGCCTGAAAACACGTCGACTTTGGATATCTTTTGCACTGTGATAGTGTAAAAGATCACTTGGGATAAAACCCTAAACTTACGCATAAGCATAAGCTTACGCGTAGATCATCCTACGCATAAGATTCATCTTACGCCTAAGCCTAGTCTTACGCATAAGGTAATCCTACGCCTAAGTTTTCTACGCCTAACTTACTGTTTACGCCTAACTTTAGTGCTTTTTCCTTACTTAAGCGTAAGCTAAACCTACGCGTAACTCTATCTGTTACGCGTAACTTTGGTGTTTTTACGCATAAGTCCTACTTGGTTTATTGTGATTTCTACGCCTAAGGATACTTCATCAACAACGGTTCATTCGACTACATAGATCCATTTTTACCAACACAAGCTTTCAACATGTCACAACCACCATACTCTAACTATTTTCCTTACACTTATAATCAACAACAACAACAACAACAACTAAGTCCCCAACATCAACAATGGAATCAACAACAAGCAATTTATCAACAACAATTCAATCAACAACATACTCCACTACTTGCAGCAATTCCACAACCTCAAATGATTCAACCACCACCTAGTCTTCAAGTACAACCTTACACAAACTTCTACAATCAACATCCATCCAGGAATACTATGAAGGAACCAGCATGGTTTGGCAAGATGTGTGAAGCCTTGAGTAGCCAACAATCAATTCATGAAGCTGGCTCACTTGATAGACCTCCAATGCTCACTCCCGGTAATTATGATCAATGGGTAATTCGGTTCTTTAGGTTTTGTGATCTAAAGAAGCCACATGGAAAGTTTTAAAGAAGGTCATTATGGAAGGTCCATTTCAAATGCCTACTATCGTTACACCCGGGAGATCCTAATCTTTGTTCCACCAAGAGATGATGTCACCAACATTGCAACTATTGCAGAACTCACGGGTGATCAACTTCTACACTTTGAAGCCGATGAACTTGCAATGCAATACATCCTTTTAGGATTACCCAATCCAATCCTTTGAAGTGTTGATGCTCAAAAGACTGCCAAAGCAATGTGGGAACAGATTCATCTTCTTATACAAGGCACAACACTTAATCAGGAAGACATGGAATCCAAAATATACTTGGCTTATGAACACTTCATGATTGAACCAGGAGAGTCATTAGAATCTTATCATCATCGCTTTTCAGACATCATTAATGATTCGGACAAACACAATATCATCATGCCACGAATTGCTGTCAACACAAAGTTCCTAAGTAGTCTTGGTTCGGAATGGGAGAAGTATGTCATTTTTCTCCGTCAAGCTAAAGATATGCATCATGCTACCTACAGATTGTTGTACGACTATCTAAAGCCTCACCAAAAAGAAGTTGATAAGGAAAGGATTCTCCGTGGTCAAACCGTTCCACCATCACTTCCGGACAATCAACAACTTGCTTTGTGGGCTCAAACAAACATTCCTCCTCAACAAGCTCCTCAACTCGCTCCTCAAACAACTGCAACCATCAAACCTTCTAATCCGTCACAACTACAAACTCAACAAAATCAATTGGTTCCATACAACAACAACACTACTCAAGCACTTTACAGTGAAGCTGATGAGGACTCCAATTCCTTCGATGAATTGCAACAAGGATTTGTTATGATTGCTAAAGCATTTGGCCGTTATACAAACAAATCCAACAATCGCATTCGTTCCTATTCTAATACAAGAAATCGGTCATTGTGAACAATGGACGAGTTGAAGTTCAAAATCGTGGTTATGGTCGTCCGATGGGAGGTGGTCAAGGGTTCAATGCTATGGGAAGGAATAACATTGGTGCTCGCAGCAGACAAAGGGCTCAAGTGGTTGAACAAGGAAATGCTCAGACTGGAGTTAATGGTCTTTGTTGCTATAACTGTAATGAGAAGGGTCATCAGGCTAATGCATGTCCTAAACCAAGAACAAGAGGCAGTTCTTATTTCAAAGAGGCTTTGCTCTTGGCTCTTAAGGATGAAGCTGGTGGACCTCTCACCAACAAGGAACGAGCTTTATGGCTGCAGATTGGGTCGATGATGATATGGAGGACTTGCAGGCTAATGCGGCAGTGATGTTGATGGCACAAATGCAAGCTCTACACATGAGTGACACAGGCCCAGTGTATGACACTGATGGCTTGTCTCAGGTACCTGAACAAACAATTCTCATCAATGATTCGATATCTCCGCCACTTTCTATCGACAAGGATCGAGTGTTCAACATGAGTCCTCCACATCTCATTCCGATGATTATCAAATAGATTCCGTAGTTATATTTGATGATCAAAATGACCTTATGGTTAATATTGATAATCAAGTTGACTCCGTGGTTATATTTGAGGATCTAAATAATGATCATGTTGAGACTTACGTTGAACAAAATTAGCTTTTGTCTGACAGAGAAACTGAGCTCTTGACCTTAATTAAAGACCAACATTCTCGTTTGGAAATTTGCATGAAATTAAAAGAGAAAAATGCACTGTTAACCAGGGATAATGAATGCTTAATTCGACAACTCAACTTTTCAAAACTCAAGAAAACCGTGAGATTTGATGAAAAAGGTTTTGAAGCCGCTTTTGCCAAATCACACCAAAATGAAAAATATTTGGAACGACAGATTTGTGATCTAGCCACTTCAAAGAATGCTTTGTTGTCTCAAATAGAACAAATGAAACATGAACATAAACAACAAATTAACGCTCTTACTTTGAAACTCAAAAGCCAAGGTGAGTTGTTAACTTGTCAACAACAGTTCTCGAGTACAAAAAAGCATTCAACGAACCCGAATAGATGACTATCTTGAGGAAATTGTCGACTTACAAACCAAAATCGAAGAGTTTAAAACTGTTGTTTATAAACATGGTGAATCAATCACAACGATTCAAAAGTTTTCTTTCAAACCAAATTCAAATGGATATGGACTAATCTTGCCGATTATAAACCTAAGTTTTCACACAGCATTCAAACCAAATCCTAAGTTTACAAGGCAGTAACATAGAATTGATGATTCAATTATGACTATTGTTGAATATAATCGGATGGAGGAATTAGATGTTGATGACGAGAGTCGGTCAGAAATGGAAAATGTCGTTTACAACAAACCATTTAACTATTCAAAGCCGAACTTTTGTCACACAACAAGATACTTCAAACACACCTTTGTTATCACACCAGCCAAGTCGTCCTCAACCAAAAGGTGCACAAATTAATGGTCCTTTACCTTCACTTAATGAAGTAAAAACTAATGCCAAAGTTGTCGCTATCAAATACTTTGACACTTTTTTATTTGACCTCAAAATTTTAGAATGTGAGATTGAATTTCATTCTGAAATAAAAGTTCAACATTTTACCTCTACTACGCGAGAACATAGAGATATTCTTCTAAAAGAATTTTACCCCATGTCAAAAATTTGAAAAATGTGCACTATATTAGGAAAGGGATTTTCACAAGGAACTTGGTCTCATGAAAATAGTTTTCGAAAAACGAAACATCGATTTCAAACACTAAACGTAAAAAGAAACTGTTGAGAAAAGATATTGATCGACTCTTGAAGATGTTATCTGGCTGATATCCATAATGCTATGTTATTACATTTTGCCATATGCATCTGATGATATCTCTGCTGATTATGATTCTGTTGATAATGTTGTGAATATTGATATGATGCATCGATCGAAGTCTTTAACAGTTGAAAATAAACGATTGTCAAATGAGCTTTCAAATGCAATACGTCGTCTTAATTGGTGTCAAAAGATATTCACGATCAACAACTTGCTTTTCAACACAAAATCGCCAGCTTGCGTGCAAAATCTTCGATCCTAAAATTGAGCAACTGATGATAAAACGTGTCTTTAAGTGTCAAATCTCAAAATATGAACAAGAACTTGCAAAAGTTAAAAGGAATATGGTGTCATATTTGATTTACTCAAACAGACTCGTGATGAAGCATCAAACTAACTTGATCATTATCTTGCACACACTAAAGAAGTCATGAATTTTGCTGGAAATCTTTGTTCCAAAATCAAGATTTGGTGCACACTATCACTAAGTTAAGGAAATGTTAGGAAAGTAAACAACTTCCGCCCATCTGTGATTAAGAGAATAGAAGTAACACTTAGTAATCGAACCTAGAATCCCTATCGCCAAATCACAAGTTGCTAACGTGCTTCTCATGAAACAGAATAGTTGCCTCTTTTCCAAATGTCCGCACTTCACTGCCTAGGAGCAATACAAGGAAGAATAGGAAGTTGCGACCTAAGAAAAGAACAATAAAGAATGATCAAGTAGAAGAACACCCTAGGACTATGAATAAGACTCATGTTGCTTCCACTATAAATATTGCGTCTGGCAAATGTAATAGGAATAGTGATGTAACAAATGCTAAACCTTTAAGTACTTTTGATATTCAGTCCGATGCACCTTGTGTTATTTGTCGTAAAAGTATGAATTCTCATTGTCATGACAAATGTGTTGCTAAAGCTATCATCTCTCGCTTTGAATCCTAAGCTTCGAATACCTCTAGGCCCACTAATCTTTCTAAGTCCTGTGCTTGGTAAACCGCCCTTTAGATTCTAGTAAAGCATTGCTGTCCCTGTAGCTCCGCCACCTCCAAGGATTGTTGTACCACCTAGTGCATTCACTAAGACTAAAGCTAAGACTAGTTGGAGATGGCATAAATGGATACATAATACACTAGGATTTAAATGGATGCCTAAAATCATTGATGTGTATATCTCAACTATATCGCCGAGGAACCCTCTAACACTGGGTTCCACATCTACTTCTATTCCATCTGTCGTCTCGGTCTAATGCAGTGATACATCATCCCCGATTGTTGATAGCGGATGTTCCCGACACATGACAGGCAACCTTAAACTTTTATCAAACTTTATTGCAAAGTTCATTGGCAATCGTCTTGAATGATCACTTTGCAACTATCATGGGCTACGATTACATTAATGGCAACATCGAAATTAGAGGGGTTTATATGAAGGCCCTCGGTCACAATCTATTCTCGGTTGGTCAATTTTGTGATGGAGACTTGGAAGTAGCTTTCATGGAGAAAACTTGTTTCATTCGTGATCTTCAAGGAAATGATCTTATGTCTGGCCAATGCTCATCCAGTCTTTACACTATCTCCATGCAAGACATGATCGCTTCATCTCCCATTTGTTTACTCTCAAAGGCTACATCTACAAAATCTTGGCTATGGCACCGCCGTCTCTCACATCTAAACTTTCAAACCATCACCAATCTTGCTCGACAAAAACTCAAGGTCTCCCACGAGTCCCGGTATTTTAAAGATCACCTATGCTCGCCTTTAGAAAAGGGAAAAGCACTCGTGCTCATTTTCCTTCAAAGTGGAACACAAGACTCATCATGTGCTTCATCTTCTTCACATGGATTTGTGTGGCCCGACGGGTGCGGATAAATGGCAAACGCTACATCTTGGTAATTGTTGATGACTACTCAAGATGGACTTGGGTTTATTTTCTTCAAAGTAAAGATCAAGCACCACAGATGATCATCATCACCTTGAAAATACAAATTCAAACCGAACACCGTTAGACAAATTCGAACAGACAAAGGAACTGAATTTGTGAATCAAACTCTTCAGGAATACTATGAGAAAGTGGGAATTGAGCATCAAACATCTATAGCCCGCACACCAGAACAAAACAGAGTTGTTGAAAGACTAAACCGACGTTAGTGGAAGCCGCCAACGATGTTAATCAATGCTAAACTTCCAGATTACTTATGGGTGAAGTGTCTCAACTGCATGCTACACTCAGAACCGTTCAATGATTACAAAACGCCGCAACAAAACACCATTTGAGCTTCTCCACAATCGTAAACCGAATCTCAAACACTTTCATGTCTTTGGATCTCTTTGCTATCCAAATAATGATCATGATGACTTTGGAAAGCTCAAAGCCAAAGTCGACATTGGAGTCTTTATTGGATATTGTGAGAATTCTAAAGGTTACCGGATCTGGAATCGTCGGACAAAGCAGGTTATGGAAACGATTCATGCTAATTTTGATGAACTCACTAATATGACCTTCGAGTATAACAACTTGGAACCGGTCACAACCACTTAAACTTTCCCCAAACCCCATCATCACCGGTGATACAAGCCCTCGGCTTACTCGTCAACAAATGGAAATACTATTTGCTCCTCTCGTTCTGATGGCGATATTGATGAGCGTTTCCGGGTGTATCCGCGTTTCCATTTGCTCAAACGATAATACTCTAATACGATACACACCGCTACAACAACTCTGTTGAAGATGCACCACCATTGACTCTACTACAACATTGAACAAACCGCTTCCAACAATGATGAACCGGCCGTGATGTTAGAATGAAGTACCCCCACCTGCAGATTTTGATCCAAATGCGTTCGTTAATCCGTTTGCTAATGAAACTGATGCACCTGATGTCGCGGAATCATCTACAAGCCATTTGAATCCTCAGAATCTGCATAATGTATATCAACATCAACCCTCTACACATCGATGGA
>OU343224.1:264729627-264785473 GCA_910596185.1 Chrysanthemum makinoi
TCTTTTGAGCGTGCTGGACTATCTAGAAGAAAATCATCATAATTAACTTCGTCATCTTTTCCAGACTTTGCCAATTCTTCTGCCTTAATCTTGTCTTCCTCATCAGCTTTAGCTGAGCTTCCATTTCTGCTTTTGACTTAGCTGCAGCTGCAACATCTTCATCAACTTTTTCTTTATCAGACTTCTCCTTTTCTGGTTCCTCAAATTCATAGGTGATAGTGTCCTCCAGTCGCAGTTGTTGTTGATCGTGGGTGATGGTACCAGTTCCCTTATCGGGTTGATTAACCGCATCAAGAACTGGTGAAGATAGTGCACCACCACTTGACCCTCCGGGGCCACGAATTTGTTGCTCTAAGAATTCTTTGGCAACGTGTTGGAGTCGGATGTTCTTCACCTTTTTCCTGTAGTCTTTGTCTAGTTGCTCTTCTTCTGAACTCTCTTCTTATTGCTCAGGCACATAAGTTTTCCCTTTGCCTTTATCAGCTTTTGGACTAGGAGGTTTTGTAACTGTTTGAGTGTCATCGATTGGAGTTTCAGAGTAGAAGACCTCTTCATCCGTATTAGTGTCCTCTGAGTCCTCGTCCAATAGCTTTTGTTGCGGTTCAGGTTTGGGAATAGGAATGGCTTCCTTAGAGGGAATTTTCCTTTTGATAACATGAGTCCTCTTAGGATACTTCCTCGTACTCTCAATACTCGAGATACTTCCTGCACTGCCTCTCCTAGTTTTCCTAGTAGGTGTACCAGCGGACTTTTCATCAAGGAAACCTACTTTGCCTGCTTCAACTGCTACCAGATATCGTTTGTACGAATACAGTTGTTTGATATCAATGATATAAGATAATATGGCAGCACTGCACCTTGTTTCTTTGTTGTAGAGTCCTTAAATCTGATAGTGAGTGTGGGCTCATACAACACGGAGTGTTGTTTGGGGTCATCGAGTCTCAAGGGAATATCAGGGTTATACCCTAGAGCTCTTTGGATCAACAGTTTGGTGTATCTGATATATGGGATCTTGGTGCCAAGCTTTTTAAGGAAAGTCATCATGTCGTCCCATATCAGAGCTTCAACTTTAATGTCTTTCTTGTTGACCAAAGCCCAAAATATTTGTAGTTCCATGAGCTTGGGATGCTCATGACCATTATCATGTCCAGAAATAGATTTTGCAATCATTATGTAAAGGGTTCTCCATGGTTGGGGAATGTTATTGAGATCAACAGATGAGTGCTTTGTGATAACCCCGGTAGCTTCATCATAGCCGATGTCGACCATGAATTGGAGAACGACCTCTTCAGTTGGAGTGGCATTGAATTGAATAGGGTTCAATGACAGGAATGAGAAGAATGGCCCTCAAATTTGCTGGTGTGATGGTGACTTGTTTGTTGTTAAGCGTCACCGTCGAATGTAAATCTCCGGTACAGTAGCAGAGTTTGTGAGCATGTTCTGATAAGGGTGAGACTTCAGAATATCCGCAGCAATCTGGCATGAAGACTTAGAACAAAAGAAGGTATCAAAATCAACTTTGAGGTTGTTCTTTCCAATCTTCATAGGGTAACCATGAGGGAAGATATCTTCAACAGTGAGAACATTTGGTGCTTCCACATTTTGCATTTGAACATCCATGTCGTGATCTGAAAGATATTTAGCCAAAAGAACCAACATATCGAAAGACATTACGTTAGTCAACAGTTGATTTTATTGTCTATTTATTGAATGTGATATGTCGATGATTGTTACGAGTCCAATGTCACTTGTTAGTCTAATAGTCCAAAGACGTCGTGATAAGTTTTGTGAGTTGATTAACTTTGAGTTTTAAAGTCCAAGTTTTCACATATTCTTCACAACTTATTAAACATTTAAGCTTATTAGTGAAATTTTTGGTTTCGTAGTGTTATGATTTATTTATTTACAAGTTTGCACGCGTAACAATTCACAATTTAGGTTAAAACTAGGCTTAGGCGTAGGTTCTAAGTTTATGTGTAAACAGAAAGGTTATACGTGTAAGCATAAGCTTATGCGTAGGTTCTTGACTTACGCGTAAGAAATATTACGCGTAGGAAAAGAGGGCCTTAGGCGTAAAGCTTACGCGTAAGCGTATATGGGACCTTACGCGTAAGGCTTACTCGTAAGAGTGAACCTTATGCGTAGAGGTTACTGTTTACGCATATCCTTCACAGGATACGCGTAGTCCCCATTCAAAATTCTGCTGCAATGGGTTGGTTACGGCGTAACCACTGAGATGAGTTACGCCGTAACTATAGTCAGATCAGCATGCTGCAGCAGCAATCGCTCTTCGTTTCCTGCAAAAATGGTTAAAAACACAAAACCCTACAGAAATGGAAATAAAACAAAAGAAATGGATAATTCGGGTTGTCTCCTGAAAGAGCACTTGTCTTTATTTACGAGCCTTTAAGTTAGACTCAGAGCCTTGGGGCTTTATGGTGGCCTTTGGACTTGGCCAAATTCTTTTACTAGTTGGCGGCAATCATTCATCCATTTGATAAAAACCTTTTTTCTTGTAGTGTTACCGATGCTACATGTTCCAAATTTTTGAGAGAGCCACTCATTAAATGATATACATGACTCATGTTTGATCTTTCATCATTAGTTATTGTATCAGTAAGACGATAGTTATCGTAATTGCATTTCAGTTGTTTTACCAATCCCTTATTGATTTCTGAGTCTCCAAATCTTATCTTGTACCAATCTTCAAATGCTAATTTCCCAAATTTAATATCATGTCGTTCAGCCTTGTGAGGGCATATCCATTCATCCGCCTTTCCCCCACAAAATTCTTGAAAAGGGTTACATGAGGGCCATGCTGTCACTGACTTGTTATCCTTGGTTAATCTCGGGTTGCAGTAATGTTTGTTTGGAATCGGAGCTTCCTTAATACCTTGGACCTGGACAGTCTTTTCCTGTTTCTGCTTGCAACTATCAACATTTTCTCCACTATTATTAGTACTAGGATCATAACATAAAGGTGGATCGAGTGATTGAACATTAACAACATCAACTTTATTGGAAATTTCTAATTTTGGGTTTAAATGCTCTTTCATACTGAAAGTTATTTGTTCATTTTCAGTTCCCAAAGAAATTTGTTTTTCAAAAACCTTAATTTGAGCCCGACAAGTGGCTAGAAAAGGTCTTCCAACAATCAAGTTGTAAGTCTCCCATTTTCCCATGTCAATAACCACAAAATCAGTGGGAAAAAGGAATTTTCTAATTTTAAGGAGCACATTATTTACTACTCCCCTTGGTACAGCCTTAGAGGAATCAGCCATTTCTATCATCATTGTTGTTTCTTTTATATTGGTAAGTTTTATTTTATCAAACAAAGTGGTACAAATAAGGTTTACCCTAGCCCACAAATCAGCTAATGCGGAAATTTTAAGATTACAGATAGTGCATGGAAGAAGAAAAATTTCCTGGTATTGTTGCTTCTTAGGAAGTTGGCTTGGTAGGTGCTCGTCATCTTCCGATTTTTCATCTTCTTTTAGGTAGTTAATCCCGGACAGATCATTGGTGATAGAGGAGGTGCACTGCTCTTTCTTTGGCTTATCTTGCGCAAATATGTCTTTGCAGGCAATGGCTTTGGCATTACTGGTTTCAAGGTTTTTAGCTAATTGCCCAATTTGTGTTTCGAGGTTTTTAATTGCAGCATCTTGGTTTTGCAAGTTCATGTTGGTGTCTTCTTTTACCTTGACCATCTATTCTTTGAGTCTATCTCCCTTTTTTTTAGATTCCTCAATGTGCCTATGCATTATTTCTTCAAGGCTTGGTCTAGGAGGATTGTTGTTGACTCTTGTGTAGAACCCTGGGGATTTTTCTCGGTATCTGGGCCCGTTACGATGGTATCCGTTGAAAGGGCTCCCACTTCCATATTTTACTTTTTCGATCCTTTTAACTTCCTCGTTGGAGGAACATTCTTTAGTAGGGGGAGCTCCATTGTGTCCACTTAGTTCCACTTGTATGGAATGCACATTTTCCTTGAGATTCTTCATGTCTCTTCGGGAGACTTTCTAATTTGTTCTTTATTGCTGCAAGGCCTTCCATATTTCCATTCTTACTTCGGTTGCTTCCCCCATTGTGCCATTTGTGGGAGTGGTCAGCCATCTTTTGAATAGTTTCCAAAGCCAATGTTGGAGTCATCCCAGGAATCGGCCCTTGAGAATCGATCATTTTCCTCGAGGAGATGTTCAGACCTTTGTAAAAGACGTTCACCTTTTGTTGGCTGTTGAGGTCGTGAGTAGGGCATTTGTATAATAATTTGTTATACCTTTCCCATGCTTGGTACAACGTTTCATCACCCTCTTGCTTGAAGTTATGTATTTCTTCTAATTTCTTAGCAGTCCTTGATGGAGGACAGTATCTCTGAATGAAATACTTTTTTAGGATAGGCCAGGTGTTTACTGTTCAGGCAGGTAATTGATCAACCCACCTTTTAGCAGCTCCCGTAAGAGAAATAGGGAACACCCGTAACATGACAATATCGTTTGAGACTCTAGGAATTTTGAATAGGCTGACAATGTATTCCACGTTGTCTATATGCTCATGAGCATCATCGGTAATGCTTCCAGAGAAGGGATTTGCACGCAGTTCCCACATAAATTGAGGTTTGATTTCGAATTGAGCATCTTCTGCGATAGCCGGCCTAACAATTCCTTGTCCTTGTTCTTCCATTGTTAACGCCAAATATTCCTCAAGAGTGAGGTCATCAATGTTAACAAATTTCATGGTACCTGAAAACTAGAAAATTGATCATGAGAATTTTAAACAAAATGAAAATGAAAGACTTATTAGCAATCCTAATATAACTCCCCAGCAGCGGCGCCAAAAACTTGATGCAGGATTTACTGACCTGGTTTTAATATTTATAATGTCTCTTTATACCTATGGTATACCCTAATGCACTAACGGGCAGTGTACCCGGTCGTGTGTAGTGTAGTATTCAGTAAAACCGTGGTCGTCCCAAGAGCTATGTGTGTTGGACTAATACTAAGTCTAGGTGTCACTGATTTTGAGATGATTTAATTAATTAACTAATAAAGCAAATAAAGGCAAAAGTGTGATCAAATAGAGGAGAGTGGTGCTAACCTAGTTATTCATCCTAGCTAGTAATGTCTACGTCTAATTTCTTCCAATTACTTCAGGTGGGGTCAAATTCGAGAGGACAGCATTTGGTCAATTCACCCTAACCTATCAGCAAAGATGCCACCACTGGAGAAGTCAGGTGTTCCCTCATAAGTCCAGTTGTTCCTGGTCCCCTAAGCCGAGTCATTAAGTTCCGCTACATGCTAGACTTATAATAGTGAGTGCCCGGGTGTTAGCAACTTAAACACTCACCCTCTAATTCTTAAGTTCATCCAAACGGTAGGTGATCAGTTGGTCAAATCGCACAAGTAGAAAGGTTCATCAGTTGTTCATATCTTACCCTTCCCGTCTCAGTCTACTCACTTAGGATCAGTTGGTCATATCTCCTAAGCAACTAGCCTCTACCGCCATTCAAAACTACCGAAACAAGGGTAGCTACCAATAAACTATGCATGCATACACTTAGAAATAATTATACAGAAGTAATGTAAACACAAACAAAAAAAATTAAGGAATCATAACTAGGCCAACACCAAGAGGTGCTTAGCCGCTCATATTAACCATACAAATCAATTCATTATCTAATGTTATGAAATACATGAATCGAAAGTAAAGAAAAGATAAAATGCTAATGCTTATCGTAGGGGAGTGATTTCTCCCTTGGAGATAGCTCCGTATGCTCCTCTAGACCTTCCTTTGGCTTCTTCCCACGTTCTTTGGTTGTGGTGTGTGAAATGGGATGCCTTGAAATGCTGGAAATCGTGGGGTATTTATAGGCCAGATCTTGGTAACGGCGTAACTAATAAAATAGTTACGCCGTAATTATCTATTTCTTCGTAAATTGCACTAGATCTGCTGGTTACGGCGTAACCTTAGAAGTGATTACACCGTATCTTCAATAATTCTTGGTTACGCCATAGTTTATGCATGAGTAACGGCGTAATTATTAGCGGTGCGGAACCTCATTTGACCTAATATAGTTACGTCATAATCTTTTGGGAGAGTTACGCCGTAATCTTCTGATGAGTTGGCTTTCTGAGTCACGCTTTAGTTACGGCGTAATGTGAGAGATGAGTTACGCCGTAACTTCTTCTAAGTGAGCATACTATGATAAATCTTTAATAATTCTCCAATTCCGCGTCTCTTTTGCTCCAATGCTCGTAATTTACCTGAAAGTGGAATATAATGGAAAACAAGTGTAAATCCATATAAATGATATAAATTACAAGCATTATCGGGGGAAATTGACACTTAATATTCAGGATAATTGGATGTTATCTCACACCTAAGACAAGTTACACCAGCTGTTAGATTAAATCCTGGTGCTGTCTGCACTATCACAAGGGTCATAGTCCCGCAATCTCAGGATATGTGCCCAACCTGTTGACAGTTGCGTGTTACGCCCCTTTCCCGACTCGATTTTTTTTAACACTTGATGGTATTAGTCTAAAATAGTCCCTTTTATACTCTGAAAAAGACTCATTTCCTGCAGACCCTTGAAATAGACCCATTTATAGTCTAAAGTAGTCCCATTTTCCTTGCACCCTAAAATAGACCCATTTGCATCTAAAATGGACCATTTCCTGCACACTAAAAATGACTCATTTGCAGTCTAAAATAGACTCATTTATCTCTAAAATGGACCCATTTTCTGTTATTCGAAAAATGACTCATCTGAGTCTAAAAATGACTCATCTGAGTCTAAAATAGACCATTTTCTGCAAGTTACATATTTTGACCCATTTTCCGGAAAACGACTTCCATAACATGACATAGCACCAAAAATTCCAGAAATCACTAGAACATTATAAACATCCAATATGCGTATAAACATGGTTATAATGACCCGAGGAAATGTGCTTTACAAAGTAACAGGTGTTATGCCAAACACCCGTTTTAACCCGTTTGCATACACCACTTAAACATAACTCTTTAACATGCTTTGAGACCTGTAAAATGACTCTTAAACCATTCCAAAGACTTGACATTACAAACATTTAATCCATTTAAAACTCTTGGGGAACAACTTTGACAACGAGCTAGGTACATCTACCTAGCTCCTATCTTTCTTACTACCTTCCCATTCTTCACAACTAATCCATGGTTTAGCCATGCTCCAAAGGAAAACCCTTAGCATCTTCAATACAAGAGAACCTACATAATGGTTTTACAACTAAACCATAAGCTTTCGCTTAGTTAGTAACCCGACATAAAACACATATCATACACATATTAGAACATAAGCATCATGATCACTTACATTGCTTCCAATCCATAACATTAAATATACCACATAAACCTTCATCCATTACTCAGTCCGTATGCTAAACACTGTCACACCCCCAAATTACCTGTTTTGCAGCGGAATGGAATTCCTGGGGATTGACTGTCATAGCATCACAATCACAGTTATATTGAACGACCTAAAGTGTCGTTTGGAAAATACATCGTTTGATTTAATAAAACAATCAGAGTTTACAAAGATAGGTCCCAAATGAAAATCAACTTGTGCGGAAATAAGTTGTTACAATTCAAACGATGTTTTAAAGTACGAAAAACCCAAGTGAGACGCGTCGTCACCACGACTCCATGATGTGTCCAAATGCATGCCATGAAGTGAATGCCTTAGATACCTGAGATAAAAACATGCTAAAAGTGTCAACACAAAGGTTGAGTGAGTTCATAGAGTTTGTTTTGAAATGTAAAGCCTTTCAAAATCGTTTATGCAGCAAAGGCATTGTAAATCGTTGAAATGTAAAGACTATCAAAATCGATTATGTAGCAAAGGCATTGTAAATCCACTCAGTTCCCAGTCCCGCCCATACAAAACTTGCAACCTGTGTGTTCACAACCCACTGCCAGAATATGCATAGTTTATATTCAAACAGAAATCGTCAAATGAATTCACAAAATAGTGCATGGCTCAATGTATCGAAATCGTTTATGCAGCAAGGGCATTGTAAATCCACTCAGTTCCAAGTTCCGCCCATACAAAACTTGCAACCTGTGTGTTCACAACCCATTGCCGAAATGTATAGTGTATGCTCAAATCGTTCCAAGACCGTTAGTCCATAATCGTATACCAAGACCGTTAGACCAATGAATATACCAAGACCGTTAGACCAATGAATATACCAAGACCGTTAGCTCAATGAATATACCAAGACCGTTAGACCAATGAATATACCAAGTCCATCAGTCCAATGAATTTTTGATATGACAATTCTAAGCATGGCAAATCTGTTACTTCGCATGACTAAACATTTAGTTCGGATAAACATATAATTTGCAAATAGTCATGAATGTCATGAAAATAGTCGAGCATGTATCTCCCCCAAAACAGTTATGAAAGCAAGTAAAAGTAGGGGCTATGGAACTCACTTGGTGGAGTGATGCGAAGACAAAAGTGAGTACACCGAGGTATAATGTAATGCGTTAACCGGGACCTATTATCAATGATATGATATGTCATGAATTGCAATGTAATGTTATGCATGCATTCCGTATGTTATTTATACCATTTACGAGTTTTGAAAATATTACACATCGCATTAGAAAAATACTCTTTTGACGTCTTGACCAATCAAAAATCACTTTACATGATTTTACGTCAAAATGTCATCCTACAATGGTTTTATAATGATTTTTAGAGAAATTACCACTTTTCGTCGCAAAACAATGTCGTCGGAATTTTTATGAAATTAACAAAAATGGCTTTGGAAAACTAGTCGTAAAATGGTGTACGTCGATCGTTAGAGAACGAACTCGACGGTTTTGGAAAGTTTGTATCGATATCTAAAAGTTTCAGTTCAGGAGTTTTCGTCCAAAAGGTCTCGAACATAAAGATAACAAGGGTTAAAGATGGTGGTTTTTGGCTAATTGTGTGCAGAAAATTAGTTACGGCAAGTTTATGAAAAAGTGCATATCTTTGTCGTTTCAAATCTGTTTTCTACGTTTAATATGTCCTTAGCTTCGTATTGAAGTAAACTAATATATTTTTGACAAGTCGAAATAATTTGTGAAGCTTAAGGCTCGTTTTTGACCCGTACAAACTAAAAACAGTTTGCTGAAAATCCAGAAAATAATATATTTCGTCGTCAAACTTGTAAAATCCATAACTTCTTCGTTATAAGTCCGTTTTATTCCGTTCAAGCGGCCACGGATTCTTTTTAAAGTATATTTTCTAAAAATCAAGGCCAAAAAGTCGTGCCTACTGTCGGATTTTCCAGAAAAGCAAAACAAGGACAGAACACAAAATATACTTATCGAAAATAGTTTTTCTCGAACAAAACCTATTCTAATCCCTTCAAATCAACTCCAAAACTAATCTAATCCTACCATACACCTTCTTAGGGTGTCATGGGTTCCTAATCACCATCAAGACCAAAGAATACCATGGGAATAATTATAGGATGACCTTAGGTATATATATATATAACTCAAAATCATAAGAAAATGGTATAAATCACATAACATGCATAATATCTCCAAAAATGAAAAGAAACATATGAAATGAAAAGGAAACATGAAAATGATAAGAATATGCTTACTAGTGAAAATGAAGAGGTGCTAGTAACAAGGATTAACTTAAATATCCTTGGTTTTTATTTCAAAACCATATAAAGGATATAATCTAGGTTGAAATAACACTTGATTTTGCAAAACTTTGATCCCTTGTGAGCTTGTAGAGTGGCCGGTTCTATGAAGCCAAAGAAACAAAGGAGAGAATTTTGATAACACTTGAAGAAATATGTGAAGTGAATGAATGAGAAATAAGTGAGTTAAGTAGACTTTTATGCAAGATTGAAAACATAAAATTAATGAGCCATGCCACATTTATAACACACCCTCCCCTATGGCCGGTTTTGGGGAGGGTTGTCTCTTAAATATATATATTTTTTTTTTTTTTAAATCTTGTATAAACTTGTATATAATGTGTAAAGTTTATATAATTTGTAAGAAATGTAAGTAAAGTGTTGAAAATTATAACTTTTTGGTACAAGTAAGTTTTTATTAAGTCAAAATAGAATGTAATGAGATAATAAAAATTATAAAAATACATTCCTTGTAAAAATTGAGTGATATAAAAATTATCGTAAAATTTTAAGAAACGCAACGTAATATTTAAACTTTAACGATTTAAGTACCAAATAAATTTGAAACACTATGAAAACTAAAAATATAGTTTTTATGAACTAAATGTAAGTTTAAAAATACCTCGGGATCATTTTTGAAAGTAACGGGTTAAATATTCAAATTAATAACTCACGCGATAAAGATTATTAAATATAAAAATTACGCGTTGAAGGTGAAATGAAATGTCGTGAGTGTACTAATGAGATGCCCATGATGCCAATGAAATGTAGACTAATCATAGTCCATATGAAATGTACGTGATGTCATGATCATGAATTCGCCGCTAAACCTTCAAGGTTACGCGAATTTGAAACAAGTAAACCAAGTTTACTATAAATGTTGAAATAATGAGACATGAACTGTGTCGAGAAATGACCTGAAAGTACGGGTTGTCACATTCGCCCATCCAAAAAGGAATTCAGTCCCTGAATTCAATCGTTGCTAGGTCTAACGGGTTTAGGGTTTGATGTGGCAAACTTTCCCATTCCCGAGCAAAACCCTCAAAAGACTTTTTGGTAACCGATTTTTACTTAATCCCACAACTCATCAAACAAGAACTGTCATACGATTAGGCTAAATCGGTTTAGGTAACAACTTGTCTCTAGCTCGATCTTTGCAACTCATCAAACAAGAACTGTCACGCGGATCAAATTGGAAACAAGTGGTTTGAAGAAAATCTTTTGAAAATTTGGCTCGATTATGGAATTGCTTGCACATATAAGCCTACTACTCCCTTCATTGCATGATTCTTCCTGAATTAGACATAGGTGATCAGGCTATGTATAATTTAGGAGTAACTATGCAATGCTTGGACTAATCGACTCATATGTTGTTTGGTGTTGGGTCAACTGATGTTAAAATTGTGATGAACATCGAGGAGAGAAGACATGGAGAAGTGTCGTTAAAATGATAGTTAAAGTAAAAAGAATTGAAATCCTCGTGAATGATAACAAATCGGAAAGAAAATAAAGTACGATAGATGAGAATATTTTACAACGAGTGGTTTAGCAAAAGTAGTACATCGTTAAGTTATAAAGTTTCGGATACGATGGAAGACATAAAATTGGTACGACATAGTACATAAGGAGAAATAAGACTGTTAGTTTCCGAACTTCTTCAGTCTTCCGCGTCGTTGATACCTTGACGAGCTCCTCCTCCTCCTTCTAACATATATATATTCCCATGAGCACCTTCGTCTTGTTGACCTTGGTTTTGAGGGCATTGATTTCGATAGTGTCCTTGCTCCCCGCATCTGTAACATGTAACCATGGCCTTGCCTCTACAATTCCTGGCAAGGTGTCCCAGTTGTTGACACTTGTAGCACTTAGCAGGACAAAGACCCGTGTGATGATACTTACATCGATTACATAGTGGGTAAGTTCCAGCATAACCCCTGCCTTCTATTGGTGCAGCAACATATACCAGTGCAGTTTCTTGCCCTCTTTTCTGTTGTTGATGATGGTTAGTGTTGCGGTTTTGGTTGTTGTTGTTATAATCTCCTTGGTCGTCTTCCCATTTTCTTTTGTTGTGGTTAATTTGGTTATCGTCGTTGCAGTTGTTGTTTTGGTTATTGTGGTAGTTGATGCAGTTGTTGGGGTTGTTGTTGTTTTGGTTGGTGTTGGTGTACTTGCCTCTCTTCACTACCTGGGCCATGAGCTTTTGAGTCAATCGAATAGCCTCCTCAATCGTTTGCGGGTCAGAAGAAGTCACATCTCCTTGAATAACCTCGGGAAGTCCCCCGATAAAAGCCTCTAGTAACTTCTCGTTATCCGAAACCATAGATGGGCATAACACGGCCAATTCTTGAAATCTTCGAATGTAAGTGTCAATGTCATACTCAATAGTTACCAACTCATAGAATTCTGTCTCCAACTTTTTCACTTCTGTACGAGGACAAAACTTCTTAGTTACCAAACCCTTGAATTGCTCCCAAGTAAGCTTGAAAGCATTCTCTATTCCCATCGGTTGAGCATATGAGTTCCACCACGACAATGCTCCATCGAGTAGTGTACTTGTAGCAAACTTGACCTTACTATCATCCGGGCAATTACATAACAAAAACACGGACTCCATTTTCTCGAACCATCTAACCATGGCAGTGGCTCCTTCAGTCCCTTTAAACTTGGTGGGATCTCCACTCTTGAAATCCTTATACGAACAGCTTTTAACCCCGAACCCTCTTACATTTACTGCAGCAGCAGCAGCAAGTTTTGCGGCTTCAGCAGCAGCCGCGGCCTCGGCAACAGCAGCATCGCCGTTTCCTTTCAATCCTTAAAGAATCAGCAATGCTATCATTCACCAACTTTTGAATTGCTGCTTGGGTCATTTCCGGTGTGGCTTTCTTCGGCGCCATATCTTCTTCAAAACAAGAGGAAGTGTGAGACGTAGCAAAATCCGATGTTAATAATAAACATTCCAAAGAAATGTGATAAGAGATGATAAGTTTGAGGTTATGTTTCAAAAATGATCGACGGGTTCCGAATAGATGGGTTATGAGGTGTTGTAAGTGCTTCAATGTATGATGGTTTAGAGACTTAGTGTGTGAATAAAGTGTAACTCGACATGTTAGTGGTGAAACAAAGGAGTAAGAGCGACTTTGCCCTACTTAAGGGTTTATCTCGGCATTCGTCGTTATCGATAATGAATCAGCTGATATAAAAAAATTTGTGATAGGGAATGACAAGGAATTCTCCACGTTAGAGTATGAGGAAATGATAATGGGATGGGAATTTAAAGGCATCCATGTGACAATCAATGTGAAATGAAAGTGAATAACTCGAAAAATGTACGTATAAATCGCTTGCAAAGTGAACATGCACTTATGATGAAATGATGAGATGCTATGATAATGTAGTTATAGTCTAGGGTCAATGATGCAACCTAGTTCTCTATAACCGAAGCTCTGATGCCAATCTGTCACACCCCCAAATTACCTGTTTTGCAGCGGAATGGAATTCCTGGGGATTGACTGTCATAGCATCACAATCACAGTTATATTGAACGACCTAAAGTGTCGTTTGGAAAATACATCGTTTGATTTAATAAAACAATCAGAGTTTACAAAGATAGGTCCCAAATGAAAATCAACTTGTGCGGAAATAAGTTGTTACAATTCAAACGATGTTTTAAAGTACGAAAAACCCAAGTGAGACGCGTCGTCACCACGACTCCATGATGTGTCCAAATGCATGCCATGAAGTGAATGCCTTAGATACCTGAGATAAAAACATGCTAAAAGTGTCAACACAAAGGTTGAGTGAGTTCATAGAGTTTGTTTTGAAATGTAAAGCCTTTCAAAATCGTTTATGCAGCAAAGGCATTGTAAATCGTTGAAATGTAAAGACTATCAAAATCGATTATGTAGCAAAGGCATTGTAAATCCACTCAGTTCCAAGTCCCGCCCATACAAAACTTGCAACCTGTGTGTTCACAACCCACTGCCAGAATATGCATAGTTTATATTCAAACAGAAATCGTCAAATGAATTCACAAAATAGTGCATGGCTCAATGTATCGAAATCGTTTATGCAGCAAAGGCATTGTAAATCCACTCAGTTCCAAGTCCCGCCCATACAAAACTTGCAACCTGTGTGTTCACAACCCATTGCCGAAATGTATAGTGTATGCTCAAATCGTTCCAAGACCGTTAGTCCATAATCGTATACCAAGACCGTTAGACCAATGAATATACCAAGACCGTTAGACCAATGAATATACCAAGACCGTTAGCTCAATGAATATACCAAGACCGTTAGACCAATGAATATACCAAGTCCATCAGTCCAATGAATTTTTGATATGACAATTCTAAGCATGGCAAATCTGTTACTTCGCATGACTAAACATTTAGTTCGGATAAACATATAATTTGCAAATAGTCATGAATGTAATAAAAATAGTCGAGCATGTATCTCCCCCAAAACAGTTATGAAAGCAAGTAAAAGTAGGGGCTATGGAACTCACTTGGTGAAATGATGCGAAGACAAAAGTGAGTACACCGAGGTATAATGTAATGCGTTAACCGGGACCTATTATCAATGATATGATATGTCATGAATTGCAATGTAATGTTATGCATGCATTCCGTATGTTATTTATACCATTTACGAGTTTTGAAAATATTACACATCGTCGAAAAATACTCTTTTGACGTCTTGACCAATCAAAAATCACTTTACATGTTTTTACGTCAAAATGTCATCCTACAATGGTTTTATAATGATTTTTAGAGAAATTACCACTTTTCGTCGCAAAACAATGTCGTCGGAATTTTTATGAAATTAACAAAAATGGCTTTGGAAAACTAGTCGTAAAATGGTGTACGTCGATCGTTAGAGAACGAACTCGACGGTTTTGGAAAGTTTGTATCGATATCTAAAAGTTTCAGTTCAGGAGTTTTCGTCCAAAAGGTCTCGAACATAAAGATAACAAGGGTTAAAGATGGTGGTTTTGGCTAATTGTGTGCAGAAAATTAGTTACGGCAAGTTTATGAAAAAGTGCATATCTTTGTCGTTTCAAATCTGTTTTCTACGTTTAATATGTCCTTAGCTTCGTATTGAAGTAAACTAATATATTTTTGACAAGTCGAAATAATTTGTGAAGCTTAAGGCTCGTTTTTGACCCGTACAAACTAAAAACAGTTTGCTGAAAATCCAGAAAATAATATATTTCGTCGTCAAACTTGTAAAATCCATAACTTCTTCGTTATAAGTCCGTTTTTATCCGTTCAAGCGGCCACGGATTCGTTTTAAAGTATATTTTCTAAAAATCAAGGCCAAAAAGTCGTGCCTACTGTCGGATTTTCCAGAAAAGCAAAACAAGGACAGAACACAAAATATACTTATCGAAAATAGTTTTTCTCGGACAAAACCTATTCTAATCCCTTCAAATCAACTCCAAAACTAATCTAATCCTACCATACACCTTCTTAGGGTGTCATGGGTTCCTAATCACCATCAAGACCAAAGAATACCATGGGAATAATTATAGGATGACCTTAGGTATATATATATATAACTCAAAATCATAAGAAAATGGTATAAATCACATAACATGCATAATATCTCCAAAAATGAAAAGAAACATATGAAATGAAAGAGGAAACATGAAAATGATAAGAATATGCTTACTAGTGAAAATGAAGAGGTGCTAGTAACAAGGATTAACTTAAATATCCTTGGTTTTTATTTCAAAACCATATAAAGGATATAATCTAGGTTGAAATAACACTTGATTTTGCAAAAACTTTGATCCCTTGTGAGCTTGTAGAGTGGCCGGTTCTATGAAGCCAAAGAAACAAAGGAGAGAATTTTGATAACACTTGAAGAAATATGTGAAGTGAATGAATGAGAAATAAGTGAGTTAAGTAGACTTTTATGCAAGATTGAAAACATAAAATTAATGAGCCATGCCACATTTATAACACACCCTCCCCTATGGCCGGTTTTGGGGAGGGTTGTCTCTTAAATATATATTTTTTTTTTTTTTTTAAATCTTGTATAAACTTGTATATAATGTGTAAAGTTTATATAATTTGTAAGAAATGTAAGTAAAGTGTTGAAAATTATAACTTTTTGGTACAAGTAAGTTTTTAATAAGTCAAAATAGAATGTAATGAGATAATAAAAATTATAAAAATACATTCCTTGTAAAAATTGAGTGATATAAAAATTATCGTAAAATTTTAAGAAACGCAACGTAATATTTAAACTTTAACGATTTAAGTACCAAATAAATTTGAAACACTATGAAAACTAAAAATATAGTTTTTATGAACTAAATGTAAGTTTAAAAATACCTCGGGATCATTTTTGAAAGTAACGGGTTAAATATTCAAATAATAACTCACGCGATAAAGATTATTAAATATAAAAATTACGCGTTGAAGGTGAAATGAAATGTCGTGAGTGTACTAATGAGATGCTCATGATGCCAATGAAATGTAGACTAATCATAGTCCATATGAAATGTACGTGATGTCATGATCATGAATTCGCCGCTAAACCTTCAAGGTTACGCGAATTTGAAACAAGTAAACCAAGTTTACTATAAATGTTGAAATAATGAGACATGAACTGTGTCGAGAAATGACCTGAAAGTACGGGTTGTCACAAACACTATCACAATCATTACACATATATGGATAACAAACATATAACATATGTTTTAATGCAAGTTACTTACCTTAATCCAAGCTAAATAATACCAAAGACATCATCATCATCATCACTATCTTCCATCACCATCATCCAAACTTTAACACCCTTAAACACATAATAAATATACACTTAATACATCATTCCAAAGCTATAACCATGGATTAAAACAACCATTTAACTCACCTATAAAAACCTCTAATCATCATATAATTATATGATAATCATATGATGATCCAACCTATAGATTACTTGACTTTAACCCAATATAAAATCATCTCTTGATCACTATAACTCTTAATTAGCTTAGAATCACTTTTACCTAATTATCCCTTGTTAGGGTTCATAAACCCTAACCTACCAATTCATCAATTAAACATTAAGAAAAGTACTTACTTGGGTAGAGATCATAGATACTAGCTTATTTCATGGTTGGGAACATTAATTCCTTCACAATTTGATTATCAAGACCACCATGTCTTTTCCTTCTTCATCATATCACGACACACACACACACTCCACATATTTTCTGGATATCCATAGAAAGATTAAGAATTATCCAGACACTTGTAGGTGGTATGTTTGCCCAGTTGACACAATTGGTCTCTCAAGTCCCATTCCTTCTAATTTGGCCACTAAAACATTATAACAAGTTTACCACTTAGCAACATAGGTCTCCCTTCTTTTTATAACTATGACATAACATTTGTTAATTAATAGATTGACTATTGAGTTGACTAGTCAATTTAACATTCGTTGACTAACCAATCACGTTAAACCTTGGTCAATTTCATCTAAGGTGGGGCCTATTTGTATCCGGGATACGGGTCTAAAAATTCTACCCCCTTATTTAGATTTCGTCCCCGAAATCTCTCGTCTATTACTATCCAAAATTAATTCTCAACATACACCCATTCTCATCCTTTCAAATCCTTAGTCATTTCATTGCAACGATCTAGATGATTTTGCAATTCTATTCTTACTATAATACAATTATTACTCATAATCCACTATAAACAACACTTCACATCACAAGCTTATCTAAAACTTCCCACAATGACGACTTGTCATCCGGAAACATCTATTATTTGACTTTATATAAGTCAAACTTCAATACTATTTCACGTCATTCATTAATGCACTAACATGACCTTAAGTCATATACTGGTCAACTTCGCATTCTACTTAACACCCAAAAATTGATAACTCATTTCAAATTTATATAAAGTACCATATAAACGGCACTTTCAAAATCTTTCTCACGCATTACTTAAGCAATCTTTCCTGTTAAATTTTGGAAATATTACTCATCATCTTCTCAACTTAAAGCACAAACTCATTCTAGGCATCTATCTTAAGATCTCACACATAATCTTAAAGCCGCTATACAAGTTCTCTTGACATCTAATCTTACTTCTTATGACATCTAACTTGTTTTAGTTTTCACTTTCTCATCTCTCTACCCGTACTTATGTCATATCGGATATACATAAGCCCACTCATTTACAATTCGTTATTTACATAAAAAGGCGTCCCAATCTATGTAAGTAAGGAATCATAAACTTATGGTTAGGTGATTTAAAATTTCACTATTTAAATGAAAAGGTGTCCCAATCCATTCAAATAATGAAGTTATAAATCATCCTACTTATCCAAACCCGAAACAACACTCATACTTACTTATTATCTATATTTTCTATCCTTGGATCCAATCTCAATAAACTTTTATACATGCCACGAAGGCAAGCTAAACAACATGCCATGAAGGCAAGCTATAACACCATGCCATAAAGGCAAGCTATCAACCATGCCATAAGGCAAGCTAACATCCATGCCACATAGGCAAGCTAACAACCATGCCATAGAGGCAAGCTATAACACCATGCCATAAAGGCAAGCTATCAA
This sequence comes from Chrysanthemum makinoi, assembly GCA_910596185.1. Classification (NCBI taxonomy): domain Eukaryota; kingdom Viridiplantae; phylum Streptophyta; class Magnoliopsida; order Asterales; family Asteraceae; genus Chrysanthemum; species Chrysanthemum makinoi. The sequence goes on from OU343224.1 coordinate 264,747,915, forward strand.
CCATGCCATAAGGAAAGCTATATAACCATGCTATGAAAGGCAAGCTAACAACCATGCCATAAAGGCAAGCTATACAACCATGCCATGAAGGCAAGCTAAACAACCATGCCATGAAGGCAAGCTAGGCCATCCCGAAGGATGCCAAAACACATGCCATAAAGGCAAGCTGGGCTATCCCGAAGGATACCAAAACTAGAGAATTGGATCCAAGCTATCTATATCTTATCATCTTTACTCCCTTTATCTTTTATGTACTTTTATCATTAAGTACATACTAATATCTCATTGCCTTACGCAATCTCAACTCCCACTATCACTTTTACTTTTATCAAGACAAGTTCTATATAATACTTGTCAATTATTATACTTGCATTTTCATAATGGAATCTACTAATCATCCGTCAACCTCAAGTTGACTCACACATTTTATCTTTTATCTATCACAACTTTATCCTACTTAACTTTACTTTCTTGTTCACATAATTTATTCATCTCATCTATTCATTAGCATTAAAGCCATATCATACTACTCCACTCTTTAAACTTTAATCATGCATTGAGCATTCATTACTAGCATATATAACTTATCATGTTTTATATGAAACATGTTCTTATCACATCATAACTATGCACTTTAACTTTTCTCATCTCTTTTATTAAGCATGAAAGCAGCCATGCTTCTACTATTTACGCACTATCACATCACTTCTTTGTTTCAATATAACTACCACAAATAAACTTTATCTTATCTTTCTATGCATCAAGCTATAAGCATAGTTCACTATCATATCATACGTTTACTCTTCACACATTTTAAACTATTAACATGATCTCGTCATGTTCTTACTATACCACTTATCTTTACTTTTTTATTTCACAAGTCAATGTGTTCTTCGAACTATTTCGACCACAACCAGGTCATCACATGAATATGGCAACTATACATTATATTAAATCTAATCCATGCTTCACACAACTTCTATCATCAACCACCTTTGCTCAATAAACATTACCCGCGCATATCAGTTAAGTCTTACATAATATGCATTCCAATGCATCAATCTTATCTCATACACCTCTATGCATCATGCTCTCAAGCACACCACATAAAACTTAGACATATAATAAACTACTACCATATACTTAATGTCACATAAACAATAACACTTAACACTTATCCAAAAAGTGTTATAACATTCATAATCGTAATCAACTCACGTAGTCTATGGTTCATACATCACATTGCACAATGAATCTATGTCTAAGTACCGACATTTTGATTAGCCACAAACACTAGTCTACCTTATAACTAAGGCATCATAACATTTTTAATTCACTTACTAACCCATCTCTAATACCACTTAGCTTACCTACTCGCATTCCATTACCATTACTCTATCACACATTCATATAAACACAAAACAATTATCGGCACCAATTAAGGTGCACGGCCAACTAATCATTCAAACACTTCAAGTCCTCTACGGACTTATATCTCATACTCATCAACACTATTACACGCATCCTTCACTTATCATCTTTAACCTCAACTAGCATCAAACATAATCTGTCTCACACTTAACAGTTACTTCTGGCATCACTAGCACTTACGCTAAAAGCTTCTATGAGTGGTTTAAGACTAGGCAACCTATAGTGGAAACCTAACTCACTTAAACCAAATCTCTGATACCAAGTTGTTACAACCCTTTCCCGACTCGATTTTTTTAACACTTGATGGTATTAGTCTAAAATAGTCCCTTTTATACTCTGAAAAAGACTCATTTCTTGCAGACCCTTGAAATAGACCCATTTATAGTCTAAAGTAATCCCATTTTCCTTGCACCCTAAAATAGACCCATTTGCATCTAAAATGGACCCATTACCTGCACACTAAAAATGACTCATTTGCAGTCTAAAATAGACTCATTTATCTCTAAAATGGACCCATTTTCTGTTATTCGAAAAATGACTCATCTGAGTCTAAAATAGACCATTTTCCTGTAGATTTTCTACAAGTTACATATTTTGACCCATTTTCCGGAAAACGACTTCCATAACATGACATAGCACCAAAAATTCCAGAAATCACTAGAACATTATAAACATCCAATATGCGTATAAACATGGTTATAATGACCCGAGGAAATGTGCTTTACAAAGTAACAGGTGTTATGCCAAACACCCGTTTTAACCCGTTTGCATACACCACTTAAACATAACTCTTTAATATGCATTGAGATCTGTAAAATGACTCTTAAACCATTCCAAAGACTTGACATTACAAACATTTAATCCATTTAAAACTCTTGGGGAACAACTTTGACAACGAGCTAGGTACATCTACCTAGCTCCTATCTTTCTTACTACCTTCCCATTCTTCACAACTAATCCATGGTTTAGCCATGCTCCAAAGGACAACCCTTAGCATCTTCAATACAAGAGAACCTACAAAATGGTTAGACAGCTAAACCATAAGCTTTCGCTTAGTAAGTAACCCGACATAAAACACATATCATACACATATTAGCACCTAAGCATCATGATCACTTACATTGCTTCCAATCCATAACATTAAATATACCACATAAACCTTCATCCATTACTCAATCCGTATGCTAAACACTATCACAATCATTACACATATATGGATAACACACATATAATATATGTTAGCCTCGCTTTTTCTAAAGATAACGTCATTTACGTGAATTGGACTAGATACGTTGTACACTTTTCCCTTAGGGACGAGTATCATTTAAGTGGCAAAGATAGGGCCTATATATACCCCTCATGACTCTCCATGAGGGGTGAGGTGAAGCATTTGGCTAGTTGTATTGTTTTGTTCTTATCAATAAACTTTGTGTTTTCTCCTCCCTCTCTCTAGTTTCTCTCACTAAAAAGGATGAAGATCTTCATCTTCTTCCACCAACCCCGACCTCCAAACCACATAAATCACATGTTAATCGGTCCTAACAAGTGGTATAGAGCCATGGTTGTTGTTTGTTGATTTATGTTGGTTTTACACATGTCTTTTAACTGTTTTTTGCGCTTTTTATGTGGTCGGAAAAGTTTTTTCCGATTTGTGGGTAAAACAGTTTTTATTCATGTTTTTTGGTATCCGTATTTTGGTCTAAACACAAAAAGTCATAGTCTTTCTTTAATGTTATCATATGTCTTTGGTCTTTTCCAAACAGTATATTCACTTTTATGCTTTTTGTACCAAATATCCGTGAAACATCAAATGGTCAACCGTCAGTTTCATGGTCAAACAGCGAAAAAGAAGCATTTTTATGCCTCTTCTGGGTTTATTATGAAGACTGGTCGGAAAAACATGGTCGGAAAATCTCGCCGGAAAAAGTCAAAGGGTCAAAACCCTCTTTTTCTACGCGTAAGAAGAATCTACAGTGGAGTTACGCGTAGCTGTGAAGTTACGCGTATGAAAAGTTACGCGTATGCTTTTACGCCTAAGCTTCTGGCTTTACGCCTAAGCAAGGTTACGCGTAAGGCTACGCATAAGATGTTACGCGTATGCCTACGCATAAGCAAGAAGCTACGCGTAAGAAAGTATTGAGCAGAAAAGAAAGGTTACGCGTAAAAAATGACCATGACCACAAACATCAAATACCATATACCAAACATCATCGACCTCAGGTTATTAATTAACCATCCTCAGTCTATGTAAACAAGAAAACTTCATCGAAAGAAATAACAAATAATCTGATCCGAAAACTTCCAATCCCTTCAACTCATCTCATACAATACCCTAACTATCTCTCCCCAACTCTCATCATTCAAACAATAAACGTTTAAACAAGAACAACTCTAATCTCAGATTTGATTATTGTTTTAGTTGAACAACAATCATCACAGATTCTTTAGAAGCTCAGCTTCTTTCTCACTATACGAATTTAAAAGAGCTGAATATAACATTTGCGTTATACTCCTTTTTTCATTCGAGTTATACCATGACCAAAACAAGAACAGAATATCACACGTAACTTTAAAGCCTACCTGAGACCCATTTGAATGGATCTTGTTGTCTTTGTTTGCTCCGGGTATCTTGAGAAAAGAAATTCTATGATTTATGATTCGGGATATGATGCGTTTGATGTGGAGAGGAAGAGAGATACGTGTTTCGCTTCAGATCTGATTTGAGAAGAGCAGATATGTTAGTGGTAGGCGTATGTTTGTGATTGTGTTTTTAGGTTAAGTGAAATATTAGGGTACCAAGTTATTTATATAACCGGTAACCTCTTTTCATTGGATCGGGTTGATTAATAGGTTGGACTGGGCCAGGATTAATTATTTCCGGATTATGGTTATCAATTGGGCCCGTTGAGTTAATGGAATTTGTATACATGAGTTAAAATGGTGGTGGGCTGATAAAAATGACAACACAATTGTCTTATCCGAACGAATTTGTGTTGATACAAATGATAGGATACAACATTGTGCTATTAGAGAGGTATTATTTATGGTATATTTTCACGGAGGGATACAATATTCACGGCTTGAGCGAAGATCTGAAAAATGACTACGGGGTTTTTGTACGGTATTATTGATGCGGAATTGATGTGATATTTCACGAGTGGACTTCTTTATCGTTGAGACGTTGGTTGGTTGGATGCATGTCTCAAGATAACTTGTTGGAGCACATTATGAAAGTTTAAAATCTGGTTATAACTGGTAAGGAGTTACGTTGTAGTGCTCACAGTGTGTAACCATCACTTTAAGGAGTTACCTTGTAGTGCTCAGTGTCACACGGCGTTGTGGATTGTTCAAAAAATTTAGAACAAGCAGTAAGTCACAAAGTTGGGATGTTTACTTCCTTTTCAAGTTAGTCATATCGGGTTATCTCCATATGTGGTCATTACATTTAGCCGGTGAATTCAAAGGAGGTTCGATTAAAGGTTGGTTAGAGAAAATTATTGAGAGTACTTTTGCGACATATTCTCACAGAATTTTGATCAAGCTATGATGTTAATATTGCATCAAGAAGGTAATACGACATGTACGCAACATTATGATGATTCCGATAGCTCGCAACCATCAGGAGGGAGAAGTTGGTATTTCATCTTCCGTGATTGGATTACGAAGGGATTTTTGCTTAAGACTGAAGAATGAGAAGTAGTGTGGTGTACATCGGAGCTTTTTACCAACTTGGATGCAATACTAAGTGAGTTATGTTGTTATGATGTTCCCAGAACGACAACCATTGTGCTTCAAGAGTTTACTTTCTCCGGTGCGTGTCTGAAGATTAAAGACGTGTTGGAAGAGTGTTGTCGGTTCAGGAGGGAGCATAGAAAGAAAAAAGGCTCACTAGTTAGGAGGGAGTAATAACCTAACTAGACCGTTACAGTTGAAGTTCAGAGCTACAAGAAGATCATTTGCCGAGGTCATCGGAAGGGAGAACTTCAAGTTTGCCTCAGTATCTAGACTATAGAGACTCTGCGCTTCAAGAAAGTCAAAATTGTTCATTACTATTGTAATTTACTTTTCTTTGTATTTATAGGTCTCATTGTAACCATTCACGTGTGACGCTATCTTGGAGGGAGATTGTTAGCCTCGCTTTTTCTAAAGATAACGTCATTTACGTGAATTGGACTAGATGCGTTGTACACTTTGCCCTTAGGGACTAGTATCGTTTAAGTGGCAAAGATAGGGCCTATATATACCCCTCATGACTCTCCATGAGGGGTGAGGTGAAGCATTTGGCTAGTTGTATTGTTTTGTTCTTATCAATAAACTTTGTGTTTTCTCCTCCCTCTCTCTAGTTTCTCTCACTAAAAAGGATGAAGATCTTCATCTTCTTCCACCAACCCCGACCTCCAAACCACATAAATCACATGTTAATCGGTCCTAACAATATATGTTTTAATGCAAGTTACTTACCTTAATCCAAGCTAAATAATACCAAAGACATCATCATCATCACTATCTTCCATCATCATCATCCAAAGTTTAACACCCTTAAACACATAATAAATATACACTTAATACATCATTCCAAAGCTATAACCATGGATTAAAACAACCATTTAACTCACCTATAAAAATCTCTAATCATCATATAATTATATGATGATCCAACCTATAGATTACTTGACTTTAACCCAATATAAAATCATCTCTTGATCACTATAACTCTTAATTAGCTTAGAATCACTTTTACCCAATTATCCCAAGTTAGGGTTCATAAACCCTAACCTACCAATTCATCAATTAAACATTAAGAAAAGTACTTACTTGGGTAGAGATCATATATACTAGCTTATTTCATGGTTGGGAACATTAATTCCTTCACAATTTGATTATCAAGACCACCATGTCTTTTCCTTCTTCATCATATCACGACACACACACACACACACACACACACACACTCCACATATTTTCTGGATATCCATAGAAAGATTAAGAATTATCCAGACACTTGTAGGTGGTATGTTTGCCAAGTTGACACAATTGGTCCCTCAAGTCCCATTCCTTCTAATTTGGCCACTAAAACATTATAACAAGTTTACCACTTAGCAATATAGGTCCCCATTCTTTCTATAACTATGACATAACATTTGTTAATTAATAGATTGACTATTGAGTTGACTAGTCAATTTAACATTCGTTGACTAACCAATCACGTTAAACCTTGGTCAATTTCATCTAAGGTGGGGCCTATTTGTATCCGGGATACGAGTCTAACATTGCGGCACTTCACTGTACATCGACCATTGTGGTGAAGCTTACAATGGTTGCACAATGGTAGCTTCCCATCATAAACCTTCTTCTCTTCAGACCCAACAGTATAGATTTTGGTGACCTCTTGTCATTTGTTCTCGTTATTGTTGCTCCTCGAGTGGTCTTCCTACTTCCTCTTGTTGTCAACCACCTTCTCACCTACATGTTGGTGAGATCATAAGTTTAAATTAAATGTAATTATTGAGCAACAAGATTTTATATTTATCATAAGTATTATAAAAAATACAATGTCACACAAAAATAGCATATACTACTGCCTAAGCCCATGACACCAAAGCGTTAACAATAATATATGACCCTTGCGTGCACTTTTAAAAAATCTAAGTATTATGAGCTATAGGTTATTAGAGAAAGACTTTAAACAAGTTAATTAACATATTACAAGGTCACTAGGTTAAGCCGTAAAAGTTAGTGGGTCAAAAATGAAATTTTCTTTTCACTTAGTTCTGGCCGCGACATGGCCAAGTGACCATATTCACGGGTTTGTTTCTGCCTAACCAAAGATTGATAAAATATGAGACTTACACCATTTTAAAGAGCTCACAGCAAAGTGTTTAAAAGATCAACAACATCGTAAAAATATTGGCTTGCCTCGTTTATATTTGGTCGTCTTTTGGGCTTGTTGTCGCAAAAACAAACACCCTTTATATGAAAAACGCCCAACCCCCTTACTTTGAGAAATTATTGCGATCAAACCACAAAAGCTTAAGACTTCTAGTTTGAACCATTAGAAAGACCACCCAGCAAACTCTTGAAAGGAACAAGAACGTAGTAAAAACCTCTTGATGCCTCACTTATATTTATTTTTGTTTTGGTCGACTTAAGCCTAAAACGAACGCATTTTTTAAAAAACTACAAGGGTAGAAAGTGTAATTCTTGAAAGATAGAGTTTTCTTGGGCCAAAAATGCAATATCTTCAAAGTTAATAATACAAGGGCTGATTTTGTCAATAATCCATAGTTGAGGGTATAAAGTGTCATTTTTGAAAGTGCAAAGGTATAAACCGTCAATACTCAAAACTATAAGGATATGAAATATAACATTTTTAGAAACATATAATATTTAACAATTCGGGTTTCGATAAAACTTATAAACGATCGACCGAGCCATAAAAATAAGTTTGATAAGTATTACTAAATTTTGAAGAGACTTCATGTTAACTCAACCCTTGACCATCGATAAATCATTATCATCACATATACTTGAATTCGAATACTAAAAACTTGACATACCAACTCAGGTCGCGGATCGGATCCATTTATCCACAATACTTAATTTATTTTCTATCAGACTACGGTAACACCGAGGTGAGTTCATAGTCCCACTTTTACTTGTTTTTCAAACTCGTGGGGACATACATGCTACAAACCCGAACACAAGTATTTTTCTATGCTACACCTACACCTGATTGCTATTGCTTAAGTTACTTACACATGCCACTGAAAGTCCCTCATATCATGAACCATTAATCACTTTACAAGTGAACGCGAATATAGTGAATAGATCTATTGGAAGTTGACGCCCCATTTGTGTTAGCCGGTCAGGTAACCAAATGGACTTTATTTGAGAACAAACAGGAGAATTGGCAAAATCCTTACACGAGGGCACGGTTGCTCCCATCATCATTATGATGTTTGTAACCATGTCATTATTACAATTACACTACACCTGTTAAGGTTTGCGTTCATGAGACTTAAGGCAATATACTGTGCAACGATATTACGAATTTTACTACTTTTCAATTTGTGTTCAACTGATTATTATCACAAACACTATGGATTCACTCAACCTTTGTGTTGACTTTTTAGCATGTCTTATCTCAGGTAACTAATTCACTGCTTGACACGGAGTGGCTATGGACTTTCTTACAAATGACGTCCATTTTGTTATCATTCATAAAATAATGTGTATTTCAATAACTCCCGCTCGGACCTCTTTTTATGTAAACTCTGATATAAATAAATGAATGATAACTATTTTATTTAAAAATGTCTATTTTTGAGCCGTTTTCTATTATTACGATTGTGAACCATGAAATAATACCCCAACCCTTATTCTGCTGCGTATAACGAAATTTGGGGGTCTTACACGAACTATATTGATTACGATCATTTTGTTTCTATACATAATCTAACTTGCCAAGTAAGTATTGAAAAGCTTATTTGGTCCGGTTCAAGGTAAACAGAAACAACTTATTTAATTTGCTTATTTGATTCGTATTATTTATAACAAAAAGAGTGCATTTGAACCTGCTCATTTCAGCTCCTAAAGGGTGCATTTTCAGCACCTAAAGGGTACATTGAACCTGCTTATTCAGCCCCTAAAGGGCGCGTTTAGTTGGCTGAAAATCTACACCAATAGGCGCGTTCAGTTGGCTGAAAATATGCACCAATAGGCGTGCTTAGTATTGCAAGTTGTGTCGCTTGGAATTTACTTATTTGGTCCGTTTCTTTAAGTGAGCCGAAGGGATATATGATATGCTATTTAATGTCCAACTAAGATTGTTGATTTGATTTTAAGTGCACTTTTGGTTTTCACAAACCAAAAGGGGCGTCAATTGTTTTATACACGTTAACTTTTGACATTGTGAATATATTGATTTGTCTGATTGTTTTAAGTAGTAAATATTAAATATATATATATATATATACATATATATATATATATATGAAAAAATTTATATAAACGAATAAGTCATGCCAAAATTTCCTATAATTTCTTTACTTAGTAAAACTTTTACAAACTTTCTATCTTTTTAAATTCAGACGAAAAGACGAAAAATACTAAAAATTACAAAAATTTTAGAATTTTCTTTTAGTCATTAAGGATGCTTTTAGTGTATGTTTACCTTTATCGGAAAGTTCTCATCTATTTATTTTGAGGTTTTGTATTCGTATCGAATTCTATTCTTTTATTGTTTATTTATTTCTTGAATTTTATGTATAATACAAGCGATGTATTGTATAGCTCGATTTCTTTTGTTTGCTCATTCTTTTATATAATACAGGCCATGTATTATATTTTTGATTATTTTTCTTATGTAATATACAAGGTGTATATATTACATACTTGGCATTGTTTTTCCAATTTATTTTATTTAACCAACCAACAAACTAAAACTGAAAATATAATCTTTTATCAACGTGCCATGTTGATGTAACCATCAAATAGAAAACGAAACTAGCATTTGTTTATTCTCGCATGTCGAAATTTTAAGATAAGCTTTATCTTCTAGGTCGTTCTGTGCGGTTACTATTGTGTTGTGCCAGTTTATCCGTTACTCCTATTATTTGATCAATTACTGAGGTGAGTTCATACACCTACTTTACTTGTTTTATAACTGTTTTGGGGTGAGAAACATGCAAACTCTTTATGAAATATTGCTTTTATGCAAACACTTTATGAATGATATTGCTTGTATGCAAATCCTTTTATGAACTATTTCTGTTATGAAATGCCTTTTAATACTATTGCTGTTACGCAATACACTTTATGAATTGTTGCTTTTACGCAACACTATATGAACAACTATTACTTTGTGGACTAGAACTGAAATTCTTGTGTAAACCACTAATACGAGTGTAGCCTAAGGAACTTATTTCCCACTTGCCCGCCTGTCATGTACCATTAATCCCTGCGGGGAGCGCGAATGTTATAAATATATCTATTGAGGGTAATGCCTCCGTTCGGGTTGGTAGCGCCAACTTGTCTTCGGATGTATATCATGTCGGAACTCAAGTGTTAATGGGAATACACACTTGCTAAGGGCACCATAAACATATTGACATGCTACTTACACGCATACGGAACTCTTGTAGCTTGGTAACATGAACTTAGAGCTCGAGTAATAGACACAACCACTTTTATTTGGAAGACTCCTTACACACGGTGTATCAAGCACACTTTTGTCCATAAAACAAACTTTATTGCTTTAATGCTTTCCTATATACCTATGAACTCACCAGCTTTATAGCTGACCTTTTTAGCATGTTTTTCAGGTGTTTGATCCTGAAGTGTGGCGATCTCAAGGCAGGGCTTGGCATGGCATGGTCATAGACTACACTAATGTATTTGGGACCACCTTTTATTAATGGGCCATATTTCCGGAACAATTAAACTTTTGTAAAATTTATTATTTTATTAAAAAAAGTTCTTAAACGGGTTTTATTATCCGTTACTTATTACCTGTGTTATGATGCCAATTGAGTGGCGCCCTCGATTTTTGGGGGTGTTACACCATCTTTACGAATAAGGACTCAAGACTACTCATAAGCTATTGTTCCCCAGTATTAACCTGTTACGCATAAGTCCCAAATCCAAAGTTACGCATAAGCAAACATATGTGAAAATGTTGTGTACTAAGTGATATATGAACTTTAAAACTTCAAAATTAACACGTTCACGTAAATTATCACCACAACATCATGTAATTGGACATATGTGACTTAGGACTTGTAATTAACATAAATATGATATCATCAAACAAGATGTTTGATAATAAATCAGACCTAAACTAACACAATGTGTTTCCATATGTCTGTTTCTTCGTCTAATGACTTTCAGATCACAAAATGGCTGAAAATCAAGTAAATGTCAATGCCCTAGCTGAACTCACGATGGCAAACACATTCCCTACCGACTATTACAAAACAATTGGCAAGAACAACTTACGTGTTGATTTTCACAACTTCACCTGCTCAGAATCTTCTTGCAGAGTTGTTGTGGACATTCTTCAGCAACACCCCTTCAACCTCATGCTCACCAACTCAGCCACAACACCGGATTTCTATGTCCATCAATTCTGGCACACCATGGAGAAGATTGATGGAGAAGATGCTGTGAAAGTGACACTTGATACTCAGGAAGGTCACAGTCACTGTCTCAGATCTTCGTACTATTCTTCTGCTTCCAGCCATTTCTCTAGCTGAATATGTCAGGACTCCTACTGAGACAGAGGTTATGGATTTATTGGTCAACATCGGGTATGACGAAGAATCTAGGGTTATTTCTACACATTCTAGAGTCGACGTCAAGAACATCGCGCAACCATAGAGAACTCTCTATCTGATGATCGCCAAGTCAGTCTCCGGAAGAGATAGCGGTCATGAACACCCGAAGCTGATGCACTTACAAAATTTCTGGGGAATGGTCCATGTACATTACATAGACTATGCAAGCCTCATCTGGGAGGACATGATGCAACATCTCAGGAAACCTGTTTCCAAGATTCCTTTCGTCCGCTACACAAAGTTATTAATTCACAACCTTCTCGGGAAGCGTGAGAATATTCCCAAGAGACTAAATGACCACAACAAGCACACAATGGTAGATGAGCCTACCTTCACCGCAGTCAGGTTCAAAGGGACAACCGCTCGCAAACAAAGAGTGGAACTCCCTGCATTCCTTCTAACTGATAAAATCAAAGATCTTCCATCATACAGACTTTACAGGGAAGCACTGATTGGTAGGCGTGTTAGATTCATGGATGAGAAAGTTACTCGAGTGGTTAAGACCAAGGCCAAGAAAGCTGGAAGTTCTGCAAGCTCAACAAAGACTGTTAGGTTCCCAAATATGCAACACAAGTAACAACACAAGAAATAGAGAAGAGATAGAGTCGGTTGAACAATAAACAAACCCACACACACGATATACTAAGGACGGTTATGCGTAGAGTGTAAAGGAGAGAATAAATTGAACAACCAACCCTCAAGTGAGGGTTTACATGAGGTATTTATAGGAGGGAAGCTAGGGCAACACTCCTAGTTCCCATCCTTTTCCTTATTGGACTAGGCCTAGGCTTATGGGCCTTCTACATAAGCCTAAGGTTAATTACTAACATAAAGGCCATATTAAGCTAACTATTACACATTAATTACTAACACTTGAATTAAGGTTTAGGAGTGATTCCAACAATCTCCCCCTCAAGTGTTGGTGATGAATGAATACAAACGGTGAAAGTGCTGATGTAATAGTAGCTTTGTGTGACAACTCGTATTTTCAGGTCATTTTTCAAAACATTACTCATGCTTCACCATTTATCATTTATCGTAAACTAGGTTTACGAGTATCAAATTCGCGTAACCTTAATGGTTTAGCTGTGAATTCATGAACAATCATCAAGGACATTCCATATAGACTAGGTTTAGTCTACATATCATTAGCATCATTATCATCATATTAGTTCATGCATGGTTTTACATTTTACATTAAATGTATAATTTCATATTAAATCAACGCTATCGCGTAAATAATTATTTTGAACATTTGATCCGTTACTTCCAAAAATTATCCCGATATATTTTTATACTTATATTAAGACTATAAAATAATATTATGACTTTACCCAGTGTTTTAAATTTATTTTGTATATAAATTGTTATATTTATATAATTACGACGGTTTTCTTAAATACTACACGATAATTATTATTTCACTCAAATTTTGCAAGAAATGTATTTTTATGACTTCAATATATTTTATCTTGACCCGTTAAAATTTATTTTTACTTAACGCTACCCTAAATACTCAAATGTGTATACAATTTACCACATGTCTTCAATTAACTTATATTTAATTATACTTATACATAATTTAAAAAAAAAATATATTAAAGAGATGACTAATACCCCTGGTTCGCTCCAAACCGTCAAGCTAAATCACTCAAGCCGGCCACTTGTGAATGGCCAACCGTAACAAACTTAAGACAGCTCAGAAGCAAATGCAATGAAGATCAGAGGAATATAGTGGATTCCTGGGTCGTTAAGTCCCACGGAGGATGAATTGGTGTTTCACACAGACAGATGTCGAATAATCACTAAGGATAGTGATCAGAAAGGTTTTTGATGAATAATTATACCTAAAGAAAAGATTTGTAAATTACAAGGGCTTAAATGCAAATTAAAGAAAATTAAAAAGTTAAAATATATTAAATAAACGCTATCACTATTTTTACAATGATGTTTTTGTGATTTATAAAATAAAATATCTTAAATAAACTATTTTAACTAAAACGTAAACTTAAATTATCTAAAAACGTGATTTAAAATGAAAACGTAAGTTATTTATAAAAATTACGCAAGTGCGCAAGCAAAAACGTAAAATTTATGAAATAAAAGTCCTACAAGTGTAAAAACAATTTTCTTACTTCCTAAATGACAAAAGAAAATTTTAGAAAAAAGAATTATATTTTTTAGACTTTTATATTTTTTATTATGAATTAAAAACTATTTTAAACTAAATTAATTATTAAAAATACTAAACATTTCGGGAAAAATCTGAGAAATTCATAAAAACTACTTTGCTTATTACTAATTCTAGGAAAATTAAAAAATGTCGAAGGTGTTTTGTGAAATAAGCTGGAAATAAGCAACAAGGGCTTATAGTTAAAACTGCCAAAGACTAGTTAAATATTTGATTGTGCAAGAAAAGAACCAAGGAAGTCCCAAGGGCAGATGGTTGGAGTGTGAGTGCTGTGTGCGTGCAAGGGAACCAGGAGGTCACAGGTTCGAATCCCAGCAACTCCCTTTTTGCTAACTATTTATTTTTTTGATTTTTCTTTTACAAACTAATTAAGCACTATAAAATAAGCAATTTTCATAACTAGAACTTTTTATCAAAATCACTAATAAGCATAGTTTGAGCTTATTATTTCTCAACAGTGAACAAAAAAAATAAAAATGAATAAGTACTATGTTTAGCCAAGTGGCTTATAAGCTACTCAATAAGCTAAAGTTGACTGAAAATAAGCTAAACAAATGTTAATAAGCTAGTATTACAACTGACTTAAGCACAGAAAATTAGAAATAAGCACTTAATAAGATTCAAATAAGCATAAGTCTATCAGTTTGCACAGGGAATGTTTACAGAAAAGGGTCTAAAGTAAGCTTGAAAATAAGCAGTTTATAAGCTAATAAGATACAAGCTAGTATTTTTCTAATTTATTTTAGCAGCTAAATATTAATATCCCAAAAGCATTTAAGCTAAATCTTAATAATGAGTACACACTAAAATTCTAAAGTTTATTCAAAAACTGACCAAGTGAAATTTTGACTTTTCATATTATGAACTACGTTGACTTTAATGAACTTAGGATTGATTCTATGGACTAATTATATTATTATAAGTTGAAATGAGATTATCTATATCTATGGTAACAACTTTTAAGCATATAAAATGAATTTGACAACTCAAATTCCTAACAGTAGACTAATAAGATTATTTTAAAGATGAATTTGACTTTTAAACTAATGAGGACTATTTTTATTAGTAGAAATGAGCTATTAGGTGCTAAAGTGATATGAAACAATAACTAGCAATGACACATATGCTTTCTAATATAGATAACTAAGCAGTTCCAAACACCCCTTATGTGGACTGTTTTGAAGCATTAAGCATTAAAACAACTTTTTAAACCAAGGAACCTAGTAATTAACTTGTATTAACTATAATGAGACAATATTAAGACAGAATTAACAAGTTTTAACTATTAATAATAGAAAATGCAAATTTCAACAAAATGGCTTACAAGGTGAGTTAATGCACAAGACAAAGAACTGAGGATCAATCCTAATGCTTCCCAAGAAGCTCTAAACCAATAAGCAATCCAAAGAACAGCTCTGCACCAGCTCTATTGATCATTCTCCATGATTTTTGATTTTACAACTAATTTTTTAGTAATTTTTGAGATTTTCTCTTTTTGAAACTAAACTAAGTTATTAAGGTTCTAACAGCTTAGACAAGCTTTATAAGAGCTTATGAGAGCTTTTTCAATTCTTAGTAACAACTAAGAACAACATTTGAGAATTTTGGAAATTCGACATGGAAATAGACAAAAATAAAATTCGTAAGTAATAACTGAAATTGAAACTGAAAGTAGGGTTTTATTATACTGAGAAATGATTACAAAGTCTTTTAAAACTTAAACATACACTGGAAAGCTAAAATTTATTAAAACGATATGACAAAATTAAAATTACACTACATGGTTATCCTCCTTGCTTTGTTCTTCATATTTATTTAACTTTTCTTGTTCCTTGTCGACTTCAAAGCAATTCCCACTTTGCTTCTTCTCTGGAAATCATCTTAACCGCCCATTTGTCATTTTGGCGGGAAAAAGTCATAGAGTTGGTTTCTGCATTAATTGAGGTAGTGAGCTGTTTTTGCAAGGTGGAAATGGGATGGTGACAGGTAGGGGAGAGGTGGAAAGGTAGTGGACAGGTGGTGGTGGTAAGGAAACCACTGGTTTTGCATAACAGTTGTGGTAGAGAAGAAGCTACAGTAGAGCGGTTTTTAATTTTTTAAACTTTGGGCTAATGGACTGGTATTGGACTTGGGTACTTGGCTGGGTTTGGTGCTTTGGATTTGTTGGGTTAATAACAATACAAGGGTCCGTTTGGTATTTAGTTAACACAAGGACTAAATATGCAATTTTCTGTTTATTAAAGGACTGAAAATGTAACATTCCCAAAGTTATCACAAGGGCTAAACCTGCAATTATTGGTTAGTACAAGGACAAATGTTGCATAAAATTCCATTTTTATAAGTCCAAGGACTAAAACTGCCAATTTTGTAACTCTAGGGACCAAACTTGTAATTTTCCAAAAGTTTCATTCAAGGACATTTTTTTTACAATTTAGAATATTTCAGGGACCATGAATGATAAAACTTTACATTTTTGGATTTCAGGGACTAGTTTTGACAACTTTTGAAACTTGGGGGACTAAAACTGCCAATTATGCAAAATTGATACGTTTTTCATCTGATTTTGATATTTTTGTATTTAAAACACATAAAACACTTATTTGTGATATTCTTATCATTTTGATGCGTTTCTGAGTGTTTTCAGATGTTTTTGCAGTCTAAAAGATATAAAAATGATGAGTATTTAGACACTCATCAACCCCCTTGTCGACACAAGGGGGGTGAGTCATGTGTATTTGCAAAATATCTACACTAGTATATTGTATTATACTACATACTAAACACATACACTCATAATATCCAAAGTGAAAGATCAAATTTCCTTCCTCTCTTCCTCACATAACCGGCCAACCATAGGACCAAGGAGAAGATCATCCAAAATTTTACAAGACAAGTTTTATTCACTCTAGTATCACTCTTGATTAAGGTTGTGCAATAAAAACCTTGGGTGATTAGGAAAAATCCTTTGTTCTTATAACCTCATCAAGTTTACTAGTAAGCATCCCATATTCATGATCATATTTCATATTTATTTTTATGTTCTTTTCATTAAGCTTGAGAAAACATGCAAGTCATATGATGTTTATACCACTTTTTCATTTGTTTTTAAGAGTTATATATATTTATGTCATCCTATAATTACTCCTTGTAATATATCACACTTGGTGATGTCTAGGAACCCATGACACCCTAAGAAGGTGTATGGTAGGATTAGAATAGCTTCGGAGTTGTTTTGAATGGGTTAGAATAGGTTTGGCGCGAGAAAAACTCATTTCGACAAGTTTTCTAAAGGGTCTGTCCTTATTTTCGAAATCTGGAAAATTCGACAGTGGATAAAATTTTTTGGCCTAGATATTTAGAAAATACACTTTAAAACGAAAACGTGGCCGCTTGAACGGATTAAAACGGAGCTATAACGAAGAAGTTATGAATTTTTCAAGTTAGGCGACGAAAACTATAAATTCTGAAAATTTCAGCATGTTATGTCTACTTTGTACGAGTCAAAAATGAGGCTTAGGCGTTATAAATTGTGTCGACTTATCAAAAATATATTAGTATATTTCTATTAGACAAAACTTACGTCAACAAGAGACCATGTTGGAGGTTGTTTTTAACATTGATGTAGAACTTTTTACAAAGTGATGTCTTCTAGTAAAAGTAAGTTCGCCAAGTATATTTTCCAAAATGTCCGACCGTTTGTCAAGCGAAGTTGTAATGAATTATATACGGTTACTTAAACTTTGCCGAAAACCACCCTTAAACTATATTTTGGGACACAAGTACCATACTTAACCTATATTTTTCTTTATGTTCGAGACCTCTAGGATGAAATCTTAAATACTAAAACTTTGAGATAATGATACAAGCTTCCCAAAACCGTTGAGTTCGTTTCCTAACGCTCGACGTGCACCATTTTACGACTAGCTTTTAGAGGCCGTTTAGTCACTTTCATGAAAATTTCAACGACATTATTTTACGACGAAAAGTTATAATTTCATAATAAATCACTAAATGAATATCGTCGGATATCATTTCAATTTAAATACATGTGGAGTAATTTAGAAATGGTCAAGACGTTAAAAGATTATTTTCGACGAAAAGTATTGTTTTTCAAAAATTCATAAGTGGTATAGATATCATCCGAATTGCATGCATAACATTACATCATAACTTATTGCGTATCATATCATTCATAATAGGTCAAGTTTTGAGATTCACTCTACATTTCGGTGTACTCACTTTTGTTATTGCATCAATTCATCAAGTGAGTTTTCATAGCCCCGTTGTATACGTTTATACTATTTTCAAACCTACGGGGGAGAATACATTGCACATTATTTTTATTACGATACCAAGTATATCAAATTCATTACATTGCTTAAGTTACCTCATGCCAATTGAATTTCCCCATTATATAACATGAACCGTTAACTTCATAGAAGCGAGGGTGAGTGGATAGATCTATCGAGGGTGACTCCTCCATCCGGGTTGGTGGATTCCAACTGGTTAAACGGATGCATTTCATTTAAAATCATTATTTGAGTTGTTCGGCAAACACTCTGTTGGGGCGAACATCATGATCAGTCTAGTTTCGGTGTCATGGAGTTATAGCAATTGTAACATTTTTATGTGGCATGATTGTCATATATGGTCAATACTTGTGTTGTCGTATAAAACATTTTAATAAACCTATGATTTCTCACCAACATTATTGTTGACCGTTTTAGCAATGTATTTTCAGGTAACTAAGACATTCGCATCATGGCACGATTAAGGAACCCTCATAGAGTCGCGGCGTCGACGCGTCTCATTGTATATTATGGCATTTTCAAAACATCGTTTAGACTTGTAATAAACTTATTTCCACAAACTTTATAAACTTTTGGGACATATCTTGTAACTCTGAATGTTTTAAATAAATATCAAACGATGTGTTTCTAAAACGACACTTTAGGTCGTTCAATATAACTGTGATTGTGATGCTATGACAGTCAATCCCAGGAATTCCATTCCGCTGCAAAACAGGTAATTTGGGGGTGTGACACTTTGACGTCTTCTGACATTCTTCTTTCTTGTGAGAAGAATTGCCTTGATTTGAACAATCTCCCCAGTGTAGAGAAATTGTTTTCTTTAAACAGTTCTGCTTTGACGTCATCATAATCTTTGTTCTTTGATCATTGTTCTTTGTGATGGTAGTGATAGTATGTTGTGGTTGTCTGCATCAATTCTCGCCAGTCGCTTCGCTGCTCCAGTGTCTCCATGTCATTCTTCAACATGATCACACGCTCTTTGACGTTGGAATTCAGTACTGATGAAGTTCTTTAACTCTTTAAACTTTGTAGATTCTTTGATTGATGTAGAATCATTCTGACTTTTGTGTTGCTTTTCGAGAGAACGTCCATTAGTGATGATGTTGGCATGAGCACGTGAAGAATCTGCACGATCGTTCCGCTCCAGTGCTTCCATAAGAAGAAAACATAAGAAAGGTTAGTAATAAGCGGATACCAGCACTTACAAGTTCGAACTTCGAGAGTGTTAACAGCATAGTGTGAAAACACAACTCTAATTCTCACAAAGGCCGTTCCTGAACTGGAGTCCCACAAGTGAGATAACGCGATGTATCGAAATACATCTACAGTTCAGATGAGCCGCTGAGGTACACCGAAGCATCACCTCACGAATGTAGACCGTTTGAGACACACTAAGCGTAATCCACGGGGAGTTACCGAATGACCGGCCGGTCGTTTGATGTTGACCTTGGAAGGAGTTTCCATTCAATCACTGAGGATCACAAATGTGAACCTCTCATAAATGTTCTCGACAGATTGCTAAGATCTGTGAAGGACTCGATAACATACCACTGATGTTCTTATTGTTGAACATCAAGTGTACCTAAGAGATCTTTTGATGAATCTCGTGGCTCTAGACTCAATAGTGCGTTTTGGTTTTCCTGAGCGGAGACTAGGGAGAGGGTCTCCTTCTTCAATACCAGCAATCTCTAAGAGAAAGCCGATAGTTTACGTAGGGTTCCCTGTGAGAATGAAACAAGCTTCTGTTGAGAGAAACTTGAGTGGCTAAGAAGGTTTAGTGCATGCGTCACTGGGTCCATGACGACTATTAATATTCAATACCGGCGTCATCAAGTGACAACCAGTAGCATATGAATTGAACCCGGTGTTTGCCCTAGGTTGAATAATTTGGAGGGCTATTTCTTTTCACCCTTTTCTTTGCATTTTCTTTTTAATTCTTCAACTCCTTCTTTCTTCGATTCTCATTTTCTCCTTTTTACAATCATACCTAAAAACTTCTAGTTCTAACTATTGGTAGTGTCCTTGGGTAGATCCCTCCGGCTCTGGCGGATCATAGGATGGTTATTCCTAACCTTAATCTCCTTATAACTCCATTGCCATAAAACCATTTTTAAGAAAATCTCTCGTAGTGTTTGTGAATGAAAAACATTTTGTACCACTGTGAGAGTTTTATCTTTTAACATAAATACTCCCCCTCCACACGTGCTTAATAGTTAGGACAGAAATCTACACGGTGAGAGAAGAGCGCGCACTTTTGAATTGATCGACTCAAGATAGACAATCCCCCGCGAGACACGGTTACGTTGAATAATTAAAGAGTTACATTGTCAGTTTTAGGTGACAACTAGCTCTAATAACTATCTTGAAGGTGTGGACAAACCTCGAAGGTTGTCAAACCCGTCAAAGATCATGGCTACCAAGAGTTTCTCGAATGGTACATTCTACTCGGACAAGTCCTTTGCGAGACACGTTTACATCACTAGCGAACTAGCTTGAAATTATTACCGCCCAGGGACAAGTCTTTTCGAATTACTAACAGTTAAGATCTCGTCAATTCGTTGGTTAAGTCTATAGCACAAAGATTCATTTGCAGTTACACAACATATTTCTTATCACATAAATTTTCTCCCCACGAAAATGGCATATAAGTGTTATTTTTGAAGAAATGTTGAGAATAAATATGACCATTTTGAGTTTTGTGGAAGATGACTATTGTGAACAATTAGTGAACAAAGTTTTAAAGTCAAATACTCCCCCTCAACAAGTGATATAAACGGTTGAGGTTTTGAAAATCATAAGGGGAA
The DNA here is from genome assembly GCA_910596185.1 of Chrysanthemum makinoi. Lineage (NCBI taxonomy): Eukaryota > Viridiplantae > Streptophyta > Magnoliopsida > Asterales > Asteraceae > Chrysanthemum > Chrysanthemum makinoi. The sequence goes on from OU343224.1 coordinate 264,768,985, forward strand.
GTACTTGTTCTTTTGAGCAAAACCTTGAAAAGTGAAAGGTTCGATAGGTTTTACTCAAAAGTAAGAAGCTTTCGCTCCTTTTATAAGGATTGTGGCACTGTAATGTGTGCACAAGCCATTGACATATAAATCACACATCCAAAGTTATAATGAAAGAAGCAGTTCAAGGGGTACCAGGTAGTCCAGTGATGTTGCCAAGAGTGTGAACCGGGCGTTGAAAGCCGGTGATGTTAATCCTGGGTCGACCACCAACAAAGCTTTCCAATCTTCAAATGATCCCTTCGATACAACCGTTCATCAATCATCATGATGATCCTCTTCACATCCCTTCGATCCTAAGAATTCCATCGCTTAGGAGACCCAATCTTTTGATGTATATCCTTCAACCGATAAGCCAATCCGTCCCTAACCATCTTCAAAGTGTGATCCCCAAACTTGTGAAGATATCTACACGCCATTAAGCAATTTCTTTGAAGTTCACTGCGGTAAACGACGCCGAATGGTTTGCTGATGAATGTATATTGTGAGAGCTGGTTGATGTCGGGAAGATCAAGCTGCGGTGGAGTGAAGTTGACACGGGTCCGATAAGATTCAACTGCAAGCTGGAGATCTTCTACACGTTTTTGATGACTATGCGTCTGATGAAGATGAGCAATGACTTGATGAATTCACGTTGTACTTCAGTTGAAAATTGTTGCATGCCACCTTGTACTTTGGCAAGGTACATATCTTTAATGTCGTTGATGGACAAATTCTCAAAGTCAGCTTCAGAGAATGCATAATCCCTTTCGTCTTGCCTTTGACCACAATATTCTTGGAGAAAGTGTAGTCCCATTTAGACGAAAGATCAACGTGTTTGATGGCAACGATACTCTTTGTACTGAACACTTCATGTTGAGATTTGAACCTGGCGCTTCGTAGTAGATTCTTCGGCGTTCCGGCCAATGGTGAATCCCATACATTGCATCACGGTCATAATCTTCCACGTTGTTGGAGAACAAGTGGTTAGATCTTTCCTCGATGGCTATGCGCTTAGAGTATATTGCTTTGCCGGAATGGAAGTGTCAAAGATGTAGCGTATTTCCTGAACCATCGCCACCGTTGTAGAAGAAAATCCAAGTCTTTGTTGAAGAAATATCGAGAATGGAAGTCGAGGCTCATCCGGTTGGCCAATTGTTGGTAGAGGTTTAGACCGGTAATATGGAGGGTTTTCCCGTTTTGTAAAGTCGATGTTTGCTTCTGGGTTGAGCCAATCCATGTTGTTAGAGATAGCTCGAGCAATGTTTTCGAGGTGATATTCGACCTCAATGGCACTTTCTGAGCTATCTTTTAACAGTTGAAAAGCTTCATTTTTGATTCGCCGCAACTCAGATTTCGTCATCTTCTTTATTCGGAATTTTTCTTGCAGTATTTTAGCATGCTCCAATGTATTACCGTCTACCAGATCTTGACCTTCAGCAGGTTAGGGAGTGGAATTAACAAGTGTAGAAAACCATTTAAATTCCTCTGTGTTATCTTCATCTAGCCATGATAAGACGTCAGCCTGGGCGCCTTTTCTTCTTTTCTTAGGCCTAGATGAGGGTTCGGGTTTCGTACTTTGTCGGAGAGGCGGGTTGTGGTTGGGGCTCATGGTATTCCTCATCGTCACCACCCGTATACTCAAAGTGATCACCGGTTTTCTGAGTCGAGTGGTGTCTCGAATCCTGAGGTTTATCTCCAGAAGAGCGAGGAGGGGATCTTTGTTGAGCTGGAGTCCTTTGGGGTGGAGGTTGCATAGAGTACTGAATGGAGGATGATTCACCAGACTTCTTTGTGCGTTTGGGCTCATTATCCTTATCCTGATCTTTGTCTTCGTCGTCTCTTGAACGTGTGGGCCTTACAGCTTCCTTTCTGTATGCCGAGTTGGTATTCCAAGCAATGCTTCAAATAATTTAGCTTCGTGTGAGGCAAATGTTGCAGAGCGTTTCGACATTTGAGCTACTAGCCGGTTCACCAATTCATCATCCGAGAAGATTGTGGATTCAACTCGATTGATGCTCAAATTCATTGGAGTTGATTTCATGGCTTGCTTGGCTAGATGTAAGAGATTCGGATAAAGTTGTCTGGTATACATCTCCTTTGTCAGTTTAGGAACTACCTCCATAAGGAACTTGTGAGAATATCCTTTGATCATCTCGTCCATGCTCCCTTGAATATCATCTTTCATGAGCTTCTAGACATATTCCCTTTCAACTTGCATCTTGTCTTGCTCATCATGAAGATATTGTATATGGTCAGCAAGAAAATCTAACTTCTTCTTTGTAATATTTTTCTCTCTGACCTGTTTGACAGCTTTAATGATTCGTGACTTTGCATGAGACATCCAAGATGCAGTTGGCTTCTTCACTGATTTGGATGATGATTTGGTTGGTCTTTTTGATGGTGGTGGTGGAGAGTGAGAAGATGAATCCGATGATGAAGAGATGTGAGGAGACTCCGGATCCTTTGGTGGCTCAGAAGTTTCTTCCTTTGAACGTGCAGGACTATCGAGAAGAAACTTATCATACTCAACATCTTCTTCATTTCCAGACTTAGCTGTTTCATCAGCTTTGGCTATAGCTGTAGCTTCTTCATCAGCTTTTACCTTCTCTAACTTCTCAGATTCTGGTTCTTCAAAGTCGTACTCAAGAGTGTCCTCCACACGTGTTTGTTGTTGAACCAAAGTGGTGGCACCAGATCCCTTATCGGGTTGATTAACCACATCAGGACCTGGTGAAGGTTGAGCTCCACCACTCGACCCTCCGGGACCACCCATTTGTTCTTTAGCATATTGTTGTGCGACGTGTTGAAGTCTAACGAATTTGAACTTTTTCCTGTAATTGGTTTCCAGTGGCTCTTCATCTGAGCTTTCTTCATAAGGCACAAGTACAGGAGTCTTCCCTTTCCTTTGTCTTGGAGGACTAGGAGGTTTAGATACCGTTGTAGTGTCATCTTTGGCGCCTTTCAGAGTAGAAAGTCTCTTCATCGATGCATTACCCTCCGAGTCCTCGCTAGTTAGCTTTCTCTGCGGTTCAGGGCTTAGTACGGGAATAGGAACAACTTCCTTGGCGGGACTGTCCTCTTTCTTGGAGGATTCCTCCGGGGAACATCCTCTCGACTCTCGTGCTTGCAGCACTTCTCCACTTCCTCTCTACGGTTTTCCTTGCAGTGTACCAGAAGATTTTTCATCAAGAAATCCAACTTTGTTCTCTTCTACAGCTACCAAATATATTTTATAGGAGTAGAGCTGTTTGAGTTCATCTCGAGAAGGTGATCCGCAACACAGCACCTGTTGCTTAGTCGTTGACTCCTTAAATCTGACTGTTAGAGTGGGTTCAGTCAATATGTCATGATTTTCGGGGTCATTGATTCTTTGGGGACGCCGGGTTGTACCCAAGTGCTCTCTGGATCAACAGTTTAGTATATCTGATGTAGGGAATCTTTGAGCCAAGTTTTTAGAGGAATGTCATCATGTCATCCCAAATCGAGCTTCACTTCGATGTGCTTCATGTTGATTAGAGCCCAAAAGATTTGCAGTCCCACGAGCTTGGGATGCTCATAGCCACTGTCACGACCAGAAATGGATTTTGTGATGATGATATAAAGGGTTCTCCAAGCCTGAGGGATGTTCTTGAGATCCACGTGATAATGCTTAATGATAACCCCTGAAGCTTCGTCATACCCAATATTAATCAAGAATTGCGAACGCTTTCTCAGTAGGTGCAACAGAGAATTCGCTTGGAATGATGTCGGGAATGAGGAGACCGCCCGTAAGTCACGCAGGAGTGATGGTGATTTGCTTGTGATTAAGCGTCACCGTCACAACATTTTGACCTTTGACCATCCGCATTGTATTCCAGAATTGCTGTATGTAGACCTCTGGAACAGTGGCAGAGTGTGTGAGCATGTTCTGGTAGGTATGATTCTTTAGAACATCCACAACAATGAGACATGAAGATTCCAAGCATGTGAGAGTTTCAAAGTCGACTCTGAGATTGTTCTTTCCAATCTTCCTCGGATAGCCATTAAGGAAGATATCGGCAACTGTGAGAACCTCAGGTGCATCCACATTCATTTGAGCAGCCATGTCGTGATCTGAAATAACATTAGCCAAAAGAACCAACATATCGAAAGACATAATGTTAGTCAACGAAGGTTTTATTGTCTAATTATTGAATGTGCAATGTCAATGATAGTTACGAGTCCAAAGTCATTTGTTTGTTCAATAGTCCAATGACGTCGCGATAAGTTTCGTGAGTTAGTTAAGTTTAAGTTTTAAAGTTTATGTTATCACTTATTTAACACAACATATTGAACGTTTAAGCTTATTAGTGACATTATTGGTTTCGTGACGTTATGATTTATTTATTTACAAGTTTGCACGCGTAACAATTCATGATGAAGGTATATTCAAGGCTTATGCGTAGAAATGGTAGCTTATGCGTAAACAGGAGAATTATATGCGTAGATGCAAGCTTATGCGTAGGATCCTTACTTACGCGTAAGAAATGTTACGCGTAGGAAAAGGGGACCTTATGCGTAAGGCTTACGCGTAGGCGTATATAAAACCTTATGCGTAAGGCTTACTCGTAGGAGTAGACCTTATGCGTAGAGGTCACTGTTTACGCATATCCTTCACAGGATACGCGTAGTCCCTTTGTAGAACCTTACGCGTAATGCTACGCGTAAGATTTCTCTTACGCATAACATGCTACGCGTAAGGTGATCCTTATGCGTAGAGTTTCAATAACCTTGATTCAGAGTTTTACGAGTAGCAAGCCTGAAATAAAATCATCATAACATCAATTATGACACTAACATTCATTCTAAAACTGTCACACCCCCAAATTACCTGTTTTGCAGCGGAATGGAATTCCTGGGGATTGACTGTCATAGCATCACAGTTACAAATATATTGAACGACCTAAAGTGTCGTTTGAAAAACACATCGTTTGATTTAATAAAATAATCAGAGTTTACAAAGTGTAGGTCCCAAATGAAATCAACTTGTGCGAAAATAAATTTGTTACAATCCAAACGATGTTTTAAAATGCATAAATCCCATGTGTGACGCGTCGTCACCACGACCCTATGATAGGTCCATATGCATGCCATGAAGTGAATGCCTTAGATACCTGAGATAAAACATGCTAAAAAGTGTCAACACAAAGGTTGAGTGAGTTCATAGAGTTTGAGTTGAAATGTAAAGCCTTTCAAAATCGTTTATGCAGCAAAGGCATTGTAAATCCACTCAGTTCCAAGTTCCGCCATACAAAACTTGCAACCTGTGTGTTTACAACCCATTGCCAAAATATATATAGTTTATGTTCAAATGCATGATGTCAAATGAATTCACATAACAGTACATTACTTAATGTATCAATAATCAATTGAAATAACACATATGAGTGTTGTTTCAAATAATTCCAAGACCATTAGTTCATAATTATACCAAGACCTTTAGTTCAATGATTATACCAAGACATTTAGCTCAATGATTATCCCAAGACCTTTAGCTCAATGATTATCCCAAGACATTTAGCTCAATGATTATCCCAAGACATTTAGCTCAATGATTATCCCAAGACCTTTAGCTCAATGATTTATGATATAGAATATGACTAAACATTCAATTCAGATAAACATATAGTTGCAAATAATCATGAATGTCATAAAAGTTGTTGAGCATGTATCTCCCCCAAAGAGTTTAATAAAAGTATTAAAACAATTGAAAATGGGGCTATGGAACTCACCTGTTGCAATGATTATGATGACAAAAGTGGATACACCGAAATGTAGCGTGAATCTATAAACTTGACCTATTATGAATGATATGATATGTAATAAGTCATGATGTAATGTTACGCATGCAATTCGGATGATATCTATACCACTTATGAATTTGTGAAAATAATATTTCTCGTCGAGAAATAATCTTTTAACGTCTTGACCATTTTTAAATTACTTTACATGTATTCACGTTGAAATGATATCCTACGATAATTATTTAGTGATTTATTATGAAATTATAACTTTTCGACGTAAAATAATGTCGTTGAAATTTTCATGAAAGTGACTAAACGGCCTCGAAAAGCTAGTCGTAAAATGGTGTACGTCGAGTGTTAGGAAACAAACTCAACGGTTTTGGGAAGCTTGTATCATTATCTCAAAGTTTTAGTGTTTAAGTTTTCATCCTAGAGGTCTCGAACATAAAGAAAAATATAGGTTAAGTATGGTACTTGTGTCCAAAATATTGTTTAAGGATGGTTTTCGGCAAAATTTAAGTGACCGTATCTTATTCGTTACAACTCCGCTTGACAAGTGGTTTGAGATTTTGAATAATATGCTTGGCGAACTTACTTTTACTAGAAGACATCACTTTATAAAAAGTAATTCGTCATTGTTAAAAACGACACTCAACGTGGTCCTTGGTGGCCGTTAGATTTGTCTATTAGAAAATATATATGTTATACTTGTACTAAAAATTACGGCAACTTGTTTAAAATGTGAATAACTTAGTCGTTATAAGTCCGTTTTCTACGTTCTTTATATCCACGGAATCGTGATAACATATACTAATATATTTTTGATAAGTCGACACATTTAACAACGCTTAAGACTCATTTTGACTCGTAAAAAGTCGAGACAGCATGCTGAATTTTCTGGAATTAATAGTTTTCGTCGCAAACTTCAAAATTCATAACTTCTTCAAGTTATAGCTCCGTTTTAACCCGTTCAAGCGACCACGTTTTTAGCTTTTAAAGTATATTTTCCAAATATCTAGCCCAAAATATTTTGCTTACTGTCCAAAATTCCAGAATTCAAAAATATGGACAGACCCTTAATTAGACTTGTCGAAATGAGTTTTTCTCGCGCCAAACCTATTCCAACCAATTCAAAACAACTCCGAAGCTATTCTAATCCTACCATACACCTTCTTAGGGTGTCATGGGTTCCTAGACATCACCAAGAGTGATTTATAACAAGGAGTAATTATAGGATGACATAAATATATATAACTCTTAAAATCAATGAAAAAGTGGTATAAACATCCATGAGACTTGCATGTTTTCTCAAATATGATGAAATGAATAAAACAATGAATATGAAATATGATGATGAATATGGATGCTTACTAGTAACTTGATGAGGTTTATGAGCAAAGGTTTTTCCTAATCACCCAAGGTTTTTATTGCAAATCCTTAATAAAGAGTGATACTAGAGTGTTAAAAACTTGTCTAGAAAAATTTGATGATCCCTCTTGGTTCCTTTGGTGTGGCCGGTTTTGCAAGAGAAGAGAGGAAGAGAGTGTGTGATTTCACCTTGGATATTTTTGTGTATGTGTTAAGTGTGAAGTAAATGTATTGACTTAGTAGATATTTTGCAAATTCACACATGACTCAACCCCCCCCCCCCCCTAAGTCGGCCAAGGGGGTGTTAGTCATCATTTAATACTTTTTTTTAATATGTATAAGTATAATTATATGTAAGTTACTTGAAGACATGTAGTAAATTGTACACACATTTGAATATTTAGGGTAGCGTTAGATAAAAATAACTTTTAACGGGTCAAGATAAAATACATTGAGGTCATAAAAATTATAAAAAATACATTTCTTGCAAAATTTGAGTGAAATAATAATTATCGGGTTGAATTTACAAAAACCGTCGTAATTATATAAACATAACAATTTATATACGAAATAAATTGAAAACATCGGGTAAATTAATAATATAATTTTTATAGTCTTAATATGAGTATAAAAATATTTCGGGATAATTTTTGAAATTGTTGGATCTAATATTCAAAATAAATGATTACGCGATAGCGTTTATTTAATAGGAAAATAAACGTTTAATGAAATATGCAAAACCATGCATGAACTAATATGATGATGATGATGTTACTAATGATATGTAGACTAATTCTAGTCTATATGAAATGTCCTTGATAAAATGTTCATGAATTCGCAGCTAAACCATTTAGGTTACGCGAAATTGATACTCGTAAACGTAGTTTACGATAAATGATGAAATAGTGAAACTTTTAAAGTTTGTAAAATGACCTGAAATTACGAGTTGTCACATTCGCCCAACCAAAAAGGAATTCAGTCCCTGAATTCAGTTCGTGTTAGTCTATTGAATTTTGTAGTTTGTGATGAATAACGAGAAGAGAAGACATGAAGAGATGTCGTTACGGTTATCGATGATTTAGAGCGTACAAAACATCATTGTAAAGAAAAATATTGGATGAATCTCCCATGAGTAACACTTTGACTTTTATGAATATGTAAAAACCCTGCTTGCACTAAGACTTATAAATAACTGCTCCCAAGATAACATGATCCCTCCAGAATTAGACATAGTTAGCTAGGCTATGTATAATTAAGGAACGATATCCCTCCAGAATTAGACATAGTTAGCTAGGCTATGTATAATTAAGGAACGATAATGTGACATTCGGTTTAGTTGTTATAACTCTCGATGTTTACAGAGATCTAAACCTTGTAAGTGATAACGAATCAGAAGGAAAAGAAAGTACGCTTAATGAGAATATTTTACAACGAGTGGTTTATCAAAAGTAGTACATCTTAATTCATAAGATCCGAATACGATGGAAGACATAAACTTAGTACGACATAGTACATAAGGAAAATGAGACTGTTAGTTTACGAACTTCTTCATTCTTCCGCATTGTTGAGACCTTCAACTTGTTGACCTTGGTTTTGAGGACATTGATTCCGATAGTGTCCTTGCTCCCCGCATTCGTAACATGTAACTATGGTCTTGCCTCTACAATTCCTGGCATGGTGTCCTAGTTTTTGACACTTGTAGCACTTAACAGGGCAAAGACCCGAGTGATGATACTTACATCGATTACATAGTGGGTAGCTTCCAGCATAACCTCTGCCTTCTATTGATGCATCAACATAAACCATTGCGGTTTCTTGCCCTCTATTCTGTTGTTGATGATGATTAGTGTTACAGTTTTGGTTGTCGTTATCATAACCTCCCTGGTCATTTTCCCATTTCCTTTTGTTGTTGCTAGATTGGTTGTTGTTGTTGTTGTGGTTATTGTTGATAATGTTTTCCCCTTTTACGACTTGAGCCATGAGTTTTTGAGTTATTCTGATAGTTTCTTCAATTGTTTGTGGATCGGAAGAAGTTACATCTCCTTGAATACATTGTGGAAATCCTCCAATGAAATTTTCCAGTAGTTTCTCATTGTCCGAAACCATTGATGGACATAGTGCAGCCAATTGTTGAAACCTCCTAATGTAGGTCTCGATGTCATAACCAATAGTCGCTAACTCATAAAATTCCGTTTCTAATTTCTTCACCTCCGTGCGTGGACAATACTTCTTTGTCAACAACCTCTTGAATTGATCCCACGTGAGCTTGTAAGCATTTTCGATACCAATAGGCTCAGCGATACGATTCCACCATGACATTGCGCCATCTAAAAGTGTACCATGTGCGAACTTCACCTTGTAGTCATCTGGGCAATTGCATAGAAGAAACACAGACTCCATCTTCTCAAACCATCGAACCATAGCAGGGCTCCTTCTGTGCCATTGAACTTTGTAGGATCATAGTTCTTAAAGTCCTTGTATGTACAATTTCGAACTCCAGACCCTCCTGCAGCTCTGTAGCAGTAGCAAGTCTAGCAGCCTTCAGCAGCCCGTGGCCTCAGCAGCAGCATCTACCGTTGCTCGTTCTTTCCTTAGTGCCTCGGCTATACTATCCTCTATATACCTTTGGATAGCAGCTGGTGTCATTTCGGTGCAGCTTTCTTGATCGGTGCCATAACTCTTCCAGATAAGAGGAAAGGTGAGACGTAGCAAAGTCCTATGTTAAGAATAAGCGCTCTAAAGAGATGTGATGTGAGGTGATAAGTTTGAGGTTACTTTTCAAAATAATCGATGGGTTCCCAAAAGATGGGTTATGAGGTGTCGTAAGTGCTTCAAATGTATGATAGTCTAGTGACTTAATGCGTGAATAACGTGTAACTCGACATGTTAGTGGTGAAACAAAGGAGTGAAAGCGACTTTGCCCTACTTAAAGGTGTATCTCGGCATTCGACGTTATCGGTGATGAATCAGCTGATATTAAAATTGTGATAAGGAATGACAAGGCATTCTCCACATTAGAGTATGAGGAAAGGATAATGGGATGGGTATTTGAAGGCATCTATGTGACAATCGATTTGAAATGAAAGTAAATAACTCGAAAAATGTACGTATAAACCGCATGTAAAGTGAACATGCACTTATGATGAAATGATAAGATGCTATGATGATGTAGTTATAGTCTAGGGTCAATGATGCAACCTAGTTCTCTATAACCAAGCTCTGATGCCAATCTGTCACACCCCAAATTACCTGTTTTGCAGCGGAATGGAATTCCTGGGGATTGACTGTCATAGCATCACAGTTACAGATATATTGAACGACCTAAAGTGTCGTTTGAAAAACACATCGTTTGATTTAAAAAAATAATCAGAGTTTACAAAGTGTAGGTCCCAAATGAAATCAACTTGTGCGGAAATAAATTTGTTACAATCCAAACGATGTTTTAAAATGCATAAATCCCATGTGTGACGCGTCGTCACCACGACCCTATGATAGGTCCATATGTATGCCATGAAGTGAATGCCTTAGATACCTGAGATAAAACATGCTAAAAAGTGTCAACACAAAGGTTGAGTGAGTTCATAGAGTTTGAGTTGAAATGTAAAGCCTTTCAAAATCGTTTATGCAGCAAAGGCATTGTAAATCCACTCAGTTCCAAGTTCCGCCCATACAAAACTTGCAACCTGTGTGTTTACAACCCATTGCCAAAATATATATAGTTTATGTTCAAATGCATGATGTCAAATGAATTCACATAACAGTACATTACTTAATGTATCAATAATCAATTGAAATAACACATATGAGTGTTGTTTCAAATAATTCCAAGACCATTAGTTCATAATTATACCAAGACCTTTAGTTCAATGATTATACCAAGACATTTAGCTCAATTATTATCCCAAGACCTTTAGCTCAATGATTATCCCAAGACATTTAGCTCAATGATTATCCCAAGACATTTAGCTCAATGATTATCCCAAGACCTTTAGCTCAATGATTATCTCAAGACCTTTAGCTCAATGATTTATGATATAGAATATGACTAAACATTCAATTCAGATAAACATATAGTTGCAAATAATCATGAATGTCATAAAAGTTGTTGAGCATGTATCTCCCCCAAAGAGTTTAATAAAAGTATTAAAACAATTGAAAATGGGGCTATGGAACTCACCTGTTGCAATGATTATGATGAAAAAAGTGGATACACCGAAATGTAGCGTGAATCTATAAACTTGACCTATTATGAATGATATGATATGTAATAAGTCATGATGTAATGTTACGCATGCAATTCGGATGATATCTATACCACTTATGAATTTGTGAAAATAATATTTCTCGTCAAGAAATAATCTTTTAACGTCTTGACCATTTTTAAATTACTTTACATGTATTAACGTTGAAATGATATCCTACGATAATCATTTAGTGATTTATTATGAAATTATAACTTTTCGTCGTAAAATAATGTCGTTGAAATTTTCATGAAAGTGACTAAACGGCCTCGAAAAGCTAGTCGTAAAATGGTGTACGTCGAGTGTTAGGAAACAAACTCAACGATTTTGGGAAGCTTGTATCATTATCTCAAAGTTTTAGTGTTTAAGTTTTCATCCTAGAGGTCTCGAACATAAAGAAAAATATAGGTTAAGTATGGTACTTGTGTCCAAAATATTGTTTAAGGATGGTTTTCGGCAAAATTTAAGTGACCGTATCTTATTCGTTACAACTCCGCTTGACAAGTGGTTTGACATTTTGAATAATATGCTTGGCGAACTTACTTTTACTAGAAGACATCACTTTATAAAAAGTACTTCGTCATTGTTAAAAACGACCCTCAACGTGGTCCTTGGTGGCCGTTAGATTTGTCTATTAGAAAATATATATGTTATACTTGTACTAAAAATTACGGCAACTTGTTTAAAATGTGAATAACTTAGGCTCGCTTATAAGTCCGTTTTCAACATTCTTTATATCCACGGAATCGTGATAACATATACTAATATATTTTTGATAAGTCGACACATTTAACAACGCTTAAAACTCATTTTTGACTCGTAAAAAGTCGAGACAGCATGCTGAATTTTCTGGAATTAATAGTTTTCGTCGCCAAACTTCAAAAATTCATAACTTCTTCGTTATAGCTCCGTTTTAACCCGTTCAAGCGGCCACGTTTTCGTTTTAAAGTATATTTTCCAAATATCTAGCCCAAAATATTTTGCTTACTGTCGAAAATTCCAGAATTCAAAAATATGGACAGACCCTTAATTAGACTTGTCGAAATGAGTTTTTCTCGCGCCAAACCTATTCCAACCAATTCAAAACAACTCCGAAGCTATTCTAATCCTACCATACACCTTCTTAGGGTGTCATGGGTTCCTAGACATCACCAAGAGTGATTTATAACAAGGAGTAATTATAGGATGACATAAATATATATAACTCTTAAAATCAATGAAAAAGTGGTATAAACATCCATGAGACTTGCATGTTTTCTCAAATATGATGAAATGAATAAAACAATGAATATGAAATATGATGATGAATATGGATGCTTACTAGTAACTTTATGAGGTTTATGAGCAAAGGTTTTTCCTAATCACCCAAGGTTTTTATTGCAAATCCTTAATAAAGAGTGATACTAGAGTGTTAAAAACTTGTCTAGAAAAATTTGATGATCCCTCTTTGTTCCTTTGGTGTGGCCGGTTTTGCAAGAGAAGAGAGGAAGAGAGTGTGTGATTTCACCTTGGATATTTTTGTGTATGTGTTAAGTGTGAAGTAAATGTATTGACTTAGTAGATATTTTTCAAATTCACACATGACTCACCCCCCCCCCCTAAGTCGGCCAAGGGGGTGTTAGTCATCATTTAATACTTTTTTTTTAAATATGTATAAGTATAATTATATGTAAGTTACTTGAAGACATGTGGTAAATTGTACACACATTTGAATATTTAGGGTAGCGTTAGATAAAAATAACTTTTAACGGGTCAAGATAAAATACATTGAGGTCATAAAAATTATAAAAAATACATTTCTTGCAAAATTTGAGTGAAATAATAATTATCGGGTTGAATTTACAAAAACCGTCGTAATTATATAAACATAACAATTTATATACGAAATAAAATTGAAAACATCGGGTAAATTAATAATATAATTTTTATAGTCTTAATATGAGTATAAAAATATATCGGGATAATTTTTGAAATTGTTGGATCAAATATTCAAAATAAATGATTACGCGATAGCGTTTATTTAATAGGAAAATAAACGTTTAATGAAATATGCAAAACCATGCATGAACTAATATGATGATGATGATGTTACTAATGATATGTAGACTAATTCTAGTCTATATGAAATGTCCTTGATAAAATGTTCATGAATTCGCAGCTAAACCATTTAGGTTACGCGAAATTGATACTCGTAAACGTAGTTTACGATAAATGATGAAATAGTGAAACTTTTAAAGTTTGTAAAATGACCTGAAATTACGAGTTGTCACAAAAACATATCATGGCATGAAACTACTTTAAACAGTTACGCGTAAGAATCTTACACGTAAGACTAAACCCTAATAGTTCAAGAATTACGCATATGATTTCTAGCCATAGGATTAGCACCAAAGTTTTTCTGGTAGTTCTAAGAAGTTATGTGAGTGATATTACCAAGTATTAACATCCAATTCGCAGTGAATCAACAATACTCAATTCTCAAGAACATTAAACCTTAATCTCTAATTCTCAAACAATTTGTGTTTCTGGGTTGATCTAAGGCCTAGATATCATCAATACATCATGATAACAACATCACACAACTATCTTTTTGACCAAAAACCTTCACATTTGAAATTACCCAAACCCACGCATAAACCCTAATTTTGAAAAACAATCAATTCGTGTTTCTGGGTGGATTTTGAGTATGAACATAGTGTCATTGATGTTAAAGAAACGTTTTGACACTATCCTTTTAATCACAAAAACACACCAATTATTGTGTGTTCATACGCTTATGCGTAGAACACATAATCACGCATATCTCGTGTTTTAGCCGTTGGATTTGCATAAAAATCAAAACCCTTGCTTGAAATTACGTTAAGATTATGAAAACACTTACAATATGATGATCAAAAACACCGATTTGTTGAACGATTTTTGTGCGTAGGATTTGGTTGGTTTTGAGTAATAAATGTGAGGAGAAAGTTAGGTAAAGTGTTTTTATGAAAAATGACTTTGAGATTTTGGCAGTTTTAGCCCCTCCACCTTTTCCATTTTCATCCAAAGCCTTTTAACTTTCATTTTGGTTACCAAACGAAGAATATTTGGAAATAACTTTGACGACACTCCCCTCGACTTAAGAAATAATGAAAGGTTATAAATTTTAGTCCGAGGAGTGTCATTTGAACCTAAAATTAACCACCAAAAAGAAACAATCGGGAAAAGGTAACATGCAAGTACACGGTTATTTTGAAACAGTTAAGAATTTATTTTCTCCCCCTCAACACTTGATCGTAACAATACTGAATTTTGAAAGATTTGAGTGTTGACGGAAGGGATGTACTTGCAATGTTAAGAGAAATATAGATAGAAGAATATTTTTGATGTTTTACCTGATTTTATATTTTTTTATTTTGTTTTTGAAAAAAATATTTACAAAAGAGGTTTTGGTGTTTGACTGGGTTTTAAGAATGTTTTAAGAGTTCATCCAGTTCCTCTTGAGTCAAACACCTCATACCAATTCGGTGGACCAACTCATTAAACCTAGCAGGAGCTAAGGCTTTGGTGAAAAGATCTGCCAATTGGTATTCTCAGACACGGTATAATTCAACAAAGACTGCTCCACGTGGTCCTTGATGAAGTGATATCGAAGATCTATGTGCTTTGATTTCGAATGCTGAACTGAGTTGCATGAGATCGCAATAGCACTCCGATTGTCGCAGTACATCGGGATTCTGTCAAATACGTAACCATAGTCTTAGAGTTGTGTTCACATCCAAATGACTTGAGCACAACATGCCGACATGGCTACATATTTGCCGTTGAGGACACGATGTACAATCCTCGCTTCTTCGATTGCCAAGATACCAATTTGTCACAAAGAAATTGTAGTCCTCCTGAAGTACTTTTCCGAGATTCTAAGCATCCTCGCGTGGTCAGTGAAAAAGCGATTAGTTCAAAACCGTAATCCTTCGGATACCAGATCCCCAAGTTCATGGTTCCCTTTATGTATCGGAGGATTCTTTTAGCCTCAGAGAGGTGGGTTTCAGTTGGTCGCGACTGATAACGGAGCAAAGATATACGGCAAAGACAATATCGTCCGGCGTCAATGTTAGATACATGAGAAACCCAATAATACTACGGTATTTGGTAGGGTCAACCAATTTCCCATGCAAATCAGGCGTCGACTTCTTGGTATGTGCCATTGGTGTGGCATAAGTATCACAAGTATTCATTCGGAATTTGTTCAGAATTTCAAGGGCATATTTGGACTGACTCAAGAAAATACCACGGGGTGATTGATGAACTTGCAGTCCTAGAAAGAACGTAAGTTCACCTATCATGGACATTTCAAAGTGTGTCTTCATTAGTTTTGCAAAAGCGATTGAGTATTTTTTATGAGTTGACCCAAAAATGATGTCATCCACAAAAATTTGAACAATTAAAATATGTTCCCCGTGATACTGTATGAAAAGAGTTGGGTCGATCGAACCTTTGGTGAAATTATTGGCAATGAGGAAAGATGATAGCTTATCATACCATGCCCGGGGAGCTTGTTTGAGACCATACAGAGCTTTGTTCAGTTTGTAGACATGGTTCGGAAGCGCGGGATCAACGAATCCTTCTGTGGCCGACATAAACTGCTTTTCGATTGACCATTCGTAGCAAAGCGGACGCCCATCCGAAAGACCGTATATGTTCATATGAGTAACGCATGAAATATCCAACAGCCTCAAGACGAGCAACCAGAGCAAATGATTCTTCAAAGTCAATACCCTCTTCCTATCTATAACCCTTAGCCACCGAGCGTGACTTGTTTCAATGACGTTCCCTTCAAAGATCTAATTTGTTTTTCCAAATCCATTTTAGACTAATGACGTAGACCCCTGTTGGTCTTTCAACCAACTCCCATACTTCAAGACGTTTGAATTGGTTGAGTTCTTCTTGCATGGATTCAATCCAGTTATCTTTTGTCATTGCATCCTTAATGTTTTTGTTGATTTGGCGGAGCATGCTGAGTGCATAAATGCAATGTTCACCATTGTTGAAGACGTTGTCTCGTAACGACTGGTTGATTCGGGTTGCCAATAATATTTTCTAGAGGATGGTATTTTG
>OU343224.1:264785573-264850555 GCA_910596185.1 Chrysanthemum makinoi
AGGGGCTGAAATCTCCTTTTCGTAAGCTTTTGCACATTCAGGTATCTGCATGGCGGGTGGTTAGTATTCGGAAGGAGTTAGATGAGGTCCAAAAGGCAATTGATACAGATCCATCCAATTCAGACTTACGGGATGAACATGCTCACTATCTTCTTGCATATAAGGAGGCTACGTTAGATGAAACGGTTTTAAAGCAAAATCTAAAGTTCAATGGCTTCATGCAGGTGATTCTAATACGGCCTATTTTCACAATATTGTTAAAAAGCAAATGTGCCCGTGTCGAATTGAATTGGTTAGAGATGCAAAAAATGTCTTGTACGAGGGTCGGTTACATGTACTTTTGTTGCTCACTATGAATAGTTTCTTGGTATGGAAGGAAATTGTACGCTCTTTGATGATTATGGTATATTCTCTAAAGTTCTTCCTCATCAATTGGCTGGCTCGATGGTGGACATGTTACGGATCACGGAGATTAAGGATGATATATTCTCTATGGGGATGATAAAGCTCTGGTCCCGATGGTTACAATTTGCTTTCTTTAAGAAAGCATGGGATATTATGGGTGCTTGAGGTAAGGACGATGTTCGTGATTTTTTCATTAATGGTAAGCTTCTCAAGGAGATTAATCATACCATTATATCCTTGATTCCTAAAGTGGCTACCCCGTCTAAGATTAATGACTATAGGCATATTTCTTGCTGTAATGTCATGTATAAATGCATTAGCAAAATCCTTGCTAGTCATATTAAAGAGGGCCTTGGTCAGCTGGTTAGTATTAATCAATCTGCATTTGTTCCTGGTCGTCGATATCGATAATATATTACTTACCCAAGAGCTTATGCGGAATTATCATAGAGGGAGAGGTCCTCCTAGATGTGCGTTTTTAAGGTTGATATTCGAGAAGGCATATGATCAGTTGATTGGACGTTTCTTAAGGCTATTCTGATTGGTTTTGGTTTTCACTCCAAAATGGTTGACTGGATCATGGTATGTATCTTATCTACGTCTTATTCAATATGTGTTAATGGGGATCTTCATGGCTGGTTTAAAGGTAAGCGAGGCCTTAGACAAGGTGACCCGTTATCTCCATACTTTTTTACGCTGGTTATGGAAGTTCTAACTCTTATATTGCAGAAAAAGGTTTCGAATGCAGTAGATTTTCAGTTTCATCATTTGTGTGAGCAACAGAGAATTATTAACCTTTTTTTTGCAGATGACCTCTTCTTGTTCACTAGAGGCCATCAGGATTTTGTTAATGTCATTATGCAGGCTTTGGAGGATTTCAAGAACTTTTTGGGTCTTGTCCCAAGTATCCCTAAAAGTACTGCTTTCTTTTGTAATGTTCCTAATGCTATTAAAGCTGCTATTCTCCGTCTATGCGTTTGTAGAGGGTTCTCTCCCCCCCACGGTACCTTGAGGATCCCCCCCTTATATCCTCAAGACTTCTTTATAGGGATTGTAAGGTGCTTGTTGAAAAATTGGAAGGTCGTGTGAATGATTGGCGTAATAAGTTCTTATCTCTTGCGGGTAGGCTTCAGTTGGTGAGGTCTTTTTTATCTTCGATGCATTTATATTGGGCTTCGGTATTTATCCTTCCTACTCATATTATCCATGAGTTAGAGCAGCTTATGAGGGGTTTCCTTTGGTGTCAAGGAGAAATGAAAAGGGGAAAGGCTAAGGTTGCTTGGGAATCTGTTTGTAAGCCAAAGAAAGAAGGTGGTCTTGGTATTCGTCATTTGGAGGATTTTAACATTGCTCTCATGACTACTCACATTTGGAATATTTTGACACATAAAGAGTCGTTATGGGTGCAATGGATCCATTCGTATAAACTCCATGGGAGAAGCTTTTGGGATGTTCCTTGTTTGGGGATGTTAGGGGCTGGCGAAAGCTTCTTGCCATTAGACCAAGGTTCGTCCTTTATCCGGCATAAGATCAATAATGGGAAGGGAACTTCGGTTTGGTTTGACATGTGGTGTCAGTTAAGCCCGATTCGTGATTTACTTACTGCTAGAGATATTGCCCGGCGGGTTTAATTTTCTGACTCGGTTTATGATCGATTGCAGCGATGTTTGGCGATGGCCGTTGGACTAGTTATCTAGATTTCCATTGTTAGTTGCTCTCCCGGTTCCTACTCTAAACGATACTGACAATGGATTATTATGGTGCAACCTGGATGGTAAATTTAGTTGTTTTTCAATTTCGGGTGCATGGGAATCTCTGCGTCTAAGGGCTGATTTGGTTGAATGGTGTAATGTTCTTTGGTTCTCTCATTGTATTCCAAGGCATGCTATACATCTTTGGCTCGCTATTAAGCAGAAGCTAAAGACTCAGGATAGGATGCGACAATGGGATGTTGGTCCTGGCGTTGATTTGGACTTGCTTAGATGCCCGCTTTGTGAATTGGTTCCGGATTCTCGTTCTCATTTATTTTTTAAGTGCCAATTTTCTATGAGGTTTGGTTTCAGTACGGGTTTTATCTGGTATGGATGCGGCCCCACCTTCGTTGGAGAGTGTTGTTGCGATTCTTATTCCTTTATCTAAAGGGCGGTCAGTTAGTAGTATCATTTCTCGATTATTGCTTGCTGCTACTACTAACTTCGTTTGGATGGAGCGCAATTCTAGGCTGTTCAAGCGTAAGAAGTCTACGCTGCTGAAGTGGTTAGCACCATTGTCTCTACTATTCGGTTAAAGGCGGTTACTTTCAAGTTCAAGAAGCTAACCTCGCGGTCTCGGTTGATTCTGGATAAATGGAAGATTCCAAGTATATGTATTTCACACGAAGGGAGTGTCGGGTAAGGGTTGTACTCTTTTTCCCTACTCCAAGGTTTTTCCTTTTGGGTTTTTCTTGGAAAGGGTTTTTAAGGAGGCAAACTTCCTGGGTTAACTTGCTCCCTTCGTGGATTGGCTGGATGCGGGATGCTCGCTTGTTACAAGTTTTTTTACTTGTTTATGCCTAGTTTGATGATGTAATATAGCTATGTTCTTTGTGTTTATGTCATGTCATAAACACTAGTTTTATCAAGCTCTTCGCTTGAGGTTACTGTGGTACTTCACCACATTCCATTTGTACTTAACATTATTTTTTGGTTATATATTTACCGGGGTAAACCCCTTTACCCAAAATACACTCAGAACCGTTCAATGATTACCAAACGCCACAACAAAACACCTTATGATCTTATCCACAACCGTGAACCTCAAACACTTTCATGTATTTGCATCCCTTTGTTACACAAATAATGATCGTGATGACTTTGGTAAGCTCAAAGCCAATGCTGACATTGGAGTCTTTGTTGGATACTGTGAAAATTCTAAGGGTTACCGGATCTAGAATCGTCGTACAAAGGAGATTATGGAAACGATTCATGCAAATTTCGATGAGCTTACAGATATGGCTTCTGAGCAAAACAGCTTGGAACCCGGACATAACCGTCTAAACTTCCCCCAAACCCCATCATCAGCTGAACCAAGCATACAACTTACTCATCAACAAATGGAACAGCTATGTGCTCCTCTTTTTAGTGATGATATTGATCAACGTGCTCAGATGTATCAAATGTTTCCGCTGCCAACCTGATAATAATCCAATACGATACACCGAAACAACAACAACTATTGAAGAAGCACCTCCAATTGATTCTACAACAACATGCGAACAAACCGCATCCAATGACGCTGAAACAGTTGATGATCTTCTAAACCATGACGTACCCCAACCTGCAGATTATGATCCAAATGCGTTCTTCAACCCTTTTGCAAATGAACGCCACTTATGATGTTGCAGAATCATCTACAAGCCATTTGAATCCTCCTAATCGCAAATGTATATCAACATCAACCCTCCACACATCGTTGGACTAAAGACCATCCTCTTGTGAATATCATTGGAAAACCGAATCAACCATCGTAACTAGACAATGCCTTCATGGTTGACGATGAAAATTGCATTTATGCACTACGTACTGCCAAGCTGAACCCAAAAATATTAAGGAAGCTATGACATATGACAACTGGATTGAATCCATGCAAGAAGAACTTAATCAGTTTAAACGTCTTGAAGTATGGGAATTGGTTGAAAAACCAACTGGGGTCTATGTTATTGGTCTGAAATGATTTGGAAAAACAAATTGGATGCTGAAGGTACGGTTATAAAAAATAAGTCATGTCTGGTGGCTAAGGGTTATAGACAAGAAGAAAGGATTGACTACGAGGAATCATTTGCACACTTGAGGTTGTTTAGATTTTTCTGGCACTCGCGGCTCACATGAACATCACGGTCTTTCAGATGGACGTCAAAACTGCTATTCTGAATGGTTAACTGAGAGAAACGGTCTATGTTATTCAGCTAGAAGGATTTGTTGATCCAGAATTCCCTAATCACGTCTACAAACTGAACAAGGCTCTCTACGTCTCAAACAAGCCCTCAGCGTGGTATGATAAGTTGTCATCCTTTTTCATAATTCACAATTTTGTCAAAGGATCGTTCACCCAACACTATTCATGCAATATAACGGGGAACACATTTTAATCATTCAAATTTCTGTGGATGACATCATTTTTGGGCCAACACATCTAAAATGCTCAAACGCTTTTTCAAAACTTATGAAAAAACATTTTGAAATGTCCATGATGGGTGAACTTACGTTCTTTCTAGGACTGCAAGTTCATCAATCACCCCGTGGTATTTTCTTGAGTCAGTCCAAATATGCTCTTGAAATTTTAAACAAACATGGAATGCAAAACTGTGATACCTATGCCACACACCAAGAAACTGGGCGATTTGCTTTGGAAATTGGTTGACCCTACCAAATACCGAAGTATTATTGGGTCTCTCATGTATCTAACGGCCAGTAGACCTGATATTGTATTTGTTGTATATCTTTGCTCTCGTTATCAGTTGCGACCAACTGAAACTCACCTCTCTGAGGCTAAAAGAATCCTCCGATACATCAAGGGAACCATTCACTTGGGGATCTAGTATCCGAAGGATTCTAGTTTTGAACTGATAGCTTTTTCAGACGCTGTCACGCGTATGAGTTGCTTAGATTCTCGGAAAAGTACTCAGGAGCTCTACAATTTCTTGGTGATAAACTGGTGTCATGGCAATCGAAGAAGCAGGATTGTACATCACTGTCCTCAACTGAAGCAGAATATGTAGCCATGTCGGTGTGTTATGCTCAAGTCATTTGGATGAGAACACAACTCAAGGACTATGGTTACGTATTTGACAGAATCCCGATGTACTGCGACAATCGAAGTGCTATTGTGTTGGATATTGGATTTCACAATCACATCAAACCATTAACACAAGTGGGCGTATAAGTGGAATTCTAGAGAGAGAAAGTTAGAGGTTTAGGGAACTTAGTGAGAGAAAGTGAAAGATATTATTATGAGCTCCAACTCTCTACCTTGGGAGGTAGAGAGTATTTATAGTCTTACATAAATCGCCACACAACGGGCCGTGGATCAGGCATACATTGGGTAAAGACCCGTCCGTCCTCCACGGTGTTACTTAACTAAATACTACTAACCTAAATATAACTACGACTACGAGCATTCTAGCGATTACATATACTTGAGGTGACCGACTCTTTAATACCGGGAATTTCTAATTCCTAACAATCTCCCCTAAGGGAGGTCACCTCAAACATATACTAAAATGACATTGAATACAATCGGATATTACATTAACAATTGATCTTGCATTCTTGATGTAGTACTTTGCTCCGAGGCTCGTAGTCATTGATTCCACTCATTGCATGTTTGGTTAATCCAAGTGGAGGTCTTTTACTGATCCACGTGATAATAATGTTGAGCCCGCTTTTGAGATCATCGGCTAATAGAAAATCTCTGATACATCCATTGTGGTGTTGGTATTATGTGATGTTGTGACATTCGGACCGACATGCTCACATTCTGGATCATGATATATTCTCATCAGAGTAGCGGAAGCATTCGTTGATTCATGATATTGGCGCAGTAGCGAAGCATGGAGTGAAAATATCCGAGTCATTGATGCACTAATCATGATTTCTTTTGAGATGAATGTGTTAGGTGAGCATGTGGCTATGGATTGACGCTTCATTGATCAGCAAGCGTCGGGTGTACTGCATAAAGGCAGTTAGCAATAAAGCGTCGAAAGTGTCTTTGATCACTTTCGATGAATTGAGTACACGGCCCACGGTTCCCGTTGATCGGTACAAGCACTTTGTGATCGGTATAATTCGAAGAATTTCCTTGAGGGTTTTGTACCTCTAGCTGTTTCAAACCGGAGCGTCTCAAAGAAGACAACAGGAGTGAGTGAACCGGAATTTACGTCCATGATTGATGAAAAGAAATTTGAAAAACAATCGTGTATTGCTCAATAGAAATTGTTTTTGCAATATAACGAAGGTTTTAATGAAAATCAATTATCAATCATAAAACACCTTTGATTTGAAAAATTAGTACACGGTCGACATGCTAATGAAAAGAGTTTTAAAGCACAAAGACCGGTTTTCAAAGGTATCCGTCAATCCATAACTGAACAGGATTGATTCAAAGATTGAATCGCCCATTGTTTACGTTCGGTTGTCACATGGTTGATCTATATAATAGATCTCACATGCCACCTACCGGGAGCTTGTTAGATGTTGGCTCCAGAAGGCTTTCCATCTTCATAGTAAATATGTAAACACATCACTTTCGGATGTTACGGCAATACCACAAGGATAATGCGTAGGACTCATAAGATATAATCTCTCTTTCCACATTGTGTGAAAGCGAGAGTCTTCATTGAAAGTGTCCTAATGAGATTTATTGATGATCTCGTGGCTCTAGACTCAATTTGTGCATATTTGGATCCTATATCGGAGACTAGGGAGAGGGTCTCCTCCTTCAATATCAACAATCTCTAAGAGAAAGTCGATAGATAATGTCGGTTCCCGTGAGAATGAAACAAGTCCTTTTAAGAGGAACTTGAGTGGTTTGGAAAGTTGAAGTGCGGTCGTCCTTTGGGTCCATGACGTCTTGTCTTCAATACCGATGTTACCATCAGTAGCATATGAATTGAACCCGGTTTCGGCCCTAAGGTTGAATAAATGGAGGGCTATTTGTTTTCACCCTTTTTCTCATTCAATTCTTTTTAATTCTTCAACCCCTTCATTGCTTACCGAGACTTCATAGCTAGAACCTTGTTGGGTTTATTCCAGTACTAGCTCGGTCTTAGTCCGCACTCTTCCCATATCTCATTTTTCTCCTTTTATCATCATACCTAAGAACTCTACACTACTAGTGGATAGTCCCAGGTAGATCCCTCGTTCTAGCGGATCATGGGAACACATACCTAACCTTATCGTCCTTATATCACCATACATAATGTAAAGTTGGTGGGTCTTTTTGGTATTGTTCATCCGCCATAGGAACCAATTGAAAACCATTTGAAAATCAATCCAGATACTTATGATATTTTATCAAAGCATTTTGTACCTGAATTGTTTTTGATATTTTTAGAAGAACTCCCCTCAACATGTGAATCAAGTATTTGAAATAGTTTTCCACACGGAGGCAAGAGAAAGAATTAACTTCTTTGATTACCATTTTCTAAAATATCAACATCACTTCCCTAATCGAATCAAGTAGATAAAGCATTTTGGGGAAGGATGAGGTTTTCATGATTTTGCTCCCCCTCAATATGTGCCTCGAGATTTGAAAAGAGTTTTGCACATACTAGAGGGAACTTGCACATTGAGATAAATGATCACGTTTCAAATCTTTTGGTTTAAGATAGATGCTCCCCTCAACATGTGCATGGAAAATTTGAAATCGTTTGTCACATGCGGGAAGGAAAACATGCTAATCACTTAAGAAACCATTTATCGAATTATCGGTTTAAATCCTATTTAAATCACAACTTCTCCCCGATCACAATTATCAAATCATTTGAGATTTGTGATCTCTGTAGATTTAAATTGATTTTGAAAGCTTTTAAGGAGAATTGTGACTTTATTATGAAAGCGTTTTTAGCGATAAGGATTTGATGTTGAGATTTTAAACTCCATTGATTAAACATGCATGATTATCTTTTGAAAACAATTGAATGCCAAATAACTTTTTAATTTAATTGAAATCATTCTCCCCCTCAATCAATGACATAGGTTGTTGATTGAGAGATAGAGATTTTGACAGATAAGTCATGATGATTATCAAAAATAGAGACCGAGTTCAAAACAATGAGTTTTCAAAGCATTTAGTTTTAGAAGGAAAAATATTTGAAATTAAACAAATAAATGTTTATAGAATCGAGCATGGTTTGAAACATGATAAAACATGGCTCTGTTCTTTCTTTTAAAAGCGGTTATTGCAAAATGACAATAAACCATTGTTTCTCTTTCTCCCAAAATAATTTTTTGATTTTTTTTTTTTTTAATTTCGAACAACATCTAAAGTCCCGTGTCATTCTTTGAATGACAACATCAAGACCATAGATATTATCGAACCGAAGAAAAACATGACAAAATGACAATATTTTTGAAGATTTTTTGAATTTTTCAGATTTTTATGGATTTTGAAAATTTTATAATTTTCTATTTGATTTTTGAGAGTTTTATAATTTTGTATTTTGTTTTTTTGTTTTTGAATAAATATATACAAAGATAGATGAAGGAAACCTTTTACTCCTCGTCTTCCTCCTGAAGGCGTTTGAGTGTTTCTGGTTGAAGGCTTTTCAAGCCAAGTCGTGGAAGAATAAACTCAAATCGTTCTCTTGGAAGAGCTTTGGTGAAGATGTCGCTAAGCGATATTCAGACCTTCACAAAATAGAGTTCCACCACACCTTTTTCCACTTGTTCCCGATGAAATGATGTGAATGTCGATGTGCTTTGCTCTTGAGTGTTGAACGTTGTTGCATGAGAGAGCAATAGCACTTTATTATCACATACAGAGGATTTTGTTGAATTCAAAGCCATAGTCGGATAATTGAGATCTCATCCATAAGATTTGAGCACAACAAGATGAAATGGCTATGTATTCAACCTCTGTAGAAGGAAATAGAAGTACTCATTTGCTTCTTTGAAGACCAACTCACAAGCTTATCACCCAAAAGCGAGCACCTCGGCGTACCGGCGAGTATCTTGACACTGCATGATCGGCATCTGCATAGGCCGTTAGTGACATACGGTGTCCTTGGTACCAAGTCCCATATTGATGGTTCCTTGGAGATACCGAAAGACCCGTTTAACGCTTCAAGGTGCTTTTTAGTAGGCTTAGACTGGTATCTAGCACACATGCACACAGCGAACAAGATGTCTGGTCTACTAGCCGTGAGGTACATCAGGGATCCAATCATACTACGATATTTTGTTTGGTCTATCATGATCCTTGAGTGGTCCTCATCTAGTTTGGTTCGATCAATCATGGGGTGTCAACGGTGTCACTTGAATCAAATCCAAATTTCTTTAAAATCTCATTTGCATATTTAGATTGATTTATGAAAATGCCTCAGGGACTTTGTGAAATTTGTAATCCCAAGAAAAATGACATTTGTCCCATCATTGACATTTGAAATTTTTAACTCATTTCATTTGAAAAACGATCACATTCCATTGGGGTCAGTCGAGGCAAAGATAATATCATCAACATAAATTTGAACGCGAGTTAAATGTTTGCACGACTTCTGGTGAACAATGTCGGATCAAGCTGCTCCTTTGCTAAATCCGGTGATAGAAGAAACTTTGATAGTGTATCATACCATGCCCTTGGAGCTTGCTTTAAACCGTAGAGGGCCTTCTTCAAGCGATAACGTGAGTAGGATGCTCTTGATTCACAAATCCTTCAGGTTGGCGGCGTAAACGACTTCTTTAAGATCTCCATTCGAAGAATGCGTTTTCACATCCATCGATAGACTACCATGTTCTTACTAGCGCATTAGCCAAGAAGATTCGATTGCCTCGATCGAGCACAGAGCAAAGATTCTTCAAAGTCAATACCCTCCTCTTGGCGGTATCCTTTAGCAACTAATCGAGCCTTGTTCTTCAACACATCACCATGCTCATCAAGTTTCACTTTGAAGATCCATTTAAGGTCAATAATCATAGCAAGTCAGGCAGGTACTAACTCCCATACATCAAGTCGATCAAACTCATGAATTTCATCTTGCATGGCATTGAACCATCTATCTTCATTCATGGCGGTTTTAACATCTTTTGGTTCGATCTTAGAAGTGAGGAGTTGAAGAAGCACCATAAGGCATCGGTTGCAAGTTGTTTCGGTGGATCTGGGACGAGAGGGATTTCCAATGATGTTGTCTAATGGATGATCGTGAGTCCATTTTCTGAGGTGTTCATGTAGTAGTTGTTGAGGGAAGCTGAGTAGCGAGTCGATGTCTCGATGAAGATGGTTGATGATGATTCAGGAGCAAATATGTTTTCAAATGGAGCATCTTGGGGAGTAGCAAAGGGATTAACTTCATCATTGATGCCTGAAACATTTCCATGATGTACATTTGAAGAATGATGATTTGTTGATGAGGCTGAAGGATCGCGGCAGGTGCTTCTTGACTTAATGATATTGAGGCTGAAGGATTGACTTCATTCACAGGATAGGGCTCTGTTGTATGGATCATTGACATTTCATCAATATTTGGTTCATAGTGTTCATCAAACATTGGATCAAACAATTTCTTTAAATCATCTTCAGATGGAGGTACATATGTAGTTTCTTGAGAAGAGGGATTGGAAACAAGGAGATAGAACCAATGGGACTACTTTTTGAAGTTGTCCGGGTCAGGCTGGATTGTCCGGAGCCATTTGACCGTCGAGCTCATCAAGCGTAGCGTGAATTGTTTCCATGATATTTCGGGTTCTCTTGTTGTAGATTCGGTAACCCTTCTTGTTTGGCGCATAACCAAAAAAAATTCCAATATCTGCCTTTAGCTCTTAAGTTTACCTAAGTCTTGACCGTCATTAGTTGGATAGCACAAAGCACCAAACACACGAAGGTATGAGAGATTAGGTTTTCATGTTATGGAACAAGTTCATATGGAGTCTTTCCATGAGAGGTGTGAATAAGGGAGCGATTTTGGGTGTAGCATGCGTGGCAATGGCTTCACCCATAGAAACATTGGAACCTTTGAATAAATTAGCATTGTTCTTGCGGCTTCCACAAGAGTTCGATTTCTTTTTTCAACTACACCGTTACTGTTGAGGAGTTAGGTGGAACACTTCTTTGATGGTGATTCCAATGCTTTCATAAAAGCTGAATCACTAAGTTCTTTGTTAACAAACTTTGTGCCATTGTGCGTTTGAACAATTACTTGTTTGTTGAGTCGAACTGAAGCTGTTTGATTAGTTTGATGATGACATCACGGAGTTTCATCCTTTGTCCTTCAAAAACTTTACCCAGTAAATCTAGAGTAAGTCATCAACTATAACTAACTAGACATGTATTTCTTCCCAAAGATATTCGTTTGCACTCTCATTGGTCCACATAAGATCCATATGAATTGTATGAAGAACTTCCATTCTTGAATTTGTGGGTTTTGGTTTGTGGGCATATTTCTTGCTTTTTACCCAATTGGCAGCTGAACAAAGATGATCCTTTTTCATATTTTAGATCGAGGTAAAGCCTACGACTAAGATCCTTTACGGAGAGGTTATTAATGGTGCCGAAGTTCAAGTGATTGAGACGACGATGCCATAGCCAAGACTTTGTTTTAAAGCCTTTGGACAACAAGCAAATTGGAGAAGACTTCATCATGTCTTCGATAGAGATGGTGTATAGGTTAGAACCACGAGTTACCTTCTTAATAATTCCACACCATCAAGTTCTCTAACAAGCAAGTATGTTTTCTAAAGGCCACCTCTAGATCGGAATCACAGAATTGACCAACGGAGAACAAATTATGACCAAGACCTTCCACATAATATACTCTACGGAGATTACACTTTTTCCAACTACATAATCACCATAACCCATAATTGCTCCAAAATGGTCATTCGAATCTAACTGATCCGATGAATTTACTCACGAAGTTCATGAGCGACCGGTCTCGGTCATATGCTTGGAGCGGCTGAGTCCAGTACCACGGAGAACGATTTGAATGATCTGCGGTTGAACGAGACAAGAATGGATAAGCTGGATAATTGGGATCCCCATGCAAGAATGGGTTCCATTTGGTTAGTAACAATGATTGGAACACCCACATCAGAAATAGAAACACCCATATCGAGAAATAGAAGCAATGGAATCATTGGGAATAGCAATGCGGTGCTAGTATCCATATTTGACCTATTCAAAGTATGTTCACTTCTTAAGGGAATAGTTCTACCAGTAGGCATCCATTTTATATTGGGCATAATCTTAGCGATTGAGGAAGCTGATTATTCTTATGGCCAAAAGGTATCCAATTGATAACCTATCTTTATAAAATGTTCTTCTGTGGGTTTCCACTTTGTTTTCTAACTTTCTTTGTTTTTGCCTTTTAGCCTTATTTAGCTTGATTTTTAACATTAACAATTTTAAGCTGGGCATTTGGACGGCATTAGACAAATCATTCACACCACATTCATGATTAGTAAGCGAAACCAAGCAATCATCATTACAATGTTTTGCAAAAGTAGTAGAATTCAATTAATTACATATGCGCTTAAGGCTAATACTAGAATCAACACGATTCGTTTTATTCAAATTCTCAAGCTTAAAGTTC
The DNA here is from genome assembly GCA_910596185.1 of Chrysanthemum makinoi. Classification (NCBI taxonomy): domain Eukaryota; kingdom Viridiplantae; phylum Streptophyta; class Magnoliopsida; order Asterales; family Asteraceae; genus Chrysanthemum; species Chrysanthemum makinoi. The sequence goes on from OU343224.1 coordinate 264,798,259, forward strand.
CTCTGGTGGATCTTCTACTCTCTTCCAATGCACATTCTTAGCTTGCGAGGTCCTATCATTCCTTGTATTGCCTTGAGACTTTGACCTGCTTGCTTTAATGTCATTGATTACTCTTGTAGAGGGAATGGGAACATTAGTTGGTTGATGCTAACTTTTTGCATTTCTGTTTTGATGTCTTGAAGGCACATTAGTGTATACTTTCTTAAGCTAGCTTTTGAAGGCACACTAAAGTTCACATTCTTAACTACTTGAAGGCACATTAGTGTTTCCTTTCTAAGGCTGGGCATAGAGCGGATTTCTGCTTGGCACTAGGCATAGAACAAGGCATCAAGGGATTGACTTTGCCTGCACCTAAGGTTAAGGATTTAGGGACATATTGTAATTACACATTCTAGCAAGTTCTTGAGATCGTTTGGCATATAAGCAATGCATGGCCTAATTTCATTATCAAGTGGTTTCTTAATGAAATCCTCTTCTACAATCTCACGGAGACATTCTAGACTATCATTAAGGTATGAGAAATATGTTCATGAAAAGCAAGTTCATTATTCCTAAGATGAGGAGGAACATATTTACTGAGACAAAGCATGTATTTATTCTGAGACATGACTTTGAGAGCAACATTCTTATTGAAAACAAGTGGTAGTTTCCCATTTCCCTGACTTCTAAGATTCTCAATTTCCTTTTGTAAAGACGTTATTTTTTCGTTGTTTTGGTCACGGGTGACTTTTATTGAATCATATAACTCTTTGAAATGTCGTTTAACTTTTTCATTTTCTTCTAGAAAACTCTCGTTTTCCTTTTGTAAGGCATCAACTAAGTTTTGAAGATGAAAAGTTTGAGAATTCCGAGAATCTAAAGGAGGAGGCATTTGGGAGCCTGTCACATTGTTCTTTTCACCCTTTAATTGAGAGATTTGGGCTTTCAACTTTCTGCTCGTGTTACAATGAGCTTGAATCTGTTCATCACGTTTGTTAATTTCAAAAGCGCATCAAATTCTGGAACATCTGAGGATGTCTTGATATTTGAAGTTTTAACATTTTCTTTAAGATGTTGATATTTTAATTGTAAATTAGCAAATGCTCAACTTCGGTTTAGAAAAATGTTTTACCAAATTATCATGATCATCTGTTCAATTTTATCGTTGTAGTTTAGAATTAGTTTTTTCAAGCTCAATGACACGATCATGGGAGACTTTCAGGGCAACAGATAATTCATGAATTTGAGAAGCATTAATGGAACAATTTGTAGCAGTGAAAAACACATCTTGAGCAATACATTCAGAAATAAGATTCTCTTTCAAGGTATGCAAGTTCTTCCTCTCAATCTCATTATATTTTAATGCTCGCTCATAATCACTAACCTCAACTATCATTAAATTCCTTTTCCATTCCCTTTAATATCGGTTGAATCTATCCCCTTTTTAAGACTCTCAAATTGATCTTTTAGTTGTTTAAAGAAAGGCATGACCTCGGTTAAATAGCATTCTTTTGTTTGTTCAAAACCCCTTTCCCCCTTCCGTTATCCCGATGGGTGTGATCCTTTTCTTACAAGTTTTCTCAAAATCGACAAATAGTTGAAGAATAACATATTGGGTGATTAAGGTCTTGCTCTTAGTGGCAATAGTTCTAGGAACTAAATGCATTGGTTTATTTGGAGGATACACGTCGCGAGGCATTTTCCTAAGGGGAGGGTTTGTTACAACAAGATTTCACTTTTTGCTTATCTAAGTCCTTTTCCAGAACACTTGTTCGGGTGTTAACAACGTTTGAGGCTTAAACTTGTTTAAGGAAATCCAATTTTCCTTCTTGTAATCATGGGGTTTGATCGTTATGTTATTCTTTTTACATTCAGGATCTTCTAGCTTCTTATTCATTTTCTTCCTAGATGCATCATCTAATTTTCTATCTTCCTCAGTGCACTCAGCGCAACTAGGTTTACGTCTAGGTTTAAGAATCTCATTTCCATCATAGATCACCTTATTAGCGGCTCTAGCCCTTTTAATGACCTCTGGATTTGGTTCCTCAACAAGGGAATGCTATGCTTATCGCTTAAAACTCTATGCTTAGTGATCAAGTGAGCAGTCTGAATGGTATTTCCTTGTGCGTACAACTTATTTTCAAGCTTGTTTTTCAAAGTTTTTAGATTGGAAAAATCATTCAAAAGTTTTGATTCCTTAGCATTGAATTCTTGCTTAAGCATTTAACATTTTCTTGAAGTTCTTGTTTTTGCTTAGCAGTTTTAGAAAGCTTTTCTTGTAAGGAGTTTAACTCTTGTTTTAACACTTCTTCTCTAAAATTACTTTTTCTAATAACTGTACGCATTTGGTCATCCATCTCACGCTCCGGTGGTTAATTCAAACTTAGTTCGTTGTTCATAAATAGCAACACGTTTTTTATAGGCATTAAGTTCGAGAGATACAGAATCATCGAGGGGCACATGCGGTGTATTCATCAAAATGCATAGTCATCATTGGTACATAAGATGCATCACTTGGTACAATCTCACTTTCACTTTGTTTCACATATTGATCATATGGGACAACATTGATATTACCCATATTTTCAATAGTTGACTCAATAGTTTCAGTTGATTGTACTTTGTCATGCATCTTTTGCTCATCAACATTCATCGTATAGTTTTAGTACCTCGAGAATGATTTTGTCTTTGGATGGACCAGCTTGTGGTGATGAAGAGACTTTAGGAGGGACCATTGGAGAAATGCTAGCCATGAAAATTGTTTGTGCAGTAGGTTCATCATCAACGTCACAGTCGTATGCATCACAATCAGCGACTTGAAAGGCATTCTGATGATTGTGATCTATCTCCTGAATTGTTGCTCATCACATGCATCATATGTCTTGGCATTTCCCTCGCTAGAAACAACAACTCCTCTTCATCCAAAGCGCACCATTATCACTGAGCTTGCACAAGCAACATCTTATCCACTGAAGTACTCTGCGTGGGCGTTTTGGCGATGTACAGTTCCTTGCAATGTGTCCCTCACCACCACAGTTGTAGCATTTGATTGGCTTTGCTTGTCTTTGATTTCCATTCCTTCCCGATTCGATTTGCCAACATAACCTCTACCAACTCCACCTCTTCCTTGTTCATCTGCCTTTCTTGAAGCTGGTTGCACCATAACCTTCCATCTCGGCGGTGGCTTGATTGTGTGGATTTGATGATGTTACGAGGTTGTTGTTGGTGTGTGGGAGAGAGTTCATGTTTTGACTAATCATGAGAGCCAATTGATTGATGAAGTTTCCAGGTACATCGCATCTTGTTTGAACATTGGATCGGGAATGAGTTTGTGATTACCATTACCCATGGGTATAACTTGTGAAGCTTTGGTGGTAAACCCAACATTGGTGTAAAAGCGGTTGGAATCATTTGATGAACTTGTTTCTCTGGATTTGTTTTGAATTGTTCAAGAATCCTCTTTTCAAACATGGCATGTCTCTCATGCTGAAGAAGGAAGGCATATAGTTGCTCATAGTTTGTGTTCTTCAATCCTTTGGTTAGTGATTGTACAATAATTCGTACGACCATGCCTTCGATGGTGATCTTGTAGCCAATCTGCAATAAGAAATAGTAGACACTTCGTTAAGTGATTGCGCGGGGGTTGGGCCTACGAACCACCTCGGCGTGAGAGTAAGTATGTGATATGAGTTGTAAATAATATGATGTATGTGAAATACTGTGTTTAGTAAACATACCATTGGAAATGACTTCGTCAACCTATTTATAGGTGATGAAAATAGCTTGGAGTGTTAGCATCGTTTAGGAGATCATGGGGGCGTTCACGATTGTGGTAACGCTAGGGCTTCATCCCCACTATCTCGGACTTGGCGGGGAAGCTAAGGAAATAGTGGGAACATGTGGAAGACCAAGTCAAGGTTCTTCTTTGTCTTGGCATCTTCAGAGAAGACGAAGGGCATAGGCCTTAAATTTGGCGAATTCCTAACTAGTAACCATGTCAATGATGAATGGTTTTACGCCACCAATGACTTATGAAGAAAGACTTGGGTCATCGTAATGCAAATTCGGTGAGGCCAAGGGGGTCCTTTGACTGTCGGAGGGTACTTCATCAAGCCCCGGTCGAAAGTGATAATATACGAACAAAATATTGCTTACGACTCGAAATAACGAAACTTCCCGCCGTCACAAAACGAGCGAAGATGAAAAGTCTTTCGCCTATTGACCGTAATTAATGCAACTAATTATCCTAACCAGAAATAATGCAACTAATTATCCTAACCACCCCTTTTCCTCGGTAAAAGAGAACGTCTTTTCAAAATCTAAAAGAGTTTTGAAATCCGGTGGTAAGGGATAAGTAATTACACGTATAGGGCCGAGATTTTTCTTTTGTAGGGTATATAAAATGCAAAAACAGTAAAACCCTAACAAAGTTTATCTCTCGCCCAAGTTTTTTCACCTACTAAAACCTCTTCCAATCAAGCTTTCGAGCAAACAAGGTAAAGTGCTCCTTCTTCTCTGTATTTCAAATACATTATTGTGGATTTTAGAAGGCTCCATGTCGACCAATAAAAAATTTGTAATAAAGCAACAAGGTTGCACATTAACAAGGGAGGAGCTTAAAGCGTTCCTCACTGATTACCCGATTCCAAAGGAACATAAAATCATGCTACCTAGTAGAAATCAAGGGATATTTGATGCCCAGAAAATTATGTAGGCACGTATACCCATCACCACTTCCAACCTTAGGATACCTTTGCATCCTATGATCTTAGAATTCCTCGATTATTATGAGGGTACACATTTACGGGTTCAACCCTTTTGGCCTAGCCAAGCTTACAACATTCATCGTGATGTGCAAAGCTTATGGGTTCGAACCATCCTTGACCGTGCTTAGGGGTTTTTGAGATCTATACAGGGAGGAGATTGGTTGACCTTGGCCAAAAGGGGTGAAAGGGATGTGCCCATTCTGATAGATAGGCCTTTTACGAACATAAGGATCTGGAAAGGCAAATTCTTTTATATCAAAACACTATTATCCTCAGGCATACTGCATTGTTAAACCCGAATTTCAATATGATGAAAAAGCGTTCAACGATCCATTGCCCTATCTTGTGAGAAGAAACTCTTTGTATCGGCGTTTGGCTCGTCACCCGGTGATTGCCAAACATTCCCTGAGCCAATTCTTTTCATGGCTGGCATTGCTGAAAGATGGGAGGGTCTCCTTTGGTACCTGAGATTATTTGTGATGGAGAAAGTATGTACTTTTTTATTAAAATAAGAAATAAAACTTATCTTCGATATTTATCTTATTTGCTTCTTTGTGCAGGAGATGGTTTTAGGAACTTTGTAGTGGTGGTGGTGCGAAGGAGGTAAGCTACCTTCCCAGAATCCCAGAGATAAGCTATGGCGTGGGCTCCCCATCGGTGTCCATAAATAACAATGATGTGGAAGCCCATGTCGGCTGTATCGTCTGCTCCTCCGTCAAAAAAACCATAGATGTGGAAGATCAACTAGTGGAGAATGTTGCGACTTTGGCGAACCGTCTCCGAAGGACGGTTAGCCATCGTAGGACCACCGGCATAGGTGAGGAGGGTCGAAGCGAAAAGGTGCGGTGCTAAAGTGAAGTGCGCTTGAAAGGAAGCTCATCACACTTACTCACTCTCGAACTACAGACAAAAAGTGCCAGGGGTAAAGGCGTGGAATTTCCGACCATCGAAGGGCCTTGGGATGATATCCATGGTAAAGTTTCTTACCAGTGAACAAAAATTAGGTACCAATAATAATATATTAACAAATGTACATATGTTGCAGGACTTCCTGATACGAAAGAACTTCCCTCTCCCTTAGCTTGCCACCAGCTCGTAGACCATGTGATCCCACCCAAATGGAAGGGGGTGTACCACTTTGGAGGAGATGGCTAAGACTGGGGAACCGGTGAAGCTGGAGAAAGTTGCTTACTATAGGGCTACTCATGAGAAAGAGTATGATGATGCAGGCAATCAATTAACTGCTTTAGAGTTCCCTTTCCTTGCAGATGTGACGAAGGACCCAGCGGCCTCAAGTTGAGGACACTGCTAGCCAAGAAGCCAAGGACAGTCCAGCCTCCATCTTCCTCCAAGAGGACTCCGTCACCCAAGGTTCCCTCTCCAAGTTCAGCTGATCCCACTCATTCCAAGGTTTGATGAAGGCAACCATGTGGTTGTAATTTGATCCCCATGGTGGTATGTACCCTGTTTGAAACAATTTGTCTATGTTCCTTTCCAGGCATCGTGCCTGATGAAACAATTTATGTGTGGTATGTGTGATGTAGGCTACGGCCTAAGACAATATTTTGTTTGGTAGGATCGTGAAGGCTACGGCCTGTTTAGACTAGTTAAACTAGTCAGTAATCTACATTAAAGCCTCTAGGGCTTGAATTTTTCCATGTGTGATTCTTCTCTTTTTATTTTTACTTGCGTAAAAAATATTTTTTACAACCTAAGGCTTATGGTAGATGCATAGCCTCATTGTGTGTAGTTACTTCACCAAGAATATTAGTCATTATAATTTGACTTGTGGAGGGTGCGACCCACTCCATCTTGATCCTTTGGTGAAGGCTTAAAATACCTTAAGGCCATATAGGAAAGTTAATGTGAAGTTGAGATGGATGTTATGCATATGAGCAAGACATGTTGTTTAGTATTTGTACATCCCCGACATTGAAACTTATAAAGCGACTTGGTGGACAAATCTTTGTTGTATTGAACGAAACAAGAGATTTGAGAGAAATGTGTTATATCATTAAGTGGGTAGGGAGGATTACATCATTTTAAGAAATGAATACTAGACGCCTACCATTAATGCTTCTTTTCCCAAGTGAGAAGAATGCAAATACATTGATTGAAAGCAAAAATAAAGAATGTCCTTAGACATTGTAAGTTTCATACATAGAACTTACGAAGAGTAGTGCCATTCCAGGTTCTATCAATAACGTCACCATCCAAAGTTTCTAGCTTGTAGGCTCCGTTGCCATATGCTTCCTTAATAGCGTAGGGCCCTTCCCATGTAGGTCCTAGTTTACCTTGGTACTCACCTTACTTATATTTGTTGAGTGAAGAGCGTATTCCCGGTTTGAAGGTGAAGGCCGAACCCGGTTGTAGTACTTTTCAATTTTTGCTTATGGATAGCTTCTCTAATGAGGCTATTTCCCTTAAGTTCTTCAAAGTAGGTCCACGGAGTCTTTCTTAGTTATCTGCTGCTTCTAAGTTCATGACCCTTTACGTTTTGGCGCTCACCAGAAGGGATGACGGCTTAGTGCCATATGTCAAGCTAAAAGGTGTCTCTCCGTGACTTGACTTTGTATGCGTTCTATGAGCCCAAACTACTTGAGGTAGTTCATCCACCCAACCGTGGTGACTATATCGACCTTAGTTCTATTCCTTGTATGATATCTCATTAGTAACTTCCACTTGTCAGTTACCTTGAGGATGATAAGCGGAAGTGAAAGATTGTTTGATATTGAGGCCTCTACAAAACAGGGAATACCCTTCAGGCTGCTTCCCATTATCTGAAATGATGATATGAGGTACTCCGAACCAACAGATAATATGCTCCCATACAAACTTTTCCATGTGCCTGCCTGTGATGGATTGATAACGCTACACGCGTCGTTCGGGGTCAAAGGAACTTCCTTTTCTTCGAGCAAGTTTTATAACACCCTAGTGAACCTAATCGTTGTAGTGTAGTATTAGGGTAAGCCACGGGTATTGATATCGTTCTCTAGGGGAATAGTGTCGTTAGGGTGAAGTGTATGTCGATTTAAGTCTAAAGGTGAGGATGATTATTTTTGTATTTTTATATTTTATGAATCTCGGTTTTGGAGGGAGGGTGGAATTAGTTGCTAGTCAACTATCCCAAAAGATACTAACTAAATTATGGGTCTACCCGATACGTGAAGCGTATCTACTTATGATGTATTACTCCTTGCTAGCTATCCAATTCTACCTCTTGAATTGTCCGTCCTATTGATGGTTGAATTGTCACGTCCTTATTCTTAACGCGTTGTGTGTCTAAAGTCGTAGGGTATGCGTTTATCCCTAACTCTTTGAACTTACCAAAGGGTCTCGTCTACAAAACCCACTAGGGATAATAAACTCTTACTCTAAGGCACTCTTTGGATGGTTTAGCTTACAACTACTCAAGGAGCTATATTCTAAGGTTCACAAAGATTTAATCAAGCATTAAGTACACAACGAATGACCTATCGCATTACTAGATCATTAACAAACTAAGATAAGAGACAACCAATCAAACAAGAGACAGTAGGATGCAAGAATTATAAACTAAACCAATTAGACTCATTGAAATTGTCACACCCTAATGATGAAGATAGACACAAGCATCACTAAGAAATCAATAAGATCTAATTAATTATATACAAGTTTCATACAATCATAAGCAAACACTAGGTGAATTAGCCGAGCATAATTAATGAAGAGCTAGGCAACAATTATGATAATTGAAGACATACCATAGGATTGGATTAACAAACAAATAATTACACGATGTTTATGGAGTGTTTGAAACCCTTTAAGTTGCTGGAAAATCACCTACCTAAACCCTGGAATCGGACTTAGGGTTTAGGGCTTACAAAAAGTGAAGTTATAATGTTATATTTATACGGTTTTACTGGGCAAAAAGCGACGGCGTCACACCTAAAAATTGGCGTCAGTATTTTCACCAAATTGTAGATTTTCTCTTTCGGTCGCGTGGGCTTTTGAACCACTTAAATCCGAGTTCGTATGCAAAAGTTACGGCCAAAACGATGCTCGGCTACTTGGCGTGCATCTTGTAGCTTGTGACGGCGTCACCTTATGCATGTGACGCCGTCCCCTTCAATCTTTTAAAACCTGAAGCCGTCACTTGTAAATAAGAGTTTTGGCTTATGTCCCGTCACAAAATCCTCCGGCGGCGTCCTTGAATGCGATGGCCGTCACCTTATGTTTTCAGCAACTTGAGTGTCTCGATTCTTGACTTTGGCCATTTTCTTCGTATATTCGCACCTTTTCATCCAAATAAGTGCCATTACAGCAATTTGCCTTCAAGAGACCTAAAAAATGAAAAGGAACGATATTAAGTAATAACGGATACAAAAGTGATCAAATAAGGGCTTAAATGACCCCTTAAAAAGGTACCTTTTAAAACCTTATCATGGATGCCAAAGGCTTCGCTTCCACCCATTTGGTAAAGTAGTCGATGGCTACGACCAAGAATTTTACTCCTCCAGGAGCAATTGGTAGGGGACCTACGATGTCTATCCCCCATTGGCTGAAGGGCTTGATGACGTCACGGAAGTCATATCTTGTTTTGGTAGCCTTGGGACTCTTGAGTGGACTTGACGGGCTTCACACTTCGAATGATTTGAAATCGTCCACATTGCATCGAAGGCCGGTAATATCAACCCTCATGATTTTGGAAACAATGGAGCGGGGCCCTGCTTGAAGTCCGCAGGATCCTTCATGCACTTCTTGAATGATGTTGGCAGCTTGCCTTGGTCTTACACGAAGCCATGGGGACGAAAGATCTTACGTATAGATAGTTTCATGATTTTTGTCGTGGTGCTTTGATGCGAACCTTCGAGCTAACCGATCTTCGGCATTATACCACTTATTAGATATTCTCTAATTGGAGTCATCAATTTAAGTCTTCCTCTATATTACGTCGGACACCTCCTTTGGGATAATGGACCTATCGCCAATACTTTGACCGAGAACTTCCTTAGTTAAATGAGCAAATGCCATTGATGCGGTTTGCTAAGTGCATCGCCTTCTTGTTTTGATTTCTCTGAACATGCTCTATGTTGTAGGATCACGAACCCTTCAAGCATTTCCTTGGCCTTATCCGGTATTGCTTGATCACGGGTTGTCTTGCCTCATAGGAGCCTTTTATCGGTTGGCCACCAGTTCGAGTCAACGAAAATAGCTAAGTCTTCCACCTCCATGTCTTTGGTCGGGCATGCTAGCAAGCTTCATACTCCGCTTCATTGTTCGTGGCGTCGAATTCAAAGCGGAGTGCATAAGTGTACTCCTTCCCTTTGGGATCAACAAGCATGAGACTGCGGAACCATCGGGCTAGAGGCTCCGTCGTATAAAGCTTCCACCTTCGACGCCTTATCAAGTTTCTTTTCAGCAACCTTTGTGTCATGTTTTGGCTCGGGGTGTTTCCATAAGTAAGTCTGCCAATATTTGCCCTTTGACCGAGTTTTTACCCTTGTATTCAATTTCGTGCTCTCCCAGCTGTTGCCCATTAGCTATCCTTCCAGATTTCTCGGCTTGAGAATATCTGCTTAATTGGCTTGTCGGTAAAGTATGGTTATGGGGTGAGCTTGGAAGTCCGAAGTCTCGCAGCATGGACCAAGGCCAAGATTAGCTTCCAATCTTTGGATAATTTAGCTCAGCTCCTGTAGAACCACTGCTAAGTAGATAGGGATTTGCTTCTTCTCCCTTTCGGCCAATAACACTGTGATGCTTCGAAGGAGGCTGCGATGTACATAAACAACACTTAAGCCTTTGATTGGGGCGGTAAGTGTAGGTAAAATAGCCATGAAATCCTTGAGCTTTTGGAAGGGCTGCTTGGCATCCTTGGAGCGTCTTTTTGTCGTGCATCCTTGAGTGTTTTGAAGAGCGACAAAGATCTGCGCACCCTTTGATAAGAACCCGAGGGCGCTAGCTTTCGTTCGAACTTTGCAATTCCTTTAGGGACTTAGGAGGCGCAAAGCTGTGATGGCTTTAACCTTCAAAGGATTGGCCTTAATACCTTGCTTGTATCAGATGCCCCAAAAATTGTCCTTCTTCCACACCGAAAGAACATTTCTTGGGATTTAACTTCATGTTGATGGCGCGAAGTTGGTCGAAGGTTTCCTTGATGTCGGAGAGCATGTCCTCCATCATGCTTCTTGACCATCACTGGATTGGCCACCCAAGTTTGATACTTCACCTCTCTGAGTATTCCTGCTCACAGGCTCATCCACTTCTTTGCATGCAGTGGCACTTCTTTCAGGAGCGAGGCCGGCGCTTTTGCTTGATAGGTTCAATATGCTTGAACTCATTGAGCTTGTGTTACGTGCGAAGGGCTTTCCATCTATGGTGAGAGTTTGGGGACCCGTCATAGTCGAGTAGGTCCATGCGAAGACATCGCATGCGTAGTACCTTTTCAGTTACCTTTAAAGGAGGTTGGGAGCTGTTTCCGATTATCCTTTATGCGATCGGATGAGATCATTTACTATAATGCATTCTTGGCGTCGGTCTGTGAGAACATCCTTCGACACCTTTTGATCCTTTTGCCTTTTTCAGGCTTCCGCGTTATAGTGGAGAAAACGTTCCAATGCCAAGCGGTGTTTGGAATTTGACGCGGCATGTATGGTGGAGACAATGATCCCCATCTTACGCATAGCGTTCTCCCTATCAATAGGTTATAGGAGATTCGGACCTTCACGATCGTGAAAACCGGGGTTCTGTTCTTTTTAGCCTTCCTTCTCCAATCGTAACCTCAAGAGGGACTTCTCCCAAGGGCCATGAGTGTTCCCCTGAGAACCCTACTAAGGGTGCCTTCGAATCTACTCTCTTCGACCTTATCGAAGGCTTGAGCTTTAAGCAGCGTTGTAGATTACTTCCACGGGAGCTACATGATCTTGAGCCTGTTTACTTCTCTGTTGGAGATCAAGACTTTGATGACCACATTTGAAAGAGCTTTCCACGTGATTGAAGGAAAAGTGACATCTCCTACTTCGCATAATGCTTCCTCCGCTTCTTTCCTCTTTAAACCCAGTCATCCTTGTACACCATGAGAATGGGTGCTTATTGAGTGTGGTGTCTTTCCCCAAGCGTGTGTCGAGACCTTCTTTACCTTTCTTTATACCCTTCACCAAATGTCCCAATTGGCCGGACTTCACGGCCTCTTCTATCTGTTTCTTGAGCTCTCCGCAATTGTTGGTGTCATGTCCGTAATCATCATGGAAGTAGCGAGAATTTGGAAGTATCTACGGGCCTTCCCATGTTTGCCAAGCGAGGAGGAGGAGGATCAAAAGCCTTGACCTTTTGTAGCAAGTATCTCCTTGGAGATTTGGACCAGTAGCCAAGAGCCCATGATTGATGTTTTGTGGTATGGTGTAAACACATCCTTGTTTTTATTATGTTCTTTGACCCTTCCCACGAAGGATGCTTTGGGGCTTCTTTGTGACTTTCTTTATTTTACCGTAGGGCCCGTTGGTAGACACTTCTTTGGCTTCGATCTAGGTGTAAGCCTTCTCCACCAAACCCTTATAGGTTGGAGGAGATCAGTGGAGAGGAATTCAACCAAACTTACATTTAAGTAGGCCATGCACGAAACACGAGATCTGTTGGTCCTCGTGTAAGCCCATTATCACGTGCGTGTCATCGGTGTATCACGTGATGAAAGCTCGGTGCTCTCGTTCTCCTACGCTTGATGTTGTACCTTGTTAGGTGTGTTCTTGTGAACTTTTACGTTGGTTGTGTGATCGAACTTGGCCTTGAGTTATCAAATTCATGCTACATGGTTTTCTGTTCCACCATATCACGAGCAGTCTTAAGGTGTATGTAAACATGTGACAAACGCGGGCATAACCCACTACGCATTCTAATAGCCCCTTGAACAAGTGTAAAAGTTATCAGGATCCCTTTCCCATTGTAGGTACCAATATGCGCGGGCATTTTCAACCCATCGGGCAAGGGTAGTCTTCTATCCATCTTACGAAGGGTGTTGTAGAGCCCATGGGCTCAGAATAAAAAGCATTATAAGGTGGCATGTAGGTAGGGGCAGCATTATACGGGTTATGATTTGGAGGTATTCCAACAGGGTTTTGATTAACATATTGAGGGTAGCGTGGGTATATAGGTGGGTGACTTCGACAGAGTACGAAGGATATACCATAGGTTGCCCGTAGGGCATACTTCCGTATGGTTGAGTAAAACTGGGGTTGCTACCCTGCCCATTGAGTGGGGGATAAACCCCTTGAGGGTAAGATTGAGCCTGAAAAAGAAGGTTACATACCATGAGGAGGATGATTTCCTCCCCCATTCATTTAAGATGGATTGCCTTCTGCGACGGATCGTGAAAGAGCGCAAGCGAACCCTGCCTCAGTTCTTCCTAGATGAGCCGCCAAAAGTGGTGGCAAATTAACCTCCGTAGCATCCCTTCGGTGACTCCTTCCATTGGATCCTTCTATCGTGCCTTCCGCTACTATGAAGACCCTTCAAAACCAACCCGACCTTCCACTAGTCAGCCCATTTTCGGAGACCCATCATCCTTAGCGGCGTGTAGCCCGGGAGCCATGGGCCTAGTCTCCATCTCCAACTCTTCGTCATACTCATCGCCTATTCTAACTCCCCTTGCTCACGTTCGAGCTTGCCTCCTTGAGCCCTTAGTACGATTCTAATGCTCGATGTTAGCCGACAAGCGTCGGACTAATTACCGGTTCGGGGGTTAGTCGAGTTTGAAGCATGGTTGTTGGGAGTTATTTGAGGTGAGATCGTGTGGTAAAAGTGGATGCGGGTTATATTGGGAAGGTTGTTAGGATCATTGGCTGGGATTGATGTCAAGGTCGAGAAACAGGAGGGTGTATCTTCTCTTCCTTGATTCATGCCGTAAAACTAGTAGAGTGATTGTTGGTGTAAGTTTGGAATAAAGAGACCAATAGTAGCGGGTCCCACGGATGGTGCCACTGATTGTACAATAATTCGATACGACCAGGCCTTGATGGTGATCGAATGGTTTGAGGGGTGATATGCTTGCGCCAAACTTGTAGCCAATCTGCAATAAGAAATAGTAGACACGTCGTTAAGTGATTGCTTGAGGTTGGGCCTTGTGAACCACCTCGGTGAGAGTAGTAAGTATGTGATATGAGTTGTAAATAATATGATGTATGTGAAATCTTTGTGTTGAGTGAACATACCATTGAAATGACTCGTCCAACCTATTTATAGGTGATGAAAATAGCTTGTAGAGTGTTAGCACACGTTTAGGAGATCATGGGGCGTCACGATTTGTGGTAACCGCTAGGGCTTCATCCCCACTATCTCGTTACTTGGAGGGAAGCTAAGGAAATAGTGGGAACGTGGGGAAGACCAAGTCAAGGTTCTTCTTTGTCTTGGCATCTTCAAGAGAAGACACCAAAGGGCATAGGCCTTAAATTTTGTAGTCCCAAGCCGTAACCATGTCAATGATGAATGGTTTTACGCCACCAATGACTTATGAAGAAAGACTTGGGTCTTTGTAATGCAAATTCGACTGAGGCCGAAGGGGGGTCCTTCGACCTGATTGGAGGGTACGTCATCAGTTAGCTTCACAGAGGTGACAAACTTGTGCCATTATGGATTCATGTTGTTCACAAACTTTGAGTTTAGCTGAATATTTGGCATAGTCATTCTGATGTTCCTCATATCATTAATAAGCTTGTGGAATCTCACGTAATACTCATAGACACTCTCATCTGGTTTCATCTTGAAGTGCTCAAATTCATCATAGAGTTGTGATTCTTTGTCTTCCATAGTTAATTCAGAACCAGAAAGAAGCATCTTGACATTATCCCACCTTGCCTTGGCCGGTGTTGTGATTGATAAGATTGTAGATATCTTTTGGAAGACCTTGAAGTATGATGTTAGAAGCCACGATATCGACATCGAACCCCTCTTTTCTCCTTATCATTGAGCTCATCATATGTCTTTGGTCTGTCTATCCCATAGATTATTGTTCCATCTGCAGTACGTATCAATTAAGTCTCTTGTAGTCTCAATCTGATAAGGTCCTTCATCAATCCATTTGAGAATGTTGACCCCATTTTCCTTTCAAGGCAGTACAATCGATTCTTTGAGCCCAAGAGTCGTAGTCGATTCTGTCAAGCATGGGTGGGCGAGTATTTGAACCGGTACAGCAGGCGTCTCATTCTGAGAAGAAACAATAGTAGGAGCGATGTTTGCCATGATTACAAGTTCTCTGAGTTTTACTATTCTTTGATTAAACCGGAAATGATTCTTTCCTTTGGATTTTACTAAACCAAAAGAACAACCGTAAGAATGTAGCATGAAGAAGTAACAAGTCTCAATAGACAAGTGGCTAAACACACAACTTCAGCAATTATCAACTTCGCTAAACAATCAACTCGCTAAGAAACAAATTAAAAGGAGTCAACTAAACAAGCAATAGCCAAGTGCATATAGAGACAACTTCGGCAATAGCAAATCGCAAAAGCGGACACAACTTCGCTTAACCACCAAATTAAACCAAACTAACTAAACAGCTATACAACTCGCAATAGCCAAGTAAACTTTAGAACTCAAGTAAAAAGGTCAACTGGCAAAAGGTCAACTCGCTAAATAGCCAAGTCGCATATACCAACTCGCATCCGATGCTGAAGCAACTTCGCCGAAGAAATAAATATCGAGACACAACTCGCTTAGTACAAAGTTCAAAAATAACCACTTTATCAATAAAAAAACAACCAAACCACAATGATTTAAGCCTTCCAATTCAAAACATAAACACATATGATGATCCTAAACACAAAAGTACAAGCAAAATTCAAACTTTAACACTATAATTTGCCAAATGATTCAAGCTCTCCAAAACACTTAATACCCCAAAAACCTTATGAAATCCACCAAAACAAAGAGCATAAAAGATAAGTGATCAAACCATGGCTCTTGATACCATTTGTAACATATTGGATTTCACATACACATCATAACATAAACAAAGTAGGCGTATACAATGGTTTTAGAGAGAGAAAGTTAGAGGTTTACGAACTTTAGTGAGAGAAAGAAAAATCTTATTATGAGCTCCAACTCTCTACCTTGGTAGGTAGAGAGTATTTATAGTCATTACATAAAGCATACCACCTAACGGGCGTGGATCGGGCATACTGTGGGTAAAGACCGTCAGATCCTCCACGGTGTTATTAACTAAATATTACTTAACATCAAATAACTTCGACTACGAGCTTTCTAACGATTACATATACTTGAGGTGACCGACACTTTAACTACTGGATTTTCCAAATCCTAACAGTTATCTCTAGGAAGGCTACGACACAGCGCACGGACATCCCCGCACTTTAGTAAAGTGCTCAATAAATATCCGTGTATTTACATTCTGTTTTACTTAGGCAAATGTCTTGTTTTTTACAAAAACTTACAAGTATTAATAAAACGTCGCGGTTTCTAGCTAACTCCACGACACATTTCAATTTGTTATTTACATATTATTTATGTCTCAACATTTTTGTTATATTATCTTTTGCCTACATGGCGTGCATGCACTTATTAAACCCACAATGGTAAAAGGATGAGTAAACCTACTAAATAACTCGTTGAGTAAGAGGGTTGCAAACCCATCAACATCGGATCATGCATCCTTTGTTAAACACCTTATTTTCAAGACGTTGGAATAAGTTTGATACGCATTCCACGATGAATGCTTAACAATGCATATTGTCTTGGCGTTTAACAAACTAGGAATCAAGACTCTTGACTCCTTGATATGATATTTGCAGTACGCTGCATATCACACCATACAAGATTATGATACAAGTACTTAGAAATTATGTTTCAAGTATGTTAGATCATGACTTTCATACATAATTATGAACTTCATATATTATTCGCGCTTATACAACCGTTTGATTCTTAGTCAATGGTATGTGCTAAAACACATACCTTTTTGTTATCAAAATAGACCCAAATTAACCAAGAAAGAGCCGTTTATTGCTAATATTTGTGGTTTTTTTGAGTTTGTGCTTGTCGCGGTATGGATATGTAAAACAGCATAAAAGGAGCCAAATCGGGGCGTAAATCAGAGCGAGAGATGAAGAGAGCTTAAGTCGAGCCGGAAGATCAAAATTGAGCATTTATGATGATTTCTAATCTCTGAGGATGATTTGTGGAGATTTGATCAAAGTTTGATGAATTGGCAAAAATGGCCCCTCAACTTTCAGCAAATGACAGAAATGGCCCTTGAAGATTCAGAAAGTTGCAAAATCAGTCCCTGGATTATTTATGGTTGACAAGAATGGTCCTTGAAGATATGTTCAAATATTACAATTTTGGTCCCTCAAAATTCAGTTTTTACATGTTTGGTCCCTATGATATATCTTGGGTCATCTACAAGTCCAAACACTTAATCCATTATCCAAATAATCAAACAGTACCCTTGGCCCAATCCTTATACAATAATCTGGCCCAATCTCTCAATACCCTCTACCCGGCTAAACATCCCAACCCGTATACACTTTATTAAACCCCAAACCCGTATAATATACCCGGTCAAACAATTCAAGATATTATAATTAAAACCAAACGCGCCTAAACCTTAAACCTCCCCTTACCACCTTCTTCCCCTCCCAAACACCACCCATTTAACACCTCCCAAACATCACACATCGTACTAAGAATCTATCCCAAGACCTTATCCAACTCTGACCTGTCAGGAGAATGGCACACGTGGACAAAAGGAGCAATTCTATTGGCTTAGCCACCTCACCACAATGATCCTAAGGCCAAGAATGAGTGGAATGACAAGAATGATGATGAATGGCTCAGATTAGAAGTCCCAGAACCTTCTCAAAGGCATCCCAAGCTCGAGCTATTTATACCCTCTCAAGTCACTTTGTAAACTTGTCCAATTCCTTAAGCATTAGAGGAATTTTGGCCTTTTATTTTCCTGTCATTTACTGTTTTAGTAGCTTAATCAAGTCTCTTTTCATTGTAGTTTTAATGCTCTTGTATTGTCACTTAATTAATCAAGTTTTCCTTCATTGATCCATTGTCAATTCGATTTTCATAAAATCTTGTTTCAATCAATTAAAAAGTTGTGTTTACTGTTGGATTAAGCTCACATAAGCTTTACAAAGCTTATGTGAAGTATCATAGTGTCTTAACTGTTCTCATTCTTCAAGTCTTCTTAAAAGTCAAATAAAGTCAATCTTTTTAGTCAAATGCATTTTGGTATTAAATCTGTCTTAAGATTGTGAATTGATGAAGTTTAAATATGTTTTGAGTTGTTTGATTGATCTGGCACGGATTTCATTGATTTTCGATTATGTAATAGTGTTTTGGCAGTTTGAAGGGGTGTTTGGATCGCTTATTTAGACTGAGTTAGAGGTTATAGAAATGGATTAGAAAAGTTGCTTGAAGCTTGATATAAATATATCTTTGTCATATCGTCTTGGGTTCTTGTCATTTGAGCTTTTAGTCAAAGTTTCATCTTAACACATTCAACTTGCTTGCTTTTACATTTGGAATAGGTGGTACTTTATCATACATATAGGTTTAGAAGTTGTTTAACTAGCTTGTTTAAGTTTCATTTCATCATTATTAATCATTATCAGTCTTAAAATTGCATTCAAATCTCATTAAAGTCAAAGTAGCATAGCTGTTTTTGAAATAAAAACCAAATTAGAGTCGAGTTGTCTTGAGATCTTGCATCACACACTTTGTTCATTCAATTCTGCTTTCATGGTCTCATATTTGGTCAACTTGTAGTATTCTAGGTGGTCTTCAAGAACCTATATCTGTTTTAGCTTAAGCGCCGATAAGTCCTTGTATAAGCTCAAAGTAGGTATACTGTCATAATGTTTATATTTGCATCGACCCTGCAATCCATTTATACCCATTTTGCTTGATCTCTAATTCTTTGCATTACTTGTCCTTATTAGCTGAAATTGGGTACAAATGATCTCTGGTTGGTGGGCTTTAGAACCACACTTCTGCTTTTCTCTGTAGCTTTCTAGATAAGCAGTTTCATGTGCTTATTCAGTAGGGTCAGATTGCCATGTTTAGCTTATTATGGCAGTTGGCTTAATCTTAGGTATAGTGCTTATTAGCTGTTAGGAGTAGGTGCTTTAAGTTGCTTTAGAGTAGATTTAGTGTTATCTAGCTTATGTTATCAGTTGGAACACTTTAGAGCTTATTTGCTTATTTCCATTTGCTTATTCTATCTCAGTTTGTACTACAGCTTCTGTTTCTCCCATATAAGCCCAGTGTTTTGTATTTTTCCTAGAACTAGAATAGCATTTTAGAATTTCCCTGAAGTTTTCACAATTTTTAGACACTGTTTTAGTATTTTCATTGTTTAATTAGAGTTTTTAATCATTTTTTAATTAGCTTTAATTGCAATTAATGAGAAAAAGTTCAAAAAATAGTTTTCAATTTTTCTCAGTTTAAGATAAATATAAAAAGCATAAAAATATTTTCATTATTTTTCTCCTCTTATTTGGTATTTTTAACAATTTAAATTAGATTTAAATAGATTTAAATTCATAGAAAATAGAAAATTAATCTGAAAAAATACAAAAATAGTTTTAAAAAAATCTTTTATGTTATTTTAGATTTTTGAAAAGTAATTTCATAATTTTCCCCTTTGTTTTGATAATTTTTAGATAATTAGTTTTATTTTTAAAGTTAATAATTAGTTTTTAATTTAAATAAAATCAAGAAAATTCCTAAAAAAATAGTTTTAAATTCTAAAATAGTTTTCAAATTACATTTTTAGAGTAAAAGTAATTTTAGGTTATTTTTAGGAGTTAGATTAGTAAAATTGCCTTTTTTATTAAGCTTTTAGTGTTAATTAAAGGTATTTCTTTTTATATAGATTTTGCGTAGTTTGCCTTAATTCTTAGGATTTCCCATAGATTTTAATCCTTATGCTTTCCTTATCCTGTAGTTTTAGAGATATATCATATTATCCCTTCATTTATTCAAATCCGATTATCGAGGCGTGAGTTGGAAATTCCATTCAGCCTCCGTTGAGGACGATCTGCGGTGCTCAAACTTAACCACGTTTGAGTACCCATATACTACACTTCTTTATTATTGATCAGTGTCCGAGCCGTTTTAAGTTTCTTACGGCTAGTCATTCACAAGTGGCTAGTTTGTGTGAGTCGAACTTGACGTTTCGACACCAATCAGTCAACAAGAACGTTTTTCATGCAAAGACGGATAACTAAGTACAAAAATTATAAGTCGCAACCACATTCAGATCAACAAAAGGAAAATTTTTTGTTATGAACCACGAGTTATTACAAAAGGATATTTACAAAGAAGCTACAGCCTATATACTATTACTACGCCTAAGATATGAGCTCTCAACACGGTTTTGCGGCGACCCGGCCTTGATGTCGAGAATCACGGCATGATACGTTGCCACTACTTGGTACCGTCGGATCTCGAGAATGCGTTGCGCCAAGACCACACATAATGGCCTTTCCGCTTCGCCTTTCTTCTTTGAAAGCCTCATGGCATGGGCTTCTAAGGACTCTTTCCGAATTTCCTTCTCAAGGGCAAAGGGATTAGGATGTCGCGGCGAGCAAAAGATAGGCACTTGCAAGCTGTGACTCATCGGGCTTCAAAATAGTCGGTGCGCCTCTTCATCATCGGCACGGTGGCGGGCCAGGTCAATCCCTCCATAATCAAACCTATGGGATAGTCCTGGTCGCTCTCTAGCTGAAATCGAGGCTCTAACGGCTTCATCTTCTCCATTGCGACAACCCGGATCATCATCGCGCTCATTATACACGGGCACTGTCGGCAAGCACTTTCAACGGGCATTCTCATGAAGCTCTTCTATGGCCTCCACCTTACCGCGCGCCCGGCGCGCACTGATTGACACCACGAAGGTGTCCGCCACCTCTGAGATTCCAGCGTAGTTAGGGCGGCAAGGTGCAAACCATGGTGATGAGCCACTGCTCGGCAATTGTGGAAACAGTTGCGGATATAGCTCTTTATAGGTATTCGATCTTTGAGCTTGCGTAGCTTCATCTCTGCTTCTCCTGCAAGCCTCCCACGGTTGCATGAAACTCCTCAACCGAGAAAGTGCTCATTCTTCCCATTCTCCAAATATCCAGTGCCTGGCAGAGTAAGTGGCCTTATAATCCTCTAGTCTTGGAGCAGCTCGGGCTCACTTGGGTAAAATGACATCTTCTCTTGAGAAAGTTTTTTGGCATAGGAGCTGTGCCTCTGCTTCAGCCGAGCATTGGCATAAGCCTCGGCAAGCGCAATTTCCTTATCCCTGGCGCTTTGGCTACTTTCCCCGAATACTTTGACTTTAGCTGCGCAGACCAATGTAACTTTGTGCTTGGCAGGTAACACAAGCTCCTCAACCATATGGTCCATTGGCACATCGGATGCTGGCTCCGGTGCCTTAGTCCTTTGGATCACGAGGGTCGGCGCGAAGCGGGACCTCGCCTTGGTGTGGCGACTCCCCAGAATGCTCAACCAGTAACCCCAGCGGTTTCAACACACTTGCGCAAGAGAAGTGAATTAATATAAGCAGGTCGACAAATGTTTGGCGATAATACTTACTTGAGGGGTCCGGTTACGGAGGCGTGCATTGTCGATGGCGATTCCGTCAAAATAACGGGCGCTTTCTCACGGATGGGCTGCGCCATCACCACGAAGCCCTCTGCGTTTTACCCCTTGTCCTGCTTCCTCGGCTCTATCTTTGAGGACCCCCACTCTTTCGACACGTCATGCGTGCAATCTCCACCGGGGGAATGTACCCACGGGGGCTGGAGCACTATGCGAGAAGGGTTGCCTCCCGACTTCGGGGGAGCCACTCCCGGGACCTCCCGAGAACCATCTCCATGCGTCGCCCGCGTAGCTTCCAAAATGGCGACTTCTCCCTCTCTCAGGCACCCCGCGGTGACACGAGGTTTAGCCAAATACACAACAGCCCGAACAAATCCATCTCTAGCATCAAGAAGACAAAACAAAAACAATAGTTATATAAAGTACAAAGGTGAAAAGAAAGGCTTACAGTAATAAGGCAAAGGAGTAGGAAGGACAAGCACCCACTGGTCATCAGCGTCTAAGAAGGTTGGCACCTCGTCGGGACTATCGAAATAGTTGCGACCGATGCCCATGTGCACCAAAATTTCCTGGGATAAGGCTGATGGGAATCGATTGGAGTTTATCATTTTCGCATCATCTGCGCTTTATATGTTCGGGGAGAGCAGCTCATCCTTGTTAGCGAACTTTGAGTATAGAAAGACGGCGCTATGGAAACAACGCCTCATCAACCCGAGAAGAATTTCTCTCTCCGGTTCTAAGCGCGTCTAGTTTCTTAGTATAACATTGCAGCGGCCTGGCGGCTTAGCAACGAAACCCACTCGTTTGACCACGTCGTATGGTAAAAGCGGCGTGGAAGAGATTGATAGTGGGGTTAATCGCCAACAAGCGGCAATTAACCTGAAGTTTGTTATTTTTCTTTTACTTTCTGATGCGGTTGGGATATGTGTAGGCGATAGTAATTTAATCGTCGCACAAGAATAAGGAGATGGGCACCGCGTTGATTCGCAAATTCGAAAAGCGTGTATACTACTTTCCCTTGAAATCCGCTATTAGCGCGCGCAGTAGGAACTACCGGATGCAACCTGGCGAGGATATAATAATCCGATGTGAATTCATGAAGTTAGTCCCGGTTATATCGGATGAGAAGTCACTTAAACCAAGAACCATGATGAGATTATGAATGCGCCGCCGCATTACCTTTAAATATACGGGTTTCTTGGTTGATAGTTCGAGTTTTTAACAATGGCTAAATGATTTTCTTGTGATAATCACGGTAAAGGGAAGCGGAAGTTTATATAGGGTTTTACATCCATGCGATGATCGACACGTGGACCCCACTATCTCTAAAAGTGTGGATAGGATATGTTGACGTGACACACCTCCACCCACTTTTTCACATTTTACGAAGCATATATTTGACTTCATTAGGCGGATACACCGTATTATCTTCTCTTGGCGAAACCTTTGAAGCTTCTCATACGCTCGAGGATATATTTGCTTTCGATTATTAGTCTAGCATCCGCGGGTTTCACCAGCGCATACTAGGCTGGGGGGACATGATGACGTATAGTTCGCGTGGTCATGAACCCGACCAGTGTAGCTACTAGCAATGAGCCTGAAATGCGAATGGGCTAACCGGTAATGGTTTGGGCTCACGAAGGCCCAAACCCAAAGTTACTTACGGTTTTAGATATCGGATATCTCTTATTTATGAGATATGCATTAATTGACCGACTTAAGCGGGATACGCCGAAGGTTGGGGAACCGAAACAACAAGGATTTCATGTGTATATAAAGGGCATCAGGCCTCATTAAAGGTACGATCTTAAACCTAACTCTCCACTAAACCCTAAAGACCGTTACTTACTTACTCTCACTGGGAGGATAATGCGTGGAGACAATCCCCGCGATAAGCCTACGGTGTTTTCTGTTTTCTTAGTGCGCAGGTCTCAAGCATTAAGGTCAAATTGATATGGGAACCGGAGTCCAAACAAGGAACGCCTAACTTTTGTATCAACAGTGTAGAACTTCAAATGTTCGTTGATCATCTTGATTATAAGATTGCTAGACTAAGTACTAATTACCTTGATAAAATACTTGATAGTGTCAAAACGGGTAATAACCAAAAGGGTCTAGGTATTCAGGAACACATTGCATCAACTAGCGAGATTAAGGAAACACAATTCATTAAAGCAATTGAAAACCCGATACGTAGTCACGAGTCGGCGGATCCCTTGAAAAAGGATCCGGCTAGTGTTAATTAGGGATCAGGTGGACTGCGCGATGCTTGATAGAAATAGCGCAACCACATCCTCTAGAACCCGATTTTGTTATTGTTAACAAAAGAAACCAACCCATATTCTTGTTAAATGCCAAACAACCACCTCCTCTAAAACAAGGTCAAAGTTTTATGAAAAACAAATGTCCATCGTTTTCTAAACAGAACACAATTATAAGAAGGCCAAACAATATTTATCCTAGAAGTAACCCTCATCAAATACGATGGAATCCTAATACACAAAATGGTTTCCCATTTCAAAACTATACACCTTGGAATGCTTTTTCACCATTTTCATATATGCCTCATATGAGTGAAATGTATAACACCAATGGACCCATGAACAAATGGGGACCAAACTTTTGAGTTAATTGTTTTCTTATGTGTGCCTAAAGGTTGACTTGGATCCGGATGAATGGATCAAGGATAGCGGGTGTACAAGGCATATGACGGTAATAAGACATTGTTCTCCACATACTAATCCTTGAAGGAGGAAATGTGGTGTTCGGAAATAACAAGAGCAAAATCATCGGTAAAGGTACAATCTCTCACAAATCCTTGACCATTAACGATGTATGTCACGTAGAAAACCTAAACTTTAATCTACTAAGTATATGTCAAATATGTGATAAAACGTGCAACGTGCTTTTTAGCGAAACCGGTAGTAAAATCTTGAAAAATGGTATTACTATAGGAAGAGGCATTAGAAAACATGGAGTCTATGTTATTAAAATTGGAAATGAACCAAAAGACAAGCTTTGTCTTACCTCTATGGATGATACTTCGACCTTATGGCATGAGAAGATTGGGTCCGCCAATATGCGACTTCTTCAATCGCTATCATCCAAAGAAATAGTAAGAAACCTACCTAAACTAAAATACGAACATCATTTTTGTGATGCTTGTAACATAGGAAACAACTCCATGCTAGTCATAAAGCTAAAAATATGGTTTCTACAACTAAGTGTCTTGAATTACTACATATGGATTTATTTGGTTCATCCACTATCCAAAGATTCTGGAGGAAACTTCTATACCTTGATTATAGTGGATGATTACTCTAGGTATACATGGATTAAATTTTTAAAGAATAAAACTGAAATGTTTGATTACTTTGAAATCTTAAGTAAGAAAATCCAAAGACAACTAGGAAGTCCTATTCTGTCAATACGAACGGATCATGGTCGGGAATTTGATAATGAATGAAATTTGGAGCTTTTTGTGATGCTAATGGTATTACCCACAATTTCTCGGCTCCTCTCACTTCACAATCAAATGGGGTAGTTGAAAGAAAAAATAGAACCCCACAAGAAATGAGTCACACCATGATTAATGAGCAATCTATTCCTCAAAAATTTTGGTGCAATGCCGTCGACACATCAACTATATATTAAATCGAGTCATAATTAGACCATTCTTAGGAAAAACACCATACGAGTTGTTACGAGGCAAAAAGCCCTCATTAGAACACTTTCGAGTCTTTGGTAGTAAATGTTTCATACTTAATACTAAAGACTATTTAACTAAATTTGATCCAAAATCAACCGAAAGTATCTTCTTAGGATATTCTCCTAATAGTAAAGCATACGTAATGCTAAATAAGGAAACCATGAAAGTTGAAGAATCTTTAAATGTAAAATTTGACGAGAGTCCACCTAAAACTACATTACCTCTTGTCGATGACGAGTTAATCGAAAGTGAAGTCTTAGAAATCAATATAAACAAGGAAGATGAACCATTAAACAATGAAATCATCAACATAAAAGAGTCTAAAGATCATTCCGTAGAAAAGGTTATAGGAAAATTAAATGAAAGAACTCTAAGGTCTTAAGTCCAAAACCAAAGTAGTCTATTTTTTTTGTATCAACCATAGAACCTAAAAACACTCAAGAAGCCATAAAAGATGAAAGTTGGGTTATGGCTATGAATTTGGAATTAAATCAATTTGTTTCTAACAAAGTTTGGATACTTGTCCCTCCACCTAAAAACCAAACCATAATCGGAACAAAATGGGTATATAAAAACAAGTTATATGCAAACGGTTATGCGTGTCTTGAAATAAAGCTAGACTTGTTGCTCATGGATATAACCAACAAGAAGGCATAGACTTTGATGAGACCTATGCTCCCGTAGCTAGATTAGAGTCTATAAGAATCCTTCTTGCTGATGCTTGTTCTCATGATCTTAATCTTTTTCAAATAGATGTTAAAAGTACTTTTCTAAATGGTTTTATAAATGAAGAAGTTTATGTAGCTCAACCTCCGGGCTTTGTCAATTTCGAAAAACCTAATCATGTGTAAAAACTAAGGAAAGCTCTTTATGGTCTTAAACAAGCCCCAAAAGCTTGGTATGATAGACTCAAATCATTTTTAATCAAAAATAACTATACCATGGGGTTAGTTGACAATACAGTTTTTACAAAGAAAAAGGAATCACAAATAATTATTGTTCAAATATATGTGGAAGATATTATATTCGGATCTACTTGTCAAGACACGTGTGATGATTTCTCAAGAATCATGCATGATGAGTTTGAAATGAGTATGATGGGAGAATTAAGTTTCTTTCTTGGTCTACAAATCAAACAACTAGAAGGTGGTATCTTCTTTAATCAATCCAAATACATAAAAGAAATGCCAAAGAAATTCGGATTAAGAGAATCAAAATCAATAAGAACACCAATGTCATCCGATACCAAACTCACCAAATATGAAGACGGTGAATCCGTTGATAACCAAATACCGTGGCATGATTGGTAGTCTTCTCTACCTCACGGCTAGTCGGCCAGATATCATGTTTAGTGTATGTCTTTGTGCTAGGTTTCAAGAAGACCCTAAAACTTCACACCTAGAAGCCGTCAAAAGAATATTTAGATATATTAAGGGTACTACTCAAGTGGGATTATCGTATCCCAAGGGGACAGGGGTAGAAACTATTGTATATCACGATTCGACCATGCGGTGATTATGTTTACCAAAAAAGTACAAGTGGTGTTTGCACTTTCATGGGGTGTTGTTTAACATCTTGGTTCTCAAAGAAGTAAACGGCATTAGCCATCTCAACAACCGAAGCCGAATATGTCTCCGCCGGTAAAGCATACCAACAAGCACTATGGATGAAATAAGTGTTAGTTGACTATGACATCCATTTAAGTGACCTTGCCATTTTATGTGACAATAAAGGTGCTACAGATCTTAGCAAAAATCCAGTGTTGCATTCTCGTACCAATCATATAGAGATCCGTCATCACTTCTTAAGAGACAATGTTCAAAAAGGGAACATTTCGATTGAGAAAGTGTCATTCGAAGACAACATAGCGGCGTCCTCACCAAGCTGTTGAAGCGAGAGAGCAACTCAACTTGCTTAGGTCTAGGTCTTGGTCTTATGGAACAATCGTCTTGAAATACTTTCATTCTACAAGGTACGTAAACTTTTTCCTTACCTTCTCTTCTGAGTCTAGGATCTTTATTTCACACAACTCACAAACAATATGGGGATTTATTTTCAAAACTCAAGATATTTTCTCTACAAGAAATTCTTCGAAATATTTCTAAAAATATTTCTCCCCGTATCATTTTTCTTAAATGACTCTCACATCTTGGACGAAAATTTTTTTTCATCATTAATACAAAGTAAAAACTTTTTTCATTGCCTCTCATGTCTTTTGAATGCTAAAGGGAATACATAACTAATATGTGTTTTCGGGTACATTCAATCAAGCAAAAGTGAATTAAGGAGTCTTCGGGTTATCTCACGTAAATATATACATATGTACTTTTTCACTTCTATGTTTATTTTCTCTTCTTTAAAAGAGTTGAGATAACCGCAACTCCATATGGTTTTCATATAGGCACACACTAGGCACTATTGTTTCCAAAAAATAAAAATTTCAACTGCCTGAGAACACCAGTTCCACAGATCCCAGCATTTACGCTGGACGGATCCTTGAAGGATCAGATCCGTGGGAACCGTGTCACAGTAGCCAGTTTTATCTCTTATTTTTCTTATTTTGGCTTGAAACTTTCAAATTTTCAACATTTTATCTTTATCACTAATGAATATGTTACTTAATACTTGTGCTCTCATGATCACTTGCCTTAAATTCATATCTAATCATTATATTATAGTCTATATTTTGGTTTTAGCATTCATTGCAACGCATTATTTATTCTATAAATAAAGTTTCAAAATGCTTGCATATCCATCACTTTCAACCGCTCCAACAATCATCATCATGTCACCCAAAGTATCCTTATACAATGATGAACTATCTAGTGAAAACAACCGTTTTCAAGAAATCTGAAACTTCATCCTACCACCACCACCCAAAACTAGAAAAACCGCACGGATTAGGATTTGGCCTTGTTGCTTAGCTAAACCCTTGTCAAATAGCCCATCACCAACTCCTCATTCTCCACCTAATGACTACAATATAGCACTTTCATCATCTCCTAAAAACTCACCACCACATCCACCAACCGAGTCTCAACTTGACACTCAAATCACCTTAGCGGAACTCTTTAAGACTCCAAAAACAATTTGACTACCCTTGTCTAGTCCACCATCCGCTCCATCCCAACCACCAAAATCTACCCAACTAGCCTCCAACATAAACCCAAAAGAGCTAGTCTTTTTAACACCTCCAACATCTCCCAATACCTTCTTCAAAGATCTTGAAACATCACCACCTCTACCACCCATCACCTTAAAAGACCATCTAGGCTCTTATCCACCACCACCAATCACCAACATCATGGACTGTGATCCATATTTTCCAACATTTCCACCACCTATTCCGCACTCCAAAAATTAAACCTACCCGGAGACCATTCACCCACACCTCCCTTACCATCTCTTATGTGAACATTGCCAATCCACTAGGGATCTCGCAATGGAAATAAGGGATGAAATGCAGTTCATTCTCAACCATATCCTTGATCGCATCAACATTATCACTCACCAAAACTTTCATAATTAACTCCTATTCAAGCATGGAAATGATAATAATAATTTTTCACACTTTCCTTCTTTTAAGTCATATTAAAGAACAAACCCTTGTTCTTAGTTTTACATGTGTATGTGGCATATATACCACTACAACGCTTTGTTTACGTACCTTGGCTTTTTAGCTTGTTTCTCGTCTTAGACAAGTTTATATTACATGTTACTACTAACATTTCTTTTGTAGGTATTATATTTTCTCACTTGACGCCCTATTCTAGGGGGAGCTACCGTCAAGGGGGAGCTAGTGCTTTGTGGATCAATATTTTTCCACAATTTATTTCTTTACTATGCTCACTTTTTGTTTCGAAAAAAAAGGGGGATAAGAAGTAAAACTAACATACACTTTCAAAACGTACATCTAATCTTAAGTTTTACTCACAATAACGTTATGTTTTGTCATCAACAAAAAGGAGTAGATTGTTAATACAAATAAACCGTAAAAACGTTTGTTTATATTTAGCGATCTCGTTATGTTTTGTTGATAACAAATATAAAGTTATCATAAGTAAAAATTATAAGAATACATGTTGTTTTGCAAAGTATATACATTTGGTCATTTACATAGAATGTTGTAATAAATAAATTATTGTAATATAATATGTAATAGGATAGGTAATATCCAAGACCCATGACCCATACCCATGGAGCTCATCCATAACCCATGACCATTGCATGACATCATGCATGAAATCATGTTAGGTATTATCCATGACACATGACCCAATGTCCATGACCCATGACCCAAGACCCATAACCCATTGTCTAGATACATTGTATCTTGTTGGGTACCCATGACCCAAAGTCCATGACCCATGGCTCATAACCCATAACCCATAACCTGGTTTGCAACCCAAAATCCGGAATGTTCTGACCCAGACTGCCGGATCCCTGGTTTTGCACTAGCCGGATCCTTAGGTGAGGGATCCGCCGGAACCGTAGGACAAAAGGCTTTTGTGCCTATAAATAGTGAGTCATTTCTTCATTGTTTCTCACCCTTCTTCTTACAACTCTCTCGTATATTATTTCACTCTCCTACCTCTGATCATTTGATCATTCTAGTAGTTCTTCTATCTTTTGTTGTGATTCTCATATAGGTCCTTCACAAAAGGCGAAATCACACAATACTACAAGTCATACAAGCAAAGGGTCCTTGATTGATTTGTCCATCCACAAGATTTCTGTAGCAAGATCTTGTAATTCACATTTCACATAGTTGTTGTGTAATAGTTGTGTAAAGGTTTAGTTCTACCTCGTGGAAGACCTCGGTATTTAGCTTTGTACCAGAAAAAGTGTAAGCGACGTTGTGAGGCTTCTCCGCCAAGTTGAAGAAGCTTATTAAAATAGTGCTTGAACTCTCGAGTGAGGTACTCGGGGAGTGGAGTAGGGAAAGGAAGGTGTCCTTGTAGCCGAACCACTATAAGTCACTTGTGTCGCTACTTTCTATCCTTTTACTTTACTTGCTTTCTTTACTTACTTTACTTATTGTTTCATACTATCTATCCATCCATACGAATTCACATAAGATCGAATCTAAATCTTTGAAAATTAAATTAAAATTGGTAAAACTATTCAACCCCCCCCCCTCTAGTTTTCCACAACCTCGAGTGGTTCAAATCTCAACCGAGACATGACATGACCGAGTCAAGAACTATGCTAAGGAAATGTGCCAAAACGTAAACTGAATAAGACGTCTAATAAACTAGAAATTAAACCGAAAACAAGGTAAGCCAATACGAGATTCTTCTTAAGTGATTTTCTCAAGTTGTTACTACACAATCCAACAACAACAATTTACAGGTTCATAATCAAATTAATTTCAAATAGCCATTTCCATGCGATTAGTTTCAAGAAACAAGATAAATCAACAAAATAACAATAAATTAATAAAGTTCCTTACAAGGAGATGGTGATGGTTCGAATGGAGTAGAAGGCCGTGCAAGATTACAAAAGTGAGAACGAACGATCTTGAACCAAAATTCGATTACAACGAAATAATTTACACTCGGGTTGAACTACTTACAACCAAATTTAACCAAAACCCACATCAATTTAGAAAAGCCCTAATATTACAAAACCCTAATTGAGAGTCATTTGTGTGTGAGATAAGTGTGAAAACCTGTGATAATCGTGTGGTTTAAATAGGGGAACAATTGGCAAAATTGACCTTCACTTTCTTGGTCTTGAATGAAGAAGAGCTACTCTTGGCTCCTTTCGCTTTCTCCCACTTTCTTCAGCACCAATCTGTGACCACGCCTATGGAGAAGAGAGGCTGAGCCATGGAGATGAAAGGGAGTGTTCGTGATTGCTTGAAAGAGGAAAGGAGGCATGTGGCTTTTGTTTGCCTGGTTTTAGGGAGAAGCGAAGAAACAGAAAGATGGGAGAGAAAAAGAAATGTGGAGCGGTGATAGGGGTATGGGGTTAATGTAAGTTTTGTTTTTATTATTAATAACAGTATTAAGTGTACCCTATGTTCTGTCGAGTCTCCGTGTAAACGTACCTTCCCAGTGCTCGTAAAATATAACAACTATATTTTTAGGAACGTTTTCGTAAGCGTAACAATTTGATATTATTACTATGTATGAATTAAATTATAACTTTTTACCGTTACTACGTTAGTCTCGGTATGCGTGCGGTGTCGTGGTTTCCTGAAATCACGAGATAACTTCTCGTTTGTGTTCGTAAATCATCAGTAAGTGTTAAAAGGTGATCAATACACTTCACTAGATATAAAATATCAATTATGTGTGTTACTGTGTGCTGTAGTGTGCGAGATAATTTCCCAAAACAACCGTTTAAGCTCACGTATGCTTAAAATTATAAATCAGGCAATAATAAATTCGTATTTATTATTAAAATAAACAGTGAAAAATTACCGTGTGTCATATTCGTGATTTAGTTGTTGCTGGACAGGTTCGGGTTCTTCATGTTCCCTCTCATTATCATTATGCGGAAATCTTTACCAAGGGTTCGCTTTCGGCTTTGTTTGAAGAGTTTCGTACCAGCTTGAGCATTTAGTGTCCTCCCGCTCAAATTGCGGGGGAGTGTTAGTCAACATATTTTGTATTGGGCTCAAGCACACTTCTAGAATACTCTTAGTAATGTTATATAACGTATCATATCTTTCATTAATGCAAACTAATCAATTCACTCTAATACTATTTCTACAATGAAACTTAGCAAGGTTTTAGTAGATCCACTCTTCTAAAGAAACTCAACAAGGTTTCTATAGATCTACTTTAAACTCCATAAAGTTTCAAGAACTATATTTATTTTATAATTAAACTCAACTCTGATTAGCTAAACATGTCAAACAAACACTTTATCTAATTAAGTAAAAATGTTGTAAATAATCTGGTATGATATAACAACTTGTATAATTATCAAGATCTTTAATTAAAGAAACTCATTGTGATTTCAATTAACATGTTCTAATAATCTAATAAAATAACAACTTATATTTTAGGAGATTTTTTTCAAAAGAAACTTCACTTGGTTTCAATGAATCTGATTTCATCATGATTTGCAACCATGTTAGTAGCTGGCACACCAATTATATTCACAAGGGTCACAATTTTGTTACTGATAGTAAATTTGTGAAAATTTAAACACAAAAACAGTTAAGTAAACTCTTAAAACAATCTGGTATCTAAAAAACACGGCTTGGTTTATATAAACTTATACCAAGTCTAACTCAAAGAAACTCAATCTTGGTTTCTTAAATCTAGATTAAATAATAACATGCGTAATAAATAAACTAAAAGATCAATTTGAAAAGAAACTCATCATGGTTACACCATAAACTGATTTAAAAATTGTTTATATATCTGTTATACCAAATATGTTAATTAAATTTATGTTGAATTAAAAAAAATGGTTTTCATAGAAACACAATCTTGGTATCAACAGAAAAACAGATTGTATATATTAATTATATAAATCTAACTTTACTAAAAGAGTGTTTTAATTCTGTTGCACAAAATATGTTTTAAGATAGTAGGATACAGTTAAACTTTATTAATAAGATCCAGATTACGATAAATAAAAGTAACAGTAATAATTAAGATAGACCGAATGGGGGCAGAGATAGAAGACATACTCTTATAAACGATAATTAAATAAAAAAAATTAATACTCAAGAAGACTTACTAGATTACCAACAGAGATCAGCATCGAAGCACAGAAGAGCCGAGGCACGTGTTTAACACGCTTCCCTTAAAATATATTTGTGGTCTGTTTCCCAGGGTGCAATAGCCGAAACAATTAATTGTATTGATGGACATAATATAACTGCATGGAACTTCACCTTTTCGTTGTGTATTCCTTATGTTGGAAATCAATAATACTTATTGATTTGATGTGTGAAAAACCTATAGAATTAGAGCCTCTATTTATACACAATACACTTCCTCCAAGTTTACCCATTCCACACAACGTGGGATAGAAAACAAACCACTTATCCGCTTTAAGCATGGTACTGAATGCCTAACTTTGAGACACAATATCTCATTCACATCAACTCTATTTTGAACACATAAAGACTCATTGAGAATCTCTCTCCAACTTCAAGGAGAACACGAACCTAAAAACTATTACTTATATATGTGACACGTACATGTAGGTAATTGTGTTCAAAGTTGGTCAAAAGTCACTTTTTCCAACCAATTTTTCAACAGTAACTACTCTACCACATGTAACATTAACAATCTCCTCAACTACTAAACATGGACGATAATCATCCCCATTTACTCTCTAAGGTGGGACAATAAAGTGTTTGCCTCTAAAGACAGCGAGTGTCGAGTATCTTCCTTTGATGCCAAAGTATGAATCTTGAAGTGGTAGATTCAAGAAAAGGATTCATGTATGACACCATAGGTCACACATAGTTGAGTTTCCAACTTTGATGCCTAACTTTTAATCTTGATGTAAATAAATATGTGTTGAGTAATGGGTTACAGGAGTTGTGACAGGTCATATTTTGTGGTTTTGTTCGGCGTTATTCTCAAAATTTTCAATTTGCAATTTTGAGTTTTTCTACTTATTGTGACAGTGTGTGCATTTTTTGTGATTGAGAGTTTTTACAGGATGGGAGTAAAATAATTGATTTTAAATACACGGGCGAGTGTGTGTGATTATCTCTCCAAGTTTTAATTAACATGACCAATCATGTTTACTCGCAAACAAAATTGCGAGACCTATACAGGGTTTTTTTTTTGTCATAACCAAAAAAAATAGTCGGACTTACACAGTTTTTCTACATGAGAGGTCATGTTTATCTAAATTTGATAGGATCTCTAACGTTTGTTTGAACTCATATCGTCTCATGTTTAGATGAATATTTAACACCCTGTCACAAATAAATGTTTATATTGATATTTGAAGGTATCTCAAAATAAGTGTCCACTCTAAATTACAACCACTCAAATTGTCTATAGGTGGGTAAATATGAAACTTTATTGGTGCACCGTAATGATCTTTTTAATTGAATTAGGTACATAACGTTGACGAACAACTCAATTTGGAACGGAGGGAATAATAAGCCAATAACTGTAATTTTTCTGTATTTGCATGATTATACATCAAGAGAAAACGAAATGACTTATTTACGCTTGCTTTAAATTAGGTGAAATTTATAAAATTGTATCTAATTTGCCACTTTTTCTTTTATTGTGTAGCTAACTATTTTTTTTATTAGATTTCTAAACTATTTAAATTCGTCTATTGTGTGTATTGGGTGACTTGATGACCTACTTGTGTTGAGATGGAGATAGTTCTTATAAGGGCAAATCACTTGAAAATGTAGTTAACTTGCCACTTTTTATGGTTGTATGTAGCTATCTTTATTTTTTCACATTTTATCAATAAACATGCATCGTTAGTCCTTTATATGTACCCGTGACCTGCTAAACATGCATTGTTAGTCCTTTATACTAACGGCCATTAATAAATAACTTAAAAGTTGGTTTTCTTACGCTTGACTTGCATCGTCTGTCAGATTTTCTCCGTTTTCGTCCGTTTTTTCATGTTTTCGTTCGTTTTTGCACGTTTCGTTCGTTTTTGCACGTTTTCGTAAGTTTTTGCACTTTTTTATCCGTTTTTCTATGTTTTCGTAAGTTTTTATACGTTTTCATCCAATTTTACACGTTTTCGTTCGTTTTTACACGTTTTCGTCCGGTTTTACACGTTTTTGTTCGTTTTTGCACGTTTTCGTCCGTTTTTACACGTTTTCGTACGTTTTTCCATGTTTTTGTCCGTTTTTATACGTTTTCATCCATTTTTACACGTTTTTGTTCATTTTTACACATTTTCGTTTGTTTTAACACGTTTTCATTCATATTTGCACGTTTTCGTTAGTTTTACACCTTTTCGTACATTCTTATCCATTTTTAGTTGTACAAAAAACGCATAGAAACGTACAAAAACGTAAATAATGTATTAATTATTGGTTTTCTTACGTTTTCGTCCATTTTTACACGTTTTCATTTGTTTTTGCACGTTTTCATTCGTTTTTTCACGTTTTCGTCCGTGTTTCCACGTTTTCGTTCGTTTTTGCACGTTTTCGTCCGTTTTCCATGTTCTCTTTCGATTTTATACGTTTTCATCTCTTTTACATGTTTTCATTCATTTTACACGTTTTCGTCCGTTTAAATACGTTTTCGTTAGTTTTTGCACGTTTTTGTCGGTTTTTACATGTTTTCGAATGTTTTCGTACATTCTTATCCGCTTTTAGCTGTACAAAAATGTATAAGAATGTATAAAAACGTACAAAAATGTATAAAACTTATAAAATGTATTAATGTTTAGTTTTCTTACGTTTCCGTACGTGTTTACACATTTCTTCTGTGTTTACATGTTTTCGTTTGTTTTCGCACATTTTCGTTTAGTTTTGCACGTATAGAAATGTACAAAAAAGTACAAAAATGTAAAAAAATGTATTATTTATGTCTGTTTTTGCACGTGTAAAAACATATGAAAACATGTAAAAATGAACGAAGATGTCAGAAAACCAACAATTAATACATTTTTATATGTATTTGTACATTTTTGTATAGCTAAAAATGGAAAATGATGTATAAAATAGGCGAGCGTGTAAAAGCGAGACGAAAGCGTCTACGGAAGAAAAGCGTGCAAACGAACAAAAAACATGTTATAACAACGAAAACATGTAAAACAAACGGCGTGTAAAAACGGTACATGGCATATGTAAAACATACGAAACACGCGCAAAGCGAATGGGGTAAGCAATTAAAACAAAGTAAAAACGGATGAAAACATGTAAAAACGAATGAAACTTATAAAAACGGATGAAAACGTAAGAAAACCAATAATAAATACGTTTTATACAATTTTGTATGTTTTTGTACATTTCTATACGCTTTTATATAGCTAAAAAATAGATAAGAATGTACAAAAACGTATGAAAACGTGTAAAAACAAACAAAAACGTGGAAAAACAGAAAAAACGTGTAAAAACAAACGAAAGCGTCTTGGCAGGGACAACGTAAAAACAAAAACATGTAAAAATGGACGAAAACATAAGAAAACCAATAATTAATACATTTTTATACATTTTTGTACATTTCTATACATTTTTGTACATCTAAAAACGGATAGGAAATTTAAAAAACATACGAAAATTTGTAAAAACGGACGAAAACGTGCAAAACTGAACGAAAATGTGTTAAAACGGATGAAAACATGTAAAGCGAGCAGCGTATAAAGCGGACGAACATGGAAAAGCGGAAGCGTGCAAACACAAGCAGCGTGCAAAACAAATTAAAAGCGTGGAAAAATGGATGGCGTGCAAAAGCGAGCAGCGTGTAAGCGGACAAAGCGTAAGAAAACCAAATTTTAGATTATTTATTAACGGCCGTTAGTATAAAAGACTAACGGTGCAAGTTTAGCGTAAGATAACTAAACTTTAAGTTATTTATTAATGGCTGTTAGTATAAAGGACTAACGATGCAGTATTAGCAGGTAACGGGTACACACAAAGGATTAACGATGCAGGTTTAGTGATAGAATGTGAAAAAAAAGATAGATGCATACAACCATAAAAATGACAAGTTAACTACATTTTCAAGTGATTTGCCCTTCTTCTAATTAAAGGATAATAACAAAAAAAATGTATCTAACTTGTTAATTTTGGTTGTTCTGTGTAGCTTTCTTTTTTTTCTATTAAAACACAATCCTATCAAATTTCAATTTTATGTGGAGGTGAGGTTGTGTGACCAGCAAGGGGGAGATGGTGGTGGATGTCGGAGGGTAAATGGGAAACAAGAGGATGGGTTAGAAGGTGCTATGTACGTTGAAGACTTAAGGATGAGTAAAAGATAAAGGACTGTTTGGCAATGATTTTAGTGTGGGTGATTTGAAATATTATAATGACATGGCACAAATTTAAAAAAGGTAAAATAAAAGGTAACAATATGTCTACTTGTTTGGGAAGTCACCCGATACCATAATAGACGAATTCAAATAATTTAGACATCTAATAGAAAAAAATATATATCTACAAAACAAAACAAAAATGACAATTTAGATACATTTTAAGAGGCACTTTATTTTGCATACTCAAAAATTCTTGCATACTAAGGGATAAATCCCCACCTTCCATCTATTTTGATCTAATGGTGATGATTAACCTAAGATTTAATATGTCTAAACCTAAGTCCATGTTTTTTTCTTGTCTTTTTCTTGTCTTTTTATCTTTATTTTATCATTATTTTTCATTTTTTTAATCATTTTTTTTTTTCAATTTCCGTTTTTTTCCTTTTTTTACTTCTTTTTTTTTTTCTTTTTTTTTTGGTAATTTTCATACGTTTTCTTACGTTTTGTCCGTTTTTCCGCTTTTATACGTTTTATTAGTTTTCATCGTTTTCTTACATTTTCGTCCAGTTTTCATACGTTTTCGTCCCTTTTCTTACATTTTTGCATTTTTCTTACTTTTCCTCCGTTTTCATACGTTTTCGTCCGTTTTAATACTTTTTTTTACTTTTTCGTCCGTTTTCATACGTTTTCGTCCGTTTTCTTACGTTTTCGTCCGTTTTAAATTCGGTCTTGTTACGTTTTTCGTGTTGTTTTCGTCCGTTTTTTATGTTTTGCCCGTTTTCATACTTTTTCGTCGTTCACATACGTTTTCATCCGTTTTCTTCCGTTTTCATCCGTTTTCATACGTTTTAGATACGCTTTCTTACATGTTCGTCCGTTTTCATACGTTTTTATGTTTCTCTCACGTTTGGTCGTTTTCTTCGTTTTCTTCTGTTTTCTTACGTTTTTGTCCGTTTTCGTCCGTTTTGTCCGTTTTCATACGTTTTCGTCCTTTTTCTTACGTTTTTGTCCGTTTTTATACGTTTTACTTTGTTTTCTTACGTTTTTCGTTCGTTTTCCTTTGTTTTGTTCGTTTACTACGTTTTCATAACGTTTTTGTCCGTTTTTCTTACGTTTTGTCCGTTTTCATACCCTTTTGTACTGTTTCCTTCACGTTTTCGTCCGTTTTATACGTTTTCGTCGTTTTCTTACGTTATTGTCATTTTCTAACGTTTTCAACGGTTTTCATAGGTTTATATACACTTTCGTCCGTTTTTACGTTTTTCGTCCATTTTAGACGCTTTCTTCGTTTTCAAACGTTTTCGTCGGTTTTAGATGCGTTTTCGTCCATTTTCATGTGTTTTTATATGTTTCGTCGTTTTGAGACCATTTTTTCCGTTTTCATGCGTACAGCTTTTCATTCGTTTTATACGTTTTTGTCTGTTTTCATATGTTTTCATCCGTTTTTTGCAGTTTTGTTTTATACGTTTTCGTCTATTTTCCTACGTTTTTATGCTTATTAATAAACTTTATTATATTATATGTCTAATATCAATTGTGATATTTTATTTAGAAAAAGTTAATGTCTAATATCACTTGTGATATTTCATAAACAAACAAGTATGTTTTTAAACCTTTAATATCACCTGAGATATTTCATTGCTCTATATATTTTTATATATTATCACCTATGTGTTTTCTAATATTTTTATAATTTTTAGTTACAAGATAGATTTTGTGCCTTTCATCGCAATTGACAAGCGCATATTTTTTAATGCAACCAATGTTATCTATCATTTGTAATATTACACTCTTAGTATAAATAAAAGGGTTAAAGTCTCTTTAGGTGAATTCTTATTTTATTAAAAAAATGCTAATTTAATGCAACATTTGTTGATTTTGAGAATATGTCAAGTCTTTATTTTCATAGCTTGCTTCCTTTTTATTCATTTTGATATTTTTAAGTGACACTTATTTATCTCTTGTGAATAAACAATGTAAGAAAGATGAAGAGTATTATACTCTTCATCATGTATAAGTTATTAGTTGTGATACTTAACTAAGAATGTGAAATATTAAATTCATACCAAATGTGATAAGAATTTTGTATTTTACCAATTATATATGAGAAAAATGATAATAAACATAACTTATTATATTCCTGTGATTATTCTGTTCATTTTTCTTATTTGTGTTTTAGAAAATATTTAGGAAGATTTTTGTTTTTTATGATAATATGAAATATTAGAAAAGGTGTTTAACTGAAAACAAGAGATGTTATTAAACTTTTGTTAGACTTGTGGTGAATTGTTCTATTTAATGGATACACATTGCATGTTTAGATAGGTTTTATAGCGGGATTTAAAAATATATATGGTTGAATCAGCAAACTACAGAAGCTATGGTTGAAGAAAGCACACATCTTTATAGACAAACCGAGTAGGCTCAAACACCTGTGATATCACACATGATATCACGGGTGATATCATGATATCACCGAGGTGATATCACAAGCGATATAAACTATGATATCACACATGCTATCATCGGTAATATCACACATGATATCACAGGTGATATCACCGGTGTTATCACGTGTGATATCACAAGTGAGGTGATATCACATGTGATATCACAGGTGTTTGAGCTTCCTCGGTTTTTTTATAAAGATGTGTGCTATCTTCAACCATAGCTTATTTAGTTTGTTGATTCAACCATAGATATTTTCAAATCTGCTATAAAACCAATTGTGCACAATGTATCCATTAAATAGAAAAACCAACCACAAGTCTAACAAAAGTATTATAACATCTCTTGTTTTCAGTTGAACAACTTTTCTAATATTTCATAATATCATAAAACACAAAAATCTTCCTAAATATTTTCAAAAACATAACAATCACATTCTTAGTTGAGTATCACAACTGATAACACATACATGATGACGAATGTAATACTTTTAATCTTCCTTACAATGTTATATCACAAGAGATAAATAAATGTCACTTACAAATATCAAAATGAAAACGTCTGAAAACGGACAAAAACATATAAAATCGAACGAAAAGCGTATAAAACGATGAAAAGCGGACAAAACGTCTGAAAACGGACAAAAATGTATAAAAACGGATGAAAACGATGAAAACGGACGAACGTACGGGCGGCGTCTAAAACATGCAACGTCTAACAATGGACGAAGCGAAATGTAAAAAGCGGATGACAACGTATGGCGATGCGAAAGAAAAATGGGCGAAAACACATGAA
Organism: Chrysanthemum makinoi; assembly: GCA_910596185.1. Lineage (NCBI taxonomy): Eukaryota > Viridiplantae > Streptophyta > Magnoliopsida > Asterales > Asteraceae > Chrysanthemum > Chrysanthemum makinoi. The sequence goes on from OU343224.1 coordinate 264,838,426, forward strand.
AACGTAAAAATACGGGGCGAACGCGCGGGCGAAAATACATGAAAAGCTAAAAAGCGGACAAAAGCGTATGAAAATGGATGAAAATGGCGGAAACGTAAGAAAAGCGGACGAAAGCGTAAAGACAGCGAAAACATATGCGTAAAACACGTATAGCGCGCATGAAAATGGGCGAAAATGAAAGAAGCGGATGAAAGCGTATGAGCGAATAAAAACGTAAGAAAATGGGCGAAACCGTAAACGAGGCGAAAATGTATGAAAACGGATGTAAGCGGTAGCGTAAGAAAACAGAGGCAGCGTGTAAGCGGGCCCAGCGTATAAAAGCGGACAGCGTGAAAGCGAAGAAAATGTCTAAAATGGGCCAACGTAAGCATTATGAAAGCGGACAAAGCGTTTGAAACAGCGTATATAAGCGTCAGCGTTAGAAAGCAGGCCAGCGTCGAAAAGCGGATGTAAGCGTCACAGCGGATGAAAGCAGACGAAACGTGCGAAATTAGGCAGCGTAAAAAATAGGCGAAACATATGAACACGGACGAAAGGTATGAATCTGAGGATGAAAGCGTTATGAAAGCGGAAAAAAAAAACTTAGAATAAAAAAATTGAATTTAAAATTAAAAAGAATAATAAAAAAGCGAAAAAAAAATAATAATAAAAAATAATGAATTTCAAATAAAAAGTGAATTCAAAAAAAAGACTTGTATTTAAAATTAGCGTGAATTCAAAAAAAAGTAAAAAAATTAATATTTAAGAAAGACAAAAAGACAAGAAAAATGAGAAAAACATGGACTTAGGTTTCCATATTAAATCTTAGGTTTATCCTCACCATTAGATCAAACTAGATGGATGGTAGAGATTTGTCCTTTGGTAAGCACCAAAATAAGAGTAAGTATTTGAAAATTCCTCTACATTTTAATATCTTTTGCCCTTTTAAATTAGGGTCAATTGCATATATACCCACTAAAACTTGCATATTTGCATATATACCCAAAACATGCTTAAAATGCATTGTACATCATGCAATAAAAACTTGTATTATGAGAAAATATGCAAGTTTCTAAGTTTTAGTGGGTATATATGCAATTCCCTTTTTAAATTAAGTAGAGTTCATGCATACAGTTATAGGTCGAATCATAAGATATATGTGAAGAAGTGATCTTTCATCGTTTGTATTTAAAAAGATTAAAGATCATTTACAAACAAAACTTTTTTTACATATGAAGTGATCAATCTACATTCTCTATCTATATTTGATCTAATGGATGAAATTAATTCCAACAATTTAAAAAACTCACTTTCATCATTTTTTTTTCAAATATTAATATTTTTTAAACCGTTAATCGTTAAGAAAAAAAATATGTCATTACGACGAGCATTTAATTATCTTTCTATAAATAGGCACTTTGATATATTTTTGATAAAAATAACCGTATTTTTCACTTTTTTTTTTTTTTTTTTTTTTAATGTTTTTTTTTTTCATTCCTAAAATTTGCATGAAAAAATCACATATGATTAAACACTAATTTGAATATTCTAATAATATCACATGTGATATTACATATCATATGTGATTTTAACACTAATATCACATGTGATATTATCAGAATATTCAAATTAGTATTTATCTCGGAAGTGAGGGTTAGATCCCACTCCTACAAAGGGGAGGTCCTCACTACTGGTAGGGGTAAGGATGTCTACATCTTAACCTTCCTCATACGCCGGAAACGGTATTGGGTACCCATAACCCGTGGAAGACGGCATTGGGCGTTACTTTACTTTCTTTTTTTTAAATTAGTGTTTAATCGGTTGTGATTTCTCATGCAAGTTTCATCAACAAAGAAAAATGAAAAAAACAATTTCTTTTTTGTCGAAAGTATATTAAAGTGTCCGTTTATAGAAAGATAATTAAATGCTCGTCGCGATTGTGTAATTATTTTCGCTTAACGATTAACGGTTTAAGAGATATTTAAATTATAAAAAATATGTAAAATATTAAAATGATTTTAATATAAGCCATTGATTAGATGAGTCCATGACCCAAAACCGGAATTGTAACCCAAAATACGGACTAGCTTACCAAGTTACCGGACCACTTGGTATCCTGCCATATCCCTTTTTCAAGAGATTCGCCTGTTGCTGAAGCCAATGCTCAGGTAAAAACTTTAATACTGAAACACCTCATTTATTCATTTATTTATGTTTTGTTTTCCGGTAAAAATGGTACGAAAAGTTTGTCACTTTTGTCGCTGACTTTTCAATGTGACAAAATTTAGTAGGTTGTCTTATTAGAATACACATGGGGTCATCATAGGTTTGGTCAAATCGGCTACAAGTCCTTGATGCACACCGTACAAGCCCGCGATGCATAAAGAAGGTTAATTTAAAATTATAGTCACCGTCAAAATAACCCCACCCAATTTAGTATTTGAAAAACTCATTTAAAAAACATAATATTTTCAGTCTTTTAGCTCATACGATAGTTTTTGGCTTTTTGCGAAGTCCGAGTAGTGGTGGACGCAAGAATTTCTCATTGAGTATGCACTCGTTAATAATGTTTGAGAAATGTATGCACTTAGATATTAAAATCTAAAAAATGTAAAGAATTTTTTTTTTTACACGAGTGATAGGCTTGAAAGTATGCATGTACATACCCTCTGCCTTAAATATTTCCGCCCATGTGTCCAATCTTCTCAAAAGTATCAATTTTCCAATTTGAAATGAGGTCTATAGATATATAATTTATTTATTTATTTATTTAAGGGCGAATGATTGAAAAAAGTATCATCTTTGTTAAATGCATTTTTGTAGGTAGCGACAATTTTTGCTTTTGTGGAATTCTAAATTTATCTTTTATGGTATTTTGCGAAATTTTTGGACATTTTTGCCCCTCTTAGCCAATATAATTTTTTGAAGAGGCGAAAATGTCAAAGCATGCTTACCCAAAGGATGAATTTGAAAGAAAAGTACGCTTTAAAAGCAATTGCCTAAAGAAAAAAATGAACAATATGATATCTTTTCAATCATTAACATTAACCCTATAGGGAGATTTGCTAGCCATAACCCGCAAGTTTCAGCAATTGTTAGTTTGCATTTTTCAATTTTGCTTGGCTCAGCCTAACGAAGACCCCTGCGGAAAACACAACATATAGCGATTGTGACTATGGTATCCGTGAGCCGAAATACGAAAAACGCCTATGAACAACGACTATATGTAATTTACTCACAGCCAACTTTATAGAATTTGCAAATACTTGAGAAGTAAAAGAAGAAAGTAAAACTCATTATAAGCAAAGTTCGTTTACTTGCTTTTTCCACTTAGTTACCGGATGTACCAGATAAAAGGGAATATGTCATAGGCCTCTTAGCTCCACAAAATGTGCATAAAACAAGAAAAAAATAATACAAAAATGGTGAAACCAACAACAATATGACAAACCATATGGCTGCTGCCATTTTCTGTTGATACCTATTGTTTATGTTAAAATGGTGTTTGTGCTTCTAAGTTCTAAACCTGCTACCAGATCCACTTACATTAACCAGAGAGTTTTGAGTATTCATTTATACGTATGACTCAATAATCGGCTGCAACTTTTCTTACTAGACTATGCTGGAGAACCCTTTTGTGGGTGAACCTGAAACAATGTTACATTTGCATTAGTCCTTATGAATTAGTCCGTTTGTGGTAGATTTCATTTCAAACGGGTCAAACTGGAACAAAAAAAAAACTAAAAAGGAAATGGACCGAAAGGCGCCCAAGTCAATTCTTAACGCATTTAACCTCTCAAATCGTTTTATTATCAGCACGTTAAGTATACCTTTTACAACAGCCAAAATAAATCGCAGATATACATCATGCCCATACTGAAAATCGTTGTTTTGGCCCATGACCCAACAGCCCAACCTGCCCATCTGCTTGTTTTGATTGTATTTATAGTGTGCGTAGAGTTGAAATTTTAAAAGGGTCAATTTGGGTTATCTTTTTTCTATGATTGGTCATGCGAGCAGATTAAAGTGTTTAGATGAACTGAAACCATGGGATGGGTTGAAATGAAAGTCTTTTTATCCACATTGTAACTAAAATGAACCAAGTTTATAGTTTTCCACATATCTGAGGCACTAATAATATATACAGTTTTTTAAGTATTTCTGACAAAAAGTGTTTCCGATTAACCTGCCCAACCCATCTTGACCCCTACCTAAATGGCCAGTTTTGACCCATGACCCACCCATTTCGGCACCTTTAGTTCTTAATGCACCTACTGTCTGTGTATGTTTTGGTATAATAAGGGAAGAGAGAGTTACTAACATTTAAAAGCCTATCGTTGAAGCTAGATCTTAGCTTCAACTCGCCTCTGCGGGTCATAATTTCTTCTGCGGCAGTGACACGAAACCTATCATTAAAGCTCGATGCTAGCTTCAACTCGCCTCTTCGAGTTGCCATTTGATCAGGTATCTCACTACCAGCATGATATTGCCTATCATTGAAGCTCGATCTTAGCTTTAACTCCCCTCTACGCGTTGTCATTTCATCGAGTATCTCAGCAGAATCAATTTCAAAGTCATTCACCATACTCTCTTGATCAGCTCCTTCCTTCTGTAGATAAGTGAATATTAATACTTTGAATCACAAATTTAACTAAGTATTTGTCGTAATTTAGCACTAAAATGATCTGATTAACTGAGATCATTCATAGGTGGGGTTTTGCTCATATTTATTGATAATTAAAGAAACATAATGCTTGATGTCAATGAAGAAATAAGTCTGTAAAATTTGAAAGAAAAATGAAAATATTAGGAAGCCATAAAGTAGAAATGTTTGTAATGTCCATACACAAAAAAGCTGTAAATGAACAATGTTGCCCGAAAAAACACTAAACAGGTTGACATAGTGACATGTCATACTGGAACAAGGTCAAACCAGCCCACACTCCCTATGTTCAGTTTGGTTATCGAGTCTACTTTTTATTTAAAAAAATAAATAAATAAATAAATAAATTTAAAAACTGGATTTTGGTTGACTTGTCTTTACTATTATACAAAATTGGTAAAATAGATGAATTGACATACCCGTGCAAGACTCATGCTTTGAACTGGACGCCCAATGTATTCTTCATATTCAGATGCATCTAATTCCTGGAGATGCTCAGGGGGGAACAATTTTGGAAGTAATTGCTCTCGTATGGGTATCAGCAAGAAGAATGGCAGAGGAAACAAAATCCCACCCGTGGGTATCCATGTGATTCCATAACAAATCAAGAAATACACAACTTGGAACACCGTGAACATTGTAATATACTTGAAAGGCACTGATTCCACATACGAAGCATGATCTGATTCCAACACTCTGTCCCAAATACAAACAAACCAAAATAATCATCACCTTATACGGCCAACCCACATATGTATGCAACATATCCCAAGATTTCAAATTCATTTGCTTAGACCATCTCCAATAATAGGAAAGGTCTATGCTGGCATGGAAATCAATTGACTGATCATAAATAAATAACTATAGCAGAGGTTTATGTGTAACAAAAATGTTTATATGTATTTTACTACAGAAGATGCTCTTACTTGAAACGTCTACCAGCCGGGATGAAAAAGAGCAACAATCTCTCCCAGAACTGATTGCCAGGAAGACTATCAATAGACATATAGGCAAAGTATCCCCAAAGAACTGAGGTTGGTATCATTCTGATAGCTGGAATAGCAAAAACTGCAAAGCCCACAAGAGTTGATTGCAGCAGATTGGTGAGTCGTTGTTCATTGACTCGAACAGGCAAGTAAGCCTCTATATGTTTCTCGGGATCAAACTTTCCCTTTGTTTCTCCTCCATCATTATTCATTACAGCATCCTTTAAGTTCTGCAACTCCATATCATCAACACCCTGCACAGAAAAAACAAATTTCTTTACCAAAAGAGTATTCATAACATATACTTTAAATCTTATGAAAACTATAAACTTTTTCGGCAACATATAATTTAATGGCATTGTTTGCCATTCAAATGTCTTATAGATGAAAATTTGGCCCCTGCACTTCAAGATAATGTAAATCTCGATGGTTAATGATTTAAAGCCAGTCGACAATTTGTAAATAAGTTAGAGGTTGCTCTTGGCAATGTGCTCGTTGCTTTTAATGGCAATATGCTCATAAGGATGCTGGAATGAGTTAATACAACTTCATGGTAAAGAGGGAGTGGTATTTTAATATAGCGGATTCTAAGAGAGTAAGAGTACATACATCCGATTGAGGTTCCATTTCGACGAAAACATCATGCATTCTACTAAAGATTTGTGAGTTGCTTGCATCTAGCTTTATCCCTTCCTTGGCACATTTAACCATCTTCTTTCGCATCATCTGTCATAACAAAGTAAGTATAAGAACCAACTCCCATTAAAATATGTCAACATATTGACAGCACAAGATCGCATTTCTAACCTGTCTCTTGAGAACTGCAAGACTCCTTGTGTGCATAGGTGATTGTGGGAGAACCCCATTTGAAGGCGGGACGCCAATTAAACCACACATTAAAGTCTTAAGCAAAAAAGTGGTAGGATATGATATTAGTAACAACAAGAAGGAGAAAAAGAAAAAGAAAAAAAAAAAAAGAAAAGAAAAAAAAGGACTACTAAAATCAATGGAGAGAGAACATGAGTTTCAAGCAGCATACCATGATCCCAAGCAACAAGACATCGTAATGATAAGCAGACGGGTTTTTGAGATTAAATTCCTTCTGTTGGGCCATTTGTGCGGCTACGCTATGATCGAAAAAGTACAAGGCTGCTATCATCATGGCTGGTATTATAGCACTAAACACGTGTAGTGCTGGAACCTTTACCATATCCTGCAGTCATATAATAGTTCCAACTTTGATCACAATTCAATTCAAAACATTTTCAACTATGGTGTATTCAAAAACCAGAAGACCAAAGGGCCTTTGCCCTTGCGGTATGTGAGTGACCATCAACTAAGACATCATGGGTTCAAGTATGAATTGAAACATAATGTGGTAATAGCCTAATAGGCGTGTAAATATTTGACTTTCTAGAAAATATCACAATGCGGAAGCCAATTTATTAGAGGTACAAAATGGGTAAAATTTGGTACATGACAGGTCGGTTTGGATTGACCAAAAAATGTTGCTCAAATTATAGACAGAATAATATGATGATCACAATATATTTTTATAATTTCAATACAATTGAAAATTGAAATACCAGTATTTTGTATAAAAGGATTTAGAAGGTTTTATGCTTTATAACAAAAATCCTTTTGCAGTTTCAGTCATTTGACCCATTTGGCCATTTGACCCGTTTCATTTTGAGCACTTCTTTTATATTTCCGCATTTGATTTGAAATGTCTCAGATAAAGTATAGCCCGTATTGACCAATTTATAAGTAAATGAGCCGAAAGTTTCACCAATAATTCAATTTTGGAAGCTTACAACTTTACATTATAGTAATATTTGTATACCTATTTATTTCTGTACCTTGATTACAGTCCAATGGGATAAGGATCCAGCTTCCCAAGGAAGAGGACAGAAAATCCTCCTTGGGACTTGATTAGGAAGTTGAGAAGGCTTAGAATAAGATAATGCAGTCCACACTACGACCATCAGAGGAACCCCATAGTCTGCTATAAAACTTCTAAGCCACCCTATACCACACCATCAAAACTATTTCAGATCCTGAACAGTAAGAATTGCGTTCCATAATTAAGATATATTCAATACTATAGTTTTACCTGTACCATAACGCCAAGACCTAGCGCCTCTACTCTTCATGGATGTAATAAGGACACCAAACGAAAAGATAACCGCGAGTAAACCATTTGTGTAAAGCCATTGAAACTGGTACTCCTCTGTTGTATCGCTTTCTCCCTTTGGAACACGAAATTCACTTATTACCCCCTAGAATAAAACCAAGTTAAAAGGAAAGAAATCCCAGAACAAATTTGAAAATGCATATGTATATACATAAATCATAATACCCTAACAGCTTCTTGCATAAAAAGCACAGAAATGAGCATGCCAAAAAGCTCCCCAGCAACCCTTGTAAATCTTGTGATGAGTGTGCAAGCATTTAGTATAGCTAGAACACACAGCATGACAGCAGTCCACAGACAGATCCTAGTTACATTAATAAAAATATATGTAACTCGTGAAATCGGTCAATGATTATTACTAGTAACTTATATAAGGGGGCGATAGATTTCCATACCATCCAGCCCATGCTAGAAAGAGTTCCTTCCCCAACTCAGGTCTTCCTTTAGCAAAAGTATACAAGTAATTATACATTATTACAGTAGGTTCAGCAACTCCTAATATTAATAGTGGCTGTCCACCAAATATCGCGTGTATAATTCCACATATAGCTGTCGAAGTCAAGGTTTCCACTGAACTTAAAGTTCCATCTGCCCTCAAACAAAGAAATCAAATCTTACCATGATTTTCAAAACATTATAGCATTTGAACGAATAAACCCGGATTGCTTAACTACCTGTATCTCTATTGAGCTGCTCACCAAATGCAATGACAGGAAGTGCAGAAGCAAAAAAGATATACGCCGTTGGAGCCAATATGCTTTCGAAAACAAAAAAAAGCGCGCATTAAATACTAGTACTAATGTCACTCATATATATGCATTGTATACTAGCTGTAATCTAAATACCTTGCTCCTGAACATAGCGCTCCGACCCAATCTTGCTTGTAACACTTGAGTCTTGCATGAAAATCATTGCTAATCCCACTGAAGGGTTTCTTGTCATGATCCATTGTAATGTTTCAGTTTTTCTTCACTGAAAAGTATAAGTTGTAGGAAGGATGAAAGACAGAAAATTATAGTAAAGCAATAAGGACAGTATAATAATGGTTTGCTGCACATTGAAAATATTGTTAGATTACAGGGTGTCGCCATGCAAAAGGACAATAAAGCTGGGGCACACCAAACCAAATCATACCCGTGTTTCATGGTAAATCTAGATATTGACACAAGTAATTATTCAAACTTTTGACTATAAAACTAAATGGCCTGAGTTAAAAGGTTCAAAAATCGCTCGGTGTATATTTCGGGTAGTCAAAGAAGGGTCGGAAATAGTTACGAGATTAACCCCGCATACATATGAGTCAATTAAAAAGGCTTCTCTCAGAAAAAATCTCATACGTTTACCCATTTACTATAAAATATCAATGTACTTTCACCAATATATATGAGCTTAAAAGTGTAAGTATTACGCTTTATTATTATATGGCATCTACATTTAAAATGTGTTTGAATATTGTGTTGTTTGCTGACGTGTTATAACCCAAACTTTTATCAAAATATCCTTTCACATGTCAAAGTAAGTATCAAAAGCTACATAAACCATTTAAAGTTTACGTGTCTAATTAGTACATTGATGAAAGTAGATTAATTGCTACTACGTATTACCTAAAAAGTCAGATTTAAATAAGTATCATGATGATAACAACATAGTTCATGTCTGTTTCGAAAAAGAATGTACTATTTTTAAAAGCATAATAATGCAATGCACATGCAAACACTGTTGTCTGTCCATACAAACAAACAAGTACAAGACAAGAAGAAAAAAAACATTGGGTATGTTAAATGGGATATATTTGTGAAGAGATGACATATAGAAATAAAGTTAGGCCTAAAAAGAGGCTTAAAAACATGTGTCATGATCTTGATGGTTATAAAATAAGTGGGTTCTTGTCTTCAATAATCAAGATCATGACACATGATTTTAAGCCTCTTTTTAGGTCTAACTTTAGGTTTCTATATCATATAACATTTGTCAAATATTCAAGGGTGGTGGACAAAAGAGATATGATTCTTTGTTACAAAAAAGTTACTATGAGATTGCAGTTAGTGTCGGCCAAGATCAATAATTTAACTTTCAATTATCAAGTAAATCAGTAATATAGTAGCACATTTACACACACGGAAAAGATAAAGACTTTGGCTGTTGAACTTGATTGGCAATGACCTAAATCAATATTCAATAATAACCTATGACACATTAGACAACTTTACCGAAGCGAAAATAAAAAAAAACATACTAGTTTAAACTAAGAAAAGCGTAAATGGGGTCCACAAAAGAAAATTTCACGGCATGAAACCAATAATTAACATGCAACGGGACGATGGTGAAACAACCACAATCTGATCCTAGATGAAACAACAAATAATTCTAAAAAAGGAAACATATAGACGAGGTGAATACCATCTATATGTTTAATGAAAGTGTAGCACGATCATTAGAAATCAATTTACAATGCAGCAATATGATCCACTTCCTCTGCTGCCTGTTGTTGGATTATTATGTGAAAGGGGTTCACTTGGTATCCACTACATCTTCATAGGCTGCCTCGTGTACACCAAGAGCAGCTCGACCAGATGGGTCAAGATTTTTGGACCAAGATGCATCCCACTCCACTGCTTTAGCAGTGCTGCATGCCACACTTGGACCACCTGGAACAGTCAACCTTGCTGCGTTCTGCTTGCAATGCCAGACATAAAAGTATACATTATGAGAAGATAATCTTCTGATGAATAACAGTTGGGTCATTAAACAAACACACTACCACTCTGTCCCAAATGGTCTAAGAGGAGACGATTTAGAACTATTTAATTAGGATTGGTTCGATTTGAATGGTGTTTATCTTAGATTTGAACAACAGCAACAGCAACAATACCCTAGCCGCAAGAGCAGGGTATGGGGGAGGTAGGATATAGATTAGATTTGGCCAAATGAGTGAAATTAAAAACTTCAACTGAAAGTTGAATGGGTCAAATACATTAAAAGAAATTTAAAAACGTTCAACATCTATCTTTAGTGCATTCAGACTCCTAAATCGCTATTATTAAAGATTAAGATTACTATTGTAAACATTTACTCTATTAATCAATTATAATAGTTTTTTTAGAAAAAAGACACAAGGTGTTTGCATGCCACCCAACCCATATTGGCCCATTTCAGCGCAACCCAAATTGGCCCACTATCCAACACACCCGACCATCCCATCTTGCCACCTCCCATGTCTGGGCATCACCTATATGATAGGATTAATGTCTAACATAGCATAACATATAAGAAGCCAAGAAAAATTAAAAAACTGACCTTCGGGAAGAACTTTTCAAAGATTGTACGATAGTAGTATGCTTCTTTTGTTGTAGGGGTGTTTTCAGGATAAACAAAGTTCGCATTTGTTAGCATTGAATCAGTAACCTGCAACAATAAGTGTCTTAGTATAAACCAAGGTTCAACTTTTATCAGAAGATACGAAAGTAGCCGGAAGTTGACTGTTGAAAATGAGACCTGATTGTTTGCATGATCCTTCAAACCATCGATCCAGCTGTATCCAACTCCATCACTGAATTGTTCTTTTTGCCTGTACAATATGTGCTGCGGAAAAGAATAAACCGCTCTTATTTTTCATAAAACATTCACAAGTAAAGATTCGCAAGCTTTGTGTTCTAATTTTATGATTACTAAAAAAACTATATACAAATTAACAATAGGTAAATGTTTTCAATAAAGCAATTTCATAGGTCGGATGGGGACCGTGGGGTTTTAAAAGAACTCAAAAAAATTTGAGAACACGAGAACTAACAAAAATTGGATTGTTCAGCTCTGTAAAGTCATGTGATTTATTTTTAATTTATCAATCACCTGTGAATTTTAATAAATATATAAAAAATCGATAGCATATGTGTAAAAGTAGGTACATGAAGTGTTCTAGAGTTATTTAGCTTTCTCAACGAAACCTATCCTTTCTTAGGTTGTACCCAATATAAATGCACTTTTGACCGTTTCCCTTTAATAAGAAACTTCTTACTTTACCCATTTAATCCCATTTGAAATAAAACATAACCCGAATAGAAGTAAATGGGATAAAATTGTCACCACTCATTTGAAATAAAATATAACAAAAATTGAAGTTAATAAGCGAAGCAACATACCTCTGGCAGATAAGGTTTCTCCTTATCATCAAATGCATTGCGCAAGACCCACTTCTCAATCCTCCCCGGTTGAATCTATAATAAGGTAGAAAAGATTAACTTTCAAAGCATAAATCACTAATTATTTAACATCCTGATTTTAATTAAGATGTAATATTTGGAGAACAAA
>OU343224.1:264850655-264990417 GCA_910596185.1 Chrysanthemum makinoi
CCTTCTTAGAATCTAAAGAGGCGGTCCACCAAGCAATGCATCTAGAAAGATTAGTGGGCCTAGAGGTATTCCGGTTCTTAGGATTCTTTAAATGAGAGATGATAGCTTTAGCAACACATTTATCATGACAATCAGAATTCATACTTTACGACAAATAACACAAGGTGCATCAGACTGAATATCAAAAGTGCTTAATGGTTTGGCATTCGTTACATCACTATTTCTATTACATTTTCCAGATGCAATATCTATGGTGGAAGCAACGTGAGTCTTATTCATAGTCCTAGGGTGTTCTTCTACTTTAGCATTCCTTATTGATCTTTTCTTAGGTGCAACTTCCTATTCTTTGATGTAGTGCTCCTAGGTCAGTGAAGTGCGGACATTTGGAAAAAGACGCAACTATTCCTCGCTTCAAGAGAAGGAAGCACGTTAGCAACTTGTGATTTGGTAGTAGGGATTCTAGGTTCACAATTACTATGTGTTACTGGTGCTAATCTCTTAATGATGGTTGGCGGAAGTTGTTCATACTTTCCTAACATTTCTCTTAACTTGAAGATAGTGTGAATCGATCTTGATTTTCGTGAGCGAATGTTTCCAAGAAAAATGCATAACTGCGTTAGTGTGTGCAAGATAATGATCAAGTTCATTTGATGCTTCATCACGAGTCTTTTGAGTAAATCAAATATGACACCATATTCCTTTTAACTTTTACAAGTTCTTGTTCATATTTTGAGATTTGACACTTAAAAGACACGTTGATCATCCAGCCGCTTAATTTTTGGATCGAATTTTGTCACGCAGTCGGGCGATTTTGTGTTGAAAAACAAGTTGTTGGTCGTGAATATCTTTTTGACACCAATTAAGACGACGTATTGCATTTGAAAGTTCGCTTGATAATCGCTTATTTTAAACTTTAGGACTCGATCTGAAGCATTATCGTTGTTCTCAACATTTACCACATAAGCAAACAAGATCGGGCAGAGATATAATCAAATACATATGACAAGGAATTCAATAGCACAACATTATGGACATCAAAGACGATGACATCTTCCAAGAGTCGATCAACATCTTTTCTCAAAAGTTTCTTTTTACGTTTAGTATTAGAAATAGATGTTTCTAAAAACGACCTTCATCAATCCAAGTTCCTTATGAAAGTCCCTTTCCCAAGACAATGCACAATTTTTCAAATTTTTAACATTTGGTAAAAGATTTTTCTGAAAAATGTCTCTTTGTTCTTGCGCTAGAGGCGATTGAAAGTGTTGAACTTTGATTTCAGAATGATATTCTATCTGATGGTCTTTAGATCATACGTTAATCATAAGAGAGACATAGAAAAACAAGATCAATGCCAAGAAGATTAAACTTTTAAAGAACTTGATTGAAAAGAAAAAAGGATCGGTACAAACCCTAAAAGTATATCACGAATAATGAAGTAGCTAGCTAAAAATAGAAAACAAAGGTATAAAACCTCAGAATGACCACCATAAGGCCTAGCCTTTGGTCGTTCCTATAATCGGCCCATATTTACTAAATAATATGTATTAACGAGTAGTAAACGTAGTATCAATTTCTTCATTCTTCCAGGACCGAAACTTCTTTGTTAGACGGATTTTCGTATCTCTAACAATCTCCCCCAAGTAGAGGTTGCTCGAATCAAACTCGGTTGCTCGAATGAATTCTTTTGTAAACTTCTTTTCACAAATTAGAGTGCTATCTAACATATTTGAATGAGTTTTTCAAGTTACAAGTCTCTGCTACAAATGCCACGAACTTTGCATTCTCCTTCTCCCATACCAATTAGCAACACTTTTTCTGTCACTAAACTGCAGGGCTAATCTTTGCAATTTGATGCCTCCTTCCTCCCATGGTGATTAGCGACACATAATTGTCACTAATCCGACACTAACCAGGTTGCTTCCTCCCAAATCGTTAGTGACATTATTTCTGTTGCAGAATTGTCGCTAAACTAGCGATTCAATGTAAGAGCGTAGGGAGAAACATCGTGAGTTCTTGGGTTACTTCACTTGACTTGTTCTTCTTGTGCTTTTGTAGTACTTTAAGTCTTGACATCTTGATGTTTCTTAACTTTGGTCTTTTACATGCTCATATTCACGAAAATTTGAAAGCTTTTATGATCTTTCTTCTTCTAACTTCTTGACTTTAATATGTGAAGAAGATGATGATCTCGAGTTAAGGAAGCTTTAAGTATATAAGCTTTCTAGATTTCTTGGATATGTGAGCATTTGTCTTGCATCGGATTCTTTGAGTTGTCATACACCACATTTGAATAATTTAGTCACCAAAAAAAATTTGTTGCAAAAAAAAAATCCACTTAATGTGTTCTAGAAAATATTTTTGTGAACACACGAAGGGTTTTATATTTTGAAGGGACCAAGTATAGGCGATACTCAACTGGTCGATTACATTAACCTCCGATTCGTGAGGATCGATGACATAGATTTAATACGTGATCGTGATAAATTCATTAAAAGAACTTTCTTGTTTTCCAATTCAAAGCCTTTAAGGTCTCTAACATCAAGTATCGATTCCGTATGCTTGCCGTTCTCTATACCAGATGTCCCAAGACTAATCACACTATGAGTATTTCTACTAATAGAATGGTAAAGAGTGAGTCAAGATAGTTACCGTCACGACTATACCGGTACAATTCTCGAACAATGTTTTACTTCTTAATACAATTAAGTACCGTAGAAGGCCGATGGCAAAAGTGATTTTAAAAAAACATTCGATGTGCTTAAGAAATATTTATGGGGCACAAACGAAAGTTTAAATCGAATGCTCGATGATATTTTGAAAAATATCTCGAAAGATATGAAGTGCTTTGAGAAATCCAAACTTGTACAAGTACTTGTATGGAAGTCTACTTCACTAGTGGATGTTATCTGAAGACAAACATATGAGTATATAAAAATACCTGGTGTTACCACATCTCATTCTTATGCATTCCTCAAGATCACATACACAAATATGAAACAAAATATTCTTTTGTCACTTAATCAAGATACTAGTGTATGACACAAAGATTTTGGTACTTTGATATTTTTGAATAAATTACCACTTTGCTCCCCCTACACATGTGCTACGATATACGAAAGGTGTTTTGCACATGTAAGGACAGGACTTAGCAATTAGAATCAATCGAATCAATATTTATCCATTTTTATTTAAGTCATATTTTCTCCCCCGATCAAAAGTATGAAAAGAGTTGAATGGTTTTGAGCTAGAATTGACTTAAATGAATCAAGCTCCCCCTCAATCATTGAGGTGAGCAATTGAAGCACAAATATCAAGTGATTATTGAAACTAGACCTGTATGAAACCGAGACATGAGTGAAACAAAGGATTCACTGTATGAAGAATGTGGTTGTTTAATCACAAGAAGGAATCAAGAAAAATGCGTCCAAGAAACCTCGCAAAACCGTAAGAACTGATTCTCCCCGCAAAACATACAAAGATGATATATAGTTTTTTTTTTGTACAAATATACACTATGATACAAAGGATAGACAATGTGTATCCCGTTACTTAGAGACCGATTCATCCTGAAGTTCCTTTAGAGTCTCTGGTGACATTTGTTTTACCCCAAGCAAGGAAGTAGTGTAGAAGCTTTTGGTAAGGCCTTCGTAAAATGTCCGCCATTGATATTTAGTCTCCACGAAATACAACTCAACCACGTTTCTTTCAACATGCTCTTTTATGAAGTGGTGACGAATATCAATGTGCTTGAGCGGAGTGTTGAACATCGTTACAACATAGAGCAATAGCACTTTGATTGTCACAATATCGGAATTTTGTTGAACACAACCAGTCCCTCGAGTTGTGAACGCATCGAGGACTTCAGGCGCACAAACCGGATAGCGCAATGTATTCGCTTCGATGGTGGAGATAGCCGCATTTTTGCTTTTTCAAGACCGCTATCAAGCCTATTTTCGAAATTGAGCGGAACCGTGACGTATTCTCCTTGTGTCATGACAACTCGCATAGTCGCGATCTGCAAACGCTTATAAGTTGAAAACCAAGTCCTTCGGATACCGTGAGACCCATGTGAATAGTTCCCCGAAGGTATCGAAAGATCCGTTTAATTGCATGAAGGTGCTTGTTCGTAGGTTTTGCCCGATATCGGGCACACATACGCACAAAGAAAAACTATATCGTGTCTAGATGCACTAAGATACATAAGGGAACCAACCATACCACGATAACGTGTAGGATCAATAAGCTTCCTCCCTATCTTCATCAAGGTCGGGTCGCTCCGCCATTGGAGTATCAATGGGTGTGCATGTGTCAAAACCAAACTTTTTCAAAATTTCAAGAGCATATTTTGACTGGTTGATAAAGATGCCTCTCGATTTTGGGAAACTTGTAGACCTAGAAAGAAAGACATTTGTCCCATCATCGACATCTTAAAAGTTGAGTTCATCCTCACAAGCAAAAGTTTGCATGCTTTGGGATTGGTAGAGGCAAAGATTATATCAATGAAATAGATTTGCACGAGTAAGATATGTTTGCTTGTTGTCCTTGTGAAGAGAGTTGGATCGACCACGCCTTTAGAAAATCCAGATTTGATCAAAAACGCTGACAACTTATCATACCATGCACGTGGAGCTTGCTTGAGCCCATATAGAGCTTTCTTGAGTCGGTACACATGCGTTGGATGATCGGATCTTCAAAACCGCCTGGTTGACTAACATAGACAACTTCGTTCGGCCACGTTGAGAAAGGAGGTTTCACATCCATTTGAAATATGACCATGTTTGACCGAGGTGATGCGCAATGAAGAGTCTGACGCTTCGAAGTCGCGTAACAAAAGTGAAAAGGATTCTTCAAAATCAATACCGCTTCTTGATGATAACCTTCGCCACTAACCGCCTTGTTCTTCAATACTTCACCATATTCATCCAACTTGATTTTGAAAATCCATTTGAGCGGGATGATGAGAATATTAGCTGGACGTGGTACAAGAACCCACACATCCAATCGATCGAACTGATGTATCTCGTCCTGCATAGCCTCAATCCAACATGAATACTCTAAGGCTTGTTTATAAGTTTTTGGTTCAACATGAGATATGAATTCGTTGAAGAAACACTGTGTGCACGGTTTCCGGTTGCTTCCTGGTAGATACGGGCGTTTGACATCGCCAATGATATTCTCTCTATGAATGAGCCTTAGTCCACTTTTCAAATGAGGTAGTGGATTATCGGGGAGCAACCGAAATCGCAAAGGTGTTGGAAGGCGATGTCAGAGACAGCGAAGCAAGATATGGTGTAAACAAAATACTGTCAAGATAGTCGAATGGTGTAGTGGGATCCAATCACTAGTGTCGAGTGCAAAGGTTGCGAAGGTGAGGGACTAAGAGTAACGCTAGGAGATAAGTGTAGAGGAGGATGAACCATGGGCACTCTCGTACCGGAAAGCATTTTGTTCATTAACCGGAGGTATTTGAACAACCTGAGGCATTGAACAACGGTGGGATCTCTCCGCCTGTCAAACCATTGTTGAAACAAATCTTCAATGCTTCTCAGAGGTGGGACAATGGGTGTTGGAGGATCATTCACTAGATCGCAACGGCAGGCCTCGATTGTAAAGCATGAAGTTCACCTGGTGCCGCTGAATGCGGATGACCAGGCGTCATTCCTGGGTAAGTTCATCAAGGTCACATGAATGGTTTCTTGAATCTTGCTACTGTTTGTTGTAGATTATGTACGCTTTCTTAGTGGGTGCATAGCCAACGAATATACCTATGTCGGCTTTCGCCTTGAGCTTACCCACGCCATCGAGTCATTGGTGGGATAACACGTAGATCCAAATACTCTCTAAGTATTTTAACTTCAAGCTTACCTTCAAAGAATCGTAATAGGTCTTGCCGTGTAGTGTGTGTATTAAAGATCGGTTAAGAGTGTAACACGCAAAGGGCTACGCAACCGCCCATAGGAATAACGAGCTGCAAATATAAGCATTGTACGCAGCAGGCTTCCATAAGAGTTCGTCGCTCGACAACGCTCCGCTGTGAGACCGAGGTACGCTTGTTTCATGAGTAATTCCAATTTTCTCAAACCATCCGTCGATTGTTTTGTTGAGAAATTGCTCCATTATCCGTCGGGACAACACGTAATGTGGCATTGAGGGCACGCTATGTTTGCACAATAAACTTCTCAATTGCTCTAGGAGTTTCATCTTTTGATCGTAAGAATCTCACCCAACCAAATCCGTGTAATCGCCCACTATCACCAAGATGTATTTCTTTTCGTTGATACTCTCCGCTTCATGGGGCTACAGAGGTCCATATGAAGTATGTTGAGAATTTCAAGATGGTGTTTTCCGCTTGAGTGGATGGGTTGCCTTCTTGCTTTTCCCAAGTTGACAAGATGGACGCAACAACTTGTCATATTTCAGCCGGTAATCCTCGACTAGATCTTCCGGCTAATTCATTCAGTGGTCCCGGTTTAGATGATTTAATCCACGATGCCATAACCATGACTTTGTAGACGAGGCTTTGTTAGCAAGCAACCGAGAAGTTTGACAACATATCATTTAGAGAGATGGTGTACGGTGTTGGTAGTCCATGATCCTTTGAGTAGATCAACCATGTCATAGTTAAGGATGTGACAAGAGTGTTGTCTAATGCAACTTCTAAACCACCATCAATGTAATTGTCCAATCGAGAATAGGTTGTGCTTGAGTCCTTCAACATAATAGACTCGAGATGATAGTGTCGCCAGCTTGTAATCACCATAACCAGCGATCTTAGCAAATTCATCGCTGCCGAATCGCATTTGACCAATAAACTTATCCACAAAATTGATAAGTCAGTGCCTATCACCGCCATGTGTCGTGAGCATCCACGAATCAAGTACCGTGAGAACAATTTGAATTACACGCAAAACCCAAATATATATCTTGTGATAGGATGCCCTTACTCATCCGTTAGTTAACAAAGAAAAATTGGTTGACAATCGATAACCGAGATATCATAGTAGCATTAGGACTAGAACTTAGGCCGGGGAAAGTGCTAAAGGCTCTACACTGGTTTCCTTAATCATAGTGATATCACATAGTTTGAAATGCCTACCGCTGGGCTTCCATCGGTTTTAGCATGAGCAATGGGCGTGCTAATGGGAATCCGGACTTTCTAATTGGTTTCCAAACCTTCTTGGTTTGGTGAATAGTACGCAGAAGTCCGGTTGTGTTTGACATTCACCGTTTGATCACAAGTATCCATACACGATTATGTTTATTAAAAACAAATTGTCATTACATGCACCACAAAATGTTGTTCAAATTGGAAATGGAAACAAACGCTTAGCATTCAAATGAGAATCAACACGATTCTTTTATTCAAATTCCTAGGTGTTCTTTACCTCGCCGCCTCACGTGTAGCCGCAAGGTTCTATGATTTCGAGGGACACCTTAGGCACAAGTTTGCCGGCTCCGAATGGGTTTATACATGTAGACAGAGGCACACAAACGTTAGGTTTCTTATTAGGTTGCACTAATGTTGTTCTGTGGGTTTGGGTGAAGGTCTCAGGTGCTAGCAACGTTACTTGCTTCTTCTTTTGGCAATGGGGTCGGTTTAACCCAATTGTCTCGTTTTGGTGGGACGCATGTATTTCGTGATAATGGCATACATACCGAGCAAGTACTTTAGGTGTCACCATTGTCCTAGGTCCACTAACACTAGGTTTGAATTTGGCAATCTCGGCTAAGCTATGCTATCTCTGAGAGGTTTTAGTACGAAGGTGGATATTTGCTGTCGAAAATTCTAGATAAAGTCGATTCAATTTAGTATTTTCTACCTTATACCCATCATTCTTAATCCTAAGAGAAGTGACAACATCTTAACCGAAGTCACCGGTTCTAAGGCCGCTATCAAAATTACCTACAAAGGGGACCTCTTCCAACACCTTCATGATGTTAGTCCTGGGCTTCTAAATTTCTCGATAGTGTCCTTTCCTCGTTTGATCTCAGAACTTGTTAATTTCAAAATTGCATTTGACGACCGAAGTGTCTATGCATTATTTGTGATTTTGATATTTAAGTGGTAAATCAATATGGTCTTTTTGTAAATGAAAAGTTCGTTTTTCAAAAGTATTGACCATCTTTGCGCTTCAAAATCTCACCAAGTTCAAGAACCTTAGTGTGTTCCCTATCGCATGCAAATCTAAGTTCTTCATGAAAGGCAATTCGAACTAGGCACAACTATATGAATTCATCACAATAGAGCATATATCTTTTTCTAAGCATTTAGCAATTAAGCATTCATTTTGAATTAAAAGATTTTTCTTCTCTATGTGCAAGTTCTTGATTTCAAGAACACTTCGTTCATACTCATCTTCTAACGCATAGTGAATCTCCTTAAATTCGCTATTTCCTTTACAATGGTGTCATCTAAGTTGGCACATTTTGCTTGAAATAATCAAGAAAAGGGATAACCCGATGCATAAAGCAAACTCTCTTGCGATTCATAACACGCCACTCACATATAGCGGTCGACAAGTGGTTCTTTCATTCAAAAATGTTCTCAAATTGGGGAACACGCTTTAATATTTTGAAGACTAGCAAGAACTTGGCTAGGAGGTGGACTTTTATGAACAAAGAGAGTCACAGAGTTAGAAGGGGTACTATCTTGACTAGACATCCAAAGAACCTCGTTCACTAGATAGTTCCTGTTGAGGAACAAACGAATGCGCTTTGCTTCTCATAGAAGCCACTTTTGGTTGGGCGTTCCGGTTTTTCTTCATTTTATGCATGCTAACCTCACGGTACTAAGACATCCTTGCTATCCCACACGCCAACGTGTGTAGGTCTTAGTTGGGTTGCAAAAAGAGCATAACCATCATATAGGACAGTTGAGCATGTTTGGCCGTATTGCTTACGCCGCGGATTGCGTTTACCTAGAATATCCTTGTGCAAGTCATCGGTTGTTGTTTTAGGTTTCTTTGAAAGCATAGGTATAGTTTGTGTAGGCATGTTAAATCTTTTGCGATTTCTTGCAACTTTATTAGCACTTCTTAAACATACCATTTCATCAAGATAACTATCCACAATTTTATCGATAAAACCGTTGAATTTCGTGATTTTAAAGACGCAATTGACTAATCTTTATTTGAAATAGTGGATTTTAAAGTTGATTTTAGCAACACGTTTTCTTGCTCAAGTTCAACAAGCATTATTGCATGGTTACTAGGTTTTGTTCCTGGCGAACTTGATTTTCCGGATCAAGTTTTATCTCTGGGTATCTAGACGACATATTTTGGCGGTAACGCATAAAGCTCGCTTTTTAACGCTTCATTTTCTAATCTTTGTGCACGGTTAACCTTAACATGTCAATCTAGTTGGGTTTGCAAGTCAGTTAAGATAGCAATCATAGAAATCTTATCAGATGATTCGCCAGATACCTCGGTTGGAACATTTTGGGCCATTGCCGAGAAGATATTGATGATATGAAATCATATTGTCATCAATGTCGACTCAACATCGAGTCTAAATGTTCTTCATGGTGTATCTCCTGTGTTACCGATAATTCACATTATCACGAGTTGATTGTCATTCTTATGTACCTCATTGATGGCTTGGTATTGGCATCGGTGGATGACATGTTGGCCATGAAAGCGACGAAGAGATTGGGGCCTTCATCCACGTCTGAATCATAAGCATCCTCATGGTTGACATGAAACATGTTTGTAGTAGTCAATGACAGAGGTTGAGCATAGAGCAAGCATTCCACATCACTTAGGAATGCTTCGCCGTGATCTAATTCGCCCCTTCTTGCTTCCATAAGGAGCATTTTATCCTTGAAGTACCGAGAACTCGCTTCCTTTTCGTTCATTACAATTGCCTTGCTACGTCCTTCACCGGCAGCTAGCAGTCACTTTCTTCCCTTTGCTTATCGGTCCACTTGTCCATAACCCGAGTTCCTTTTGTTCTGTTTGCCAACATTTCTGAGCTCTTATTTGAACGGTTTCAAATGACTATTTGCCCATCATGCAATCGTAGCATGACTCTGATTGACGATGTCCGATCGGGTTGTTGGTAGGAGGAAACTGTTGTTGGAAACCACTTAAAAGATTTGTAACTGAATATAGTGGCCATCATTGCGTCATTCGAGACCGAACAACTAGTTGTTGAGTTGGAGGTGAAGGTGATGGATAAGCAGTTGGAGAAGAGGTGTGAGCAATATATCGAAGGGTCAACAATGCTTGTTGACTGCTATTTTTTTGTGAGAGTCTTTTGAGCATGAGGCTCGTAAGCTTTGAGATGTGTGTAGATTTGAACATAGCTAATGGTTGAGATATCCATGTTCAGCTTGACACTAGTCACATACTTACCCCAATAAGATGGAAGGTTGTTGACAAACTTAGTGTTCATCGATGAGTCGAATAGTTAGTCGTAAGCTTCATGTCATTTATTAGCTTGTGGAAACGCTAAAGTAGTCATGAATCGCTCGTTTCCATTGGCACGAAAGCGTTCGTATCATCAAATAAATCTTCCTTCTTTGTTGAACAAGACGCCCCGACTTGCATGAGTAACTCCACATTATCCCAAATCTCTTTAGCAAAGATTCTGTCCGATAGAATGTTGAAAATGTGACGCGGGGAGTCCTTGGATGAGAATGATTTCAGCCTATGCGTGTCACCATTTCAAGGTTGTTTTCTTCTGTGTGTGAACTCTAATCTAGTTTCTTCCTGTATTGGTACACAAGTTTGACCAAATAGAGCATAAGTAATCATAGGATGTGGTGAAGGTCCATTTTGAATCGAAGTTCGTATAAGCTTGCCATGTGGTTTGCCCGAATGTACCTCACGGAATACGAATTTTCCGCTAATCGAAATCACTTTCAACCAACATGGGTGGACGGTATCGGTATCGCCGCACTTATTTCTTCATTCATGGCCATTGATTAGGGATTAACGAAATGACCTGATCGTGAGTGATTGTTGATTACAAGGTGTGTTTTTGTGTTGTGTGGTTAAGTGGGCTTGCGTGGATAAATTGATACCACAAAAAAAAATTAAAACCGAGCCCTAAAATTTTTTTGTAGAAATTGAAAATCAATCAATCACTTTGGCTCTGAAACCAATTGATGGTCTTTAGATCATAACGCTAATCATAAGAGAGATATAGAAAAACAAGATCAATGCCAAGAAGATTAAACTTTTAAAGAACTTGATTGAAAAGAAAAAAGGATCTGGTACAAACCAAAAGTATATATCACTAATAATGAAGTAGCTAGCTAAAAATAGAAAACAAAGGGTATAAAACCCTCAGAATGACCGTACCATATGCCTAGCCTTTCGCTCCTATAATCGCCCATATTTACTAAATAATATGTATTAACGAAGCTAGTAAACGTAGCCAATTTTCTTCATTCTTCCAGTGACCGAAACTTCTTTGTTAGACGGATTTTCGTATCTCTAACACTATCTCATGTTGTAAAGTTTTGAGGTCAGCCATGAAAATGTCAAAATATCTGAGAATTTTAACGATTTTCGTGTTTTGAGTTTACTTCAATTGATGAAGGTAAAGGACCATAAATTTGTGCATAATCCGGTTGGGATTAACATTAGAAGACCTCGTGTGTTTTGATGATTACCCTGTGTGTTAGAAGAATCTGGTGTGACAAAAGTGACCGGCTTTGAATAATTAAAAGGTTTGTTGTAAACAATGCTTTTAATTTTGATCGACTCGCCTTCAGATCTAATTCCTCTTGATGATATTCAACAACACTCATAACAGAATTATCAATTTTATATTCGCACCGAAACTTCGTGATTTGGTTTGAATGCTTTGAGTGAAAGCTTAGGTTTGTAATCAGCAAGATTCGGTCCATATCCATTTGGATTGGGTTTAAAAGTAAACTTTTCAATAGTCAGTATCGATCACCATGTTTGTAAACAATGCTTAAACTCTTAAGTTTGTTTTGCAAGTCGATGATTTCTTCTAGATGATCGTCTATTCGCTTCGCTGAATGCTTTTTGTATGCAAGAATGCTTTTTGACAATTTAACAACTCAAACCTTAGATTTTTGATTTTCCAAGGTGAGTGCATTAATTTGCTTTTTATGTTCATGTTTCGCTTGTTCTATTTAGACAACAAAGCATTCTTCAAGCTGCTAGATCAATGACTGCTCTCTAAATATTTTTCGCTTTGATGAGATTTGGCAAAGGTCGCTTCAAAACCGCTTCACGCTTTTTCTTGAGTTTTGAAAGTTGAGTTGGTTTTGTAAAGATTCAAAATCCTTGGTTAACAAGGCATTTTGCTTTTCAAGTCCTAATTAATGGCATGACATTTTTCCACTATGGTTTGATGGTCTTGTATTAAACGAAAGCAAAACTGGATGAGGCAAAAATTTGGTGTGTTCAACGAGTCACAACATGATCATTACTTAGATCTCATAACCACGCGAGTCAATTTGAGTGTCAAGGGAAACCATAAGTCATCTTGATCGTCAAATATAACTACGGGTCTAGTTGAAAATCGCCGAAATGAGATGTGGACGCATCATTTTGAACATTCGGAGCCTTGCTCTGATTCAGATGTTGGCGGAGATATGAGATCGAGATAAACATGGTTTGTTCAGTACCGAGACAAAGCCATCGGATCATACACTGGCCCCTGGTCACTATGTGTAACTCATGCATATTAGCCATCAACATAACAAATGCGATTGGCCAAGTAAGTCCTCCATATCATCATATGAGTCTCCAGATTTGCCATAAAACTCGTTCTTGTCTCTGTGAGAGATCCACCAGGCTTCATCCTTAAGATCCAAAAGAAGAGCCTCTTTGAAATAAGCCGCCTCGAAGTCCTAGGCTTTGGGCATGTATTAGCCAGTGTCCCTTCTCATTGCAGCTTGTAGCATCAGACCATTCAACCCATTTTGAGCATTTCCTTTGTTCCACCACTTGAGCTCTATTGTTATTCCTAACCACAAGATTAAACCCTTGACCACCTGGCCATCCTCACTGACCATAACCACGATTCGAACTTCAAGTCTTCATTGTTCACATAAAATTTCGATTAGTGCGGTGTTAGATGAGGAACGAATACGATTGTTTGATTTGTTGGTATAACAGCCAAAAGCATTAGCAATCATAACAAATCCTTGTTGCAATTCTTCGAACGGATCGATGTCCTCATTAACTTCCATCGACAATTGGTTGAGCATTGGTGTTGTTGTAAGAAACCAATTGATTTTGTTGAGATTGTTGCCGCGGAATGATCGCTTTGTGTGACCGGTGCGTTGGTTGAGTTGCTTGTTGAGGAGGATAACTTTGTTGAGCATATATGCGTTGTTGATTTTCCCATGTGTAGGTGGAGCAATTTGGGTAACGAGAATCCTTTCCGGGACACCTTACTTTTCATGAGGCTTCAAGTAATCGTGACAACAATCCATATGTAAATGATGCATATTCTTCGCTGACGGAGAAAAATGACATACTTCTCCCATTCAGACCAAGACTACTCAGAACTTAGTGTGTTTAATGCAATTCTTGGCATGATGATGTTGTGTTTATCCAAATCATTGATGATGTCAAAAAATCGATGATGATAGGACTCTAGTGTCTCCAAAGTTCAATCATGAAGTGTTCATAAGCCAAGTAAATTTTGGATTCCAAATCCTCCCGATTGAGTACGTGATCCTTCCATAAGAAGACTAATATGATCCCACATTTTCTCTGTAAGGCCTTTTGAGCATCAACACTTAGAAGAATTGGGTTTGGTAATCCTAAGAGGATATATTCCATTGCAAGCTCATCCGCTTCATAGTGTAGAAGTTCTTGAGGATTCAAGTCTGCAACAGTAGCAATGTTCGCTTGTTCATCTCTTGGTGGAATAGCATTTGGATCTCCTGTACAATGCGAGGGCATCTCAAATGGACCTTCCAAGATAACCTTCTTTAAGAACTTTCCATGTGGCTTCTTCTGATCGTAAAACCTAAAGAACCTTATCACCCATTGATCGTAGTTTCTCGGAGTGAGCATTGGACGCTATCAAGTGATCCAACATCATGAATTGATTGTTGGCTGCTTAAAGCTTCACACATCTTTGCAAACCAAGTGGTTCCTTCATAGTGTTCCTTGATGGATGTTGATTGAATTCGGTTGTGTAGGGTTGAACTTGAAGACTTGGTGGTGGTTGAACCATTTGAGGTTGTGGAATTGCAAGTTGTGGAGTATGTTGTTGATTAAATTGCTTGTTGTTGATTCCATTGTTGATGTTGTGGAGTAAGTTGTTGTTGACGTTGAGAATAAGTGTAAGGGAAATAGTTGTGAGTATGGTGGTTGTGACATTGAAAACTTGTGTTGGTAAAATGGATCTTTGTAGCTCAATGAACCTTGTTGATGAAGTGTCCGTAGGCGTAGAAATCACAATAATCCAAGTAGCACTTATGCGTAAAAACACCAAAGTTACGCTGGGCAGATTTAGCTTACGCTAGTAAGTATGGAAAAGACTTAAAGTTAGGCGAGACACAAAGTTAGGGCGAAAGTTAGGCGAGGATTATCTTATGCAAGACTAGGCTTAGGCGTAAGATGAATCTTATGTGATTTCTACGTAGCTTTATGCTTAGTTTAGGGTTTTATCACAAATGATCTTTTACACTATCACAGTGCAAAAGATATCCAAAGTCGACGTATTTTCAGGCTTATCCAAGCAAGAAAACATGGAGTAAACCACAAAAACGAAGATCAAACCAAGGATAACCTTACGCGTAGTTTTAGGGTTTTGCTACGCGTAGGATTACTCAGAAAATGATAATGCCCAATATGTTTCTAAACCGCTTGTGTGATGAAATACCTTCAATAACACCAAAAGACACAAAAGTGTGAAACTTGATTATCCAAAGCTCTTAAAACAAGAGGGTTGAAACCCCGTGATAAAAAACTAGTCTAAAACAATATTCACGATAAAGTTTGAAACTTTTGCCAAAACACGATTTTAACACCTTAAAACTTTGAAAGTACAAGAATCTTGGATTCAAAAAGTGTAAAAAACGCTTTTAAGCGAACCAAAGTATCAAACGTATGTTTTGCGTAGGACCCAAACCCACCTTCAAAAACAACAAACACGATTCACCCAACTAGTAGGCTTATTGATACCCCTGTTAGGTCACTAGTTTTACAACACAAGCTTACAAGAAAGAGATAAAGGCAATTGAACAATAAACCAAACACACACACACCGATATACTTAGCCTGCTACGCAGTAGGGCATGATTGAAAGAGAAATATTGAACAACCAACCTTCAAATGAAGGTTTACAAGAGTATTTATAGGAGGAAGCTAGGCAACACTCCTAGTTACATTCCTTTCTCCTATGGGCTTGGGCCTAAGCTCATGGGCCTTCTACATAAGCTTAAGGCTAATAACAAACATAAAGGCCATAATTAAGCTACCTATTACATATTAATTACTAACACTTGATTATGGTTTAGGAGTGATTCCAACAAGATAGTATCTCGAATGGTTTCGGGATCGTCGAGAGGAGGGTTATAGAGAGGCTTAGGTTCAAGTGCAAGGTTTTGAGCGTTAATTGCCCAGTCTTGAGAGTACATACAAATTCCTTCACAAGGAATGCGAAGAATTTTAGCAAAGGTGTTGAGAGGAAGAATAAAGTTTTGTTTGTTGATGATGAAGGCGATTGAGATGCTATTGTCGGTGTTTCTAATGATCCTAAAACTTTTGTAAAATTCAAAATGAAGACAGGACAATTTGTTCATCATGTCAAGGAGACAATCAAAGTTGATTGTCGATAAAACTGACTTAATGTCGGTATCTTCAACTAATGTTGTTTACAAGGCTTTTGAATATTTTACTTGGTCGGTTTTGGTCAATCCCTTTACGATAGTGTAATGAGTAAGGTAATGAACGGTGTCATGATGATCTTGTTGAATGGCTTTGGGCATGGTTGGTCCTAAAAATACAAATTTTTAATTAGGTAAAATTAGTTGGGATGGGTTTATGGTTTTGATTTGTATTAACAATGTTGTGAACACAATGTGATTTTGTTAAAACCCCCTTTTCATGATTAATTTGAAAAACCCTAATTAAATTAATTGATTAGAAATTAAGAAACCATAAACCCTAGGATGAGGATGATGAAAATTAGAACAAGTTAATGTGATTACTTACAATGGTGTTCTAGGAAGGAGTACTTGAAAGTATGGAAGCCAATGAGGATGAATTCTGTAGCTTAGTCATTTTTGTGTTGTGTGAATAGAGGGAAAAAGATCACAGATTTTTGAAAGCGTGATAGTCGAAATTGCCTTACCTGCCTCCGGATCCCTTGTATTTGGGATCCCGCTAGTATAACTAGAGGATCCGCTACTCCGACATAAAAGGGTTGTTTGACATTATTTTTATAACTAGCAAAAAAAATAGTTTGGAAGTATTTAGATGGATGACGAGTTTTGATGAATCACATATCGAGGGTTCATATGTGACAACCATTATTAGTTTGATCGAATCAAGAGGAATACCATTCGATGATGAAAAAATATGGAGAAGCTACTTGAAAGAGACTTCTAATGATGCTAGTAATTTTTTTAAACAAAGAAAACTATGAAATAAATTAAACTCAATGTAACCTATCTAATGAAAAGTAAACATACCTCTATGCTTCTTGGTTTAGCGTAATACCAAAAAAAAAATTTCAAGAGCTTTTAAAGTAATCCTTTGTACTTGGTGTAATGTGAAGTTGTGATTACTTTAAGATCCTTCCTTGAATGTTGACTTCATTATTCTTTGAATAGAGATGAAGATTTTTGGAGAGATTCTAGCATGAAGATTTCTTAAAAGAAAATTGTTAGAATGATCTATCAATGTCCAACAAGATGATTGAAAAGAAGTATGACCCTTAAAAAATCCTTCTTTGTAGTTTTCAAACATACACGGATCGTATCAAGTCTTTAAAGTACAAAATACTTTAAGAAACTTGGTAACGAAGCTCATAATTGTGGGAAAACTAGAAGGGGGGTTGAATAGTTTTACCAATTAAAACTTCCTTTTAATTATTTAGATCGACTTATGTCAATCTATTTGGTTGTTTATGTTGACGTTGGTAGATAGATATATAAACGTGTAATGAAAGATAGAGAGTAAGAAGCACATCACCACTTCCACACAGTTATTTATAGTGGTTCGCTACAAGGACACCTTCCTTGCCCTACTCCACCCTCGAGTCACCTACCAGAGTTTGTGTTAACTACACCAACTCCTTATGGCGGAGAAGCCTTCACAATGTCGCTTAACCTTTTTCCGGTACAAAGGTAAATACCGAGTTCTTTCACACCAAGGCAAACCACACCTAACACAACGTCGCCTACCCTTTATACGGTGCTAGGCTAACCACCAAGTTCTTTCACACCAAGGAGAACTAATCCTATCACAACGCAGCCACCCTTTATTAGGTACTCAGGTAGCACCTAGTTCCATTTACTATGGAGGAACTACTACCCTTCACAACACAACACCTAATATCAAGGGGATCAACTCCTTGTAACACCATCATCAAGGATATCACCATCCTTGGAAATAAATAAATACTTATATGTATAATGATGCACCTCATCGATTATATGACCTAGGCATTCTTCCCAAATGTGACTTTATTTGATTCTTCGGCATCCTTCACTAATGCCTTTGACACAACGCTTGGCACCCTTTCACTAATGCCTTCGTCTTGACACCTTTAGCATTCTTCACTAATGCTTTGACACGGATGATGAGCACCTTTCACTAATGCTTTCATCTTGACACTTTCGGCATTCTTCACTAATGCCTTCAACCCAACATCAATGGAGAAAGGAAGAACTATCAACAAGAGAACCTTAGTTGTCTTGATGATGACGGGCATGAAAACTCATGGACTTGAGCTTGCACGCTTTTCAAGAAGTGGTGATCTCGCCTTTAAGAGAACCTAGAAGATCACACAAAAACAAAAAGACATCTACATAGATCACTTGATCCGAGGTTAGAGGGTTATAATACTTGGGAAGTATGTGTAAAAGTGATGAATAGAAAGGAAGAAATGGTTTCTATATATAGAGAAAATTTTCATCGTTCTCGATCCCACGGATCCCTACCACAAGGGATCCGCTAGCACAAAGCCAAGGATCCGTGGAACGCCCTCTTGCTCATGGGTATTTTTGGTTATGGGTCATGGGTCATGGGTTATGGGTTGCTCCATGGTTTTCTTTCTAGATACAATGAACTTGGTTAAGTGGTATATATAAAACCATGGGTTATGGGTCAATACCATTTGCTAGTTTTTACCCATTTAGTATACTAGAAGGGTACCAAAGATTGCGCGTGTGTGGGTACCCTTTTATTTTAACGCTTTAGCAAACAATGTCTTCGATACACATTTCTATGATAATAAACTTATGTATGTCAATAATAAATTTAGGATGTAATAGCTTTAATCATAGCTTAACTATTTCATATACTAATAGTAGGATAACCACATGTTGTGACAATGTAAATACTGTGAGTCCTAATATTATGGATGTAAAGATCATAGTGGTTAACATTGGCTTGTAGTCTCAAGTAGGTAGGAGATGGTATGATATGCTTCATTAAATTTGTACGATAAATATCTACACATTACTAAGTGTTATGGAGCTTTGCTTGGTTTATATTATTTTGTCTGTTTACTAAGTGTGATGGAGCTTTGCTTGGTTTATATTATTTTGTTTGTTTATTGTGTCAAGTAGCTTGTTTGGTTTGTACAATATGTTTTATTAATTGTATTTTTCATATAGGGGGTGTTTTAAATAACATCATTAATTGTAGGTGTTGACCAGTCAATAGAGTATATGTTAGTGCATCAATTCATTATGCATATTTCATTAGTAGTTGTATTCTTTAATTAAATTGAATTTCTATTTTTAATTTTTGAAAAAAGGACTTCTAATAATAGCAAGTGTGTAAGCTTAAAATTTTTAAGACTTCTAAAAATAAAAGTCCTAAATACATTATAAAGTAGTATAGATACTTGTTTTTACCCATTTTAGTATATACTTGTTTTTACCCATTTTAGTATACTTAGTTTAAGTATATGCTAACCCAATATGTAAAACTAGTTGTTGTACATATGTATCTAAATCATAAAATCACTTATACTTGTTTTAGTGTTTTATGTGAAAACGTAAGTGTGTTTAGGAAACTATTAACTCAAACTATTTACGTATTTTATTTGTTTCGTTAATATGATTTTACGTTTGTTATCGACAAAACATTAGAAGATCGTAAAATATAAATAAACGTTTTTACGGCTTATTTGTATTAACAGACACCATAACTAGAGCATTGGATCCAAGTTATCTATATCTTATCATCTTTACTCACTTTATCTTTTATGTACTTTTATCATTAAGTACATACTACTATCTCATTGCCTCACGCAATCTCAACTCCCACTATCGCTTTTACTTTTATCAAGACGAGTTCTATATAATACTTGTCAATTATTATACTTGCATTCTCACAATGCAATCTACTAATCATTAGTCAACCTCAAGTTGACTCACATATTTTATCTTCTATCTATCACAACTTTAGCCTACTCAACTTTACTTTCTTATTCACATACTTTATTCATCTCATCTATTCATTGGCATTAAAGCCATATCATACTACTTCACTCTTTAAGCTTTAATCATGCATCAAGCATTCATTACTAGCATATTCTATTTATCATGTTTTATATTTAACATGATCTTATCACATCATAACTATGCACTTTAACACTTCTCATCTATTTTATTAAGCATGAAAACAACCATGCTTCTATGATTTACTCACTATTACATCAATTCTTTGTTTCAATATAACTACCACAATTAAATTTTTTATCTTATCTTTCTATGCATCAAGCTATAAGCATACTTCACTATCATATCATACTTTATTATCTTTGTATGCTTCATCTCGCTTTCAAATATTATACTTCCTTATATGCTTACCATATTATACATGTAAATGTATCCATCTCATCTCATATACTTCTATACATCATGCTATCAATCACATACATGTGAAACTTAGACACGAATCTAACTACTATAGACATATTATCACACGTTTACATAACAATACTTAAAGTTAACCCATAAGTGTTATAACATTCTAACGATTCAATCATATAGTCTATGGCTCTTACCTCATACTTTCAAATACATATCTATGTCTAAGTTACTTACTCATCTCAATTCTACCATAAACACTAACTTCGTCTTAAAAGTAAGGCATCAATACATCTCACATATCTACAAACTTATATCACACGAAAATATTAGGGGTTTAAGTCTAGGAAACCCTATAGTGGCAACCTAATTCACTTAAACCGAAGCTCGCAATACCAAGTTGTTACACCTTATGAACGGCACGACTTAAAATCATTGAAATTTAAACTTTTACGCGGAAACGATTTGACTTAAAACTGGCCCTTGAAAGTATTTTTACATGAAACTAGACTCAATTCCCTTCGAAATGACGGCTTACACGACCAGGATCTACTTACGTAAGTTAAAAAAGATATGATTTTTCGAAAACTAACTTCGACTAGTTCTCCAACTAGTTCTCTAAACTAGTTCTCCACTAGTTCTCCAACTAGTTCTCCACTAGTTCTCCAAACTAGTTCTCCACTAGTTCTCCAACTATTTTAACCACTTTACAAACACTTAACTATACATTGTTTTTTCCAAACATAACCCGTTGGACCCAAAATGGGTTAAAATAGACCTTGTCCCAAACACCCCTTTTTCTCTCTGATACCCCTTTGTGTATTCTTTTGATCCATTTTCCTAAAAACAACTTCTATAACATGACATAACACCAAACTTCCGAAATCATTAGAACATTATAAAAATCAAATATATGCATAAACTTGGTCATAATGACCCGCTGAAAAGTGTGCTTTACAAAGTGATTCGTATTATGCCAAAATACCTATTTTGACCGTTTGCATACACCATTTAAACATAACTATTTAACATGCTTTAGGACATATAAAATGAATCTTAAACCATTTCAAAAACTTGATACTATAAACATTAAACCTTTTATAACTCTCGGGAACAATTTGACTTCGAAGCTCCGGTATTCTACCTAAGTCTCTATTTGCATACAAACCTTCTAAACATACACTCTTCCAATCCTTAAGCCTTTCCAATCGCTAATTTCTTCACGCTTGAACCTACAAAATGGTTAGACAACTAAACCGTAAGCTTTCGCTTAGTAAGTAAAAGACATAACAAGTTATCATATATCATTAATCACAATTTGCGTCATAAGCTTCACTTAACCCATCATTCATAACATACAGAGTTCTACATACCTTGCTAACTTCTACAACTACTAACCACATCTTTGCTAAACACATAATCACTAAATACACATTAACTCTTAAACTCCAAATGTCATCAATAGCATATCAACTATGCCAAACTCATTTAGCTAGTTTAACCAACTAGCCACATCTTCCTCTTAGCCAAGCATAGTAGTCATTTGGCCATTCATAACCTTAACACAAACAATCATTTAACACATAACACATAATACAAATATGATAAACTCAATATAACATCTTGTTATAATCAATTTACTTACCTCTCATCCAAGCTAATTAAACCAATAGCATCATCATCATCAAAACCTACTTCAACATAAAAACAATATCAATATTAAGGGTTTATACAACCCATAACTTACCCAATTTTATTATTTAATCATCATATGATCACATCTTGATCATATGATGAAATACCCAATTATTCTACATAAACCCTAATTCAATTTCATCAATTAACTCAATAATACTTAGCCCATATTCATCATAACTTCCTCAATTAGTTTGTAAACATCATTTACCCATTTTCCCCAATTAAGGTCCAAGAACCCTAATCTCTAAATCATTAATTAAACACTATTGGAGAGTCACTTACTTGTAGGAATCATGAATACTAACATCCTTCATGATATAGAACATTAATTCTCTTCCAATTTAATCATAGAGCATCTTTGGTTTTTCCTTCTCTTATGCACAAACCGACATCACCACTTCTCCAACATTTTCTAGAAACTTACCCAATTATTATAATTATCCACCCTTATATATGTGGCAAGTTTTTCTAATTGGCAGATTTAATCCCTCAAGTCCCATTATTCATATTTTGGCCACAAAACAATTTATAACACTTTATAACTTAACAACATGGGCCCCTCTATTTTCCATAACTATTACACAACAATTGTCGTCCCATAATTGTTAACTATTAGATTTACTGTCGAGTTGACTAGTCAATCACGATAAACTCTCGCCAATACATCTAAAGTGGGGCCACTTGTAATCCGATATGGGTCTAAATCTACCCCTTATTTAGATTTCGGCCCTCGAATCGCCGCCTATAACTATTCAAAACTAAATCTCATTCTACATAAATCTCAACATATACGAAATTATACACATTGCGTTGCAACGATCTATGTGATCTTGCAACTCTAAAAATACTATAACCCGCTTATCACGCTTGGTCCATTCTATCTCTCGCTTTATTTCTATAATCAAACGGTTCTTGCTAATGTCATTATGTCACATAAGACATAAATATACATTACTAAACATGTCCATAACTAACTCACTTAACATTTGACCACATATTTGGTCACTTACGTACCACTTTGACTTTACATAAGTCAAATCTAGTCAATACTTTTTGTACACTACTATCATCATTCTACAATCTCATCAATATTCTTACTATAGCATTTTATGTATCGTTATAACTTTCTTATAATTCATAAATTTTACGACCACCATGGTCCTTTTTCTGTTTATACATGCTCTCACGGCACACTATAACCTTATCTCAACTCTTAATTTATTCAATTTATGACTTCCATAGTCATTTCCCATATTACTTTTTGTGAAAACGTAGAAGGGGGGGGGGTGAATACGTTTCTGTTTCAAACTTAAAACTTTTTGTGGAGTTTGTTAAAACTCCATTAGATCGTTTTTAGCCTTAGGGTTTAACAATAACAATGACAATACGCAGCGGATAAATCAAAACATAATTGTTATTGACACAAGGTTTCATTCACCATAAACTAACTAACTAACTATAACCTAGGCGTTTACAAGACTATACGCCTAGGACACACACACCTTTAACTCGACTACATCTTGGAAGACATATTAATAAAACCTACACCCCATGTCCTCTTTATATATACTAGAGGATTAGGGTTTATAAATCTCTACGAAGGACTAATAAATAAAACTTCTTTTGCAAGCAAGTCCCTCCATCTTTTTTATAGATTTCCTTCTTGTCATATTAAGTCCCTCTTGTTTCATTCTTTTTGTCTTATCAACTCAAACGTATAATTCCCAACACTTTTGTATCAAATATAGTATAAACCATTGCATTTGATAATCTCGACGCCAGGATGCATTTGACGCATTACAGCATGTAAGGCCAACCCCTTAATATCACATTGTTAGATATTGGATTTCATAAACACACAAAACCAAAGATCAAAGAGGCGTATAAGATGATGTTTTAGAGAGAGAAAGAGTTAGAGGTTTGGGAACTTAGTGAGAGAAATTAAAAGTATTATTATGAGCTCCAACTCTCTACCTTGGGAGGTAGAGAGTATTTATAGTTCTTACATAAATCGCCACCTACGGGCTGTGGATCGCATACAAAGGGGTAAAGACCCGTCGCTACTCCACGGTGTTACTTAACTAAATACTACTTAACATTAAATAATCTACGACTACGAGCTTTCAAACGATTACATATACTTGAGGTGACCGACTCTTTAATGACCGGATTTACTAAATCCTAACAATCTCCCTCTAAGGGAGGTCACCTCAAAATACATTGAATACAAACAGATATTACATTAAGATTGTTCTTGGATTCTTGTTAAAGTTCTTGCTCGAGCTCGTAGTCATTGATTCTTCATTTTTGCATGTTTGGTTAATCCAAGTGGAGGTCTTTAACTCGATCCACGGATAATGAGTTTTGAGCCGCCTTTGAGATCATCAGAAATCATAAATCTCTGACTCATCCATTGTGGTGTTGGTATTATGTGATGTTGTGACATTTGGACCGACATGCTCACATTCTCGATCATGATTTCTTCTCATCAGAGTAGCGGAAGCTTTCGTTGATTCATGATATTGGCCAGCCAGAGCGTAAGCATGGAGTGAGAGTATCAGAGTCATTGATGCACTAATCATGATTTCTTTTGAAATGAATGTGATGTGTGAGCATGCGACTATGGATTGACCGCTTCATTCGACGTACCGCAAACGCCGGCGCACTGCATACAACAGTTTAGCAATAAAGCGCACGAAAGTGTCTTTGATCACTTTCGTTGAATTGAGGTACACGCCCACGGTTCCCTCGCTGATCAAGATAAGTACGCCTGTGGATCGTATAATTTCAAGAATTTCCTTGACAGGGTTTCGAATGCTTCTAGCTCGTTCTCAAACCGAACGCCTCAAAGAAGACAACACGGAGTGAGTGAACCAATAATTGAGATTCACTGATAGATGAAAAGAGATTTGAAAAACAATCGTGTATTGCTCAATAGAAATTGTTTTTGCAATACAACGGAGGTTTTAATGAAAATCAATTATCAATCATAAACACCTTTTATTTTGAAATATTAGTACACGGTCGATGTGCTAAAGAAAAGAGTTTTAAGCACAACGAACCGTTTTTCAAAGGTATCCACAATCCATAACCTGAACCGTAGATTGATTCATAATTATGATCGTCCCCATATTGTTTCGCTCAGTTGTCACATGGTTGATCTATTGGATAGATCTCACATGCCACCTACCAGAGCTTGTTTGATGTTGGCTCTAGAAGGCTTTCCATCTTCATTATGAATATGTTAGCATATCACTCGATGTTCGCAATACCACAAGGATAATGTGTAGGACTCATAAGATATAATCTCTCTTTCTACATTGGGTGAAACAGAGAGTCTTCATAGACAGTGTCCTAATGAGATTTATTTGATGATCTCGTGGCTCTAGACTCAATAGTGCATATTTGGTTCCTATGCCTGAGACTAGGGAGAGGGTCTCCTTCTTCAATATCAACAAACTCTAAGAGAAAGTCGATAGATAATGTCGGTTCCCCGTGAGAATGAAACAAGTCCCTTTTAAGAGGAACTTGAGTAGCTTGGGAAGTTTAGTGCAGTAAGGCCACCGGGTCCATGACGCCTTGTCTTCAATACCGATGTTACCTTGGTAACCACCAAGAGCATATGAATTGAACCCGTTTCTGCCTCTAAGGTTGAATAAATAGAGGGCTATTTCTTTTCACCCTTTTCTCATTTCATTTCTTTTTCATTCTTCAACCCCTTCAGCGCTTACCGAGACTTCATAACTAGAACCTTGTTGGGTTTATTCCAGTACTAGCTCTATCTCAATCCGCACTCTTCCCATATCTCACTTTTCTCCTTTTTTCATCATACCTAAGGACTTCTACACTATCTAGTGGATTGTCCCTGGTAGATCCTCCGTTCTCGGCGGATCATGGGAACACAACCAAACCTTATCATCCTTATATCACCATACATAAAGTAAATTTGGTCGGTCTATTTGGTATTGTTCATCCGCCATTGGAACCAATTGAAAACCATTTGAAAATCAATCCAGATACTTGTGATATATTATCAAAGCATTTTGTACCTGAATTGTTTTTGATATTTTAGAAACGAGCTCCCTCAACATGTGCCTCATGTATTTGAAATCATTTTGGCACACGGAGGCAAGAGGAAGAATTAACTTCTTTGATTACCATTTTCTAAAAGATATCAACATCACTTCGCTGATCAAATCAAGTAGATAAAGCATATTGGGGAAGGATGAGGTTTTCATAAATTTGCTCCCCTCAATATGTGCCTCGAGGTTTGAAAGAGTTTTGCACATATTAGAAGGAACCTGCACTTAGATACAAATCAATCACGCTTCAATTCTTTGTGGTTTAAAATAGATGCTCCCCCTCAACATATGCATGGAAAATTTGAAATCGTTTGGCACATGTGGGAGGAAAGCTTGCTAAACACTTATGAAACCATTTATCAAATTATCGCTTTAAATCCAATTTAAATCACAAATTCTCCCCGATCACAATTTTCAAATCATTTGAGATTTGTGATCTCTATAGATTTAAATTGATTTTGAAAGCTTTTAAGGAGAATTGTGACTTGATTATGAAAACATTTAACCGATAAGGATCATTTGAGACTTTAAACTCCAATAAACATGCATGAATATCTTTTGAAAACAAATGTCAAACAACCTTTTTTTAATTGAAATCATTCTCCCCCTCAATCAATGACATAAGTTGTTGATTGAGAGATAGAGATTTTGACAAAAGTTAAGTCCAAGTGAATTTCAAAATTTAGTCCGAAGTTATTTTGTTTAACATTGTTTTCATTAGATAGCAAATATTTTTCAAGAATTTTAAGGAAAAATATTTGTGAAAGAATTTTAAAGAATCGAGCATGAGATTTGAAACATAAGATAAAGCATGGCGTTCTTTCTTTAAAAAGCGGTTATCGCCTGAAATGACAATAAACCATAGTTTCACTTTCTCCCAAAAAATATTTTTGATTTTTTGATTTTTAAGAACATTCGAACAATATCTAAAGTCCCGTGTCATTTTTTGAATGACAACACAAAGACCGTAGATATTTTTGAATCGAGAAAAACATGACAAAATGACAATATTTTTGAAAATTTTCAAGATTTTTCAGATTTTATGGATTTTTTTGAAAGTTTTATATTTTTGTATTTTGCTTTTCGAATAAATATTTATAAGATATGGATGAAGAAATACCTTTTATTCCTCTTCTTCCTCTTGAAGACGCTTAAGTGTTTCCGGTTGAAGACTCTTTAGACCAAGTCGTGGGAGGATAAACTCAAAACGCTCTCTAGGAAGAGCTTTGGTGAAGATGTCTGCTAACAGGTATTCAGTCCTCACAAAATAAAGTTCCACCACACCGTTTTCTACTTGCTCCCCGATGAAATGATGTCGAATGTCAATGTGTTTTGCTCTTGAGTGTTGAACGTTGTTGCATGAGAGAGCAATAGCACTTTTATTATCACAAGATGAGGGATTTTGTTGAATTCAAAGCCATAGTTCGATAATTGGGATCTCATCCATAGGATTTGAGCACAACAAGATGACATGGCTATGTATTCAGCCTCTGTAGAGGAAATAGAAGTACTCATTTGCTTCTTTGAAGACCACCTCACAAGCTTATCACCCAAAAACCGAGCACCTCCGGACGCATTTCGACGCGGTATCTTGACATCCCGCATGATCAAGATCTGCATAGGTCGTTAGTGACATACCAGAGTCCTTCGGGTACCAAAGTCCCATATTGATGGTTCCTTGGAGATACCGAAGACCCGTTTAACCGCTTCAAGGTGCTTTTTGGTAGGCTTAGCCTGATATCTAGCACACATGCAAACAAATGAACGTAATGTCCGGTCTACGGGCCGTGAGGTACATCGTGATCCAATCATACTACGATATTTCGCTTGGTCTACCATGATCCCCGAGTGGTCCTCATCCGCTTTAGTACGCCAATCATGGGAGTGTCAACAAGGTCACTAGAATCAAATCCAAATTTCTTTAAAATCTCATTTGCATATTTAGATTGATTTATAAAAATGCCTCCGAAACTTTGTGAAATTTGTAATCCCAAGAAAAATGACATTTGTCCCATCATTGACATTTGAAATTTGGAACCCATTTCATTTGAAAAACGATCACATTCATTGGGGTCACTCGAGGCAAAAATAATATCATCAACATATATTTGAACGTGAATTAAATGTTTGCCGACTTTCTCGGTGAACAATGTCGATCAATCGCTTCCTTTGTCAATCCAGAGATAGAAGAAACTTTGATAGCGTATCATACCATGCCCTTGGAGCTTGCTTCAAACCGTAAAGAGCTTCTTCAAACGATAGACGCGAGTAGGATGCTCGATTCACAAAGCCTTCAGTTGGTGACGATACGACTTCTTTAAGATCTCCGCTAAGAAAAGCCGCCTTTACATCCATCCGATAGACTACCATGTTCTTACTTGCAAGATTAGCCAAAAAGATTCTGATTGCCTCGATACGAGCAACTAGAGCAAATGATTCTTCAAAGTCAATACCCTCCTCTTGACGGTATCCTTTTGCAACTAATCGAGCCTTGTTCTTTAAAACATCACCATGCTCATCAAGTTTCACTTTGAAGATCCACTTTAGAGCAATGATCATAGCACAACTGGAGCAGTACTAATTCCCATACATTAAGTCGATAAAACTCATGAATTTCTTCTTGCATGGCATTGAACCAACCGCTTTCATTCATGGCAGTATTAACATCTTTTGGTTCGACCTTAGAGAGTACGGAGTTGAAGAAGCACCATAAGGCATCGGTTGCAAGTTGTTTCCGCGTAGATACTGGACGAGAGGGATTTCCAATGATGTTGTCCAATGGATGATCATGTGTCCATTTCTAAGGTGTTCGTGTGGTTGTTGTTGAGGAACCGACGTAGTGAGTCGATGTCTCCGATGAAGATGGTTCTCGATGATGATTCAGGATCAAATATGTTTTCAAATGGAGCATCTTCAGGATTAGCAAAGGGATTAACTTCATCATGGGTGCCATAAACAATTCCATGATGTACATTCGATGATTGATGATTTGTTGATGAGACAGAGTGATCAGCCAGCGCTTCTTGACTTAATGATATTGAAACGAAGGGTTGACTTCATTGACAGGATAGAGCAGCCGATGATGGAATTGACAATTTATTAGCATTTGGCTCATAGTGTTCATCAAACATTGGATCAAACAATTTCTTTAAATCATCTTCGATGGAGGTACATAAGGAGTTGCTGGAGAGGGATTAGAAACAAGAGTAGAACCGATAGGACTACTTGATGAAAGTTGAGATGGGTCCGTAACGGATTGTCCCGAGCCATTGGACCGGTCACTCATCAAACGTAACGAATTGTTTCCATTATACTTCAGGTTCTTTTGTTGTAGATTCGGTATCCTTTTCTGTTTGGTGCATATCCTACAAAACTCCAATGTCCGCTTTAGCTTTAAGTTTGCCTAAATCTTGGCCCTCATTAGTTGGATAACACAATGCACCAAACACACGAAGGAATGAGAGATTAGGTTTTCTATTGTGGACAAGTTCATATGGAGTTTTTCCATGAGCAGGGTGAATTAGGGATCGATTTTGAGTGTAGCATGCAAAGGGCAATGGCTTCACCCCATAGAAACATTGGAACCTTTGAGTAAATCAACATTGTTCTTGCGGCTTCCACAAGAGTTCGATTTCGCCTTTCAACTACACCGCTCTGTTGAGGAGTTCGTGGAACACTTCTTTGATGACTGATTCCAACACTTTCATAAAACTCACTAAGTTGTTTATTAACAAACTCGCCCATTGTCTGCTCGATGATTCTACAGTTTTGTTAAGTCGAACCTCAAGTCTGTTTGATAAGTTTGATGATGATATCCGGAGTTTCATCCTTTGTCCTTAAGAACTTAACCCAAGTGAATCGAGAGTAATCATCAACCACAACTAACACATATTTCTTCCCAAAGATATTCTTCACTCTCATGGGTCCACATAAATCCATGTGAATTGTATGAAGAACTTCAGAATCGAAGTTTGTAGGTTTGGGTTTGTGGGCATACTTCTTGCTTTTTCCCAATTGGCATGCTAAACAAAGATGATCCTTTTCATACTTTAGTCTAGGTAAACCTACAACTAAGTCCTTTCTCGAGAGATCATTGATGGTGCCGAAGTTCAAGTGATTGAGACGACGATGCCATAACCATGACTTTGTTTTGAAGCCTTTGACAACAAGCAAATTGGAGAAGACTTCATCATATCTTCGATAGAGATGGTGTATAGATTTGAACCACGGGTTCCTCTTAAAAGTTCTTTACCATCAAGTTCTCTAACGAAACAAGTATGTTTTCTCAAGGCCACTTCTAGATCAGAATCACAGAATTGACCGACAGAGAATAAGTTATGACCAAGACCTTCACATAATATACCTCGAGATAACACTATCACCGACAACATAATCTCCATAACCCATAATTGCACCAAAATGATCGTTCCCGAATCTAACAGTCCCGATGAATTTACTCACGAAGTTCATGAGCCGCGACCGTCTCCAAATCATATGCTTGGAAAACCGAGTCCGTACCACGTAACGATTTGAACGACCGCAGTTGAACACGCACAAGAATGGATAATCGATAATTGGGATCCCCATGCAAGAATGGGTTCCACTTGGTTAGTAACAGGGATTGGAACACCCACATCGAGGTAGAAACAATGGACTCATTAGAAATAGATGTGCTAGTGTCCGTATTTGACCTATTCAAAGTATGTTCACTTCTTAAGGAATAGTTCTACCAGTAGGCATCCATTTTCTAGTGGGCATTGATTTAGCAACTTTAGGGCAAAGCTCATTAATCTTACGCCAAGAGGTATCCATTGATAACCTATATTACTAAATTTCCTTCCGTGGGTTTCCAATATTTTCTAACTTTCTTTCGCCTTTGCCTTTTAGCCTTCTTAGCTTGATTTTTAACATTAACAATTTTATCGGGCATTTGACAAAGATTAGACAAAACATTCACACCACATTCATGATTAGTAACATGTAAATCAAGCATCATCATTACATGGTTTGCAAATAGTAGCGAATTCAATTAATTACAAGACGCTTATAGCTAATACTAGAATCAACACGATTCGCTTTATTCAACTCAAACTTAATATTCCTAGGGTGATCTTCTACTCTCTTCCAATGCACATTCTTAGCTTGCGAGGTCCTATCTTGCTTGGTATTGCCTCGAGGCTTTGACCCGCTTGCTTTTATGTCACCGACACTCCTAGAGGGAATTATGGGAACATTAGTTGGTTGATCTACTTTTTGCATTCCCGAACTAGACGTGGTGGATCCGAACTACTTGAAGGCACATTAGTGTTCACTTTCTTAAAACCGGGCATAGAATGGTTTGTATGCTTGGCACTAGGCATAGAACAAGGCATCACAGCTTTACCTTTCGCACCTAAGGATTTAGGACATGTTGCAATTAAACATTCTA
Source organism: Chrysanthemum makinoi (assembly GCA_910596185.1). Lineage (NCBI taxonomy): Eukaryota > Viridiplantae > Streptophyta > Magnoliopsida > Asterales > Asteraceae > Chrysanthemum > Chrysanthemum makinoi. The sequence continues at coordinate 264,881,854 of OU343224.1, forward strand.
GCAACTCTTGAGATCGTTTGGCCTGAATGCAAGCAAACCTAATTTCTATATCAAGAGGTTTATTAATGAAATCCTCTTCCACAATCTCACGGAGACATTCTAGACTATCCTTAAGGTGAGCACAATAGTTATGAAACACAAGTTCATTATTCCTAAGATGAGGAGGAATGTATTTAATCAATCACAAGATATTTGCAATTGAGGATGACTTTGATGCAACATTCTCATTAAAAACAAGTGGCGCTTTCCTTTTTCCGACTCCTCGATTCTCAATTTCTTTTTGTAAAGACGTTATTTTTTCGTTGTTTTGTCACGAGTGACTTTCATTGAATCATATAACTCTTTAAAGTGTCGTTTAACTTTTTCATTTTCTTCTAGAAAACTCTCGCTTTTCTTTTGTAAGGCATTAACTAAGTTTTGAAGATGAAAAGTTTGAGAATACCGAGAATCTAAAGGAGGAGGCATTTGGGATCCAGATACATTGTTCTTTTCACCCTTTAATTGAGAGATTTGGGCTTTCAACTTTCTCGATCGTTACAATGAGCTTGAATCTGCTCATCACGCTTGTTTATCAAAATCGATCAAACTCAGAGCATCCAGGATGTCTTGATATTTAAAGTTTTAACATTTTCTTTAAGATGTTGATATTTTAGTTGTAAATTAAAATGTTCAACTTCTAGTTTAGAAAGATGTTTTACCAAATTATCGTGATCATCCTAATCAATTTTCTCATTTAGTTCGGAGTTTTTGTTTTCAAGCTCAATGACACGATCATGGGAAACTTTCAATGCAATAGATAATTCATGAAATCGAGAAGCATTAATAGAGTGCTTAGTAAAGATGTAAAACACATCTTGAGCAACACAACTTGAAATCAAATTCTCATTTAAGATATGCAAGTTCTTCCTTTCAACTTCATTATATTTGAGTTCTGCTCATAATCATTGACCTCAACTATCATTGCATCAAATTCCTTTTCCATTTCTTTAATATCTAATTTATCCCTTTTTGAAGACTCTCAAATTGACCTTTTAATTGTTTAAAGAAAGGCATGACCTCGCTAAATAACATTCTTTAGTTTGCTCAAAACCCCTTTCCCCTTCAGCTATCCCAGAGGTGTGATTCTCTTCTTACACGTTTTCTCAAAATCAACAAATAATTGAAAACAACATATTGTGATTAAGGTCTTGCTATGAGTGGCAATAGATCTAGGAACTAAATGCATTGGTGTATTAGGAGGATACACAAATTTTAGGGAATTTCCTACAAGGGGAATTCTTTTCAACAAGATTTTCAGCTTTTTGCATATCCATATCCTTTTCCGAACACTTGTTCAAAGGGTTAACAATAGATTTGAGGCTTAAACTTGCTTAAGGATATCCAATTTTCCTTAGTGTAATCATGGGGTTTGATTGTTATATTATTTATTTTACACTCAGGATCTTCTAGCTTCTTATTCAATTTTTCCCTAGTGACTTCATCTGATTTCTTATCTTCCTCCTGCACTCAAGCAACTAGGTTTCTGTCTTGGCTTAAGGATTTCATTACCATCATAAAGTACCTTATGAGCAGCTCTAGCCTTTTAATGACCTCTGGATTTGGTTCCTCAACAAGAGGAATGCTATGCTTATCGCTTAAAACTCTATGCTTAGTGATCAAGTGAGCATCAATGGTATTCCCTTGTACGCATAACTTATTTTCAAGCTTGTTCTTCAAAGTTTTAGATTGGAAAAATCATTCAAAAGTTTTGATTCCTTAGCATTGAATTCTTGCTTAAGCATTTTAACATTTTCTTGAAGTTCTTGTTTTTGCTTAGCAGCTTTTGAAAGCTTTTCTTGTAAGGAGTTTAACTCTTGTTTTAATACTTCTTCTCTAAAATTACTTTTTCTAATAATTGTACGCATTTGGTCATCCATTTCCTCGCCACGGGTGGTTAACTCAAACTTAACACGTTGTTCATAAATAGCAACTTGTTCTTTATAGGCATTCAGTCAGAGGTAATGAATCATCGGGCACATGCGTGTATTCATCAAAGATATAGTCATCATTGATTGCATTAGATACATCACTTGGTTCAATCGCACTTTCACATTGGGTCACATATTGATCATATGGGACAATATTATCATTGCCCATATTAGCAATATCCGATTCATAAGTTTCAAGATTGAACCTTATCATGCATCTTTTGCACATCAACATCATCATATAGTTTTAATACCTCTGAGATGATTTTGTCTTTGGATGGACCAGCTTTGTTGTGGTGAGAGACCTTTGGAGAGACCATAGGAGATGCTAGCCATGAAGATTGTTTGGGCAGAGGTTCATCATCGACATCGAGTCAAATGCATCACAGGTCCTACTTGAAATGCATTTTGATGATTATGACCTATCTCTTGAATTGGCCGTTCATCAACATCAAGATCATAGGTTCGGCATTTCCTCAGAAGAAACAACAACTCCTCTTCATCCAAAGTTGCACCATTATCCTGAGCTTGCACAAGCAACATCTTGTCTCTCAAGTATTCTCGCATTCTGTGGACGCTTTGGAGATGTGCAATTCCTAGCAATATGTCCCTCACCACCACACTTGTAGCACTTAATTGGCTTTGCTTGACCTTGATTCCCATTCCTTCCCTATTCTGATTTACCACATATCCTCTACCAACTCCTCCTCTTCCCTGTTCATACCGCCTTTCTTGAACTGGTTGCACCATAACCTTCCCATCTCTAACAGTTGCTTGATTGTGTGGATTGGATGTCGTTCGAGGTTATTGTTGGTGTGTAGAAGAGAGTTCATGTTTTGACTGACCATGAGAGATAGTTGATTGATGAAGTTTTCCATGAATGTGTTTGGGTCTGGAGGCTTATATGCTGGATCAGTGATGAGTTTGTAATTACCATCACCCATGGGAATGACTTGAGAAGCTTTGGTAGTAATACCAACATTTTGTAAAAGGTGTTGAGTCATTTGAGGAACTTGTTTCTCCCTCGTTGGTTTTGAACTGTTCTAGAATCCTTTTCTCAAACATAGCATGTCTCTCATTCCGAGAAGGAATGCATATAGTTGCTCATAGTTGGTGTTCTTCAATCCTTTGGTTAGCTTCACAAAGGTGACAAACTTGTGCCATTCGGGATTCATGTTGTTCACAAACTTTGAGTTCAAATGAATGTTTGGCATGGTCATTTTGATGTTCCTCATGTCATTCACAAGCTTATGGAATCTCACGTAGTACTCATAGACACTCTCATCTGGTTTCATCTTGAAGTGCTCAAACTCATCATACAGTTGTGATTCTCTGCCTTCCTTGGTTAATTCAGAACCTGAGAGAAGCATCTTGACATTATCCCAAACCGCCTTGGCTTCAGTGTTGTGATTGATAAGCTTGTAGATGTCTTTTGGAAGACCCCAGAGTATGATGTTTGAGGCCCCGATATCAATCGAATCTCTTTTTCTCCTTATCACCGAGCTCATCATACGTCTTTGGTCTGTCCAATCCAAAGATCATGGTTCCATCCGCAGCAGTATCAATTATGTCTCTTGTAGTCTCAATCTGATAAGGTCCTTCATCAATTGATTTGAGAATGTTGACCCCATTTTCCTTTCCAAGACAATACAATCTGATTCGTTGAGCCCAAGAGTCGTAGTCAGGTCTGTCAAGCATGGGTGGACGAGTATCTGAACCAACCGCTTGAACATCCTCAAGAATGTGGAGATGATTGTAGAGACGTTGGTAGACATGTTAACAGATTACACGGGATTTTATAACTCTATGATTAAACCGGGAAATAGATTCTTTCACGGGATTTTACTAAATCAAGAGAAAACCGTATTACAAACAGAAATCAACCAAGTCGCTAAGAGTTATTGAACCAAGTCGCTAAGCCCAAGTCGCTAAGACACAAGTCGCTAAAGCACCAAGTCGCTACACAGTCAAGTCGCTAAAGAGCAACTCGCTAAGATCCAAGTTGCTAACACCAAGTCGCTAAGAATTATGACAACAAATCGCTAAGCACCAAGTCGCTAGACACAGTTAAGTTGCTAAAGAACAACTCGCTAAGATCCAAGCCGCTAGTATCAAGTCGCTAACAATTTACACTACAACTCGCTAACAATTTCTGAAGCAAGTCGCTAACCTCAACAAGTCGCTAGCCGTAGTGGAGAATCCACTAACTTGTACTATTTGTCGGCTTGTCTCAATAGACAAGTCGCTAGGCTCAAGTCGCTAACAACTAACACTGTAACTCGCTAACTTTTACTGAAGCAAGTCGCTACGATGAAAAATACAACGAGAACCAAGTCGCTAGTAAGAAAAGCTTCAAAAACACACTTTACAATCCAAAACAAGCTCAACCACAGTGATTCAAGCTTACCAAATCAAAACCCAATCACTTACAATGATTCTAAACACAAAAGTACACCCAAAATTCAAACTTAAACACTAGAAATGATCCAAATGATGCAAAAACCACTAAGCTTTTTTAAACTCAAAAACCATCTAAAACCACTAGAAATCCAAGGATATGTAAGAGAGATGATCAAACCATGGCTCTTGATACCAATTGTTACGTATTGGATTTCACAAACACATCAAACCATAAGATCAAAGAGGCGTATACTATGGTTTTAGAGAGAGAAAGAGTTAGAGGTTTTGGGAACTTAGTGAGAGAAAGTAAAAGTATTATTATGAGCTCCAACTCTCTACCTTGGGAGGTAGAGAGTATTTATAGTTCTTACATAAATCGCCACCTACGGGCTGTGGATCAGGCATACAGTGGGTAAAGACCCGTCCGTCCTCCACGGTGATACTTAACTAAATACTACTTAATATTAAATAATCTACGACTACGACCTTTCTAACGATTACATATACTTGAGGTGACCGACTTTTTAATGACCGGATTTACTAAATCCTAACAATTAACTCGAATTTTCTTATAAAACTTAAGATACTTTTCCAAACTATTTGAGTTTACCGGGTAAACACCGAAACTTACCATTAACTTATTATGTTCTTATTCTTCTTACTTATTTTCCTTTTTTTGGGATCGCTCCTAACATTTAAACGGAACAACATTTACGGAATTACATTAGTTATACTGTAAGCCACCTACGCAGGTACTAGAATCGTCAATATTGTAAAGTGGGCGTATGTTGGGTTATATATACCCCTCCATACTTTCATGGAGGGGTGAAGATTAGTGTGTGTATTTCACTTATATCATTATCAATAAAACACATCTTTATCTTTCTCTCTCTACTCTCTTTAACTATGGCAACCATGTTCTTCCATTTACCAAGACCTCTCGAATCACATAATCAACCTAAACTATGATCCAACAAGTAGCATCAGAACCTCATTGTTATTATTGGGGTTTTTTTGTAATGTTATCCTGTCAAACTGTCCTTCTTTAAACTGGTTTTACAAAGTTTTTTCTTTGTTCATTAGTATTTCTAGTGTTAACAGTTTAAATGGTCAAACAGTATTCATATTTCATTTCCAGTTTCTTAAAACTTTCTTGTGTCCTATTTGTCTAAGTTATCAGTTTTTATGTAAACTTATATATGTCGCGACTATTTTGTACCATCCCGCGAAGATTTTGTGGTCATAAAAGTGGTCGGAAAAGCTAGTCGGAAAAGGTAGTCGGAATAGTACTTAACAGATTTGAAACCCTCGGTTTTCGAATTTTGTCTCAAAACCTTAAATTTCGAATTTCTTGTAAAGAAATTCGAAAAGACTCTTCATACCAGTTTTCGAATATCTTATAAAGATATTCGAAAGTTTTGACTGTTGACTTTTTGAATAAGTCTTTTGACCTATTTTCGAATAAGCCTCTTGGCCTGTTTTCGAATATGTTGGAAATAAATTCAAAAAGGTTACGAAATAGAAGGTGAAGACAGAATACAAGAAGATTGACCACAACGAAAATTACCAAATACACTCTTGTGGACTTCAGTTTCCAACATCACAAGTCCAAGACAAGAATAACAGAGAATTATACGGGACTGATGTGACGAATACAAAGTAGCCACTACCATAACCAATTTTAAACAAAACCACAATCCTAATCCCATCTACCTCAAGTACCCTACTAATCCACAACCTCATCTCAACTGTTATTCGAAATGGATATCAGTTTGTTCACTTAGTGTTACAATTTTTAAATATCTTCTAAGTGTGAACATGATTGTCATAGATCCCAACTAAAACTTAAAAATAATAAAAACAAATTATCCCAGTACTTCTTTCTTGTGTGACACAAACTGATAGACCTTCAAAGATCATATACACGAATAAGAAATCAAACATCATCGATCTAATTTTTGAAGACTAAGATTCACATATATATCTGAATACAAAAGATAAGAATATAACAATCTTGTTATTTTCTTTCTTTAATTCGTTCAAGACAAACACAAAATGAAAAAAGTCACAAATTTTAAACCCTACCTGAGACCCCTTTTCTGGAAAGGATCTTGAAGCCGTAACTCCTAGCTCTTCAATCATGGGCTGTGTAAAAGCATACAAAGCTTAGCCGTGATTCAAATGGATGATTCTTGTTGCTGATTTCTTGGGTTATGGAGTCATAAGGTAGGAGTATGAGACTCATTTGTGTTGTCATATGATTAAGGGATGATTTTGGTTCAATGAAATGAGAGTTTGAGATATGGTTGGGTGAGAGAGAGAAACGAGAAGTGGTGATGGGGGCGGATGAAGAGTTAGTTGAGAGGAGTATCAAAGAGTACATATGTTATCAGCAGTTGATTGTCATGGGATATTTCTAGTACTTCACACTTGTTCGATTAATTGGACATACATGATTACGATGCTTCCGATTCTATCGAAAACATAGTGTGTATGCTTTCGATTCCTAGAAAACATCGTAGGGGAAGAGAGGTGGATGTTCATTCGCTTTCTTTGATTTTTTTTGCGAAAACCCTTTTCCTCCATGAGTATCTGAAATCAGGGGGAAGAAATGAGACAGTCAGTAGCTCAAACGTCTTACTTTGGTGTTATCATCTCAACTTTCACGGGTTGTTTTGTGTGAAGTTACCTACATATGATGTTTTAACCGCATTATGATGCCTCACACACGGTCATATTATCAAGTATTCGCATATACACAGGTGATCATTATTCCGATAGACCGCAACAATCAGGGGAAAGAACTATTATTTCGTCTTTCGTGGTTTGTTTGGTGTGAAGCGTCTACATACGCGAGAAGATCTTGTTGGTTTCTTGCATGTTACCCCCTAATGGACTTTACGCATTGAGCAAAACTGTGATTAAGTGACTACTCAGATTTGCTTGGTGTGGTTTACTGTTCTATCTACAAATTCTGTTGCGCACTTAAAACTTTAAAAGTTAGAAGACATGTGAGCTACATCAAAGTTTCGAATCTGCTAAAGACGGTTGTCAGTTTGGGGAGAAGCTGATTCAGAAACTTCGCCAAAAAGAAGTGCACGGAGAAGCTGCTAAAGACATGCAGTATGAATTGATGGGAAGTTAATCCAGTTCATACATATTACATCATTTTCCTACAAGTGAAGAAAAAGTTCTCAAGCAGAGGTACAAAATGAAGACAAAGAGCGTCAACTGCAGTCATCCTCAGCATTTGAAGAGCTTATGAAGACTTTATTTTACCTATATTTGTACTTGTAGGAAATGTTGTAAGTAATCCCTTATGTTGTCCCATTGGAGGAAGATTGTTGGGATCGCTCCTAACACTTAAATGGAACGACATTTACGAGATTACATTAGCTATATTGTAAGCCACATAGGCAGGTATTAGAATCGTCAATATTGTAAAGTGATGCGTATTATGGGCTATATATACCCCTTCATACTTCCATGGAGGGGTGAAGATTAGAGTGTGTATTTCACTTTTATCATTATCAATAAAACACATCTTTAATTTTCTCTCTCTACTCTCTCTCTAACTATGGCAACCATGTTCTTCCATTTACCAAGACCTCCCGAATCACATAATCAACATAAACTATGATCCAACACCTTTATTCATTTTTCCTTGTTTATCCTGCTAATTCTCTATAATATACTGGAATAGATATTATACTTTGGCGTGAGTTATATTTCGAGTCTATACTTTTGTACCACCATACGAACGTTGACACTAAACTTTCTTACGAACGTTGATAATAAACTTTCGTACGAATAATGATACTAAACTTTTTGCGAATAATGATACCAAGCTTTCTTACGAACAATGATACTAGAATTTCTTACAACAATGATACTAGTCTTCCACGACAACTAAAGCACTTTTTCTTTTGAAAACTCATACGCATTGTACTATTTTTAGGAGATATATTCTAAGACAAACTATATATTTATTAGGTTGTGCCGATCATGTACCGTTATGCCCTACTACTTGATATTGTTTGTGATACTTTGTTCATTTATTGAGGTGAGTTTATAGCCTCACTTTTACTCTTATTACTTACTTTAAAAACTTTGGGGCGAGAAACATGCAAAACTTTTACTTGGACCTGAAACTGAATTTATACTTATGCTTTTCTTAAATTTATTACGTGGACTAGTCTAAGAAACTTGAATCCCATTCCCACTTAATGAACCGTCAATTCTTGCGGAAAGCGCGAGTGCTATAGATAGATCTATCGGGGGTAACTCCTCCACCCGTTGTCGGTCGTTCCAACCTATCGGGCGTATAACATGTTGGAATTCGAGTGTTTCGAGATAACGCTTATTGGGGGCCTACTAGATTTTACATGCTTACTAGCATGTTAGATCGTAGCTTCGGTTGCATGAACTTAGCGTAATAGACATTACTTTTGAATGACACTATATGCGTGTAGTGTTCACATGCTTTGCTTATGGTCCAACTTACTGCTTTATACTTAAACCTATGAACTCCTCAGTTTTATGCTGACTTTTTAGCATATTTTTCTCAGGTAATTAATTTTGAATGTTATATGACTTATGATTGGAGGCACTTGGCTATGGCATGTTCATAGGATTAATCATAAGTGTTTTTACACAAACTCTGAGACTTAATTTATTTTTATGGGCCTTATTTCCGCACTATTTTGAATAATATCTTAATACTTTGAATATGTAATATCTTTTCTAAAACGGATGAGATAATTCCGTTTCTCTATACTTATGTTGTATACCAATTAGTAGCACTCTAATCCTAGTACCGTTCTAGTATACCTGCTTGATAGGTTAATTATAAATTAATGTCATAAAATATTTTTTTAGCAACAAAAACCTTTCTTTTATTAATTGGTATCACCTTGCATGTCTTTATTATCATCCTATTGTTTTTAGTTGCTAGATTCATATTAATGCTCATATCCTTTGTTCCTAGTAATGGATACTATGCTTGATTCCAAATGTAGATATAACTAGCAAAAAACAAACTCTTGTTTCTAATTTCTGTTTCGGTTGTTTTTGTTAATTTTGGGATACTATGTTGGTTCAACAAGGACATATACTTTGGAATAATCGACAGCACGTTGATAGCCAGGTGCGTTACATTCCAAATCTACCTTGTGAAAAATCCAAAGCTGCTACTCAGATGGTCTGTAAATTTGCATCAAAATACATTATTTGATTGATTTATCGATTAATTATCATATTGGATCGATCAATAATTATTTTGCGGAGCTGTTTAACATTGGTTATTTCCTTGATAAAAGAACAGGCTTAAATTTCTAAGTACTTAAAAGCTTGGTGGTCAAAACATAGAATGATGCTTTCTTAAGTAAACCTTTTAATTTTGTAATACTCTGGATCGCAATAGAAATGTGCTAACTTAAAACAACACCTTACGCAAATATGGATTGTAGTTTGTTCTCTGTTTTATGATTCCTGAAATAACTATATCCTTCAACTTCCTACAAGGTTTCTTTAGACACATATGCCTACACACATACATGATATTACAAAATCGAAATTTGAAGCTCATAGGTCAAGTCCCATTCTCTATGTATCGAACTATCATATGTGTATAAGGTAGATTATGACAAATGTGTCAGCAAGTGATTCTAAAAGGTTTATTCTTATTTGTTGCATCTTTGAAAATAACACTCATTTTCGAGTAATGACAGAAAAAAAGTGACACCCCAAAGAAATTAATTTACAGCTTATCGTGAGAATCAACATATATATAGGAAACGCCTCCTTAAAAATTGCAGTATAAAGTTTTGGTTGTTCCATGCCATTTGTAATATAAACCATTAGACTTTGGTTCAATACACAAACTAAGAAAACATGAGTGTGGGGTATTCACCATTTAATGGAACCTTACCTCCAAACTTGTTGCCCGATACTGCAAGTCCTGATTGGTTGAACAAGGGAGACAATGCGTGGCAGCTTGTAGCAGCAACCCTTGTCGGCCTTCAGAGCGTCCCGGGGCTAATAATCTTGTATGGTGGAGCAGTCAAGAAGAAATGGGCTGTCAACTCGGCTTTTATGGCTCTTTATGCATTTGCAATGGTTCTTGTTTGTTGGGTGTTATGGGGTTACAGGCTCTCATTTGGTGATCAGCTAATTCCTATATGGGGGAAAGTTAACGCTGCTGTAGAGCAAAAGTATCTTCTCGAAAAGGCTTTTCTTGGAATGTTTCCAAATGCTACCATGGTGTTTTTTCAGTTTGTTTTTGCGGCCATCACTTTGATTCTGATTGCAGGGGCAGTACTTGGACGGATGAACTTCTACGCTTGGATGTTATTTGTTCCACTTTGGCTAACTTTTTCTTACACTGTTGGTGCGTATACTATTTGGTCTACTACTGGTTGGTTATCTACAATGGGAATCGTAGACTATTCTGGTGGTTATGTCATCCATCTTTCTTCCGGAGTTGCTGGTTTTACAGCTGCTTACTGGGTATGTGCATCTCATTTTACAACCAACCAAAAAAATAAAGACAAATTCCCCTTTGGCTATTTAGATAGTAAGCTTTTTTTTTTTTTCTTTCTTGTTTTTGGTTTAGGTCGGTCCACGACTCACAAAAGATAGGGAAAGATTTCCTCCAAACAACATTATCCTTATGTTGGCTGGGGCTGGGTTGCTATGGATGGGCTGGACTGGTTTCAATGGTGGTGACCCTTATGAGGCTAGCGGAGATGCTTCCTTGGCTGTCTTGAACACCCACGTCTGTGCTGCTACTAGCCTACTCACTTGGCTCATCCTTGATGTAATTTTCTTTAAGAAAGCTTCAGTCATTGGTGCAGTTCAAGGCATGATCACCGGTCTAGTTGTCATCACCCCTGCTGCAGGTACTAAAACTTTCTAAAAGCTTGTTTACAAATCACTGATGCTTATCAAAATTACTCAATACTCAATCAAGATTGTTCTTCCATTTTATTGTGTGTGATTTTTTCAGGTGTCGTTCAAGGATACTCCGCAATAATAATGGGACTATTTTCGGGCTCAATTCCATGGTTCACTATGATGGTTGTGCATAAGAAATCTGAGCTCCTCCAAAAAGTAGATGACACCATGGCCGTACTACACACGCATGCAATAGCCGGAATCTTAGGCGGCATCCTCACCGGCCTATTTTCAGAGCCATATTTGTGTGAATTATTCTACGGACATGAAACTAAAAACATGGGTTTATTGGTAGGATTTAACCACGGAACCTCCGAAAGCATCAGACGTGGATTTAGGCAGATGGGGATTCAAATACTAGGGATTATATTTGTAGTTACGCTTAACATTGTGATGACAAGCTTAGTTTGTTTATTTGTCCGATTAATTGTGCCATTAAGGATGTCAGATGAGGATATGGAAATTGGAGATGAGGCAGCTCATGGGGAAGAGGCATATGCCATCTGGGGACAAGGTGAAAGGCTTGAGAACTCCAGGTACTCAAATTATAATGATATGGAGGTTCCAAGCAAAGGTGGTGCTGGTTCAGTCGAGTTGACATGAAAACCCTTGAGATGACTAGCTGTATCTAGATGTGAATGTCTCACTGAAATGATGTTGAATGGTTAAATAAAAGCTCTTAAGTGTAACATGGTTGCTCATTTCAAGAAATGAGATGGAGAATAATAAAAGCATTCATTTAAGTCATACAGTATCAATAGTTACCATTAGAGATAATATGTTAGCGATTTTACTGACGGAAATCATTTTATGTAACTTCAATTCACTCAAGACCAAAGGCTTATAACCATAAAAAAAAACGAGTTAGGATGCGCTCTTGCCCCTTACAAGGCAATGAAGCAGCAACCCCTTGCGAAAAAACCAACTGACACTAACAAGATACATGCATTGGGACTTAAAGGTTGAATCTAGTAATACAAGTTAAACAACTATTCCACATGATAATAATATGCTTGCTGTTACTAAGAAAAAAGTACTCCAAATTCAGGATCACTTTACTGATTGAGATAAGAAATAAAGAACACAGATGTATTTGAACATTAATTTACACCAAGAAAGCAACTGTCAACATGATACGCTCAAATGGCACAAAATATATAGTAGGCTAACCTGGTGAAAACTTTTGCCACCAAACTGCTAGTTACGCAAGCCAAAAGTGGAGCATTAATGCTCAAAACTTTCTTAATATAAGTTGATCAAACTATTTCAATGTCAGATGACTTTTAAGAATCGAAAATTACACCAAAAATTCGAATTATTTTGCTCATTGGAGGTGCGTAGGAGAAAGAGAGAACATCAGATTCGGCAACCTCCAGAAATCATACAACCAATCCAAACCATCTAACTGCGATTAATATAAAAGGATCATATTGTTCCGAGAACTTTAAACTGAAAAGAAAATCGCAGCAACAGTGTGGACTGGGGGTAAAGAAGACTCGCTAAGGATCTTGTGTAGTTGCATGATGGGTAATTGTGTGCAGTTCCATTCTCTCACCAGCCTCATGTATCAAGTTCTAAGCAATTACTGTCATTTTTGCTTATAGATGTGAACGCTGGTTTTGTGCCTGGCAAAAATAGAAATTAACTATTACCAATTATTTTTAAATAGCACTTTTTGTTCTTTTCTCTCAAACCTCAGAATTCCATAATGATGCATAAATTACAAGCGTCCAAAAGACTGACTGACCTTAAAAGGGAGCAGTTGTTTAACTAACGGGTGTGGTCTCCACCAAAAGTGTGACCAGTAACATCTTTGGAATTAATGCATGGAGTCAGAGGAGGGAAAGAAGGAACCGACTTTAATATAAACTTCCTGCCACTTTTTAAAGAAGTTGAACCAAGCTCATGCAACCGAATTCGAGGTGGAGAAATCCGCTTCTTATTTGGCGATGTTCCTATCACTTTATTAGGTTGGATACAAGAATCTCTTAGTATCTTGGGTGTGTCATCATCATCATCAGTGATTCTAGAAGACGTTTTTGTCCCACCAAACAGAGTCACTGGGGTGACCAAAGAGGACCCGCGGAAACCAAGAGAAGAAAGACTCCTTCCATTAGAAGGTAACAATTGAGATCTTGAACTATTTGACGGCGAGAATTCATCCATAAATTCTTGATCGAACGGAATCATTTCAGGGTAGAATGTGCATTCAGATTCCGGTGACGAAATGTATCTTCCAGGAATAACATGAGATTTTGAAGCATCTTTTCCATGGCTAAACATGAAAAAGAGAAAAGAGATCACATTGTAAATCTTTCCTGCTTAGTCTTACAAAAAAGTCAAAATTAATTCAATCTTACTTGGAAAATTGAAATGATGGTGTTTCGGGAGTCACATTGTGAGGTTTATGGATAGCAGGAAGAGAGGATCTCGACCTAATGGAACCCACTTTGAGCTTGTCATCAAATGAATCGTTTAATTTCTGGTTAAAAGCTTCCATTCCCATTTCTCTAAACATGAAGCTGTTTGCTGAAATGCATGTATTAAGTTAAAAACTGAAAAAATAAAAGTTCGTATATAAAATAAAATCTATTTATTAAGTTTGCATGAGACATGAATCAGAATCGAGTAATATGGGGACCTATGGCATAAGGGTACAGTTGTATCCTGAATGAAACAGTATCCAGCTTTAAGGATTCAAACAAGCCCTAGTGTTGACACGTATAATCTTTCTGAGACATTTCTTAGCCAATAATCAGAAGGAAAACAAACTTTAAAAAAAATGAGTTTCCTTCATTTATTTCTACTAACCTTCTAGGTATGAAATGAATTACCACGGCAAACCCACCAATACAAGTAATTTAAGAATGAGAAGATAATTCATATCTATCTGTTATACGTGAGTCATGACCAAGTACAAGTGTTTAGAATCATCATGTCTTCACCTTTGGTTAGCGTGTCCATATTAGTTCAAGAACAACAATAACAATTTTCTATATTCATATTTTTAACACTACAAAGGAAAATCAAGGTATGCATGCGCAAACACAGCATGCTAAATATGCCCACCCCTGCCAACAAGAAAAAAGAGCTTGTGTCATCTCTCGTTGCCTCTTTCATAAGACAAATTTCTTAGATTTCTAAATGTATAGTCTCAAATTTTAAACTTGACATTTTTCATAATGCAAAAACTTCACGTATTCAGGATTTGGGGACACATTCAAAGCCAAACCCCTTGTAGCCCCTTCCTTAGTGAGATATCATAATTTTATCTAGGTGACTAATCAGCATGCATTAAACAGTTGTGACAAAAACGTGTTGCAAGAGATAGTGTTTGGATGTGCTTCTTAATTACAGTTATGATAAATAGTGGTGTTGAGTGTTTGGCATATTCTTATGGTTTATGTAAGAGATTACCTTGAAGAAAAAGAACCTACATATATATTGTTAAAGTGTTTTAGCATAAAATATGATGAATATAGAGTATGACAGAATTTTAGCACTCTGTAACTACAATTTTTTTTTAAAAGTAGTTACAGAAATGTGAAATTAACTGACAATGGAACCCGGCGATAAACCAAATACCTGAAAACTAAGAATATTGAAGCATATTTACATGTAATTAAGTGACTATCCAAAAGTAATTGAGACCTTGAACCAACAAATTAGATCACCCAAACACTAAAGACAATTATTACAGCATTGGAGTTGCTTTAATCGGATAGTTTAATTAATAACACACAACGAAATCTACTAATTGAAAATCACATCTAAAGCCATTAAGATTTCTTATATCTTGATATGAACAGCTTAAGAATACATCACTCTACACGTCACCCTAGAAATCAAGTATTTCATTTGTAATCTTAGATGTATATTTGCAGGACTCGTTATCTACACATCTCATTAACATACTTTGTTCAAGTAAAAAAATCACGCGATTTATATGGGTTGGCATTATCCATCTTTGACATATACTTTTATGACATATGTATGTATATATATTTGGTACCTCCTTTTGCACCAAAGATATTTTGGCAGCCTTCACACCGACATCCATCAGAGCATCCAACATTAGCCTGTTGAGATAAAATCATTCAGTACATTAAAGGGAGAAAAGAGACGTTTGGCATGAGTTGAGTCATATTAATAAAAACACACCTGATAGCACTCGCAATACTTTTTCAGGCACATTGACTTCTTGCAGTTGCAACCCTATTTGTATATTGCTGCAAGTGGTGTCACTTGATCTTCATCCACCTGTGGACAATAATTAGTATTCATATCACAATTTTTAATAAAGAAGATCAAGTTGAGATGAAGAGGCGCTAGAGGTAGCAATTTTGACCCACTGACTTATATCGGTCGACTTGGGTTATGTTTTATCACAAAAAGGTCAAAACCCAATATTGAAAAGGAAATTAGTTGAACATCCACCAAAGTGTGTTTCTGATGAATGAAATCTCTTATAGCAATTTATTCAAAGATTGGATAATTACTGAAATGATAAACAACTTCATAACTGTAAAATGTAAATGAAGTAAACTATTGGAGAAAAAGTGTTTCCGGGATCAACATAACCAACCCAGCCATTTCTTCCTTACCAGAACTATCTATTTGATCCGAACACGTTTTAAAGCTACACCCAGCCCACCCATTTTGCTATATCTAATAAGAATCATTACCACAGTCTCGCTGTTTGGAGGTTGTGTAAGGTGCTGAACAATCTTAGGAGCAAATGCAAGTGGATTTCGTGATTCTATCTGTTTGCGTGTCTCAAGAACAGTGTCTTGATGTTCAGGTTTGTTAAAGCAGCCCTGGCAAGAACAAGAGCCAGAACAATAGATCCCAGCAGCAAAGCAGTCACAGTAACTGCACAAAAACAGTTAAATCCTCATATTATTAAGGATACTATATTTAATGTAAAAAATAATAATAATAATAAAAAGGAAAGAAACAAGCATTAGATTGACTCACAGTTTCAGACACTTAGTCTTCTTACATTTGCAGCGTTTGCACCCATCACCATTGCTCTCTCCTTTCTTCCTGAAACAGTTTAGCAAACACATGACATAGTAAGAAACAATGATAAGACTATCACAAAAATATTAAATGCAATTCTAATACAAACATGAAGACCTAAACTGCTAAAGGTAGCAAAAACTTTATCAAATATGACAAAAGATTAAAAAAAATAAAAATAAAAATAAATAAAAGAAGAAGAAGGACAAAAAGTGTGGAAGGGTCAGCCCTGCTTGGCCTGTGTTAACCTATTGCCACCGTGTTTCTTAACAACATAGTTAGAGAAGGTCAAAGTACAAAGATAAATGAGGGCAAATTTCTTCGATTCTGTATTTAAAAATTAGCTAATACCAAAACTGGTCAAACAGATCAAAAGATGCCCAAAGTAGATTTAAGTGCTTCAAACCTAGGAAACTGTTTCATTACATTCATTTGAAGAGGACTTCATCATTAACTTTGATTAACTTCAAAGGAATAAATAAAAGTATTGCAACCCACCAATTTACCTCCAATGTATACAACATTACAGTCGTTTCAGAAAACATGAAAATGATACCTTTTCTTTTTAGGATTCGATCTGTTGAATTCATCGACTCTCTGACCTTGTTCATAGTTCAGGCTGCCCTGATCGAAACTTTCTTGATTTTCAATCATTGTTATCAGTTTTTGATTATTGTAAGGAGCTTCATGTGTATATTCCTCGCTTCTAGTTGAAAGTTCATCAGCCAAGTTTGAATTGGATGAAATTGAGGGGCATTGCATGTTATCTTGCACATGAGAAGTAACAGATATGGACATTTTCCCATCATTCGGCTTAATGCTGACACTCATCAAAGGCCTGGCATTAACAATGCTATTCAAGTGCAAACCTATACCTGACGGCTTGGAAACAGTTTGGCTACTATTCTTAACATTTTGGGAGAAAGAAGAGTCTATAACTTCTGAAGTTGCAGCAGTAATTGATGGATTTAGGGTAACAGGGTTACTTTCTACAACTTTTTCTTGAGCTGCCTCAAACTGAAGGCGTCTGCGCTTTCCAAGTTGACTTTTACCAACCTGCAGTGGGTGTTTACAATCACAAATAAGAATACGGTAATATTTAAAAGAACATATGGAGATGGAGAAAGAAGCATTACATAAGTGAACCATATCCTTTTGCCTTTCTAAACATGGGTCATAATTATAGAAGCATAAAAGTATTCAACTGATATATGTTTTCAGGTTTAAGAATTTTGACAAAGTGACAAACAATCACAATATTTCCATTTGTATCTTTGTAGCAAAATGTGTATACATGTGTACAACTATAAAGCCACTAACATAGCTGATATGCACCTAGCCTCATTCTGTTGCATTAAATGTTTCATCCGGTTAAACAGAAATTATAGCTATTGACTGCATAATAACACAAAAAAGACTGAAGATATCTTTTTGAGGCAAACAGAAACTGCGTTCAAAGTTGGGATGAGTGTTATATACTAGGTGAGAACCGACAGGTTTTCTTTCAGCCACTTTTATTCAACTCGCTTTTCAAATTAGCAGAATGGTTCAACATGTCAATTCAGATTTCAAAAGTTGGCTAACTAATTTCTTATCTAAAGTCAGCATTCGCACTTGAAAAACAAACAGAACATAAGTGATTGGGAGGATTAATATTGACTATCGGTGTTTCTATCCTTTTCATATCTTCAAGGTTATACAATGAGAAGCAAAAAACCGCGCATGTTAATTCAGTGTGTTAGTTCAGCACTGGAATGCAGGTGCAATCAAAGTATAAACATAAATGCAAGTGTGTTATGTTGAGAGAAACTTTTATATACTGCAAGAAATTCAGCAATTTTATATGCATGTAAAAAAAATTTATTTATCACTAAAGCGTAGACATCAAAGTTTCTGGTTTTTGTAGTGATAAAAGATTATCATCAACCAAGAGTTTCCAGTGTAGGTCTCTTCCTATATCTGCCTTTTACATCATTTGAACCTTATATACCTTATAAACAACAGAAGCACGCATTGCACTATTTAACTGCAACCTGAACGGTCATACCCAGAAAGCCAACAGGTTCAAGTAAAACTCACCATGTCAATCTCAGTAAGGCAAGTCCAACAGCATTACTCATATGATTATTGTAAACAACTTAACTCCCAAAAAACGATTCTAGCACTTAAGGATGTGACTTTATTTAAATGTAAAACTCCACAGGTTTTTAGGAATTTTTAAAGGAGAATTCTGATGGAAGTTGCCTATGAATATGTAAGGTAAGGATCTAGTGTTCGTCAGGGTTTTTACCAAAATGAAGATCACTTGGACATCAAAACAACTCAAACATGGTTCTGGAAAAGCATAAACATGTTTCTAACTAAACAAAGAATAGAAGGCTCTAATTCTAGTCTAATTAAATTGCTTACAATAATACGAGTAAGTCTTAATGCATGAGCATAAATCACAGATAAGGGGAGTGTCGAAGCTCCCTATAGCGCAATCTATCCACAAGCTTCAATACAAGGATAATGTATAGAGTTGCCATGACATCATATTTGGATTAATACGCACAATGGGCATTGTGGAGATGGAAAAAGAAACTGAATAGTAATATTTGAAAATGGTTACTAGTTTGATTTCATACATATAATTTCTCTGTGCATGGTTTAAGTTATGTGTTCTATTGATATTCCTTCAAACTACTTTCTGTAGACCATAAGTACAGCTACAATGTTACATGTTGATAGATATATAGAGCTACTACAATTATCCTACACTGCATGCGTATAGAGCCAGCTAAACAAAAATTTAGTTTTAATAGACTATTCTACCTTTAACTGCTGTCCTATCACAGTCGCAATAGGTTGGTTGGCAATTCCGGATGCTATTCCCTTGCCATAATCCTTATAACATCCAAAAACTGGTTGCTGATGCTGAAGCAACCAACCAGAACAAATTAAAACCAACTAGCAGGCAGTTAATAAGTTCTTTTATACAATGAAAGCGATGTAAATAACATAATGATATTATTACATAAAACTTTCTTACAGAAAAGGGCACGACTGATCTGCGATTCGACTCAGCTTATTCATGTTAAAACGTACCTGAGCCACTCGTTGGGCATATTGACGGGTAATGGAAATGACTTTTCCATCATTTTCAGCAGGCTTCGGGTGGGATGGTAGACTTCCTTCATGTTCCTGTTCTGTTTGCTCAACAACTGCAGCCGGTGCCATCACATTGGTTTCCAAAGATCCGTCTGGAGTCATTAAATCAGTCATTTTAGGATAGACATCTTCAGAATTTTTCAAACTCAAAGGTGTAAGGTTTCCACCAGTAGTGATATTGCATGTATTATCTCGTAAGGATAACTCTGCATCAGATGATACATGAGACTGAGAGCTGAATAATATTTAAGGAAAATAGTTAGTCTTTACATCAGAGTGACAATTATATTATTATTAGATTAATATGGAAATGAGATTAGACCTTTTTAGATCAAGACGACGTGTGTGGGTTCGAGGTGATGTGAAGACGAGAGGGGGAGAATTAAGGCCAGGAAAGACTTGTGTAACAGATGACCCCTTGACAGGCTTTATAGGAGACAGGTTGTTGATGTAATTAAAGATAGGAGAGTCCTGAAACAATAACAGTAAACCCAAAGCATGAAAATTTTTATCGTATGATAATATTATCAAAGTGGCTTTATAGAAGACAGGATAATGTAATTAACAGCAGATAATCATATGAGAATATGTTCAGAACATACTGAAATCTGCACCTTATCATGTAAAACTAACACGACTGAACTTGTAAAGAACGAGCAGTAGCTTGCAAATATGTTATTCACAATGGCAATTTCAATAAAATTACTTTTGAACATGTTAATTCAGGTTACGTTGTTTCCACCTCTACAACATATTGTAAATACATATACGCACAAAAGTGTAAGAAAACAAAACTTAGACCAAATCGTAATTGCAAAATTTATTTCTCAAATTTATGATGTTTTAAATTAATTCAGCTTTTTAGCTTTTTTACGTAATAAACCTTATCATTATAACCAACACTCAAAGAAATAGGCACGGCATCAACTCTAGTCATCACATGAAGCGCGAAAACAAAACCATAAATTGTACCATCAGCAGCAAGACTATAGCCTATAGGAAGTAATAAAACAAGAATCCAAATTCACTTTATCATGTTTTCCCAAAGTATATCATGCTTTTTTCCCATGTTACGAGCTCACACATTGTTCCTAAATACCAGTCTATGTCTCCTGAATCCGTGCTCTGATACAATTTCACTAGTGCGTCCAACTTCTATGTTAAAAATGGTCTTCTTGCAAATTTGTCTCATTGAGTAATCGGGTTATGGGATTATTTGAATTTGGTAACGCTCATAAGCTCTCTTTTTTTGGCGTACGAGCTTATCAACTCGAGGCTCTGGCTTATTTAAGTCCATAAGTTCAGGTTAACAAACTCATAAGCCGATAAAAATGGGCTTAAGAGCTTTTCCATTTCCAAACAAGCCCAAAAAAAAAAGCTAATCCAAACACCCCATTGCCGACATTTTCTTAGAACCTAGAATTCAACTATTACTCATATAGCCTGATCACTAGAAACGTAACGATAACTATCTCAACGCAGATTTAACGTAACATCCAATCTAACAAAACAAACCATTCTCAATTAGTACTGAAATACCCATAACCATATTTAGAAACATGCATTGACAAATGCTGCAAAACCCCAAATATAAAATTAACCTGAATAGTCAATACCAATTATTTAATTAATTAATTAATTAAACATATAAAATAGAAATGAAATGCAAAAATGAAGATATAATAATAATTTACATTAAAAGCAGAAATGGATTGTGGTGAAGTTGAAGAGAAGGCGATGGTAATTTTTTTATTTTCTTCATTTTCCATTTCCTTAAAATTAGAACCCTAAAACCCCCTTCTTCATATAGTTAAAATAATCTTGGTGAAAGTGAAAAACACACAACGTTAATTGCGCTAATTTTATTTATTACATTATTTTGTTTTCCTTCTTTTTTATGTAATGTAATGACAATAAAAATAGAAATTTTCTAATTAAGAAATAAAAATATGGGGGGCGGTAGGTGTTTGAAACAACATTATTGGGCGGGAATTTATTAGGGTATTATATTTCTTTGGCCCATAACAAAAATAAGCCCATTCTATATCTATATTATTTAGCCTCATATAAAATGAAAATTTGTTTAGTTAAAAAAACACATATTGGTAAAAATGGTATAATATTATACAAATTGGAGATGTTATTATATAAATAACCTGTTATTAGTGACTAATACAATCTGTATACTTCTATAATACTCCTCCTGTAACACACTAAAATCGATAGTAATTGCGAGTTGTAAAAACCTCGGTTAGTATAAAGATTAATGAATACTTCAAATATTTTATTTTCTTGCTTTACAGTTCGTGTCTTTTACCTGATTCTTAGTACGGGTAAAAGTACCTAAGAAACAATGAATCTGATTTAAACATTATTACTAGCTTGAAAAGACCCTAAATACAACTACTTACACTTTATCAGAATTGTCTTCGGTTTAAACAGTATTTAAATATTCTAACTGTTTTTTGGCATCAGTTTCAGAGTATAAAGATCTCTTGATCTTTTACTTCAACTTGAAACCTCAGAGATTGTTGGAATATACAAATTAATTATCACATAATAATCATATAAACATCATGAGTACGCAGCGGAAAATAGATCATATAGCATAAACAATTAACCTAAAAGTAAACGTACCTTGTTAGCTTCCATGCAAATCAAATAGAAGATCAAAGAATCAATAAACCCTAAATTAGGGTTTATATAAACCGACTATATACAAAAGTCGACTATTTCACCCCCAAAAATCCAAGAAGGATTTCTTTACGATCTCACACACACGTATTGGTAGCGATTCAACTCGAATGCTAGTTCTTGGATCCCAATAACTAATTAAACACTTAAGTTTCGTTCAAGATAAATTGCAAATCCTTTGGGGATTTGTAATTCAATCGATCAAGACAAAAGAGGAAGACAAGAAGAGAAGTTTAGCTAGTTAGGGTTTCCAAGAGATAGCCAATAATACAAGGGTTTGTATTTATAGAGAGATATCTTGGAGTCCAAGTTTGAGTAGGATACCCCTTTGTGAAGCCCTGGTCGATCGGTCACATAACAAGGAGGGGGTTCTAGAACCTTTTACACTCTAGTCCCTTTACTTAACATTTAATGACCGTTAACTAAATATCGTTAAGTAACTATTAATTTAACGATCGTTGGTTATTTATTATTGTGAAATAATAATTAATATATAACTATTATATATAAATTATTTAATTCAATCTCATACGTAACGCGTGTGATCTCGTAGGCTTGAGTTCGATCCGTACATACGTCTATAAAATATGTTGACAATCCAACATATCCCACTTAGACATGTTTTAATAAACATAATAACTTTGGTCAGCGTCTAGCAACACGCCAATGTCCCTAGAACAACCAGAGTGTGGTTTCATGAAGCACAATTAATGATTCATCTGTTTCAAATACTATGTTAAATATGGATATGGATCTAAGTCATTCCAAAATTTAACTATTCTGTTTCTCGTTGTTTCTCGTTATATCTGATTGATCAAGATTACCAAAATCATCGGGACATAATCCATATCGCTTTTGGGTATGGCCATACAAACATCTGATCAACCCTACGAGGGGCCTAGTAGTATTATACTTCAAAACAAATTCGAATGATCAAATTTTATCTTGACTACAAGTGTAATCCGTGAATTTCACAACACTTCTGAAAATAGTCCTTATGACTACCAGTTACGGATAACGGTAGACTAGATTCAAGAAATGGGATCCACCACGCCATTCCAGCTTGCGTCTCAAGTTTAAGGATAAATAAAGTTATTATTCTCATGATTTACTTAATGACAAAGATCCATAAAGTACAATCGTGTCAGTTGGGATAATCTGATATGCAATCTTTTGAATATCATGTGTGTATGGTAGGACCTTCCTTCAATATACAATGTATGTCAGCCAATCCCTCGGATTTGTCTTAATTCAACCATATTCCCATATAGTTGATTGACAATGGACATTTATAATAACGTAAGTTATTCATGAAGTTAAACATACAAATATAGGATACAACTTATTATAGATGAAAACAAACTTACCAAGTACTTTAATTCATTAAAAATAATAATTGTTTAATACATCCATTATCCAAATACTAATCACATATTTACTTGATACTATCAGCTAAACAAAGTCTTATGCCCTCAGCATGTTGAGTAAGTTTTGCCTTAGGTAAAGGCTTCGTAAAAAGATAAGCTAGATTGTCATTTGTGTGAACTTTGAGTAGATTGATTTCACCAATTTCGATTTGTTCTCAAATTAGTGATATCTTCTAAGATAGTCTCTGGCACCTCTCATGACTCCTGGTTCATTGGCTATGGCGATTTCTCCAGAATTGTTGCAATACATCTCCATAGGTCTTTCATTTGAGGGCATAACACCTAGCCCTTAAACGAATTGTAAATCCAAAAAACTTCCATCGCAGCTTCGGAAGCAGCTTTGTACTCAGCTTCTGTTGCAGACATGGAAATAGTGGTCTGCTTGGTACTCTTCCAATCCACGGCTCCTCCATTGACGACAAAGACATAACCCGTCTGAGACTTCGTATCATCTTTATCCGTCTGCCATCCCGCATCGCATTAACCTATAACTTCAAGCTCTGCATCAGGATTCCCACCATAAGCAAGAAACATATCTCTAGTAGCTCTTAGATACTTGAGAATATTCTTAACAGCAATCCAGTGACTTTCATCTGGATTTTGTTGAAACTAACTGGTAATATTTTGGGCAAATGCCATATCAGGTCTTGTGCATTTCACTACATACATGATAGATCCTACAGCCGAGGCATAAGGTACATTCTTTATGCGTGCCACCTCAGCAAGTGTAGAAGCACAATGTGTACTGTTTAAGCCAAGGTTTTCTTGCATTGGAAGATATCCCTTTTTGGAATTCTCCATTTTAAATCTCTTTAAGATTTTGTCAATGTAAGCGCTTTGACTTAGTCCAATCAACCGCCTAGATCTATCTCTGTAGATCTTGATTCCAAGAATATATGCTGCTTCTCCCATATCTTTCATAGCAAAACACTTTCCAAGATAAGATTTTACATCTTGTAAACTTAGAATATGATTTCCTATAATCAATATATCGTCAATATATAGAATAAGGAAAGTAACATTACTCCCACTAGCCTCCTAGTATACACATGGCTCATCAAGATTCTGGTGGTAGGGGTGAGACCTGTCTACATTTAACTGCTCCGGCGGGATTTAGTTTGTTGTTGTTGGAATGTGCCAATATAATTGTTCATTATTATAAACATATATAGAAGTTTGAATAAATTTATCATATTACCATTACTTGAAAAAAAAAAAAATAATAATAATAATAATAATAATAATAATAATAATAATAATAAGACTAAAATACACGGTTGGTCCCTAAACTTGGCAATACGCTTCTCGTTGGGACAAAGTTGGTCCCTTTTTCAACTTTCTTACTCGTTACAGGTCCTTTGACCATACTACCGTTAGTCAAGGACGTCAGACCTGTTAGATTTGGCTTAACTTCAAGGGCACATTTGTCATTTCACTACATGGCCATTAATTACCGTCTCAGCCCACTGGTTAGCTATAGTAAAACCTCACTAATAAAAGGAAAATTTTATCACCACTCATCCTTTATCTTTCCTAACCACTAAAATCTTATCTTCTTCACCGACGGTAAAATCTGAAAAAACGGTGGTGTGTTCATGCAACAGAAGGGCCGTCATTAGAACCTGCACGAACAACACGAACCCAAGCAGGAGGTTCTATGCCTTTCTAAGACAGGTTAGGACACTTTATTTTATTTCATTTTAAAGTTGGCATGCAGTGGTTTACCTTAAAATGTGTTGATTATAGTAATATATATGTTTTATTATAATTGTGATTTTATACAAGTGGGTTTAGTTGGTGTTTATCTTTGGATACAGATGCTCACATTTTGATAATCAATTATAGGCTACAACATGTCCGTTCATTGGGTGGTACGATCCACCCATGCAAAGGAGAGCAAGGGATGTTATCATCTACTTGCAGAGGACTATCTACAGGAATGAGTTCGCATTACAAGAATGCGAAGCCGCCCTCATTTCTGAGACTATGGAGGCGGCAAACGCTGCTGACTGTGCAAACGAGGTACAGGCTGCTCACCAAGCAGCCTTGGCTGATCTCCTTGTTGAGAAGGAGAAAGTTTGTCGTCTTAGGAACTTTTGTGTCTTGTCTTGGATGGTCATCTTCTTGGTTTTTCTATAGTTCTTCTTCTTCTATACGGTTTAGGTAGGTACTGGTTTTTGTGTTTTGAATCGGTGGTAGATGGTCTAGTTGTGTTTAAGAAGTTTTAGTGTACGTTGACTAAGAATAGTCTTTTGGTGGGTTTGGTCCTTGTACAGTTGCAATATATTTTTTTTATGCTTTGGTCCTTATACTGTGCTGCCTTTACTAATAGGTCCTTTGCCCCAAAAATTTATATCTCACTTGCCACACAAATACTAGTAGAATGATCAAACTCATAACACACATACAACTATCAAAGATGGATGAATGATCTGAGATGGATAAACAGACACCAGTTTCGAGTATCAACATAAACTTGATATGATGTTGTTCATCCATCTTTGATCCTTCATTCAAGTTTGTGATAATATAATAACAGTAACCAAACTCAAAACACAGATCCAAGATTCATAGACATATGAAGTCTCAAAGATGGATGTACAGGCACCACTTTTGAGTATGAACATAAACTTGATATGGTGTTGTTCTTCCATCTTTGATCCTTCATTCCTGTTTCTGACAATAGAATTACAGTATCCAACCCAAAACACAGATCCAAGTTCAACAGATTCAATATTCATAGACGTATGAAGTCTCAAGGATGGGTGAACCGACACCATTTCTGAGTATCAACATAAACTTGATATGGTGTTGTTCATCCATCTTTGATCCTTCATTCAAGTTTGTGATAATAGAATAACAGTAACCAACTCAAGGATGGGTGAAGAGTAAATGACTTTGAAAAAGTCAACAGTTACTATGCGTCTGAACTAGTAACAATACGTAGAAATACATGGTAAAGTGGCAAATTAATACAATAAAAACACAATTTAACCCCTAGAGTAACATGTCATGATTTCATACATAACCCAAATGGATATATTGCCAAATGCATAAAATTTTGTAGTCTACAAAGTTCAGAAACATACACTGTTGACAAAGACAAAGGATTTTAGTCTACAAAGTTCAGTAACACAAGTTCAGAAACACCACCATTTTTTCAGATTTTACCGTCGTTGAAGAAGATAAGATTTTAATGGTTAGGAAAGATAAAGGATGAGTGGTGATAAAATTTTCCTTTTATTAGTGAGGTTTTACTGTAGCTAACCAGTGGGCTGAGACGGTAATTAATGGCCATGTGATGAAATGACAAATGTGCCCTTGAAGTTAAGCCAAATCTAACAGGTCTGACGTCCTTGACTAACGGCAGTATGGTCAAAGGACCTGTAACGAGTAAGAAAGTTAAAAAAGGGACCCCCGACGATGAAAATGGCCAGCTTTGTCTCAACGAGAAGCGTATTGCCAAGTTTAGGGACCAACCGTGTATTTTAGTTTAATAATAATAAAAATAATAATAATTAATTATTTAATTAATCAGTTAAAGATAAAATTGACATTTTACAAAATGTAAGCAAAAGTAGCAATAATAGTTATGTATATT
The DNA here is from genome assembly GCA_910596185.1 of Chrysanthemum makinoi. Classification (NCBI taxonomy): domain Eukaryota; kingdom Viridiplantae; phylum Streptophyta; class Magnoliopsida; order Asterales; family Asteraceae; genus Chrysanthemum; species Chrysanthemum makinoi. Next base: position 264,909,069 of record OU343224.1, read on the forward strand.
TTAAACTGTTCTTTTAAAAGACAATCATTTTAAAATAGATGAAGTAATATTTAATGAAAAGTGTGTCTACTTGCCTACTTGGAAAACAATTTGACACAAGAGTGACATAGCGTGTACAATTGTTTAATGATGTAGATTTTAAAGGTAAAAAAAGTTATGTAAATTTTGAAGGTGAAAAAAGTCTACACTTGTGATATTGACACAAAATATACCGGTTGTGTTTGGCACAGAGCTTTTTGGAGCTTATAGAGGCTCGAGCTTTTAAAATAAGTTGGCGTATAGAGTAAGTCTCATTTGTCATACACGTTTATGGCTTATAAAATAAGTCATAGCCCAAGCCTATAGAAAAAGGCTTATAGAGGCTTATGACTAGTTAAATTACTTAAATACCTTTAAAAATACAATAAATTATCACGTAAAAGCTAGAAATATATATAAATTTAATTTGATTTATTTTTATGTGATTTTTCATTAATAAACTTCAGCTCCAACTAATTCCCCAAACAATTTTATAAAAATACAAACTTCAGCTCTTAGCTTATAATATAAACCCCAACCCAAGCCCTAACCCGTTGCGTCAAACATACCCATCATATATTTGTATTCTTCTTCATGTTCATGCATATGATGGGGCATTTGAGAAAGATCATTGTTAACACATGGATTTAACCTATTATTAAAATACCTATATAGTTGGTAATTATACTTGCCACTATATATAAAAATGAAATAAGTAAATTAAAAACCTCTCACAAATCAACGAAATCCGTACAAAAGATACCCCCTTTTAGACATTTATCCAACCGGTCATATTTATCAGCTCAAAAAATAAGCCAAAGAACAGCAAGGGCACATGATAAGTAGATTTGCAAAACAAAGTCAATATATGGATTAGAATCTTATGTTTGATTTCTAAAGAAAATGAACTCAAACTAATACAAGAAATAACCATTTGTTCCGTAATGTCTTCATACTTCAACATCATAAAATCCAACCCAGCATTTGCATTTTCGGTAGGTTTTACATACGTAGTAACCAAACCACTGTCACCAAAGAGCTTTGGAGAAACAAATGTGTGGAGAACCATATATGTGAATATTGGATCAAAGTCATCTGAGCTTAGATTTTTTCGAGCTTTTAAGAGGTTTAGCTATGGGACGGGGAGCAGGTTTTGCAGTGGCTGCTTTCTGGAAATTGTACTTGACGGAAGAGAAGGCACAAAGCACAGCAATCAGCATTGTTGGGTAAACATAAACTGATTTGGTCGGGTCAGTGTTTACGGGTTTTCCAAGAAGGCCTTCTTTAACAAGTCCCCATACAATTAAAAGGGTCCCAAACATGCTCATTCTTTGAGGCTTCAGCAAGCCAATGAATGCTCCTGCTACAGAGAAGTAACTTCCTGCCAGGACCTAGAAATAAATAAACACACTAACATTTTTATTGCCGAGTTATGACAAAATCAGAAATTTAAACAATGTGCACTGAGTGACGTAGCATTTCAACCCGTATATACTTAAAAGGGAACGATTGTGTTGTATTCCATCAGATGACCAAAATGTAAAGAAAAGTTATTTATGTTGCCATTGCACCACATTTTCCCAACAAAATACATCTCTTCGAGTTGTCCCTATATAACTACATAAGAACTGAGATAAAGTATGCAAGAAAATTATAGTTTTGCACTGTAGGTGAACAAAACATGAGATACAATGGCCCAGTACCCAACTTCTATGGTTCAGTGGGCCAAAAATTATCAGGGACTAAACAAATAACTTCCAAAAGATCAACAAAGCATCAGGCATTAAATTGGTACATATCATGAGAAAGCAACTTAAGCAAACCAACCATGAATAACACTTTTTGTTTCAACAATTCAAGGATTGCAGCACTGTACTATACCAATATTTATGGCCAAGGAGGCAAGGATGATAAAAGCTAAAGTGTGTCCAAATGTATAGCATGACCCAAAAGTCTTTTGACGAGCTTAGGTTTATAATTTGGATTTAGAACTCATTAACATGATACCAGTTTGAATTTCAATATGCAGAAATAATATCATGGAACACAAAATTCAGTCAGTGAGTACTAGAGGTGACAAATTTGGCCCATTTGCTTATATATGGATTGATTTGGGTTGAAATATAGACCTGATGATTACGATGGATAAATCCCAAAAACTAACTAAAATAAGACACACATAAAATGGGCCAAAAGTGACCAAAGTGTACTAAAATGCTACAACCTCTAGAAAATAGATTAGTATCTTACTAATATATTTTTTTACCATATTTTAAGCAAAAAACGCTACATACGTTGATGGATCAGACAAAGACGCGTACTTAAATATTAAACAGTCTGGCCCAAGTCCACCTCAACCCATTTTGCCACCTCCAATGACTACCAAGTTGTATAACATACCAAAACTGGCAAATAATCTACACTGCATCTAAAGTAAAAATGTTGCAGAGTTAAAAATATAAACCTCCAAACGTTGTAGATCAGGCATTGCAGAGGCTCCTTTTATATCAGTCAAGTTGTACATGCCTAATATGTTATTCCAGCTTGGAATACTCATATTGTAGATTAAATCATTAAAAACAGCTCCTGGGTAAAGAAGAGTCTTAACTGCAGCTACAGGAAAAACATCACTTGCAACTAACTGGCTAGATGTAACATGGATAGGCGATGTACACATACCCGATCTACATGGTATCCTGAATAAATTAAGAGATGGAAAATTTAAAGAATGACCAATATTTAAGTTTAATATACGTGACTGTCAATATAATAACAGATCATATGGCTGTTGTTCGCGTTTGCAGAAAAACAATCATAATACACAAATTTAGAAATAAGAAGACACATTATATGTCTAACATAACTGTCATCTTTGACCAGCTGTATCTATGCACTTAGGAAGGTTCGGATGCTCAAAGTAAAGCATTTAGGATGCCTGATTAATGATCAGTTTAAATATCATCTTATCTATGGTTTGCCTGTGAAAGAGTTGATACAGATGCGCACTCATGTAGCAATGATAGATTGTATACCCAAATTATAAGATAGAAATTTATTAGAACTACATAACAAATGTTTCTGAAACACCGAACTAGTAAACCATCACATAGAAGGAAACCTTGGAGAAAAATTTAAGCCAACAGTCAAGAATTTGAACTTTTTAAGTGGGATGCTTGTCCTCTTTACAAATCTGAGTATAACTATTTCACATATATAACTTTGACTTGCTGCAAAAGATTTACTCTCAACATAAGGGTGATTCTAGTATCTTTAATTTTGGATATATCCAAAACAAGAGCAATGGAAGTGAGAAATCAAAATTTGAAATGATTGCTGACATTATATATGCTACAGCTATTTATCCAGGGTTTTGCTTTTCTTGTAAAGATCTGTTATACTCTGCTAACATTCTTCTATACTTTTTTAGTTTGTGATTCATTAACATCAATGTATTAAAAACGCTAAGCAGAGATTAGTAGTATAGTAACTTCTAGTGCTTAATCAAATAAATGGAAACTTGGCAGACGCTTATGTAGAAGCAAAAGTGGTTTATATGAATAAACTTTTGTCCAAGAATTAAGTATTAATACCAAGTTTTTTTGACATTTTTTTTTTTCTTTCTGAATTACAAGTTTCATTATTATATCAATACACTTACTTAGAGAATACAGGAGAGATCCTTTTAAGTGTAGAAAATTCAAATGAAGAAATCAAGTTGAGAAAAAAAAAAAATCAGCAAATCCATGTTTAATCTTTTGAGACGTTTCACTTCATGATAGTAGCTAACAAAGCAATGGGGGAACCTACAAAATAGTCGATCAAGTACACATCCGACATTAAGCAAACCTCATCTATGCCATTACAACTCCCTTCATTCAATGGTCCACCACCATTCGAAAGACGTATGTTGAACATGTAAACCGTCTCAAAAGTAGCTCTCATTACTACTTAAAGTTGTGTTATCATACCTATTCGAAAATTCCATTTTTTTCAATATTTGCTGAATGACATAATAGTTTATGATGTAGAAATATAGGTACATGATAAAAATACTTTAAATACAACAGCTACGTTCTGCAGTGGGGCGCCTTTTCACAATGTTCTTTTCTCCCTTATACACCACCTAAAAGGTACCGTTCAATAGGATTGACTAGTTGAATAGCCACTTAGCATGCCTATTTCCTTTAGGCCTTTGTTAGGGTAAGCATCACAAAACATTTAATACAGCTACCCGAACATCCTTTACAATAGTGTTCTAGGTTTATCGAAAACAACAGGGGCGGAGGGAGGGGGTGACTAGCGGGTGCTGGGCTCCCTTCAATAAACCCAATAGTTGTCCTAAAACATACATCTTCAGCCCATAATTTGATTATAATTTGCAATTAGCACCCCCCCTCCCACTCCCCAATAAATAAACTATTACAGTATATAAACGAAAATCAACCTACATGAATAAATTGGTTTCCTTTTCTTGTGTCTACTGCCTACTAAAGAAGCATAAATTCCGTTACATTTTAGTTTCTTCCGTAAGTCCATATACAGTTAGCCAATGTTTAATGGTTGAATGCTTTCTGTACCTTTTTTTCTTAATGATTATAACTAATTATTAGATGTTTTTTCCAGCATTTTCGTTGTTAGCTATTACTCTTACTTAGTATGTCAAGTTCTTTTTGTACTTCTTATTTCTTTCGTTGACTATAGTAAATTTTTAATGATTTCTCCTTACATCTTCGGGTTTGGCTTGTAAAAAATTCACTTGAAATTCGTAAACTATTTACCACTTGATGGTCTAATAAATCCAACGATGAAACACCCTTTATAATGGGAAAAAATAAAGTTAATATTCAATATGTTCATAATATAGTGTTCATGTTTCCTATATCGTTGCAACTGTACAATAAAGTTCGCCCCCTCCTTAACTATAAATCCTGGCTCCGCCCCTACACTCTAGTTGACTACCCCAAATCATAGTTGATGATTAATCTATATACTGCAAACTCCACTCATCCAGAACCAACTAACTAACTGAGCTACGCACCTAAAGGCTGACCCATGTCTGTCTAAGACAGCTGACTAGAAAAACTGGTCACTTTACTTTTGGGTTTGTAAAAAATTGGATCTAGCAACATATTTTAGAAAAAACATCTTGTTACATATATGAATGAATTGTAAGTAAGTAAGAAAAAATATAAACCTGAAAAATGGAATTTGGAGGATAATGAGAAGGAAGTAAATACGAGATGCGTGTACCGGAAGATTCGACAGCTTCCCCATTTTTCACTTCACTTACGACCAAGATTTGATTTTATTTGATTTGATCGGATTGGGATGCCAATCAAACATTCATATAATTGTGTTTTCTATATCGCCTAGATTTAGTCAAATGCACTTTATGTTATGTGTTCCAGTTAAGTCCCTCGTCTTTATAGATTGCTTACTTCGCCTCCTTTCTACTTTGTAAAAGATGGGAAAGAACCCGATGCCCAACGGTGCAACCCGAATCCCAAACTTTTTGGAGTATGCATAGGCGGATTTTGAAATTTTTAATTAACCACTAAGATTTTGTTGCATAATAAAGGATTAATCCCAGACCACCACATATCTTTTTATCTAATTAGATAAAACTAGCCGGGTACCCGCGCACAGCGGCGGCGATAAGTATAGTTATATGTGTTTGCTTACCCGTTTAGTGAATTCGTTTCACAACACTTCGAATGTATATGTGTTAGTTGTAAGTGTTTGTTTGGGTTACCCGTAACTTTCCCGTAGCTTTCCCGCGACATCATTATTCCAGCATATAGAAATACCCTCGCAATCTCTTACGCGTCAAACACTACCCCAACAGTATATGATTTTGACGAATCAAGATTATATTGATTGAAATAAATGAAATAAAGGTTAAAGTTGTAAAAATTTGAATTAAAATAAAATAAACCCATTAAAAATATAAAAACTAAAAACTCATAAAAATATATCAAATGGATGTTGAATTAAAGAGCATAAAATTTTAGAAAATATGGTGAAATTAGATTATAAAAAAAATAAGTAGATAAAAATATATTTTAATTTAAAAATAAAGATAATTTTTAGTTGAGAAATGACACATGTCATTTTATAATTGGAGCTCTTTATCTTAATTTTTAGTGGTTAGGAGTTAGGTTTGGAGTTTGTTAGAAGTTAGGCTTGTAGTTTGTTAAGAAGTGACACATGTCATCTCATGATTGGAGCTCCTTATCTTAATTTTTGGTTTGAAAAACTCTTTCCATAATAAGCAAGTAAAAAAGTCTGAATTTTTAAGCCTTCTAATTTTAGAAGGCCTAAATGCATTATAAAGTAGTATAGATTAATTATCACTTTTTACAGTAACTAGCGTAATTTTGTCAGTGTGTTTTCACTAAAATCTTTCAAAAACACTAAGGTTGCGTTTAGCTGGAAAAAAGTTTCTTTCATTTTCTATTTCTTGTTTTGTAAGAAAAGGGAGGGGAGTTTTATTTCCACAAAACAATGGAAAATTTAGAAAACGCGTTTAGTTTGAGAAACATGTGTTTGTGTTTTCCATTTTGCAAAACTAGAAAACATATTTAGGTGTTGTTGTTTCCTATCTTAATTCTCTATTCACTTTGTAATATTATAAAAACATCTTCAAAACACAAAAACAAATATTATAAACTAAGAAACTAAATTATAAAATAAATAAAAAAATCTAATACAAGAAAATAAAGAATTAAAAAAGTAAAATATAACATCAAATAACATGAAAAAATCTTCAAGCGACAACAATTCGACATAAAAACATTAAATTCGACATAAAGTAAAATTTCCTATTTCATCCATTTTATGCGTTTTTATCCGTTTTGTATGTTTTTATCCATTTTGTACATTTTTATATGCTTTTGAACATTTTATACGTTTTATTAGAGGTGGCAAACGGGTCGGGTCAGGTTGGGTCCATTTTTACACTTTCTTACGTTTTTTTACGTTTTGTAAATTATAGTATTTTCATCTATTTTTTACTTTTTCGTCCGTTTTTATACATTTTCGTCTGCTGTCTACGTTTTCGTCAGACGAAACTTAAAAAAATGACGAAAGCGTTAAAAAACGGACGAAAACGTTAAAAAGACGAAAACGTAAAAAATCAGACGAAAACGTAAAGAATCGGACGAAAACATAAAAAATCGGACGAAAATGTAAAAAAACGGCCAAAAACGTAAAAAATAGACGAAAACGTAAAAGAACAAACGAAAATGTAAAAAAATACGAAAACGTAAAGAATCGGACGAAAAGATAAAAAATGGGACACAAAAACGTTAAAAAATAGAGGAAAACCTAAAAAAATAGACGAAAACGTTAAAGAACAAACGAAAATATAAAAAAATAGACGAAGACGTAAAAAAGGGTCGAAAACATAAAAAACGGTTAATTACGTAAAAAATCGGACGAAAACGTAAAAAATGGACGAAAATGTTAAAAATGGACGAAAACATAAAAAATCGGACGAAAACGTAAAAAACCAAACGAAATTATTAAAAAAAAGACCAAAATATAAAAAAATAGACGAAAACGGACGACAAAGTAAGGAAACAGACTAAAACGTAAAACAACCGATGAAAACGTAAGGAAACGGCATAAAACGTAAAAAACAATCAAAAACGTAAAAAATGGACGAAAACGTAAAAAATGGACGAAAACGAAAAAAAAGACGAAAATATAAAAATTGAGATGAAAACGTAAAAAAACAGACAAAAACGTATTGAAACGGACGGAAATGTAAAAAAACAGACGAAAACGTAAAAAATCGGAGGAAAACGTAAAAAAATAGACGAAACGTAAAGGAACAGACGAAAACGTAAAAAAATGGACGAAGACGTAAAAAAAAGACATAAACGTAAAAAGGGTCGAAATCGTAAAAAAACGGCAAAAAACGTAAAAAATCGGACGAAAACATTAAAAAACAGATAACAACGTAAAAAATCGGACGAAAACGTAAAAAAAACAGACGAAAACGTAAAAGAACGGACAAAAACGGCAAAAAACATAAAAAATCGGAAGAAAACGTAAAAGATCGGACGAAAACGTAAAAAACAGATGAAAACGGACAAAAACGTATAAAAATATACAAAAACGGTTAAAAACCGACGAAAACGTATAAAAATGGACGAAAACGTATTAGGGGTAGTTCAAAGGAAATTAGGTGAAAACAAAAAAAAAATGTTTTGTAGTTTTGTGTATTAAAGTTGGAAATAGGAATTTTGTGTTTTGTAGAGAATTTAATTGAAAAACACTAATTTGAACGTAATATCTGTTTTCCTTGTTTTCCACAAAATATTTTTTGAAAAACAAAAGTGTTTTCCCTCAACTAAACGCACCCTAATTCCCGTTGTTTCTACTCCAACATTCAAAATAATAAAATCAACCTTTAATTCAACAATTAGTCATTAAATTCATCATTTGCATCGTTATTGTCGGTAATCATCATAGATTCAATTTTGAATCACAAATCACTAAACGGATCTCCATCAAATCAAATCGTTAAATCAATAAATTGAAAGGTTTCATATGATTTCTAGCATAAAATTTGTTATTTTATTGTTAATTGAATCAATCAATTATAGCTTTTTTGAACTTAGATGGGTATTATATTCTAAAGGGACGTTTAGTTCACGAATTTAAAAACGTAGATTTAAAATCTTGAGGTATTATAAATCCTGAAGTGTTTAAACCTTGTAATTTGGAGTTCTAAATCACGTTTGGTTGACACAAATTATATAACATGATTTGGCATATAAATAAGGTTAAATTACAAGAATACCCTTTTTAAATTATCTTGTTTCTTTGTTCAAAATTATAATGCCCTGTTCTTCTCTGATGCCTTTTATCCACAACGTGATCCATTTTCTAAGAGTTCTTCAAAATTGCTTTCCTTCGACCATTTACCATGAAATTTATCAAAGACACAAAAATTTAAACAATAGACAGTGCCTTGCAAAAGAGTCAACTTAACTTTGTTTAAATCTCTTAGGGTGGTGGCATTCATGCCACTCATACCTCACCTATACCTTACCACCCACCAATAATATCATTCCACATAATCTCATACCTCACTCATACCTTACCATACTTTTCTAGTGGCAACAATGATTCCATACCTCACATAATTTTATTTATTTTTAATCAAAGCATGCATGCCTTCTATTTCCATACCATTTCCATACCAATTCGGCAACCCATGCCATGCCGAACCATACCTTAATGGTGGCAACGGTGTTGCCGATCGGTATGAAGCCAAACCGAGGCATACCGTGCCCCATTGCCACCACCCTTAGAGCATCTACAATGCATCAAGTCTTTAAGACTTGATGCATTTAATGCATTTAATGCATATGACATTTAATAGCTAAAGCTTGGATGAAAGATTTGAGGTATACCAAGTCTTTGAAGAAAAGCTTTTCAAAAGCTTTCATTGTAATGCAAAAAACCCCTTCAAAAGACTTTTTAGAATAGTAAAAAACTTTTAACCATTTGCTATATTGCGCATGCTCTTACAGTTAAACCAACTCGAAATAATAAAACATCATCAATAATATCAAAACAATCAGAAAGCTACGAATCAAAAGACTATCATTCATTTGGTTTAAATTTTTTAACATTTAACGAAACCCTAAAACCAAAATCAAAGCAGTCAATAACATTATCGAAAGAATCAAACAAATCTAAAGTAAATTTAAACAACTATAATTGATTATATTTGATATTATCATATGTGCATGCAATTGATTGTACCAATGGGAGGATCCTAAAGGGTGAGAAAGGATCTCGAAAGAAAGAAGAAAATAATATAGGTTAGAGAAAGAGGAGTTATGTTTATGTGGGTTATTTTTGTCTATTAAATACAAATATAAGTCCCGTGTTTAGAAAACATCCCTCATTTAGTGAGTTAAAATAACCTTATGTAACAACTCAAAAATTTCACATTAATATTTGTTGGGAATTATATTTTGTAATGTTTCAGTCTTGTTTAGTAGTTAAGTCTGGTAGCATTAATAGTTAAGTCTGGTAGATCAGACTTAAGTCTGTTAGTAGTTAAGTCTGCCAGTACTAAAGATGTTAAGTCTGGCAGAACAAAGTGTCGTTGGTTAAGTCTGTTTATATCTAAAACAGAATAGTTGTTAGAGTTATATTAAGAATAAATATGAACGTGTAGAGATATCTTAGGAGAAGATATCTTTACCCTTCTACAAGTTTGTTAGACAATTAGGGTTTCCTTGGTGTATAAAAGGATTCCTAAGGTGTTAGATTAATATACGAGTTGGTAAGCATTAGCCTTTGAGCAAATTAATAAAAAATACGAAGTTAGTAATTCTTGTGTTCTTCATACTTGTGTGTTAATATTCCGCATTAACACATTAAGCTTTTGCTAAGAGTTCTTCATATAGTAAATTGAATTTATTCAAGTTTACTATTAGTCATTCAAGGCTACTTAGATCCAGAAACTTTTGGACCTACAAGTCGTATCAGAGCCTGTTGAAGGACTCTGAATTGAAGAAACAAAACGCACCAAGATCACTCATCTCATCTCACTTAAAAACCCCTAAGAATGTCTCTTCATGACAACTTCTCAAATCATCACAGTGATGAAGAAGCCTCTGAGTGGGAAACTGAAGCATCAGAAGCAGGATCAAAGAAACAACAACTTCCTGCAACAACAACTATCTCCAACCTTAAAATTCCTATTCTGAAAAAGGAAGAATGCGACATCTGGGCCATGGAGATGGAACAATATCTGGAATATGTAGATTATGAGGTCTGGAAGGTGATCCCGAATGGGAATTCAAAGAAGAGAATGATGGATCTGGACACACACCTTGTGTAAATGATATTTTGTATGATATTAATAAGCACGCGGAATTTACTTAGTAATACTTAGAAGGCGTATTGTATGATGTATTGTAAGTAAACATAAATTAAACACAAAGCTTAAGCTCCCATATTATTGATGAATAATACGAGTGATCTTGCTTATCACTAGGGTTACACCTTGAAGCTGTAAGTATGTAGATAATTAACTAAGTACCTAAGACAATGACCTAGGACCTCCTTTTATAGCACAAGGAGTCCTTTACAAGATAAGAATAAACCTATCAATATAGAATACACACACAATCTATTCTATACTTATCATTATACGAATACTAAACAATTATCCAATAGCAGTGGTAATATTTGTACTGGCAGTGGTAATACGTTTCCACTGCTAGTATATTCCAAGCATTGTCAACCACAATACTATCCGTGGTAACTGTTAGTATTATTCCCAACAATCCTCCCCTAAACTTATGATTTCTCTGAAAATCAATAAGTTTCTTCAATTTGCATCATCTTCAAGGATTTGGGGAATTCAACCAAACACTTTACTTCTTCCTTAGCTTCTGAATAGCTCTTGAACATTGATCTTGAAGCCTATGTAACAATGCTTTGACCTTCTCATTGTCTTCATGAACTCTTATAGTAGTACACAGCGTCACAGTGAGAGTTCCAGCTCTGAGTGGATATTCTTTCTCAGCAAGCATGAATGCATCTACTCCATTTGCTGTAGAAACATGGTGAACTTCACATGAGTCATAGTAAAACCATTTAGTACCAGGACATGTACATGAGAATTTCCAGAAATCATCATTAACATTTGGTTCATAGAGCCTTCTAAGATTAACCCATAACTGCATCTCCTTCATATCTTTGAGATCTTGAGCATCAAACCTTTCTTGAACTAACTTCCATAATTTGTCAAGGTCATCTCTGTCAAAAGATTTAATAAGATCTTCAAATTGAATGAATGATGAAGTTTCACCACCTAACCTTGTGATCTTCCATGTTGGAGCAAAATTGCTAGCAATGTAAACTTCCCAATCAATGATAGGATGTCTGACTTGCAGTGGTTCTGGATAAAAATCTTCTTCTACTATCACAATCATTCCAGTCATCTGTTCTTCAGTGAACTTCTCAGTTGGAACTTCTTATTCTTCAGCAACTTTAGTCTTCTTAACAGTCTGAGAATCACTTTCTTTGGCCTTTCTCTTCAATCCAGGAAACCTTCTTGCTTCTTCTTCAGAGCCCATTGAAATAAAATCTTTATCATGTTTTTTAATTCTGTAGTAGATACCTTCAACTTGATTATCAGGCATTCCTTTGAATTGATGCTTTTTCCAACCGCCAACATGACAACAATAAGTCTTCATATATGAGAGAATTTGTGCCTTGGTTGGTTGTCTTTGTTTCTTTTGACCCTTTTTGACTGTACTAATCACATCTTGAAGTGCTTGATTGTTCTTCATTTGTATAAAATCCTTCAACTGAGCAGTTCTTTGATCTTCAGTTAAGGACATATCAGCAAGTAGGTCAATTGCCTTCTTCTTGACTGTTGGATTATTAGCAATCAAGAACTCAATATCTTCTTCAGTAGGAACATAACTGAACTCTGGAGTCTTTTCTCTAAGTATTGTTGGTTGAACAATGGAAATTGGATTTTCCAATCTATCCAGCCTTTTAGCCTCCAAAAATCTTGCAACTTCCAATTCTTCAAGATTTTTCTTTTTAGCAACTTGTTCTTCATTAATCTTTTCAGCAATTTCTCTATCAAGAGCAATCTGTGCAATCTGTGCTTGTTCTTTCTTAGAAATCTTCCTTCCAGGTTGCTCTTCACTTTCCATAACTGCTTTACCTTTATCTTTCTTTTGTTTATCAACTTCTTCACTTGCAGTGGCTACATCATGGTCATGAGTGGCAATTAGTGGTTCTGTAGTGGAAATTGAATCAGTGGTAAAATCAGTTGCAGTACAGAAAATGTCTTGCTTTAGTTGCTTTTCTTGAGTATCAGCTTCCTCTGCACCTTTACTAGAAACACCTTCATCTTCAAAATCAATTTTCCTCCCCTGAGTTTCAGCATCTGTTTTCCTCCCCTGTTTGGGAGAATTACCCAAATCTTGATCAAAACCGGCTGAATCACCATCATTAGGTGAGGATGAAGATGAGATCACCAACTTTGCAGTTTTCCTGTGCTTTTTCAACCCCTGCAACTCATCCTTCAAGGTCTGAATCTCCTCTGTTAAATATTTAATATCCATGGCATGCTGCTTCTTGACATCTGCCAGGTCCTTCTGTAGAGATTCAACCTGCTTGGCTAATTTGGTACACAAAACCATCAATTTCATTTGTTGCCCACTGCCCTCATCACTTCCAACTGTGTTACCTGTTGGGAGAGGTGAATCATGGGGCAATGGCTCAGATTCCTCCCTAGTTGGACTAGGTTGAAGTCTAGAACCACCACTGCTTGTTCCTAAACCAAAAGATTCAGAAACATGCTGTGTTGTCATGAGAGAATTTGGCTGTTTAGACCTTCTCTCATAGGTGTGAGAAACTGGTGGAGTATAAGCAATGTTTGGAACATTAATTATAGGTGAGTTTTGTTCAGTTGTAATCTTTTCAAGCATGTGAGGAAGGAGAGGTGTAAAAATAATGTTGCCATCTTTGTTCATGTTTTGAAAAACTTTAGGCTTAAGGCAACTGATTTTGTAAACATTAGTATGGGATTGCAGTTGAAATTCATTTAACACTGCTTGCACAAACCTTGGATACATTAAAAATTTTGTTGAACTTTTTACATTGCCAGTCATACTTGTAAAAATATATTTTGACCAGTTAAAAATCTTATTAGTGGCTAGAAAAACCAAAGGGTAAGCCATGGTTGAACTAAATTGCTCATAAGATGTTTTCTTTGGACTGAGACAATGTAAAAGAGTATGTATCAAAAATCTCCATTGGGGACAAAAACCACTCTTTTTGAAAGTAGCCTTTTTATCAGTGGTATCATACCCCATGGATGATAAAGTATCATGGATTTCTGGCATAGGTAATATGATGATACCATTGAGATCATCCAATTGGAGAACTCTCCTCAAGGATGCCTCAGTAACATCAATAGTTACCCCATCCACAGTGGCTCTTAGAGCATCCACTGTTTCATGTGTATCTCCATTCTCAAGTGTTATGGACTGAGCAGTAGTCCAAAACTGTTTGATTTGAGAGATATAGATTGTGGGTTTTAAAAGCAAAGCATACCTTATATGGGTAGTATTGAGAAAGTCCACAATCTGATGAAAAACAGGGCCACTCTTCTCGTTTGACTTTTGTAGGAAGGCCACTTGGTTGTGCTCATCTGCAAATTTTAATGGTGCCATAGAAACTTTTGATGAAAAACAATATTATGTCAGTAATAATTGAAGGAATAACTAGCCAATCGAGAGAGAAAGATATATAGGGTTAGGGTTAAGTTTATTGCACAAGAAAGACTATCTTTGGAAAATATTTATCTTAAGAAGATAAAGTATAATTAAGAAAGTATATAATCCTCTAAAAACTTACCCTATATTTATGGAAAGTGTTTTCTTTCAACGGCTAGTAAAAAATAAGTTACTGACACAATCAGTTGTAACGGCTAGAACAACAGTGGTAAAATAACACTGTCAGTGGAAACTGTGAACTAGCAGTGGTAATTTTTCACAAAAATTTCAAAGAGCAGTGGTAAAGAAAAACATATGAAAACTAGACTGCTCTTATCATAGTTTTTAGCAAACTACCAGCTATCAATGGATTTGATATGTCTTTACCATGAGCCGTTTGCTATGGACTAGCCAACTCTTAATCATAAAGAATATGGTGAGTTGATAACCATATAGTTTTTGGTAAACTATCAACCATAAACGGATTTGTCAAGTCTTTACCAGTAGCCGTTTGCTCTGGACTAGTTGATTCTTATGTGGATTAGACATGGTGAATCAATAACCATTTGTTGTGTATCTCAGTTATACACCTTTTAAGATCAACTCCCATCTATGCTTCATAAAAACTTAAACAGGAATACAAGCAAACATGTACAAACTCATACAACAATTTCAGTACCCAACAGCCTCCCCTCAACACCAGAGAACATTAGACAAAAAGTTTATGGATTTAACATTCCAATACTTGTTACCAAGTACTGAAATCTTCCCACATCAAGGCCTTTTGTTAACAAATCAGCATAGTTGTCATCAGTATGAATTTTGACAACTTGAATTAGTCCTTTTTCATAGCAATCTCTAATGAAATGGTGTCTAATTTCAATATGTTTGGTCTTTGTGTGTTGAACATGATTCTTAATAATGCAAATAGTACTGTTATTGTCAATATGAATGATGGTATTCATGAAATTGTACCCATAGTCCAAAAGTTGATTCTGAAGCCATAGAACTTGAGCACAACAACTTGCAGCAGCCACATACTCTGCTTCAGTTGATGAATTAGCCACCATTGTTTGTTTCTTGCACTGCCATGACACTAATCTGTTGCCAAGAAATTGGCATCCACCTGTTGTAGATTTTCTATCCAAACAAGCTCCAACATAGTCACTATCAGAGAAAGTAACCAAATCTAGAGCAGATTCTCTAGGATACCATAATCCCAGAGTGGGAAATGCTTTAAGATATCTGAAAATCTTCTTCACAGCAGTCAAGTGAGAGAACTTGGGAGTGACTTGAAACCTTGCACATGCACACACTGCAAACATAATATCTGGTCTAGATGATGTAAGATACATCAAAGAACCAATCATAGACCTGTACATGTGCACATCAACTGCTTCACCACTATTTTCCTTCAAGAGTTGATGTGTAGTCTTGTCTGCAGGGGTGCTGGATGACTTTGCATAAGTGAACTTGAACTTCCTTAGTATCTCAGCCACATATTTATCTTGATTGATGAAAATACCATCTGGCCTTTGTAGAACTTGAAGTCCCAAAAAGAATGTGAGTTCACCCATAGAACTCATCTTGAATTCTTCCTTCATTAGCTTCTCAAATTCTTTGCACATCTCTGTCTTTGTGGATCCAAAAATGATATCATCAACATATACTTGAACTAACAAGATATCATTCTTGTCTTTCTTGATGAACAAAGTTTGATCCACTCTGCCTCTATGAAACCTATTATCAAGAAGATAAGTAGTTAAGGTTTCATACCATTTCCTTGGTGCTTGATGCAAGCCATACAAAGCTTTAACCACCCTGTACACTTTGTTAGGATATTCAGGGTCTTCAAAGCCTGGAGGTTGTGAAACATAAACCTCTTTATCAATCTGCCCATAAAGAAATGCACTCTTTACATCCATTTGATAAACTTTAAAGCCCATAAAGGATGCATAGGCTAAGAACAACCTAATTGCCTCAATTCGTGCAACTGGGGCAAACACTTCTTCATAGTCAATACCCTCCTCCTGAGTGTATCCTTGAGCCACAAGCCTAGCTTTGTTTCTGATAACAATTCCTCTTTCATCTTTCTTGTTTCTGAACACCCATTTAGTACCTATTACCTTCTTACCAGAAGGTAAATCACAAAGCACCCAAACCTTTTGAAGCTTGAATTGGAGCAACTCTTCTTGCATTGCTTCCACCCAACTTTCATCTTCAAGTGCCTTATAAACATTCTTTGGCTCCAATTGTGACAGAAAACACATAAAGAGACATTCATTCTTGCCTTCATGAGTCTTAGATTCATATATTTCACTGATGAATCCATGAATATGAAACAACTTTGTTTGTCTCCTAGTCTTCACAGGTGAATTGACAGCCCCAATCACATTTTCAAGAGGATGTGATTTATGAATTATAGTATGGGGAGTCTGAGGAACTGCAATCTCACTTGGCATATTCGAGATTTCAACATCATTGGCTTGAGCTTCCTCTGTAACTGGAGTTATATTTTCCACTTCTGGTGTTGCAGTGGAAACTTCTGGACTAGCAGTGGAATCAGAATTTTCACTGCTTTTAGGATCTTCAGTGTTCATGTTGCTACCTCCTTCCTTTTCAGAATCATTAGAAGGATGAGCATCTCCAGTCTTTGGAATATCTCCATTATCTGCATAGTCCCAAAGAGGCAAATTGAATTCATCTTGATCATCTACTTGATCCTTGTTGGGTTCATCATCATCAAGAAATTCTTCTGAACCTGCAAAATCATAAGAGGATGTACCTGTAGAGATAGGCACATAGTTCATAGTATTGGTTAGAGAATCAAGATCAAACAGCCTTTCTGGACCAGTTCCTTTGACATTCACTTTGTTTTCCAGGAACTCAACATGCAGATTCTCTTCAATCCTTTGGGTTCTTAAGTTGAATACTCTGAAAGCTTTACTGACCATGGAATACCCAACAAAATACCCTTCATCAGCTTTTTCATCAAATTTTCCCAGATAATCAATGGTATTGAGAATTGTAACATGACATCCAAATGGTCTCATGAAGTCTAAAATAGGAGGTCTTCCTCTAAACAGCTCATAAGGTGTCTTGTTCTTCGTTTTTACCACCAAAACCCTGTTTTGCACATAACATGCAGTGTTAACTGCTTCAGCCCAAAAAGTGATTGGCAATTTTGAATCTGCCAACATGGTTCTAGCAGCCTAAATAAGTGTCCTATTTCTCCTCTCAGCAACACCATTTTGTTGAGGAGTTCTAGCAACACTAAATTCTCTTTTAATACCTTTATCTCTGCAAAAATCATCCATTACTCTATTCTTAAATTCTGTCCCATTATCACACCTGATGATTTTCACTTTCAAATTATATTGGTTTTCTACTTCAGTGATAAAAGTCTTAAGGATGCCAGTTGTTTCATCCTTTGTATTAAGAAAGAAAACCCATGTAAACCTGCTAAAATCATCAGTCACTACAAGACAGTATTTCTTGAGATTCAAGCTGCTCACAGATGTAGGACCAAATAAGTCCATGTGTAACATTTGAAGTGGGTGAGCAATAGAGTTAACTAGCTTTGACCTGCAAGAAGCTCTGTGTTGTTTGCCTTTAAGACAAGCCACACAGGTTTGATCATTTTCAAATCTTTTCTGAGGTAGACCTCTCACCAAACCATCTTTGACAATCTTATTAATGGTTTTGAAGTTAACATGACCAAGTCTTCTATGCCATAACATGGATTCATCCACTGTGGCCTTTGCAACCAAGCAAGCATAATCATCTTTAGCAACAATGTTGTTCATATCAAAGCTATATAGATTGCCTTTTCTAGGAATTTTAAGAAGAATCTGACTTTCATCAGGCATCTTAAAATCCTTAGAGAGAACAAAACACATATCTTTGGTAAAAAGAACATTGTTCATCTTGTCACACATTTGTGACACACTAAAAAGATTATACTTAAGCTCTTTTACATAGTACACAGGTTCAAAGTCCAAGTTACCAGTTTTGATTACTCCTTTACTAGCAACTTTTCCATTAACTCCACCTCCAAAGCTGACATACTGTCCCTCATAATGTTCAAAATCTGAAAGATAGGACTTGTTGCCAGTCATGTGCCTTGAACACCCACTATCTGTATATCCTTGATCTGATCTTTTTGACCCTTGGATGTTCATGCACATAAAAGAAAGAGTTAGTTTCTTTTGGGGACGCAAGCCATGATTGACTTGGATCTGCCTCGTGTATCAATATAGTTAAATCTATCAAAGGTCATTGATACACCATTGGGATTGGTTGTAGAGGTAGTTCCTTTAGGTTTCCATTCCCAACGTGCTGAGGCCTTCACAACATTGCCCATGTCCCCCCTTTCCTTGTTTATAACCCTTGCAGTGGTAACTTTTGAATGAGCAGTGGAAACTGCTGGTTTGGTTTTAGGTACCCACTGTTGATTATAATGAACCTTTTTATATTGAAAAGTTCCTTTCCCTGTTTGTGAAAATTTTGCAAAAGTTGTTCTTGACTTTGCACTTTTAACAGGTGACTTAGGGTGAGCAGTGTTAACAGTTTTTGCAGTGGCAAAAGTTTTGAGGCCACTTCTTAGTTGAACTGATCTTGGGACCATTTTGCAATGTGAATTAGGGTGTACTTTATTTTGAAACCTGTTAGACTCCACCCTTTTATTCCCATGGACTTCCCTTCTCCCATTATGATAGTCACAATAAGCATGTAAATGATCAAAACTACCACAGATATAGCATGCTTTGTTGTACATCACAAAATCACTACCTAGTTTTTGAGATTTAACATGATTCCAACTCCCCTGGTTACCCCTAGGAGCTGTAGGTTTGTTCCTATACATCTCAGTATACCTTACAGTTGGTCTAGGTTTATTAACTGGTTTCCTAGGTTCCTCTATAACAGTATTAACAACTTTTGGGATAGAAGCCTCTACATTCTTTTTAACATTCTCATCAACAACAGATGAGTCACTAGCACTCTCAAAAACATCATTATCATGCTTAACCTCATCCTCACATTTCACAGTTGTGTCCTTTAAAGGACCATATTCACGTTTAAGATCCTGAAACTCTTCTAAGCCTGTATGAGCTAAATCTATACCTGGAGGTGATGGAACACCTCTTAGTGGTGGAGGCACTGTATTATAACCCATACCAGACTTAACTTTACTTATTATTTGAGCATTCCAAATTTTATCAATTGACTTAGACTGATGGTAACATGTATCTAAAGTTAAATTAACATTTTCATTTTTCTTTTGAAGTTTTTCAAACTCCTTTTGGTATTCTTCATTCACAGCTGTTGTATGTTCTGCCTCTCTTCTAAGAAGAATCATATCATCATTATATTTTGACTCATTTTCTTGATAGTGCTTTAGTTGAGTTTCCAATACAGCTATAGCTCTCCTAAGCTTAGACATAGTATAATCAGTAGTATACAACTGATGAGTGTCCAAATACTCATCATTTTTGTACCGTTTAGAATGCCAAAAACATCTGAAAACACTCAGAAATGCATCAAAATGATAAAAATATCACAAATAAGTGTTTTATGTGTTTTAAATGCAAAAATATCAAAATCAGGTGAAAAATATATCAAGTTTGCATAGTTGGCAGTTTTAGTCCCTCAAGTTTGGAAACTTGTCAAATCTAGTCCCTGGAATCCAAAAATGTGGAGTTTTATCATTCAAGGTCCCTGAAATATTCTAAGTTGTCAAAAATGGTCCTTGAATGAATCTTTGGTCAAATGGCATAAAAGGTCCCTAAAGTTTAAAAAAATGTCATAAAAGGTCCTTGGAAATTTAAAAAAGTGAAAATAATCAAAATTGGTCCTTGTACTATTCAAGATTGGCAGGATAGGTCCTTGTGATAACTTTGGAATGTTGGCAGTTTTGGTCCCTCATAAAACAGAAAATTACATAAATGGTCCTTGTGTTAATACCAAACCAAACGGACCCTTGTATTAATATCCAACCCAAATCCAACCCAGCTGGCCCAACTTGCAACCCAAGCCCACACCACTTGACCCTTGAACCCTGTCAATAAACCTGTGACCCCCCCATTTGAACCCCCTGCGTTATTATTAAAAACGGGTCAAAAAGTCAAAACCCGCCCAAACCATAAACACTGTACATCCTCCTCACCATGCCTGAAACCCAAAACCAGGTTGTTTTCTCCACCTCTCCACCTCACCACCACCTTTCCACCTCACTCTACAGCTGTATACCCACTCCCCTCCACCTCCACATCCTCCCAAACTTCTTTAATTGATAAAACCTGCTCAAGACTTTTTTGGCGCCAAAATTCCACATGGACGATTCTGATGATTTTTAAAGATCCAATGGTTGGAATCAAATGGGAAAGTCTCAGAGATATCGATAGAGCCTAAAAGATCATTATAAAGAGGATAAGAAGCAATGTGGATGCATATCTAGTGTAATTTAATTTTGCTTATCTCGTTTTTAAATAATTTAAGTTTCCAGTGTATGTTTAAGCTTTTAAGCTTTGTATTTCAAGTCTTTAGTGTATAATAAAGCTTTTGTGAACATCAATTTCAGTTCTAAGTCCTCTTTTCTGTTTATGCAAAATTTACTTGTTAAAATCTCAATGTGTTTGAATATTGTTATTAGTGGTTGTTTTGGACTCAGTAAGTTCATATAAGCTCCTAGAAAGCTTATCTAAGCTTTTAGAAACCATAAAATCAGTTCTAGATATAAAACTCAAAAATTACCAAAAATACAAAAAAAATTAGTAAAAAATCAAAAAT
Source organism: Chrysanthemum makinoi (assembly GCA_910596185.1). Lineage (NCBI taxonomy): Eukaryota > Viridiplantae > Streptophyta > Magnoliopsida > Asterales > Asteraceae > Chrysanthemum > Chrysanthemum makinoi. Next base: position 264,930,149 of record OU343224.1, read on the forward strand.
CAATGAAGAAGATCATCAAGAAGCTGGAGCAGGGTTGATTGTCGATTGCCTTGGTATAGAGCTTCTTGGGAAGCTATAGGTTGTGATCATGTGCTTTGGTTCTCTGTCTTGTGCATGAACACAGTTTGTAAGCAATTTTCTCATAATTTGCAATTCTTAGTATTAGTGTTTAAAGCTTGTTAATTTTAGTTTAATTCTGTCTCATTATAGTTAGTATAAGGTACTCACTAGATTTCTTGCTTTAAAAACCTGTTTTAGTGTTTAAATCTTCAAAACAGTTTGATAAAGGACTGTTTTATTTTACTGTGTTAACTGTATTAGAGGGTATTTGTATTGTTACTTGTTGTTGTTTTGTGCCACAATAGGTCAATATAGCTCAGTGAAACAAAGAAAACCAATGTTCATTTGATAAGAAAGTCAAAATAGTTTTTAATCACAACTTGTTAACTAACTGTTGGATTTTCATGATCCATGATCTTGTTTTCATGATTATAAGTTGTTATTGTTGATCAAATCAGTCTTAATCCACCTTAATACATCATAATCAGTGATTAGGATTGATTCAAAGTTCATTTTAGTCAACTTATTTGGTTTTTATAAAAAGTCAAAATTTCAGTTTAATGGTTTTTGAATAAAATAAATAATTTTATATAGGGTTTAATATTAAGTTTCAAGATCTGAGCTTTTGGAATATTAAAATATAACTGCTCATCTTTATCCTAGTATTTTTAATAATTTGTAGTTAGTTTTTTAAACTGCTTAATTTCTAGCTTCTTTTGAACACTTTTTCAAAATAGTGCCCTGTGCACAGTCTTGTGAGCCTTTTTCACAAGCTTGCAGCTTGCTCATTAGATAGCCTTAGCTTATAACTTTTGGTATTTTGTAGAGCCCATCTGGCTAGTTTGAGGTGTGATTGCTTATTTTCCATTTTGCAGCTTATTTAATAAGCTTGCAAGTAACTTTTAACTTGTCCCATTTCTGTGTACACTAAGCAATCAGTGGTTTAGAAGCTTTTTCACAAGCTTGTCAAAAGCTTATCAGTGGTCCCCAGTGTTTGAGCTTGGACTTTTTAGAAAGCCCACCTAGCCAGCTTGTTGTGTCAGTGCTTATTTTGAGCTTTGGAACTTTTGCCCCTAGCTTAATCTAGCTTGCAAAAAGTGTGCAGGCCTGTGTGGTTAGAAGGTTTAGGATAAGTGCTTATTTGATTATTATAGCTTATCAGAGTAGTTCTTTGTTCTTTTTAGCTTCATATAAGTAGCTTTAGCTTATTTACATCTTATTTTACCTTTGGTTCCAGCTGTGAAGCTTGTTTGAGCTTAATAACATCAAAATAAGCTTATAAGTTCACTCTTGAGCTAATAAGCTCTCAAATAGCTTATTTTTAAGTTGTAAAATTTTTGTTTTCATTAAAATTGCTTATTTTAAGTAGTTAAATAGTTTTCAAAAAGAAAAATCACAAAAACATCATTTTTAAAATAGTGATAGCGTTTATTTAATAGAAATTAGTTTTTTAATTTTTTCTTTTCAGCTTATTATTAAGCATTTTCAGTTTTTATAATTTTCTTAGTTTTCTGTCATCATAGGATAATTTTATAAAAAATTTCATAATTTTCTTAGCTTGTTTAATATTTATTAGAATTTAAAATAGTTAAAAAGTATTAAATAATTAATAATAAATAAATAAAAACCATAAAAAATATCTTTTCAGTTTTAAAATTAGTTTTATAATATTTTAGATTTTTCTAAGTTATAAGTTTATTTTTCCAGGTTAATTTTATATTTTCTTGTATTTAAGTGTATTTTAAATAATTAATAAATAGTAATTAATTAATAATAAATAGATAAAAAGTGTAATAAATATATTTTCAGTTTTAAAATAAGTTTTATAATATTTTAGATTTTTCTAAATCATAATTTCATTTTTCTAGTTTTATTTCACATTTTCTTATATTTTAGAGTATTATTAAATAGTTAAAAATAGTTTTTAATTAATAATAATTAAATAAATAGTTATAAAAATAATTTTAATTTTATAATAATTTTATTTTATTATTAGGTTTGTAAAAATATCATTTTCATATTTTTAGGTCTTTTATTTCTTAAAACTCACGTTTTATTTTTGTACGTTTATGTAAAATTTAGTAAACGTACGTGTTTACATTTGTTTAATCTGATTGTTGTGCTTTATAATTCTGTATCCAAATACCATTCCAATCAATCAGTAGTATAATTACTACTCAAAATCCTTACTGATCACTATCCTTAGTGATTATTCGACATCTGAAAGTTTTGAAACACCATTAATCCTCCGTGGGACTTAACGACCCGGGAATCCACTATATTCCAAGGGAAATTGCATTGGTTTTAGAATGTTTTAATTTTATTACGGTTGACCATTCACAAGTGGTTGACTTGTGTGATAAACTTGACGGTTTGCCACCAATCAAATTTTGGCGCCGCTGCCGGGGAGGCTTTAGCGTGTTCTAAACATTCTCAGACCCGTACTTGCACATATACCACCTTTTGTAAACAGTTTTTTTTGTAAAGTTATCAAAAATAAAAAAGTTCATTAACACTTTTCCTAAAGTGTTAACAACACCAAAAAAAAAATATAAAACAACAAAACAATCGTAACGTTTTCTATCTTGTATTTTCTTTAAGGTGATTCTTAAAGAGGTACTATTTGGTTAAACGAGACGATACCAAAAATATTGTCCAAAAGTTTTTAAACCCTAAGCACAAATCTATACCTACGTCTTTTTAGTGGTACTTAATAAATACATAAAAATCTACCACCGCAAATCAAGGCAGTACACCTACCAACTGGGGGTGTGAACATTAATAAGTTCCCAATCTTACAGATCAAAACTTGCCTTTGTGTTCTTGTGATTTGGTGTACCTTTTTCAAAGAAGCCATTTCATTTGTGATTATTGGTTAAGTTCACTTGTCGTTTTGCCTCGCATTTGTTTTTGAAAATTGATTTTTAAACTTAGTGCATGCGCACTCGTTCTTCCAGCTCCACAAGTCCACTTTCAGAGCTTGCAAATATTCCGCGTAGACGTAGAGGGCGTTCGCTCCTTCAGCGTGGTGAGGCGTCTAGTAACACCACCACCCACGTCGTAATGGCGGAAGACAAGCCGATGAATGAGCTTCTCCAAGCACCCATCGAGGGTTACGGAGATGCCATTATTGTCCCACCATCGTGGCGATACCTTTGAGCTCAAAACCGGGTTACTTAATCTTGTAACCCAAAGCCAATTTTATGGTTTTGAGCGGGATGATCCTCATGCACATATTCGATGGTTTAACAAGATTGCATCTACCATCAAATACAAGAATGTCCCACATGAAGCAATTAAGCTTCTTCGGTTCCCATTCTCTCTAGAGGGACAAGCCCGGAATTGGCTTGAGAAACAACCCCTCGTTCCATTGAGACATGGGAAGATCTAGTCACTAAGTTTGTTAACGAATTCTATCCTCCATCCCGAACTACAAGTCTTAAGAATGAGATAATGAAATTTTCTCAAAGATTTGATGAATCATTCGGTGAGGCATGGGATCGTTACAAGAATTGCTCGCAAGTGTCCGCATCATGGTTTTACCGAATTAATGCAAATGGATACTTTCTACAATGGTCGAGACAAGCGACCAAGACTCTTTAAATGCCTTCGCTGGAGGTAATTTCCTGAGCAAGACCACAAAAGAAGCCTTGCAAATCATAGAAAACAAGTCCCAGGTCCGCCCTTTCCGAACAAAGACATATCAGTCTCAGTCTAATGCAGGACCTTCTACTTCATCTCCCGTGAGTACATCTAGCACCGATGCTAAGATTGACAAACTCACGGATATTGTTCAGGCTTTGGTTCTTGCTAACCAAAAGAAAGTCACTTTCACACAGACACCATCACATGGTGAAGTGAAGAAAGTCGAGGTCTGTGTTACTTGTGGTGGCCCTCATGCATACTACAATTGTACTGCCACCGATGGTAGTCCGTTTGAAGCCAATGCCATAGCCGGTACTCCACATCAAGGAGGTAATCAATACCGTCCTCAAAATGAACCAAACTACCGTGCTAATACTTATCAAGGACCACCCGATTTTAGCCAGAATCCTAACATACAAAACCGGAATCAGAACCAACCTAGAATGAACCAAGGTTATCAAAACCAAGGTAATTTCTATCCCGGACCAAATCAAGGTTTCCAACATCAAGGAAACCTTAATCAAAACAATTTCAATCGAGGGAATCAATTTCATTTGAATATGAATCCTAATCAAGGAAATTTTCAAAATCAAGGCCCTAATCCGAACAATAGAGGCCAGAATTTTCCTAATCAAACTCAAGCCATTGTTCCAACTGGACCATCATCTGATGAGTTATTGAAGCAATTCATGAAATCCCAAGATGAAATGAACAGGTTGTTGGTCAATCGATCGCGATCTAAAGAAGTCTATAAATGATCAACCCTCGGGCTCAGGAAAACTTCCGAGCAACACGATCGCTAACCCGAGGCGCGATGCAAAGGCGATCACAACCAGAAGTGGTGTTTCATACAATGGACCCGCTATTCCTACTACCTCTTCTTCTTCTCTCCGTAAGGTAGTGGAAAGTGAACCTGAGGATACAAAGGACAAGGAACTTCCTACTAATAACGGAGGTACCAACGATGTCCATCCTCAAGTTGTCCCGAAACCCAAATCCAATCCAGGAGTTGTTTTTGAACCTCCAGGTACCTCCCGTTGAAAACCAGAAATCCAAATCTTCTATTCCTTACCCATCACGTTTGAATGAGCAAAAGCTCCGCGAAAAGCCAGTCATCAAATGGACAAATTTTTTCAAATTTTCCAAGAACTACATTTTGACATAAGCTTTGCGGATGCTATCATCCTGATGCCCAAGTTTGCATCAACTCTCAAACACATGTTAAGCAACAAGGAAAAGCTGTTTGAAATGGCTAAAACTCCTCTGAACGAGAACTGTTCTGCAGTTATCTTGAAAAAGCTTCCCGAAAAGCTTGGAGATCCTGGAAAATTTCTCTTACCTTGTGTATTTCCAGGGATGGTTGAATGCTTTGCCTTAGCCGATCTTGGTGCAAGCATCAATCTGATGCCTCATTCAGTATGGAAGAAACTTTCTCTTCTGGACCTTATTCCTACATGCATGACTCTCGAGCTTGCAGATCGTACAATATCCGGTCCACTTGGCATTGCCGAGGACGTATTTGTGAAAGTAGGAAAGTTCCATTTTCGGTGACTTTGTAGTTTTTGATTTCGATCTTTGATCCGGGTTCCTCTCATTGTTGGAGGATTCACGAGAACGGGCCGTGCTATCATTGATGTATTTGAGCAAGAAATCACATTACGTGTGGGTAATGAAGCTGTCACCTTTAACCTTGATCAAACTTCGAGGTACTCCGCAAACTATGATTCGGAGTCGGTTAACCGAATAGATATCATTGATGTTGCTTCTGAAGAGTACTCTCAAGAAGTTCTTGGTTATGATCATAATTCTTCGAGTGATAATCTCACTCATTCATCTCAACCCATCATTGCCAATTCTACTCCTTCTCTCACTCCGTTTGAGGAAAGTGACTTCATCTTAGAAGAGATTGAAGCATACTTGTCTAGTGATTCGGTTTCATGGGAAATTGATCACGCTCCAATTGACATCGAGGGAGATATTCTTCTCATCGAGAAGATGCTCAATGATGATCCATCATCACTCCCTCCCGTCGAGCTTCATAACAAGGAAGTCAATTCAGTTGAGAAAACTGAAGAATTTCCTGAAGTCGAACTTAAGGACTTACCACCTCATCTCGAATATGCATTTCTTGAAGGTGATGATAAATTACCCGTCATTATTGCTCGATATTTGAGTAAAGATGAAAAAGCTGCTCTCATAAAGGTCTTGAAGTCACACAAGCAAGCAATTGCTTGGAAACTCTCCGACATTAAGGGTATCAACCCTGAGTTTTGTACTCACAAAATCTTGATGGAGGATGACTTCAAACCAGCAGTTCAACATCAGAGAAGAGTAAATCCAAAAATCCATGATGTTATTAAACAAGAGGTTCTCAAACTTCTTGATGCAGGATTAATTTACCCGATCTCTGATAGTCCTTGGGTTAGCCCAATTCATTGTGTTCCTAAAAAGGGTGGCATAACGGTTGTCACAAATGAAAATAACGAGTTAATTCCAACTCGGCTGGTAACGGGATGGCGTGTTTGCATTGACTATCGCAAGTTGAATGACGCCACCCGAAAAGACCATTTTCCTCTACCCTTCATGGACCAAATGCTTGAGAGATTAGCATGGAACGAATACTATTGTTTCCTTGATGGTTTCTCGGGTTATTTTCAGATCCCCATTGATCCACAGGATCAAGAGAAGACCACATTCACCTGCCCATACGGAATTTTTGCCTACAGACGTATGCCTTTTGGCCTATGTAACGCTCCTAGCACGTTCCAACGATGTATGATGGCCATTTTCCACGACATGATCGGGGAAACAATGGAGGTGTTTATGGATGACTTCTCGGTCATTGGGGACTCATTTTAAACATGTCTCTCCCATTTAGATAAAATGCTCAAACGGTGTGAAGATACCAATCTTTGTCTAAATTGGGAGAAGAGCCATTTTATGGTCAAAGAAGGCATAGTCCTTGGCCATAAGATTTCCAAAAATGGGATTGAGGTTGATAGAGCAAAAGTCGATGTTATTGCTAAATTGCCTCATCCTACTACCGTCAAAGGTATTAGGGGTTTTTTAGGTCATGCCGGTTTTTATCGCAGATTCATACAAGATTTTTCTAAGATCGCCCGGCCTATGACCCATCTTCTTGAAAAAGATGCTCCTTTTATCTTTTCACCTGAGTGCATCAAAGCTTTTGAAACATTAAAGAAAAAGCTTACTGAAGCACCCATTCTCGTTGCTCCCGACTGGGATTTACCCTTTGAGCTTATGTGCGATGCAAGTGATTTTGCTATCGGTGCGGTCGGGGCAACGTAGATCCAAGCATTTTCAGCCTATCCACTACGCAAGTAAGACAATGACTGAAGCTCAAACTCATTACACCACCACGAAAAAAGAGCTACTAGCCGTGGTGTATGCATTTGAGAAGTTTCAGCCATACTTAATCTTGACCAAATGCGTGGTGTATACGGATCATTCGGCTCTCAAATATCTCTTTGCAAAACAAGATGCAAAGCTGAGATTGCTCCGTTGGGTTCTCCTTACGCAAGAATTTGATATCATAATACGTGATAAAAAAGGAGCCGAGAACACTGGCTGGCGATCATTTGTCCCGTCTAGAAAACCCTCACCAAGATGTTTTCGAGAAAAAGGAAATAAATGAAACATTTCCTCTCGAGACACTCAATGCGGTTTCTTTTCGTGGAGACTCTACTACCCCATGGTTTGCTGACTTCGCAAATTACCATGCGGGTAACTTCATAGTGAAAGGGATGTCGACCCAACAGAAGAACAAATTCTTCAAAGATGTTAAACATTACTTCTGGGATGATCCCTACTTATTCAAAATCTGTGCGGATCAAGTCATCAGGCGATGTGTGTATGGTCAGGAAGCCAATGACATTCTCAAAGCTTGCCATGCTGGACCCACCGGGGGCCATCATAGTCCAAATTACACCGCCAAAAAGGTGTTTGATTCCGGGTTTTATTGGCCTACGATTTACAAGGATGCCCACGAATTTGTCAAAACATGTGACGCTTGTCAACGTCACGGAAATATCTCACAGAGAAATGAAATGCCGCAAAACGCCATTCAAGTGTGTGAGATATTTGACATCTGGGGCATTGACTTTATGGGGCCATTTCCATCATCTCGAGGAAACAAATACATACTTGTGGCTATTGACTATTTGTCAAAATGGGTTGAAGCGAAAGCTTTACCTACCAATGATGCCCGAGTCGTTGTAAAATTCTTAAAATCTCTTTTTGCTAGGTTTGGAACTCCGCGAGCTATAATTAGTGATCGTGGTACGCATTTCTGCAATGACCAATTTGATAGAGTCATGCAAAAGTATGGTGTAACACACCGTCTCTCTACTGCGTACCACCCCCAAACAAGTGGGCAAGTGGAAGTTTCCAACCGTGGTATTAAAAGAATTCTTGAAAGGACAGAAGGCGAAAACCGTGCATCCTGGTCGGATAAACCGGATGACGCACTCTGGGCCTTCCGTACAGCTTATAAAACACCCATCGGGTGTACTCCATACAAACTAGTGTACGGAAAGGCGTGTCATCTTCCGATTGAGCTCGAGCACAAAGCATACTGGGCCTTGAAACATGCAAACTTCGATATTCAGACAGCTGGTGATCACAGAAAAGTTCAAATGAATGAATTAAATGAACTCCGTGATCAAGCATACGAGAACTCTTTGATCTACAAACAAAAGACAAAGAAGATTCATGACTCCAAAATCAAGAACCGCGGTTTCAACGTCGGTGATCGAGTCCTTCTTTTCAATTCAAGATTGAAGATATTCTCGGGAAAGCTCAAGTCCCGTTGGTCTGGTCCATTTACTATTGCTAAGGTTTATCCTTATGGTACTATTGAGTTATCTCAACCCGATGGTCCAAATTTTAAAGTGAATGGTCATCGATTAAAGCACTATTTTGGAGAGGACATTCCACCCGTGGTTGTCCCGGATCTACAAACTTTCCCCATGAACCAATGAATGCGGGATCGAGTCAAGCTAGTGACTCGGGAATCAAAAACATTAGCACACACCATATGGTTTTTCACCCATATTTCTGACTTCTTTCTATTTTCTACCACCCTAGTGTGGGGAGTTGCCCCATTTGTTGTATATAAGTTTCATGAAAAAAAAATCACAAAAATAAAATAATGGCCATAGTATTTCCCTTTTACGTTCTCTGTTTCGGCATAACAGCCGGTACTTTGAATATTGAGGGCAATATTCATTTCTAGTGTGGGGAGGAATTCTCACGAATTTTATCATGTAATTATACCACCCAATTCCCCATTTTTGGCCAAAATTTTTTTTTGGAGTAAGTGTTTTGCACTTACTCGGCTTACGATCATCAGTCAGCCATGTCTAATAAACAAAAGGATTGGCTAATCCAGGAGCAAACGGCTCTTGGTAAAGATATCTCAAATCCGTTTACGGCTTGCAATTTGCCCAAAATTGTATGGTGTTCAACTCACCATATCTTTAATTAGTGAAAAGTTGGCTAGCCCACAAGTTTATGGCTTGTGGTAAAGGCAGTTGGAAAGCCATAATTGGTAATCGACTCACCAAAGATAATATTGATAATTTATCTAAGAGTTGGCTAGTCCGAGAAGCAAGCGGCTTCGGTAAAGACAAATCAAAACCGTTGAAAGATGGTGATTTGCTCAAAATCATTTGGTTATCATTGTACCAAGGTTCTTACTTGAACTAAAACAACTGGCTACTCCAGAAGTAATGGCTTTTGGTAAAGAGATGAAATCCATTAAGTTTTCTTGAAAGATTGCTAGGGACTAGCAATATCTTAGTGTGGGGGATTGATGAGTGTCCAAATACTCATCATTTTGTACCGTTTAGAATGCCAAAAACATCTGAAAACACTCAGAAATGCATCAAAATGATAAAAATATCACAAATAAGTGTTTTATGTGTTTTAAATGCAAAAATATCAAAATCAGGTGAAAAATGTATCAAGTTTGCATAGTTGGCAGTTTTAGTCCCCCAAGTTTGGAAACTTGTCAAATCTAGTCCCTGGAATCCAAAAATGTGGAGTTTTATCATTCAAGGTCCCTGAAATATTCTAAGTTGTCAAAAATGGTCCTTGAATGAATCTTTGGTCAAATGGCGAAAAGGTCCCTAAAGTTTAAAAAAGTGTCATAAAAGGTCATTGGAAATTTAAAAAGTGAAAATAATCAAAATTGGTCCTTGTACTATTCAAGATTGGCAGGATAGGTCCTTGTGATAACTTTGGAATGTTGGCAGTTTGGTCCCTCATAAAACAGAAAATTACATAAATGGTCCTTGTGTTAATACCAAACCAAACGGACCCTTGTATTAATATCCAACCCAAATCCAACCCAGTTGGCCCAACTTGCAACCCAAGCCCACACCACTTGACCCTTGAACCTGTCGATAAACACTTGACCCCCCATTTGAACCCCCTGCGTTATTATTAAAAACGGGTCAAAAAGTCAAAACCCGCCCAAACCATAAACACTGTACATCCTCCTCACCATGCCTGGAACCCAAAACCAGGTTGTTTTCTCCACCTCTCCACCTCACCACCACCTTTCCACCTCACTCTACAGCTGTATACCCACACCCCTCCACCTCCACATCCTCCCAAACTTCTTTAATTGATAAAACCTGCTCAAGACTTTTTGGGCGCCAAAATTCCACATGGACGATTATGATGAATTCAATGCATCCAATGGTTGGAAACAAGTGGGAAAGTCTCAGAGATATCGACAGAGCCTAAAAGATCATTATAAAGAGGATAAGAAGCAATGTGGATGCATATCTAGTGTAATTTAATTTTGCTTATCTCGTTTTTAAATAATTTAAGTTTCCAGTGTATGTTTAAGCTTTTAAGCTTTGTATTTCAAGTCTTTAGTGTATAATAAAGCTTTTGTGAACATCAATTTCAGTTCTAAGTCCTATTTTCTGTTTATGCAAAATTTACTTGTTAAAATCTCAATGTGTTTGGATATTGTTATTAGTGTTTGTTTTGGACTCAGTAAGTTCATATAAGCTCCTAGAAAGCTTATCTAAGCTTTTAGAAACCATAAAATCAGTTCTAGATATAAAACTCAAAAATTACCAAAAATACAAAAAAATTAGTAAAAAAATCAAAAATCAATGAAGAAGATCATCAAGAAGCTGGAGCAGGGTTGATTTTGGATTGCCTTGGTATAGAGCTTCTTGGGAAGCTATAGGTTGTGATCCTGTGCTTTGGTTCTCTGTCTTGTGCATGAACACAGTTTGTAAGCAATTTTCTCATAATTTGCAATTTTTAGTATTAGTGTTTAAAGCTTGTTAATTTTAGTTTAATTACGTCTCATTATAGTTAGTATAAGGTACTCACTAGATTTCTTGCTTTAAAACACTTTTTTGGTGTTTAAATCTTCAAAACAGTTTGATAAAGGACGTTTGATTTTACTTGTGTTAACGTATTAGAGGGTATTTGTGTTGTTACTTGTTGTTGTTTTGTGCCACAATAGGTCAATATAGCTCAGTGAAACAAAGAAAACCAATGTTCATTTGATAAGAAAGTCAAAATAGTTTTTAATCACAACTTGTTAACTAACTGTTGGATTTTCATGATCCATGATCTTGTTTTCATGATTATAAGTTGTTATTGTTGATCAAATCAGTCTTAATCCACCTTAATACATCATAATCAGTGATTAGGATTGATTCAAAGTTCATTTTAGTCAACTTATTTGGTTTTTATAAAAAGTCAAAATTTCAGTTTAATGGTTTTTGAATAAAATAGATAATTTTATATAGGGTTTAATATTAAGTTTCAAGATCTGAGCTTTTGGAATATTAAAATATAACTGCTCATCTTTATCCTAGTATTTTTAATAATTTGTAGTTAGTTTTTTAAACTGCTTAATTTCTAGCTTCTTTTGAACACTTTTTCAAAATAGTGCCACATGCTTTGTGAGCCTTTTTCGCAAGCTTGCAGCTTGCTCATTAGATAGCCTTAGCTTATAACTTTTGGTATTTTGTAGAGCCCATCTGGCTAATTTGAGGTGTGATTGCTTATTTTCCATTTTGCAGCTTATTTAATAAGCTTGCAAGTAACTTTTAGCTTGTCCCATTTCTGTGTACACTAAGCAATCAGTGGTTTAGAAGCTTTTTCACAAGCTTGTCAAAAGCTTATCAGTGGTCCCCAGTGTTTGAGCTTGGACTTTTTAGAAAGCCCACCTAGCCAGCTTGTTGTGTCAGTGCTTATTTTGAGCTTTGGAACTTTTGCCCCTAGCTTAATCTAGCTTGGAAAAAGTGTGTAGGCCTGTGTGGTTAGAAGGTTTAGGATAAGTGCTTATTTGATTATTATAGCTTATCAGAGTAGTTCTTTGTTCTTTTTAGCTTCATATAAGTAGCTTTAGCTTATTTACATCTTATTTTACCTTTGGTTCCAGCTGTGAAGCTTGTTTGAGCTTAATAACATCAAAATAAGCTTATAAGTTCACTGTTGAGCTAATAAGCTCTCAAATAGCTTATTTTTAAGTTGTAAAATTTTTGTTTTCATTAAAATTGCTTATTTTAAGTAGTTAAATAGTTTTCAAAAAGAAAAATCACAAAAACATCATTTTTAAAATAGTGATAGCGTTTATTTAATAGAAATTAGCTTTTTAATTTTTCTTTTCAGCTTATTATTAAGCATTTTCAGTTTTTATAATTTTCTTAGTTTTCTGTCATCATAGGATAATTTTATAAAAAATTTCATAATTTTCTTAGCTTGTTTAGTATTTATTAGAATTTAAAATAGTTAAAAAGTATTAAATAATTAATAATAAATAAATAAAAACCATAAAAAATATATTTTCAGTTTTAAAATTAGTTTTATAATATTTTAGATTTTTCTAAGTTATAAGTTTATTTTTCCAGGTTAATTTTATATTTTCTTGTATTTAAGTGTATTTTAAATAATTAATAAATAGTAATTAATTAATAATAAATAGATAAAAAGTGTAATAAATATATTTTCAGTTTTAAAATAAGTTTTATACTACCTCCATCCCAAAATTATAGTCCCCGTTTGACTTTTTTGGTCTTTCTCTTCCAACTTTGACCATAAATATTTTCGTTTATGTTATACAATAGTTGATGAAAATTATACCAAATGAAAATACATTAAAAACTCAATCCATTCATATATTTTGCATCAAATATTATACTATAACACAAAAAAAAATACTTAAGGTCAATGTGGTAAAAGAAAGACCGAAAAAATAGAAAGGGGACTATAATTTTGGGACGGAGGGAGTAATATTTTAGATTTTTCTAAATCATAATTTCATTTTTCTAGTTTTATTTCACATTTTCTTATATTTTAGAGTATTATTAAATAGTTAAAAATAGTTTTTAATTAATAATAATTAAATAAATAGTTATAAAAATAATTTTAATTTTCTAATAATTTTCTTTTATTATTAGGTTTGTAAAAATATCATTTTCATATTTGTAGGTCTTTTATTTCTTAAAACTCACGTTTTATTTTTGTACGTTTATGTAAAATTTAGTAAACGTACGTGTTTACATTTGTTTAATCTGATTGTTGTGCTTTATAATTATGTATCCAAATACCATTCCAATCAATCAGTAGTATAATTACCACTCAAAATCCTTACTGATCACTATCCTTAGTGATTATTCGACATCTGAAAGTTTTGAAACACCATTAATCCTCCGTGGGACTTAACGACCCGAGAATCCACTATATTCCAAGGGAAATTGCATTGGTTTTAGACTGTTTTAATTTTATTACGGTTGACCATTCACAAGTGGTTGACTTGTGTGATAAACTTGACGGTTTGCCACCAATCAACAACTCTTGTCTTTCATTAGAATATAAATCATTAAGCCTTTCAACTTCTCTAGCAGCCCTACATGTTTTAGAAAAACTTTCAAAGTTTTGTACCTCAGAGTCAAAGAAAGCCATGAGAGCAAATTCAGTAGAAATAAGAGTAGCATCTGTATGTTCTTCTTCTTGATCATCAGCCATGAAACTCCAATCATAGCTCACACCATCAATAGCCAACATTGCCTTTGGTTCTTCCACAGTTGGTTCCTTCTTTTCTTGTACCAAGTAGACATGTTGTCCTTGGTCTTTGGTCTTCTACATTCTCTAGCAAAGTGTCCCAACTTGTGGCAGTTAAAACATTCCACTTTCTTCTTATCAAAGCCTGCAGTTTCACTACCATTGATGTGAATAGGGTTGCAAGTCTTCTTGTAGAATTTCCTAGCTCTCATGCTAAGCAGAGCTATTTGCCATTTTATGTCCATCTCCTCCAAGTCATCTTCATCAATTTGCTCTATGTCTTCATGAGTTAAAATAGAGCCATTGACTTGAGTGGAGATAAAAGCATAAAAGGTAGAATCTCCAATACCAGCAACCTTCTTCTTTGAACTGCAGGTGGTAACACAAACATTACCGATGGAAGCTGTAGAACCAAAGCGGTGGCAATATCATCATCACTGTCATCTTGAGAATCATCACTTGTCAACAGAGGTTGACATCAAAGCCAAGCTGCTTGAGCTTGTACTAAGTTTCCTTCTTCTTTGTTCAATGAGTTTAAAGTTGTTGTAAAGATCATTGAGCTTCATTGTTTCAATGTGCGCTTTGTTTTCCCGACAGGTAACATTAGTTTGAATCTCTGAAGGCAAACTTCTTAGAAACTTCAAATTGAGGTCTTCCTTTTCTACCTCAATGCCAAACACAGTCAGTTGTTTAATAATCTTCTAAAGTTTGGTAAAGATAATATCAAGTGAGTCATTGCTTGAAGTAGAGAAGTTTTCATAACTTTGCTTCAACAATGTCTTTTGTGTCTTCTTTGTAGCATCATTACCACCAAACACTGAGCAGATCTCTTCAAATAGTTCTTTAGCAGTCTTGAACTTGCTAAATGCTATGATCTGGTCTCTAGGAAGAGTCATCAGCAACAAACTTCTAGCCTTAAGATCATTCTTCCTTAGTCCTTTTTCAATACTGGATTCAGGCACAGAAACTTTCACAACTTCTACTAGTCACAGGCTTGAAAGAATCACCAATTTGAATGATCTCCCATAGAGCATAGTCCTGAATAAGGAAGTATTGCTCAATCAGTATCCTCCACATCTCAAACTCATTAAGTTTGAGCTTAGGTAGCCTTGGTGTAGAAGAGTTGGATTGATTGTTTTCCATCTCCATTGAATTGAGTGAGTAGGTTAAGCTAATTCCTTGGATCTTCTAAAACAAAATATCAGAACCTTCGCTCTGATACCACTTGATGGATCTGGACACACACCTTGTGTCAATGATATTTTGTATGATATTAATAAGCACGTGGAATTTACTTAGTAATACTTAGAAGACGGATTGTATGATGTATTGTAAGTAAATACAAATTAAACACAAAGCTTAAGCTCCAATATTATTGATGAATAATACGAGTGATTTTGCTTATCACTAGGGTTATACCTTGAAGCTGTAAGTACGTAGATAATTAACTAAGTACCTAAGACAATGACCTAGGACCTCCTTTTATAGCACAAGGAGTCCTTTACAAGATAAGAATAAACCTATCAATATAGAATATACACACAATCTATTCTATACTTATCATTATACGAATACTAAACAATTATCCAATAGCAGTGGTAATATTTGTACTGGCAGTGGTAATACGTTTCCACTGCTAGTATATTCCAAGCAGTGTCAACCACAATACTATCCGTGGTAACTGTTAGTATTATTCCCAACAGAGAATTTCCAAAGGTAAAGATGGCATAGTCAGGATCCTTCCACCAGTCACAGCTACAGAGATACTTGCTAAGGAGAAAGAAAGAAAAGCAAGAACTCTCCTAAAGATGGCCATACCAAAGGAACATCTCAGAAGGTTCCACAATTTAGATGATGCTAAGGAGATATGGAAGGCTATTAGGACAAGATTTGGAGGAAACGCAAACTCCAAGAAAATGCAAAAAGCTGTTTGTAAACAACAATTTAAGGCATTTACCATTAGCAGTTCTGAAGGTCTGGAGAAAGGCTATGACAGGTTCTAACAACTCCTATCACAGAAGGAAGACAGGAATTAGACAGGGCTGCTAACTTTGGAAGCTGGTGTGATAAACTGGGGAGAGCATCCTATAGAGGGGACATAAGTCAAGCATGCTCTCATGGCCATAAGCTCCAGCAGTAAGGTAAATTTATGCTAAAAAATGTGCACTGATTCATACAATAAACTGCAGTCCCTTTGTGATGAATAGATGGGTCAATTGGGTGATCAAGAAGTTAAATTACTTGCTTATGAAAGTTCTGTTAAAACATTAGAAAAACAAGTAAATAATCTTCAAAAACAAAATGCATCTCTTAATGAAAAGATTACTTTCCAAGGTAATGAAATTTTTGAAAAGGATGAGAAGCTTAGAAGATATAGGAGAATATGAATGAAGGCAGTTAAAGATAAAGAAGAACTGCAAAAGATAGTTGAAAAATGGCAAAATAGTAATAAAAACTTGTGGAGGCTAGTAAATTCAGGAATGTGTTCTACAAGTAAAATTGGTTTAGGGTATGGGATAAAATCAGATAAAGAGGTTTTAGGATATGAAGAAGAGGTAATGGAAAATGTTTTTGTAAATTCAAAAAGTGATTTTGAAGGCAAACCTATATATCACAGATTTGCTAAAACTGATAATTACAAGGGAGTTCCACCACCAATTAATGATAATTATACTCCTAAACCTGAAAAAGAATATGATGAGTCCTTATTTGACTATAGCAAATGGAAGGACCCTGAAACTGTTGCTTCTCAGGACTACTCCATTGAATTTACTAACTGTCAATCCAATGACAGTAAAGGATTCTGTGGAAAAAGTTCTGAAACAAGTGTTTAGAAGAGAAGACCAGTGAGTACTCTTCCTGTCAATCTAATGACAGTGAAGGATCCACTGGAAATACATCTGAATGTTCTTTAGAACTTAAGTCTGAGCCTATAAGGATATGTAAACCAGTTTTAAAAAGTGAGCCTCATGTACCAAAACAACCTGAACCAGTTAAACCTAGTGTGTCTTAATCTAAGCTAAAATTAGATTCACCCAGCTTTGTCCCTCAAAGGACAACTCCTAGGCAGAAAATAGAGATACATAGCACTAATAAGGTTAACTGGAATGCTAGAATGGAAAAAGATTTAGGTGCAGGTTACTCCTTTGATGTTAAAAGATGTTTTGTCTGCAATAGCTTAAGCCATCTGATTAGAGATTGTGACTTCCATGAAAAGAAAATGGTTAGAGAAGCTGAGGAAAGAAGGAAAAAGGCCGTAAACACTGGGAATGGGGTAAATAAACCAGTATGGAATAATGTGAATATGATTAACCATGCTAATAAGTTTGCTACTAGACCAGTACCTGTTAATACTGGTAGTACTTATGTTAATTATGTTAGACCAAGGGTGGGTACTGGTGGTCATTTTAGTTCTGGTAGGAAAAATGTTAATACTGGTAATATATTTAGAGTTAATACTGGTCATGTTAAACCTGGTCAAACTAAAGTTAATTCTGGGTATAAATCTCAACCTACCAGTCCATCATCTAGTCCCAAGTTTAGAAAACCACAGGTGAACCAATTCAATTAAAGACTTCATTATGGTTCTCATTCACCTGTGAGAAGACCCATGTCTCAAAATGCAGCTCAAATGTTTCAATCTTATGCTGCAAGGGGTAATTGGGGGACTGCTATTAAGCCCTTGGCAGGTTATACTTGGAGAAAGACCAGACCAAACTTCAAGTATAATAGTGGACCAGTTTCTTCTAATGTTAACAAATCTAACGGTCCACAAGGCAGACCCAAGCCTCTGCAGGCCTGGGTCCCCAAGAGAATCTAATTTCTCTTCTCTATGCAGGAACATCCTTATTTGAATATGAGCAATACATGAATCTTTAACATTGGATGTTATGACCAGATGACTGGTAACAAGGATCACTTGGAGGATCTTAAAGAAGTCCAAGGAGTGTCTGTTGCCTTTGGAGGAAGCATAGGTTAATCTATGCATAGTTAGATTTTTATGGAAGTACTGTGAACAATTGTGCGTGATTTGGTGGTTTTGTGGACATCTTTTGATTTCTGTGTTTGATACAATACCTTTGGTGTGCTTGAACAATTTTGTTTGGTTTCTTTATGGATTAATTCTGGTGGTTTTGAGTTAATTCTATTTGAGAGTCCTGCATATTGTATTTCTCTTGGTTTTAGACTAATTTTTCAGGGAAATGCAATGTCTATCAAAGATAGGGGAGGTATGGAAGCTATACTGATGGAAGTGCTACTGTTCAGAGTTAAAACTGGTGATGTCATACTTAAGTCTGTTTGACTATTTTAAGTCTGGTAGTCCAAAAATATTACCGTTAGTCTTTGGTCGAGGGAAAATTTATTTTTACTATATCAATAGTATCGTTACCTACTCTTAGGCGGTAAGAAGTATATATATGGATATTATTTAATAAAATCCATTTTTATCCATTATTTACTTTCTTTAATATCTTTAAAAAGTTCAAATCTTTTCTCTCGATAAAATTTGTTTCACCAGCATTAACCCTAACTTGCACCGCACTACCAGTACTTGAAATTCACCACTTTCATGGCTCAATAGAAGTTTAACGACAAGCACAACCAAGTAGGCTTCCTCAAGTAGCCAAATGAAAGCACATGTTTCGAGCAAATTGTGGATTTCTTGAAGGGATCTCATATTCGGTATGCTCTTACACATAATCCAATTATTTATATCTCTGCCATCAAGCAGTTTTGGCATCGAACTGTCATCACTCTTGATGATAGAACTATTGCTTTAAAAGCAACCATTGACACTTTGGATTATACAGTTACTGAGGAATCAGTCAGAAGTTATCTTCAATTGGCTGATGCCTTAGGAACTTCTATGCTATCAAATGATGAACTTTTCAATGGAATTCAAAATATTAGATATCTTACTGATGGATCTTTTACTTTCTGTAAAAGTCATTTTACTCCTCAATGGCGTTTCCTTGTGCATCATATTTTGCATTGCTTGAGCTTTAAAAGTGGTGGATGGGATCAATTTGGAAGCACCATTTCTTCGCATTGGTCCGTCTATCCACCGGTAGACTCTTCAATTTTTCAAAAATGATTTTTGATGCCATGGTTACAAATGAAAATAAACAGAAAAAGTTTTTGATGTATCATAGGTTTTTGCAAATGATTCTTAATGTTGAAACAGCAAATCAGCAACAATACATTCTTTGTAAAATTTACAAAGAAGATCTTTGCAAACATGAAAAGAAGCTTTGAAGGGGTTGACAGGCCTTTGTTGCCTGCTATGTCGTCTGGTGTTACTAACCCTGTAGGTACATCTGCTGTTGCTGAGTCTGAGGAATAGGATCAACCACAAGAGCCTGCACAGAGGGTACCTACTCCATCACCTCAACGGACTCCAACACCATAACTACAGAGGACTCCTACTCCACCTCTACCTTCCCCACCAGTATATGAGGAAGAAACACCTAAAATTCCTCATTCCAAACCTTCAACTGCTACTGCATCAGATCTAGCAACTCTATCTCAAGAGGAACTCATCAGTCTAATTCCTCAACTTCTTACCAAAATTGACAAATTGGAAAAGGATCTCCAGAGGTCATCTAAGGCTGAAGCTGATATTGTGGTTAGATTGGTTCAGAAAGTTAAGAAGTTGGAGGCAAAGTTCAAAGCCAAAGGAATTGCAATCACTGATTCTGAAGGGGAAGAAAATTCTCCCAAACAGGGGAGGAATATGGAGGAAGAAGGGGAATCTGAGTTCAGAACACTAATGAAATCTTCTAAAGAGACCATCTGTCCTCAAGGTCGAGAAGCTGCTGAAATCTTAGCCAAGAACTTAAGTCAGAAGAAAAGAAAATCAGAGAAAGAGGCTACAATTTCTGAAGTTAAGCCTGGTGGTTCTTCTTCAGTTAAGTCTGGTAATGATCTTGGAGTTAATTCTGGCAGTGAAAATATTAAGTCTGGTGAAGAAATTCCTCAAAGAGAAGGCAAGGGAATATTGCAAGAGTCTCCTAAGCCCAAAAGAACCAAGAAACAGATCAGAGAAGATGAGGCAAGTATGGCAGAGATTGCCAGAATTAAGGCTGAGGAAGAAGCTGCTGCAGCCAAGCATGCAAGACAACAAATGGATGATGCACTCTTAGCCAAAAATTTGCAATCTCAACCTGAGGAATTAACTGAGGAACAGAAGAAAAGACAGGATGAGATCTTAGAGTCTGCTAAGTACTACACTGATGAAGATTGGGATGTTATCAGAGCTAGGCTGGAAGTAAACAGGGAAATTCTACCTAACATCGGAGATGAAGTGATAACGCTATACGCGTCGTTCGGGGTCAAAGGAACTTCCTTTTCTTCGAGCAAGTTTTATAACACCCTAGGCAGTGAACCTAATCGCTGTAGTGTAGTATTAGGGTAAGCCACGGGTATTGATATCGTTCTCTAGGGGAATAGGAATGCTAGTGAGAAGTTACTACGCTAAGGTTGGGGTTGAGGAAGATTATTTTTTATCTTTTTATGTTTTTTAGGAAATGGAAAGGTACGAATCTCGGGTTTTGAATTTGGGGGTTTGGTATTTCTACCGATTACTCTACTTATCTAATTATCTAATCTAAGGTGATGGTAGTCTATGTCTAATTATTGTGTGCTCGTATGATAGTTTGTAGGACCTTACTTTTATCAACCTTATCACAAACCCAACACAAACACAAGTATAACCACGTAAACCAAACACACGTTATGCGTATAAGATGAAGAAAGAAAAGTTGAGAAAGATGGTGACTTGATGTTATGCGTATGAACAAGATAGAGAGATGAAAACAATAAGTTGTATATTGCTCCAAAGAAAACACACACACACACACAAGTACACCCCTCAAATGAGACTTTGAGGGGTTTATATAGTTAGAATACATGATGCCCTAAAAGGCTTTATATGGGCCGTGGATATGGACTTGGATTGGATTGGGTTACTTGGACTTATACAAGGCAAGCTTATCATAACGCCTAGCCATTTAGCTTAGCCCAATCCACGAGCCCGTTGACTATTCTATCACGAAATCTAACACACGTAACAAAGTTCCTAAACGTGAATGACCATCACTTCTAATATAAACTATTAAGGCTAACAATCTCCCCCTAAGGGGTGGTCATTCAAATCTTTGCTCCACTTGATTTGGTATTTACTTTTCTCGAGCTTGAACTTTGTGTGTAGATATAGAATAGTCTAAATTCATTGGTCCTTCATGCTTTGTGATCAGTTAATATGGTTGTCTACCGTTGTCAACTTCGTTGGTTAGGTGTCTCCACGTCTTTCTCCACCATGCTCACACTTCTATTTGTCTTTTTGTTACCAATGATGTAGTTCTCGAGTCTTTAAACTTTGTAGATTCTTTGACATTGACGAGGAATCATCTTTAACTTAGAGTAGCCTTTGAAGTTGATGAGAACTTTCATGTGTTGTTGGTATGAGCATGTGGAGAGTCTGCACGATCAATCCGCTCCGGAGCTTCCATAAGAAGAAAACATAAAAGCAGGTTAGTAATAAGCGGATTCCGGCACTTACAAGTTTGAATTTCGAGGGTGTTAACAACATAGTGTGAAAACACGTCTCTAATTCTCACAAGGGCCGTTCTGGCTGAGTCCCACAAGTGAGATAACGCGATATACCGAAATACATCTACGGTTCGATGAGTCGCCGAGGTACACGAAGCATCACCTCACGACTGTAGACCGCTTGAGACCACTAAAGCGCAATCCACGGGGAGTTCTTTGGCGACACTGTGTCGCTTGATGTTGACCACAGCGGAGTTTTCATTCAATCATTGAAGATCACGGATGTGAAACTTCTCATAAATGTTCTGGCAGAGTGCTAAGATCTGCGTAGGACTCTAGAATATATCACTTGTGTCCTTATTGAAGAACAACAAGCGATGTCATGTCATGTGTTCCTATTAGATCTTTTGATGAATCTCGTGGCTCTAGACTCAATAGTGCATTTTGGTTTTCCTGAGCGGAGACCAGGGAGAGGGTCTCCTTCTTCAATACCAACAATCTCTAAGAGAAAGTCGATAGATTATGTAGGGTTCCCAGTGAGAATGAAACAAGTCCTTTTGAGAGGAATTGAGTGGCTAGAAGGTTTAGTGCGGTCGTCCACTTTGGGTCCATGACGTCTTTGTCTTCAATACCGGTGTCATCTTAGTGACAACCGATGCGATGAATTGAACCCGGTTTACGTCCTAAGGTTGAATATGGAGGGCTATTTCTTTTCACCTTTTCATTATATTTCTTTTTAATTCTTCAACCCCTTCTTTCTCCTTTCTCACATTACTCCTTTTTTCAATCATTCCTAAGGACTTCTAATACTAACTAATTGTGATGTCCTTGGGTAGATCCCTCCGGCTCTGGCGGATCATAGGACTAATTTCCTATCCTTAGTCACCTTATAACTCCATGACTGTCCCATGTTGCCATAAAACCATTTTTCTTGAAAATCTCTCGATTGTTTATGATAGAAAACATGTTTGAAACACTTCAAGAGTTTTATATTTTCAGAAACACTCCCCCTTCACATGTGCTTATAAGTTTTAACGAAATCACATGAGAGTAGAGTTCGCACTTTTGAATTGATCGGCTCATGATAGACAATTCCTCACGAGACACTGATTCGTTGCCTAGTTAAAGAGTTCCATTGTCAGTTTTAGGTGACAACTAGCTCTAATAACTAACTTGAAGATGTAAACACTCCTTGAAAAGTAGGTTAGACCCATGAAGGTGCATATCTATCACAAGTTTCTCGAGATGGTACATTTACTGACTTTGATTCCCGTCAAATCATTGGTTTCGTCTGAGTCGAGCTCATTTTGAGATTCAAACAACGATCATTAACCTTTTTGATCACATTTTAATCACGTCTCCTCCCCCTCAAAAATAGCATATTCGTGATATTTTTGATATGAACGGATTAAACAGCATTTTAGAATCGTTTGGGGAGACAAACTGATTTTGATTTAAGCATAAATTTGGAACATTTTAGTTTTATACTCCCCCTTTAATAAAGCATAATCAATTAAAGGGTTTTAGAGGGAGTTATCTTGAGCACAAAGTATTTTGAAAGATTTTGAAAAATCTTTTTGAACAATCTTGAAAAGGTGCTCAAGATGATGATGATTTCTCACCATTTTTAAATGTAGTGCACTGAAGCGTACACTTGTGATTTTTCTTTAAAAGCACGAGTTTTGATTTGTAAAATAATCAAAAGTCATCATTTTAGTCCGGGTTTCGTACTGAAGTATACGAAAGCCATTTTATGAAGAAATTTTGAGAAATGACGTGTTTTGAAAAACAATAAAGAACTCTCGCTCAAGCATCGTACATACCGTATCATTGTTGAATGACATTTCTAGAAGCGTCATGATAATATCGATTATACAAAAGACATGTCGTGAGAAGAATATTTTTGGATTTTTGATTTTATATTGTTTTTGTATTTATGAAAAATTTTATATTTTTATATTTTGCTTTTGTTGGTTTTCAAATTTTGTATTTTGTTTTTCAAAAATATTTACAAATAAGCTTTTGTAAAATCATTTTCAAGAAGATTCGAGAAGACTTTCTAACTCCTCAGGGGTTAGGCTTCGCATTCCAAGTCGTCGAACTAAATCGTCAAACCTTTCTTTTGGAAGGGCTTTAGTAAATAGATCGGCGAGTTGGTAATCTGTCTTCACGAAGAATAATTCAACAGTACCATTTTCGACGTACTCTTTGATGAAGTGATAGCGGACACGGATATGCTTAGTCTTTGAGTGATGAACAGGATTGCATGATATGGCTATGGCACTTTTCGAGTCACAATACATAGGTATTTTATCGAAAGTAAAGCCATAATCGTTGAGTTGTGTTCTCATCCATAGAACTTGAGCACAACATGCAGATAGAGACACATACTCAGCGGTTGAAAGTGCAATCTTGTTTCTTTGACGACCGACTTACTAACTTTTCTCCCAAAAATTGTGCTCCTCCGGATGTACTTTTTGCTGTAATTTGATCACCTGCGTGGTCCGCATCTGAAAAGGCAATTAGATCAAATCCGGATTCCTTCGGATACCAAAGTCCCATGTGAATGGATGTCTTCGAAAAGATCCTTTTAACCTCTTTGAGGTGCGATTGGTAGGTTTTGCACGAAACCGTGCTAATAAGCAAACGACAAAATGAATATCCGGTCGAATAGCAGTGAGGTACATGAGAGAACCAATCATGCTCCGATATTTCTTCGGATCAATACGTTTCCCAAGCAAATCGGCTCCAATTTTTGGTGAAGTTACCATTGGTGTTCCGACCGAGTCACAATTATCCATACCATGATTTTTCAAAATCTCGGTTGTGTATTTAGCTTGATTTATAAAAATTCCACGAGGGGATTGATGTATTTGTAAACCAAGAAAGAATTTTAGTTCCCCATCATGGACATTTCAAATTTGCTTTTCATGAGATTTTCAAAATGTTTTGAAAGATTCGGATTAGTGGACCCAAAGATGATGTCGTCCCACGTAAATCAACAATCAAAATGTCGATTTTGCATTTTTGTGTAAACAAGGTAGGATCAACTGTTCCTTTGGTGAAATTGTTTTGGATAAGGAAAGAGGATAATTCGTCATACCACGCTCTGAGCTTGCTTTAATCCATAGATTGCCTTTTGAGTTTGTAGACGAGTCTGGATGATTCATGTCTATGAAGCCTTCGACTCACGCATACACTTCTTCTTTCAGAGTTCCATTCAAGAACGCGGTCTTAATGTCCATCCGATAAACCGTGATGTTTTTGTGAGCGACATAGGCTAAGAAAATCCTGATTGCTTCTAGTCTAGCTACCGGCTCGAATGACTCTTCAAAGTCTATCCCTTCCTCTTGTCTGTATCCTTTGGCCACAAGACGAGCTTTGTTGCGAATGACAGTCATTTCTTCATCCCGTTTGTTTTTCCATAACCATTTAAGATCAATGACGCGAACGTCAATGGGTCTTGGAACCATATCCCAAGATTCATGTAGACGGTATTGGAGAAGTTCCTCCTGCATTGCTTCTATCCATGCGGGATCTGCTGTTGGGTTTTAGGTTCCTTGCATCAAGAATTACTTTAAGTACTGGAACCACGGACAGGCTTGATAGAACCACGGACAGAAGAGTGTAACCACGGATGAAGATAACCGCGGCTAGTGGTAATGTGTAATCACGGATGATATATTGTAACTACTGCTAGTGTTTTGTATAGTCGGTTAGTTAATTGTTTTAGATAAATATGGAAAAGATATTTATCTTGTAGGTTACGTATTGTATAATGTATAGGACTCCTTGGCTTATAAAAGGAGGTCCTAGGTTAGATTAGAAGTACGTAAGTCTTATATCTAAAGTCGATACACTTCAAGGTTGCAAAACCCTAATCCTGTAAGAGTATTCGTATTAATAAATAATATTGAGGTGTTGAATGTTAACTGTTCTTCTTCTTAAGGTTAAGTGTTAAATTCCACATAATACTTAATAAGTTGTTATTCTAAGTCAGTTTCTATATTAGATCGTTTGCTCAACTGGGATCAACAAGTGGTATCGGAGCTTGTGATCTAGAAACTGTAATCAAGAAGAGGTCAAGTTAAGTTTTGTTCCAAGAAGATAAGATGTCTGACGAAACTCACATGGTGACAGCTTCAAAGGTACCCATGCTCAAGCATGGTGAGTATCAAATCTGGAGAATGCGAATGAGGCAATACATTCGCATGATTGATTATGCTCTCGGGATGTCGTTGAAAAGGGAGATACTCTTCCTAAGAAGGGTGAGGATGGAAAAGAAATTTCCATTGTTAGTGAAATTGATAAGGCTAAGAGAAAGTTGGAGATCAAGGCTCACAAGATTCTATCCATGGGAATACCCAATGATTATGCTTTGGATTTTGAGCAATATGAATCTGCTAAAGAGTTACTGGATGCTCTTGAGACAAGATTTCGGCAATGAAGCTACCAAGAAGTCCGGGATGAATATGCTCAAGCATCAATTTGAAACCTTCACGCTCTCGGGAGAAAAGATTGATAGCACATACAATAGACTTCAAAAACTTATTAGCCAACTGAAGTCTGTAGATTATAAGGTTCTTCAAGAAGATATTAATTTGAAGTTCATTAGAAGTCTATCATCTGAATGGGCTATTCATACAATTGTGTGGAGGAATAAGGAGGACTTTCCTCGGATGACTCGGATAATCTCTTCAACAACTTGAAGGTTTATGAGTCGAGAATAACTTTGCTAATGCGACCGCTAATCAAAACATTGCTTTTGTATCCACTAATCACAAGAGCCCACAAGATGTATCCACTGCCGCCTATGGTATAACCACGGCTATTGCACACAATACCACCGTTAGTGATAATGTCGATGGTGCAATTTGTGCTTTTCACGATTTAACTACTAGTGTTACTGTGTTGAATCAAGATCCGGATCAAATTGATCGATGATCCGGAAGAGATTAATCTTAAATGGCAAATGGCAATGTTAACTCTCCAAGCAAGGAAGTTTTTGAGGAGGACTGGAAGACAAGTTAAGTATGATGGTCAAAGGAGAGCAGGGTTCGACAAAAGCAAGATGGAGTGCTTTAACTGCAAGAAGAAGGGTCACTTTGCAAGGGAATGTCGAACTCATAAGAGGATTGAAGGTGTTAAGAAGATCACTAAAGAGTCTGCTCCTTCTTCAGCATTGGTGGCTCAAGATGGTCTTGTTTGGGGTTGAGATCTTTGTGAAGGTTGGGAGTAAAAAGATCTCTTCTTTGAGGAATCATCAGAGTCCTCAGATGCATTACTTGGATTCACCACACTATCATCTTCAGATGATGGAAGAAATGGAGATTTTACTGGTCTTGTTTCTTGTGGAGGGATGTAGAACTGCCATGGGTTATCTTCTTCACTTGATGATGAAGATGATGATGAGGATGAGGAGGATGTTAGATTGACTACTTCGGTTTATTCAACTAGGGTTCCACATTGTGATTGCAGTTGATTGGAGACTTTGAAGAAATTAAGGTTTTGATATTGATTGGTGTGTGCGTTATGAAAGATTTGGGTTCTTTTTATAAGTGGGGTTTAGGGTTATGGAAGTAAATACGGGTTTAATGTGGTTGAGGAGTTAATGAGATTTTTGGGAGTTGAACTAATATTAGTTCTAGAAGTTCACCATATTGACTTACTGCTTCAAATCACGGATAGGTCTTTTGGAACCACTTTTAGCTCTTCCTAACCACTGACAACAATAACTTTATACTATGTGTTGGTTTTGTGTTTTTGTCTTACCGGTATGAAGGTTTTGGGTGCATAAGGAGCTGATTTACTTGCTATATCTCTTGGTCATTTGGAAGAAGTGATCTCATGTATCTGGCTGATGGTCCGCATTGTAACCACGGATAGTACTTCTAGAACCGCGGATAGCATGGAGTCTAGTTTTGGATAGTACAGGGGATGTTTGGTAACATTCGCGAATCTATATCACTCTCCCCAAATCACGGACGGATCATTTATTTGATTCTCAAACCACTTCCAATTGGCGCTCAACCTTAACCTAATCACTTTCTTTGCATAATTCATCAACTCACAATCATTCTTTTCCTAAATCAAAATGGCTAAAAAGTATTCCACTTCCCATAACTTAGTTGCCATTCTCACCAAGAATGCTCGATCTGAAGGGTTTCATCAAATGATTGATTTCTTAGTTCACAGTCCCATTCATTATGCTTTAATTCTTACACCCACCATTCTTAAAGCCTACATACATCAATTCTGGAAGAATGCTACACTTGCAACGGTTGATGGTGTGGAGATGTTTCGCTCAAGTAGATGAGCATGTTATTTCGGCATTCGAGGATATCATTCGAGAAGTTTTGCGATTTGATGATCGATGGGGTTGACAATCTTTCGGATGTTGAGATTGTTGCCGGTTTAGAGAGATTAGGATATACACATAGAGGTGACAAGGTACAATTCTTTAAGAGTTTCTTTTCACAACAATGGAAGTTTTTGATTCACACCTTGTTGATGTGTATGAGTAACAAGACCACGAGTTTTAATGACTTTCCTTCAAAAATTGCTACTGCTATTATTTGTTTATCCGAGGAAGGAAGTTTAATTCGTCTAGAATGATTTATGAGGGGTTAGTACAAAACATTAGGAAGAAGGGTAAATACTATTTGTATCCTCGGTTTGTTCAACTGATTGTTGCACATCAAATTGTTGATCCTATTGAACATTCTAGAGAGTATGAAGTACATCATATGCTTCCTAAGGTTTTTGCACATATGAGGAATCACCACGAATGTACAAATTAGAGATGTTCCTTTATTTCCTCATATGCTTATTTTGCCTCTTGCTCCTGATTTTGATGAAGGTCTTGACACTCAAGCTTGTCACCGATACTACAACTCAAATCACTGAAAGTACACCTCCAATCACTGATACTACACCTCAAATCACTAATATTTCACCTATTGTATGGACTAGGAGAAAGAAGGGCACTAAGCTTCCTCAAGCTAGTGCTAGTGGTGTTGCTCATGAGGTCACGGTGATGAAGGTGACATGATTGGAAGGGCTTCCACTGATACATGCTTAGATCCGATCGGGATAGTGGAAACATAAATAAGACCCAATCATTGGCAACTCCTAATGTGGAGAGTTCCTTGGAACTTAACACAGTGGAGGAATCCCAGCCACTTGGCTATAACAGGTGCATAGATGTTGTGGCTGGTCGATGCTATGTTTTCAATATCCATTGAATCACCTCTCGAGCGATTAACACAAAATTTCAAGTGATGAGGATAGGTTGGAACTTGAACATGAATTGACGGATTCTGAGTTTGTACATACTGACTTTTCCAATGAACCACCTCTCGAACCGGTTCACACGGTGAAGTGGGGAGGATATTCTTGAACGCTTAAATGAATTGACGGACAAATGTACCAAGATGGAGGAGACGATCTCTAATCTCAAGGAATTGGTTGGGTTTCATGAAAAGGATATTCGGCTTGAAGCCATGGGGTTTTGGTTTTGGAGAAGATAAAAAGGCTCGGACTTGTGCTTTGAGGAAGCTAAGGAAAAGAAGCTGCACTCTCTTGACTCGAATATGGAGGATGTATCCAAACAGGGGAGGAGTGAAGGCAAGAATTCAGGGTAGGATGTTAATGTATCTATGGAAGAAGATGTTGATAGTGGAGATCAAACATTTGTGGTATCTGATAAAGATGGGAATGAGGCAGTTCTTGAAAATGTGAAGAAGGTTGTAGAAGATGTAGTAATGAACACAAACACGGATGGTATGTGCGAAACCACGGTTAGTACACTTCTAACCACGATCCAGAATGCATAGCAACTATAAACACTACAACTATACCTTCAAAGAATCATACCCATCGCTATTATAACCACTTCCCGTTGTAACAACTCTCTTTATATTACCATCTAAGCCTAAAGAAGTAGAGAAAGAAGCTGCAAGTACATTGATTAATCTGAGCAAAACATCATCTTTTTCTACACCCATCATTGCACCTGCTTTATCTGTTCAAACCATCTGCAACTAAACCCAAACCGGAGGAAAAACTTTAGTTATTGGTGAACCACGAAGAAGAAGGTGATTCAATCGATGTTGGAAAGGGTAAAGGTATTGCGTTGAGTTGAAGTTTAAAACTAGAAGCGTAACAAGAAGCTTTTGATGATGAATTTGTAAAGAATATGGTTCAAGAACAAGCGACTTTGGATAAAAGAAAGAAAGAAGAGGAGGAAGCTAATGAGAAATGGTTAGCTATATGGTATAACTCGGAAAACTATCTTCAAGCTTCTTTACAAATTCTTGATGAGTTTACTGCACAAGAATGGGCATTCTTTGGATGATGAGGAGAAAGATAGATTGATGAATGAAT
Source organism: Chrysanthemum makinoi (assembly GCA_910596185.1). Taxonomy (NCBI): domain Eukaryota; kingdom Viridiplantae; phylum Streptophyta; class Magnoliopsida; order Asterales; family Asteraceae; genus Chrysanthemum; species Chrysanthemum makinoi. Next base: position 264,959,852 of record OU343224.1, read on the forward strand.
GGGCAAGGAAGGTTAGCAAAACAAAGAAACAAGTTATAAGAAAGAAACCTCCTACTATGGCTCAGATGAGGAATGTATTGATGAAAATTATTAAGAATTCAGGCATTTATGTTTCTGATAATCTTAGTAAATGTTCATTTGAAAGAATTTTGGAAATTTATGAGAGATGTATGAGGATTAATGTAGATGATTTGTCCAATGAATTCGAGAAGGAAGAAGAGTGGATAAAGAAGCATGATGAGTGGATGCTAAGTAAAAGGAAGAGAAAATCTGAGGTTCAGAGTCATCCGATTCTAAAAGATTGAAAGTTGTTGAAAATGAAAATCAAATCATTTCTTATGAGTTTAAGCTTAATGATGGAAGTGAAGGAGTTTGGAAAATTAAAAGACTCAACAATGAAGTTTCTAAGTATAATAAATTTTCACAAATGCTTCAAGATTTTGAAAGGGATGATTTGATGGATCTCTAGAGACTTTACAAGAACAAGTTTGGTGAAGTGCATCCAACTGATAATCATGAGAGGTTGGTTTATCATCATTTGAAGATTCTATTTGAACCTACTCATGATGAATCTGAATGGCAAGGACTCTACAATGGTCAAGTTACTAGATGGTTTTATATCAAACTTGTGGAGTTCATGTTTTGACTTTCGAAAGGTTATTCATATGCTTGTAGAAGGTGATTATCCTCAACTGAATAAGCATCCGGAATAATTGCTCGATGTTGAAGCTTGGTTGCATCAAGATGTTAGTACCTTATGATGGTCAAGCTTTACGATTTGTTCTTGAAGTATGAGAATATTCTTAAGGCTAGTAAGTGTTTGGCTACATCCTCCATTTCAGATGTTTTGAGCTTAAAGGAAACTTGAGAATTATGTTGGAATGTATCAAGTTTAGGGGAGGATTGTTGGGTTTTAGGTTCCTTGCATCAAGAATTACTTTAAGTCGGAACCACGGACGCTTGATAGAACCACGGACGAGAAGAGTGTAACCACGGATGAAGATAACCACTAGTAGTAATGTGTAACCACGGATGATATATTGTAACTATTGCTAGTGTTTTGTATAGTCGGTTAGTTTATTGTTTTAGATAAATATGGAAAATATATTTATCTTGTAGGTTACGTATTGTATAATGTATAGGACTCCTTGGCTTATAAAAGGAGGTCCTAGGTTAGATTAGAAGCATGTAAGTCTTATATCTAAAGTCGATACACTTCAAGGTTGCAAAACCCTATCTTGTAAGAGTATTCGTACTAATAAATAATATTGAGGTGTTGAATGTTAACTGTTCTTCTTCTTAAGGTTAAGTGTTAAATTCCGCATAATACTTAATAAGTTGTTATTCTAAGTCAGTTTCTATATTAGATCGTTTGCTCAACTGGGATCAACATCTGCCATTGCCTCACGAATGTTCTTTGGCTCGATATTGCTAATTGAGCAAATTTAAATGCATAAGTCGCAATCGGTGGCAAGTTAGCGTCTCGTCTGAATTGGCCTTGAAGGTTCACCAATAACTTGTTCAATTGGGTGGTCTTTTGTCCACCTCAGATTAGAAGGATACCGTTGGTTATACGTATGCGAGTTAGATGGTTCTCGTAAGCTTGAAGAAGATTCAGCTGTTTCCGTAGCAAACGGGTTTTCAAATAAGTCGTCATCTAACGTTGCATCATTCTGGTTTTGGTTTTGCTCATCAACTGCTAGTAGAACGGGTGCAAGATCATAGGTAGATGTAGATGATGTTGATGGAGTTGGTGCATTGGTTTCGACCGTTGTAGATGCATCTTCGGTTGGTGGTGGAGGATGATTTTGAGCGGTGCAAAGGAATGATGGTTTGATGCATTTGTCGAAGTTCCACCATAGTATTCATCGAACATTAACTCGAAGAAATTTTCCCATTCTTGTTCTTTAGGATTGTCAAACGAAGTTGATTGAGCTCTTTGAGGTACGAGTCCCGATGTGTCCGAAGTCTGGTTTAGTGCGGGGTCTAGAGCGAGTCTCTCAGAAGCCATATGTGAAAGTTCATCAAATTTCACATGCATCGTCTCCATGATCCTCCTAGTTCTTACATTTATACACCACTGAATGCCCTCGAGGTATCTGAATATCCAATGAAGATTCCAATATCACCTTTTGCTTTTAGTTTTCCAAGATCTTCTCTGTCATTCGTAGGATAGCACAAAGCGCCAAACACGTGAAAGTAAGAGATATCAGGTTTTCTGTTGTTCACTATCTCATATGGGGTTTTATTGAATCTTGGATGTATGAGGGATCGGTTCGAGTGAAACAAGCGTGGCAACATCGACCCATAGAAATAACGGTGCACTAGAATAGATTAGCATTGTGCGGCGGCTTCCACAAGAGTTCTATTTCTTCTTTCAACTACCCCATTCTGCTGTGGAGTTCTAACAACCGATGTCGATGTGTGATTCCAACATCTTCAAAATAAGATCGTAACTCGATTAGTGAATTCAGTCGGTTGTGCGTTCTTACAACCCCAAGTTTGAAGAAGTACTTGAATACGTTTTAGAAAGGTGATGATGATGCCCGGTGCTTCGTCTTTTGATCTCAGAAACTTAACCCATGTATATCTCGAATAATCATCTACGATAACAAGAATATACTTTTTCCCATTAATGCTTTCAACTCTCATTGGGCCACATAAATCCATGTGCAACATATGCAACTTTGCTTCCTAACTAGGTACGGTTTTGGGTTTATATGATGCTCTTTTGCTTTTCCTTGTTCGCATGATGGACATAAGTGATCCTTGGTGTATTTGAACTTTGGAAGTCCGTTGACGATGTTGTCTTTGGCAATTTTGTTGATGATGTCAAAATTGAGATGGGATAACCTTCTATGCCACAACCAGGACTGTGTTCCAGATGCTCGTGTCATAAGACATATTGGTGATGAAGAGGCCATTTTATTGATGTCGATAGCTGATGAGTGTCTAAATACTCATCATTTTTGTACTATCTAGACTGCAAAAACATCTGAAAACACTCAGAAATGCATCAAAATGATAAAAATATCACAAACAAGTGTTTTATGTGTTTCAAATGCAAAATGTCCAAAATCAGATGAAAAACGTATCAAGTTTGCATAATTGGCAGTTTTAGTCCCTCAAGTTTGAAAAATGTCAAAAATGGTCCTTGGATTTATAAAAAATGGAATTTTATGCATAATGGTCCTTGTACTAATCATATATGGCAGGTTTGGTCCTTGTAATAACTTTGGAAAATGGGAAGGTTCAACCCTCAATTTGGCGAAATTACATGAATGGTCCTTGGGCTCTTAAACACAACTTAAACCAAATGGACCCTTGTATTATTATTATCCCAAATCCAATCCATATCTTGGCCCAACTCCAATCCCAAATCCTTTAAATATTAAAACCGGTTTAAAAATAAAAACCCGCCAACTTTGTTCATCCCCTTCAACCCACACCTATTACCACTCCATGGCTTCCACCTCGCCGGTTTTCTAAATATCTTATCTTCCAACCCTGTCTACCCACTACCCTCCACCTCCACACTAGTCCAAGGAACAAATAAACACACCTTCTACGCCACGCTATCAAATCTGTTATTTCCAACTTGGCCAAAAGTGAAAATCAAAGGTTGTGATCACTTTGACCTATCCAATGGTGGGAAATGATCGAGGAGAGAGGGAAGCTTTTGGAGGTCAATAAAAAGGAAAAGAAGCAGAGAAGAAAAAGTAGTGGTGTAATTTAGTTTAGGATATGTCGGTTTAGCTTAAATTTAAATTCCAAAGGTATCATTTAACTTTCATGCTTTGTATTTCATGTTTTTAATGTATAATCAAACTTCTGTAAACATCAATTTCAGTTCTAAGACTTATTTTCAGTTTATGCAAAATTTTCAATTTCAAAATTCTCAATATGATCGAATGTTGTTTGTATCTGTTGTTTTGGACTAAGTAAGTTCATTTAAGCTCCTAGATAGCTTTTCTAAGCAATTAGAAACCAAAAAAAAGTCAGTTTATAGTTAAAACAGAAAAATTACCAAAAATTCACATTAAATAGATAAAAATTCAAAAATCATTGGAGAAGATGCAAAAGATTGAAGTAGGGTAATCTGTTGATTGCTCTTGGGTTAGAAGCTTAGTGGTAAGCTATTAGGAGTGGTATCAATCCTTGTTTCATGGTTTTTGGCTGGAAAACATTTGTAAGCCTTTTATAAGTATTTTTGTATTTCACTGTTCAATTAGCTTAAAGCTTTAATCTTTGTATTTTTATGTTCTTAAGTAGTAGTTAAGTGGATTTCTACAATAAAACAGTATACTTGTTGTTCATAATTAGTAGTTACTTTAAAATCTTATTTTCACAATTTCAATAGCTTATCATGTGTTCTTAAGTTTTAATCTTGTACCACTGTTGTTTAAAGCTCCTTTAGACTTGTTATTTGATAATAAAAGGCCTTGGATCAGTTTCATGTTTTTAATATGTGTTTAGCTTTGAAAATCACAAAAGCAGTTGCTAAAAAGGTGTTTGGATTTGCCTTGATTACTGTTTTAGAGAGTATTTAAGTTATTGCTTGTTATTGTTTTGTGTTACTTAAGTGCCATATAGATCATACAAACAAAGAAAATCAATCCTTATTTGGTAGAAAGTCAAAACTACTTTTAATCTCACCTTAGAAGTTCACTGTTAGGATTAAAAGAGTAAAAATCATCAAAGTAGCTTAGAACTCAATACCTTAGCTTAATTTCATCTTTTCCTAGCTTATTACAACTTAATCAGTTAGTATAATCAATCCTAAGTTCACTTTAGTCAACCTATTTGTTTTTATAAAAGTCAAAATTTCTTAAATGCGCTTTTGAATAAAACTTAGAATTTTATTGTGTGTTTAATATTGAGATTCAGCCTATAAGCTTTTAGGATTATAAAATTTTGTTGCTTATCTAAATTATAAAAATACTAGCTTATACCCAATCAACTTATTAAGTCCTTAAAAATCAGCTTCTTTTGACCCCTTTTCAAAATGCATGCATGCACACACTCAAGATAATCGAGTGTGCACAGTATTATACTTGTTCACAAGCTTAATTCAAGCTTGTGAGGAGCTGATTTTTGGTTCTTGTGTAGTTAGCCAGGTCTACTTTAAGTCCCAACTTATGTTTTTCCCTTTAGCTTATTAGATTGGCTTATGCACTAGCTTAAAGTAGACATCGATCAACTGTTTTGCTTAAATAAATCCAATAAGCTCAAATCCAATTTAAGCTTCTTTAGTGATCTATAGTACTGTTAAATAATCTAGATATACTTAATATAGCATAACCTAGCTTCTGTTTTAAATTGGTGTCCATTTGAGGATTGTGGCTTATTTTGAATTGCTTATTAATAAGCAGCTTACATAGCTTGCATTTTCCTCCAGATAAGCATATGTTTTTATATTTTTCATAGATTAAGAATAATATTTTAGTGTTTTCCTGAATTTTTCATATTTTTCGCCACTTGTTTGCTATTTTTTTCTTTATTTTAAATAGTTTTTAATCCTTTTAAATAGCTTTTAATACAAATAAATCAGAAAAAGTTTAAAAAATATGTTTTCAATTTTCATAGATTAAGATAAATATAAAAAGACAAAAAAATATTTTTCCATAATTTTCTTTGTTTAAATAGTATTTTCTAGCATTTTAATTAGTTTTAAATAGTTTTAAATTCATAATAAATACATAATAAGTCTAAAAAATATATTTTCAGTTTTAAAATAAGTTTTATCATATTTTAGATTTTTCTAAGTTATAATTTTATTTTTCTAGGTTAATTTTGTATTTTCTTACATTTTAGTGCATTTTAAATACTTAATAAATAGTTTTTAATTAATAATAATTAAATAAATAGTCATAAAAATAATTTTCTTTTTCTAATAATTTTATTTTATTATTAGGATTGTAAAAATATCATTTTAATATTTGTAGGCCTTTTATTTCTTAAAACTCACGCTTTTATTTTGTATGCTAACGTAATTTTATTTAATCAGATGCTTTTAGGTTTTAAACGTACATCATTGTAAAAATAGTGATAGCGTTTATTTAATATATTTTAACTTTTTAATTTTCTTAATTTGCATTTAAGTCACTGTAATTTATAAATCTTTTCTTTAGGTATAATTATCCATCCAAATCCTTACTGATCACTATCCTTAGTGATCATTCTATCATCTGAAGTTGTTTAACACCAATTCATCCTCCGTGGGACTTAACGACCCGAGAATACACTATATTCCTCGATCTAAATTGCATTTGGTTTCGAAATGCTTTTGAGTTTCTTACGACTGGTCATTCACAAGTGGCTAGCTTGCGTGAGATAACTTGACGGTTCGGGACCAATCAATAGCATACAAGTTTGTATCACGATTCCCAGTTAAGAGATCAGTGCCATCCAAGTTTCTAACGAAGCAAGTATTTTTCCTAAAAGTAACCTCTAAATCGCATCACGAACGCCCGACTAAAACAAATTGTGTCACAATCCTTCGACATAGTAAACCCAAGTGATCAAATAATTTCCAAAAGGTAGATCTCCATAACCCATGATAGCTGCTACATGATCATTTCAAACGCGTACGGTTCGCATGAATTTCCGCACGAAATTGATCGCCAGCTTGATTCCGGTCATGTTCTTGGAGCAACCCGAGTCGACGATCCAAAGACATATTTCGATAACTGCCAATAACGTAATAAGAAGATTTTGGAAACCGTTTTGATTTTGGTTCCGTTGGGTTAGAGGTAAAATCCGGATCACACTCAAAGAAGTTTTCAACCGGGTATTCGGTTGGTCACTCATTGTATCATTCTGGAGTGTGAAAGTTCTACCTGTGGGTTTCCAAATGTCATCCCTAAAGTAAACATTATGCTCCCTATCGGTAGTGTAAAGCCTAAGTTTCGCAACTAGTCTTCCTATTTGTTTAGCATAAGTTCTTTTGGGAACATTCTTCTTAACAGGCTTAACAATCTCATTCTTAGAAACACAATCATCATGAACATTAGTTAAAAATTTCTTGCAAGTTAAAAAAAGAGATTCAGCACATGCATTAGACTTAGCAAGTTTCATAGGTTCAGTACATTCAGATGAAATGTCTTTCTTATTCAAAAACGGTAAATTCCTAGGGTGTTCTTCTACTTTCTTCTCTTTATTCCAGCTACTACTCCTAGAGGCATGCGAGACTCTATTGTTCCTTGTATTGCTCTTAGGCTTTAGTCTGCTGCTCCTAGAGGTGCTTTCTAGTCCTGTAGAAGGTAAGGCACACGCATTAGGATTCACATTTTTATGAAGGGAGGTGGTTTCAAATTTTCCTAGTCTCTTTAGAGTGCTTTTCTAAATTTATGTCGTTTGTTCCATATTGTTTAGATGTGGAGGCGACGATTAGTGGTACTCATTTTAAAAAGGCCAGGAGCTAAAACTTTTGGTTTCTCGATAACCGCTTTTCCTCTATCAACATTTTGTTTAGGTAGGGCGTGGAGTGGTGGTTTTGATGAAACATTTTTCTCATTGACTTTTGGAGGAGGCATAGAAGCAGACATTTTTGGTTTGGAAACCGGTTTGGGAACATTTGCTTTCTCCGCAGTCAATGGTTTTGTAATCACAGATCCACGCCTTTCCTTTTTGACTTTCCAAATGAGCCCTCAAAAGATCATTTTTCGCTTTCATGTCATTGTAGGCACGCTCATACGACAATTTTTCATATTTGCATTCCTCAGTTTTTCGATCAAGTTGTTTAAAATATGAGACATTTTCTTTTTCAAGTTTTTCAAGAGCTTTTTCATATTTTGAAACAATTATGAGGTCTCGATTGGAGTCTTTCATGATCTTCAACATAATATGTTTGTAAAATAATGGACATGATATCGGTAGTCATAACATCTTCGAAGAGAGAATCATTCAAATTTTCCAAAACTTTGATGTGTTCAACACTGTCATTAACTTGCTTTACCAAGGATTTATGGTCCTTGACAAAGTCAGTATTTCTTTAAAAATGCTTGTTCAAAATGAATTACCCTTGCCCGATGGCATTCACCGAGGGGCAATTTGAGTTTCCAAAACTTTCTCTGTTCAATATCAAAACTAGAGAACCAGTTATTAGGTGTAATAGTGGTTTTAGTTTTAATAGTTTCTTGAAGATCTGCAATTCTCGTTTTCACATTGTCTAAAATACTTCTCGCATCACTTGAGTTAAAAGGATTGTTTGAAGACATTTGTTCAATGTTCGAAAGAGATTTTGAGACAACGACTGGTTTTGAAACAGATTTTGAAGCGGGAGTTGACTCTTTGTTTGAAACATTTTGTGTGATGGAGAACTTTGACTTTTCTTTTGATTGACAAAAGTAATTCCGTTAATTTTGTTCCATTTGTTATAATCAATTGGTTTGATTTCCGGATGTTTTTGTTTCATTCTTGATCTACTCTCCTCGATAGTTCCAACGCTTCATGAGAATCATGCACAATTATGGGTTCATGCAAAACATTTCCATTGTTTAACACATTCGAGATTTCGAGCTTTCTTGAGGAACGAGGAAGGGTCGTTACCAAGTGTCATTCTATTATTAGTATGAAAAAGCGGATTTACTTGATTATAAAGGATCTTGATTGTTTGAGCAGAATGACCCGTTGTAAGAAGCAAATTTTCCAAAGTTTTTATCTTTTCATTCTTATCAAGAATTTCATCAAGAAGAGAATCTTCTCGCTTTTGAAAAATCAAGAATCAACTGCTTCTTCTCTTTTCAAGATTAGAAAACATTTTTTTTGTTTGGAAAGTTGGTTATTTAAATCAGAAATTTCCTTGTTTAAAGATTTAATTTTCAAGTTCAAATTCACATCAAGTGTGTTATACTTGATTTGCAAAAGTTGTTCTTTAGAAACCAAATTTTGATAACCAATTTCTAATTCTGATTCTTTGTTTTTCTGAAATTCAAAGGCTTTTGCGTTCTCCTTGTAACTCTCAAGCTCGGTCAATGTAGCATTCGCGGCCTTAACTTCGCGATTGACCGTTTTTACTTTCTCAATTTCAATGCCACGGTTGTTGATTAATGATTCAAAATAAGCACGAGTTTCCTCATCAGTCTCCAGATTTTGTGCCACATAGCCTCCACTAGGATCCATATCCGGAGTTTCGAGTTAGTATTGCTACAACTCGGATTGTCCGGTATGTATCATAAGTAGGTGCTGATGTCACAGAATCTTGTTCGTCATGAGTAAACACATCAAATATGACATTGTTATAGCATGGATCGTGATTGGTACCTCGAATCTGCGTTGGCGTCATAGAGGAGGTCGCTCGAATCGCTGTCGTACTTAGTCTCTTGAAGATTTGCCATGAAGATGCAGTTTGCATTGAGTTCCTCGAGGTCTTCCAAATCATCCATAATAGCCATAAAGTCATGTTCCTCAACACTCAATTGAAGTCCAGATTGTTCCTTTTGTACCAACATGATAGCTTTAAGGTACGCAAGATCCTTATTTTTCGGCTTAGTTGGACAATTCCTTGCCATGTGACCCAATCCTTGACAGTTATAACACTTAACCTCGATTACCGATTCACATTTCCATAATTCCCAACGACCGGAGTCGCAACATTCCCATTCGATTACCTCTGCTCTATTCCCAACATTATGACCCATCGATTTCCAACATTCGACCCAACCGATAACCCTCGATTGAAACCACCGATTACCCATGCGAAATCCAGAGAATATCCTCGCTGATTCCCAATAACTCCAACCATTTGACCTTGATTGCCCATGTTCACACCCGTCTGTGCAATTTGCCTGTTGCGAGTGTTTGATGAAATCCTTTGGTTGTTGTTAGTTGGTGTGGAATAGCGACTTCAGAATGCTTTACCCAAGAATACAAATGCTTGTGACAAAGCTTCTTCTGGTTCCATTTCAAGATCGGTGATTCCTTGTTCCAGGTAATGTTGTTGTTCAGGTGGATAGTTTTGTTGTTGAGGGATGTATTGCCGCAAGTTGTTGTTAGTGGAAGATGATGAAGCTTGTTGTTGTGTATTCACCGAAGTTTGAGTCTTTGCAATGAGTGCCAATGGATCATGATTCTTTGCTAATCTTTCTTTCGTGACTTCATTCACTTCATTTTGGTTTTGTTTGAAAAATCATTGAGTTGATCAAAGTTCACTTGATGTAAGTCTTTTGTTTGGTTGACAATAGTGACATATCGTCCCCATTCTTCCGGTAGATTGTTTAGGAACTTGATGTTGCTCACGATAGTTCGGTGTCAACTTGTTTCTTATCACTCATTCATTAAACTGCTAGAACCTTCCATAGTAGGATTCAATGGATTCTCTCGAGTAGATGTAAACTTCTCCCAGCGGTTAGCAACTTGTTCTCCGTATCTTGTTGACCAATTTCAGTTCCATGACAAAGCCTTCTAACACGTTCCCACATGTCGAAAGAAGTTTCACAACCGCTCTACAAGACAAAGATGTCTCTTGGTAAACCCAGTTGGACAATATGAATTGCCATGTCATCTGCTCGACTTGTTTCGATCCTCTTCGAGTATTCCGATTCTTTTGAAGACGAAAAATGGTGGGACGGGAGGTGTTGCATCGCATTTCCAGGTCTTGGACTTGTTGAGCTATGAAGGGTCCATCCTGAATGGATTTGATCATCAATTTTCCATTAGATTTTGTCTTGATGTAACGAAGCATTCGACTTGTCCATTGAAGATAACCACCTTTTCCAACATAGGAGGATGGTTTTCGCACCGCTGCATGAATGTCTTGTTAAGTTGCCATTGATGAAGATATGATCTGATAAAGTTGATGTAGGATCGATTCAACGATAGAGGAGTTGAGGTTGATGAAGATTAAGCTCGGTTGAGGTTTTTCGAATGTCGTACTCAGAACCTTGGTTCTTAGGCCAAAAAAAATTTTCTCCCAAAATCTGAAATTCACTATAAAAATCAATTCTAAGGTCGTATGAAAAATTTGAGTTATGACAATTTTGACGCCAAATTTGACCCGAAAAATTTGAATTTAGGCCCAAAAATTTGAATTTTGACCAAATTTTGCACGCTTAAACCAAAATTTGAATCTCGCAAGTAAAATTGATCGCTTAGTCTCCTCAAAAATTTAAATTTTACTCAAGTATTCCCGCCAATATATTTTTTTTAAAACCTTTATGCGTAGAAAGAGTTTAGGCGTAGACCAAAGAAGTTACGAGTAGGATGCTTAGGCGTAGAGATTGTGCTTAGGCGTAGGATTCTTAGGCGTAGGATTCCTTATGCGTGAGACCAAGATCTTACGCGTAAACTTAAGGCTTAGGCGTAAAAAAAATGCTTAGGCGTAGAAATCTTATGCGTAAGTGGAACTTATGCGTAGATTGTTACGCGTAGGCGTTTATGCTTATGCGTAAACGTAGGTTTAGAACTAAAATCCTTTACACCGTCACAGTAAAAGATTTCCACAAGTCGAAGTGTTCCACACACTTATCCAAGTGAGGGAAGCACTGAGTAACCTTTGATGCTCGAAGATTCTTAGCCAAAAGGTTATGCGTAGGAAGTTATGCGTAGACAGAGGACGTTGAATTTTCTTACGCCAGAACTAGGGTTTTGAAGTACGCGTAAAAAATTTCCAGTGATTCAAACGATTTCTCTTGCACAAACAGCCTTAAAAACACTCGAATAAAACAAAAATGTTGACCTTTTTCACCCAAAGTGCTTAGAAAGCTTACGAGTAGAAATGACCAACGAACCAAAACGAGCTTAAAATGAAGAAAAACACGTAAAGCTTCGAACTTTTGCAAAAAACTGAAACTTTAGCACCAAATAAACCTTAAACCACAAGAATCTTGAATTTTTAAGTGCAAAAATTAAAGCTTTAAGCGTGGCTAATATGAATAACGTGAGCCTTTACGCGTAACCATTGTTAGACGATTGATACCAATTGTAGGACCTTACTTTTATCAACCTTATCACAAACCCAACACAAACACAAGTATAACCAAGTAAACCAAACACACGTTATGCGTATAAGATGAAGAAAGAAAAGTTGAGAAAGATGGTGACTTGATGTTATGCGTATGAACAAGATAGAGAGATGAAAACAATAAGTTGTATATTGCTCCAAAGAAAACACACACACACACACACACAAGCACACCCCTCAAATGAGACTTTGAGGGGTTTATATAGTTGGAATACATGATGCCCTAAAAGGCTTTATATGGGCCGTGGATATGGACTAGGATTGGATTGGGTTACTTGGACTTATACAAGGCAAGCTTATCATAACGCCTAGCCATTTAGCTTAGCCCAATCCACGAGCCCGTTGACTATTCTATCACGATATCTAACACACGTAACAAAGTTTAAAAATGTGTTTACTTAGGTTTTATTACTCCTTAATTATCTCCTATTGATGGTTGAATTGTCACGTCCTTATTCTTAATCGCGTTGTGTGTCTAAAGTCGTAGGGTATGCGTTTATCCCTAACTCTTTGAACTTACCAAAGGGTCTCGTCTACAAAATCTCTACGATTTATACACTCTAACTCTAAGGCACTCTTTGTATGATTTAGCCTACAACTACTCTAGGTGTCATAGTCTAAGGTTCACAAAGATTAATCAAGCATTAACTACACAACGAATGACCTATCGCATTACTAGATCATTAATAATTAAGATAAGAGACAACCAATCAATATTCAATAATTAAGTTTCATAATTCCTAAGCAAACACACAAGTAAATTAGCCGGACATGGAGAACATGCAAGCATACACACAAATAATCAAAGACATAATTGAATTAATGAAGTAAAACACTCATCTTGATGTAAGATAGGGTTTGGAACCCTAAAATACTGTACAACACAGCCTTGGTTCGGTTTAGGTTTTTACTCCAAAAAGACTACTCTCTAATACTGAAAAATTCGGATTCTACAAGAAAACCTTATGATTTGTGACGCCGTCGGGTCTCCGTCATTAGGGTTTCAGTTTAGGTTTTTACAAGACAACCTTATGATTTGTGACGCCGTCGGGTCGCCGTCATTAGGGTTTCGTCTTGGCCACGTTAGTCTTGCGACGGCGTCACCTTGTGCTTGTGACGCCGTCCTCTTCGCTTTATGACGCCGTCTGGATCAAATCTAGGCCGTCGAGTTGCGACGCCTACTCTTTTAAAGCTTGACACCGCCACTTGAAAATAAGAAATTTGACTTCGTCCCATCACAAAATGCTCCGACGGCGTTGCGGTTAAGCGACGCCGTCACCTTGTATTTCAGCAGCTTGAGTATCTCGATTTCTTGACTTTGGCCATTTTCTTCGATATCCGCTTTTCGTCCCAAATAAGTGCCATTAAAACAATTTGCCTTCAAGAGACCTAAAAAGTGAAAAGGAACGATATTAAGTAATAACGGATACAAAAGTGATCAAATAAGGGCTTAAATGACCCCTCAAAAAGGTACATTTTAAAACCTTATCAAATATCCATACACTTGGTATTTGCTTGTCCTCAAGCAAATGTGCTTTTAGCCAATTAATTTATAAGTTAGGGGTCATGAAGCATTGGTTTAAAATAGTCCACAACACATATAAGCCCCGCAAAAGTCATAACAAGCACGGAAATTACATACTAGCACCTCACAAGGGGTGTTTGGATACTCACATCTCTCTCGGGTGTATATGAAATATAACAAGTTGGAAATGGAAGATAAACACTCATTAACCGGTCCTAGTACATAGATTACCATAGGCTTGAGACTAGATCAAACTTCCATCGCTTTGGCGTAAGCACCTAGGAAAGACTATCAAAGAGGTCTTTAAAGGGTTGTAATGTTAGGCTTACGGTAGGGAAACAAAGGGTTTGGTGGGATAGGCTATTTAGTGGTGGCATGTCAAAAATCTTTATGTTACAAGCATATGAAGAATGGCGTTGCTAAGCCAAGACTTGACACTCTAAACTCTAGATAACTGAAACAAACAAACATAAATTTAAAGATAGATGTATGATGGTAGCCCGTATATATATATATATATATATATATATATATATATATATATATATATATATATATATATATATTTTTTTTCTTTATTTTTTTACACTCTATATTTTTTCTTTTCTCTTTTCTTTTTTTCTTTTCATTTTTTTGATTTTTTTTTTAATTTTTATTCATACACTTTTACTCTACCATCCTATAACATCAAAATGATAGGGATTTATAGGCACATCCCTACACTTGAGTTTTTATTACACTAACACTAATTTGACCCGAATTGAAAAGATCAAAACACTTGGGGTATGTTATTACGCAAATAAGGGAATTTAACATTCCCTTCTAATCATTTAAACTTTAACTTTTTCCCATGAGTCCCAATCGTCCCAAAACTGTATACAAAGGATATGACTCGACTTAGCAACTCATGCAAGCAACTAGATAATTAAACTAAGGGTTTAGGGTGATAACCATAATGCACTAAAAGTGAGTGCATACATGGTAGGCTAAGGCGATTTGGGTGTATATTTGGGTGTGGGGTGTAAACAATGCTCTTCATTGATATTCCGGAAAATCCGAAAAATCAAGAGAACCGCGAAAAGGATAGGCTCAGAGGGGTTAACTAGGGGTATCGTGTACTAAAAGTGAGTACAACGCAAAGGTGTGGGGGAATTACTCAACCGATGTGGAAGAAGTAATTATATTACGGGTATCAAACAAGGGTTATCCTAATGCCTCTTATCATTTAGTTATTCCTAACTACACAAGTGTAGTCTTACTAGCGATCTCGGGATGCATCACAAAACAAGTTCTAGAATCTAATATACTACCGGTTCACACTCTAAGCATTAAAGATAAATGCTTTAATTCCTACTAATCTAAGGGTGATCCTCACATTTTTGGTGGAATTTAGGTGGTAAAGGGTTTTTATGCTAGTCATATAACTTCCTATCCATGAGACACTTTGGTTAAGACTAATGGCCCACTCCTATATGTTATGAAAAATTAAAAATTTGGTGCCAAAATTACCCTAACCGACATTTTCTCATGGTTTATTACGCAATTGCAATTGGACAAAGCAAATAATCAAGGATAAGCATAGTTTCAAAGTTCCCGTTTTATTTTCCCTCCCTACACTTAAACTGAACATTGTCCCCAATGTTCCCCGAAAGTATCAAAGTTATGATAATGGAAGGTAATTAAACACGAAAGAAACTAGTACTCCCCTGATTAGCTCGGTAGGATCCGTGTAAAGTGGTGGTTAAATCCTTTCCAAGAAAAATGTATGCGTGATAAGCTCCTTCCAATCTTTTGTTTCTTCTTCTTGATAAATAAAACCTGCACATTCGAAGAAAACAAATGAAACCTTCGCGTAAAATCGGCGGTAATAATATATATAAGACTCTACTAAACTAGGATATCATGCTTGTGGAATGGATGTTTACAGAATTTTTGGAAAATTAAGACCTGGAAAATTCTAAAATTTATAAGTAGCTCGAAAACGAGAAAAAGATAATCTGTTGTTTTACTCCTTCCCGACGCCAGTTGCGACTCGATGCCGTCAGTTATCCCGACAAAAACTGGTGCGATTTTCAAAAATTACGTTGGGATATGAAAGTCGAAGATATGAAAGTACTGAAGATTGATAAAGTAATCTTGTAAGTCGCAAAGTACCGGAAAAAGTCAAAGAGTCAAAGTACTGCTAAAGATAAAGTCAAAGTACTGCACAACGAAGTCAAAGTACTGCAAGAACAAAGAACTGTTATATTCGTTTATGGAAAGTATTGTAACTCTAGAATGTTCTGTATTAGATTACTTGTCGTACAAGGATACAATTTGTAAACCGACTAGGATATCCTTGAGCCTATAAAAGGACTCCTAGATTGACATTAGAGGTACGAGTTTATGAGTTTTAGAGTTTACGAATTCACAAGTTATTTAGTGTTTTAGAGAGAAGTTCGATATTCTTAGAAGTTGTTTAGAGTATCTGCATAATAAGCAGATTTAGAGTTAATAATAAAAGTTATTCTTCTTAGCTTTGTTAAGTAAATTCCGCGTACTTGATAAAGATTGCTTAGTGTTTCTTTGTTAATAACTTAGGATTTATCCGAGGTTGTTAAACCTTAACAAGCTAGTTAAGTTAGTTTGATTAAAGTATATCGATCCAACAAGTGGTATCAGAGCTTGTGTGGAAACTCTGCCTAGGAAGAAACCCTACTACAACTATATTCAAGATGTCGATGAAGTCGCTCCACCACCCTCAATTACCTCACTCGTAATTCCAATAATCAAGAAGGGAGAATATGATCTCTGGTGCATGAAGATGAGGCAAGATATTGCCATTCTGAGACCATGCTTTATGTAATGTAATTGTTAATGGCAATGAAGTAGTTCCAGAACCCATTGATGTTCCTGGACAACCCAAAGCACCTAAACCAGTCTTACCAAAGAAGAACCTTAAGGAATCAAGAGAAGGCACTCAACATTCTCTTGTCCGCCATTCCGATGGTCATCTTCTCACATTTCATGATGCTAAAGATGCTAAGCAGCTCTGGGCTGCTCTCAAGACCAGATTTGGGAGGGAATGAAGCTTCTAAGAAGATGCATAGAAATTTGCTGAAGCAACAGTTTGAAACTTTCACAGTTGGTGAAAGAGAGAGTCTTGATGCTGCATATGATAGGTTTCAAAATCTCCTCAACATGTTGGAGTTATACAAGGCGAAGTATCAGTTGAGGATGCTAATTTGAAGTTTCTAAGGAGTTTGCCATCTACATGGCATGTGATTGCTATAATGATCAGAGGATAACAAGGTTTGGATGTCATGGACTTTGATGATCTCTATCATCAACTGAAGGTGTATGAGCATGAGATGAGTGGTCAAACAAATTCCAAGTCTCACAATATTGCTTTTCTATCATCTCGAAGAAGGGCAAGACTTCAATCAAAAGTATCGCTTCCTCAAAGTACTGTTTCTCAAAGTACTGCTATTTACACCCCCCCTCATATGCTCAGCAGGCCCCACCAACCACCACTATGCACTCAGATGAAGTTGTGTGCTCATTCTTTGCACAGCAAGCTAGTTTACCTGTCACTTATGAAGAAGATCTAGCACAGATTGAAGAAGATGCACTTGAAGAAATTGATATTAGGTGGCAAGTTGCTATGATCACTGCAAGGATCAAAACGTATATGAAGAAGACAGGCAAAAGCATTGATTTCAAACCAAAACAGGGAATAACTTTTTGACAAATCCAAAATTGAATGCTTCAATTGTCAAAAGACTGGTCACTTTGCAAGGGAGTGCAGGTTTGCTAAGTATCAAGCAAACAGAACATCTGAGAAGCCAAAACTTGAGCTAAAAGAAATTCCAATTACTGAAACAAAGGCTTTAGTTGCTCAAGAGAAGTTATCGGAAGTTGACTGGAGTGAAGAGTTTGATGATGAACCGGTGACTTACTGTATGGTAGCAGTGGAAGAAGTAGTTGAAGAATCAGTGGAAGCATTGGACCTGAGCACTGCTTTTGATAACGCACGAACATCCCGCTTTGGAATCGATGATGGCTTTGGAGAATTTGATTGGAGCAAGGAAAGTGAAGATGATCCTGTTCTTCTTGCAATGGTGGCTACTTCACCAAGTTCATCTCCTATCTCTGAGGTATGCTCAAATTGCTATGATTTTTATCAAAAATTACTTAGCAGTTATGTGATTGAAAGAGATAATTGTGTTAGGGCTAGGTCGAGGTAGTCGGTTATCAAATAACCTTAGAATCTATGGAAGCCAAAATCTTAGCACAAGAAACTAATGAAGTAGCTTAATGAAAAATATGAACAATAGGATTACCAGTTAAAACTTAGTGAATGGAAATTAAACTGTAAAATTGCTGAAATTGAGAAATTGACTAAGGAAAGAGATGACTTGTTAGCTAAGTTTGCTGCTTGGGGTGAAGCTGGTCTGTCACATGTTACTTATGTTCAAAAACAGCAAAGAGCCTACGTTAAAACTAGATTAGGTTTTGGAATGGATTTTAGTAAACTAGAAGAAAACCAACCTAGTGATCAGGATGAAGGTGATTTTGAAGATATAACCACTAGTGATGATGAACTCATTAATTATGTAGACACATCTAGTAATGAGGGTTCAATAAGTGATACACCTCCTGTGTATAAGAAAGACAATGAGTATCATGTAGTTCCTCATCCCACTGGCATTCATCAACCCCCTAGGCCTGATGTTTCTCGTTTTGGAGTAGACAGTCTAGAGTTTAGGAAAAAGCTTGTAGCTCAATCTAGGTCTGAAAAACCCAAAGAAGCTGTTGAAAATAATGTTCAAAATCAAGCAGTACCTTCAAATCAAAGTAGTGCTCCACAAGCAGTACCTTATGCAAAACCTTTTCAAAATAGTACTGTGCTAAGCCTTTTTGGGATAACTTTGGTCTAAACAGGTTTCATCATTCACCAAAAAGGCAAAATAATTTTGGGCATAGACATAGAAGAAGTCACTTTGACTGTGCTTTGTGTGTTTTAGTCCTACTCATTTAATCAAGGATTGTGAACATCACTCAGAATACCTTAGCAAATTTCCAAAGAACAGGTCTGCCAACCAGAAACCTAGAGAGCACAAACCAGTTTGGAATAATTCAAATAGGGTCAATCACAGAAATTTCTCACCAGATCATAGATACCCACATCAAAGAAGACCTTTTTCAAAACCTTCAGATCTCACAAGACTTTCCAAAGTAACAACTCGACCAAGACTTTCTCAAAGTACTGCTCAGCCAAAACAAGGTACTGATCACACTACTTGGAATAGGAACCCTAGGAGATCTCACTATCAACCTAGAAGGTATTATAATTCACATAGGGGATCTAGATCACAGGAACCACGTGTTAAACCAGAATGGGTTAAGAGGGAAAGTACTGCAGAGGGATAAACAGTACTTTCAATAAAAAGTGAATCTGATGTTTTTGTGATACAAGAAAAAGAGAATGAATTTGTGAAAGAGAATTGTGTTGAAAAACCAGAAAGTTTTGAAAACCCACATGCTAAAAATCAAAAGATAATTCTGGATCATGTTTTGAAAGATAGTGGAAATTACATACTTGAAGAATTTAAGTATGTAACTCCACAAGGGGAACACAAGTCAGTAATGGCTTGGGTTCCTAAAAATCACTAACTCTTTTCTTTGTGTGCAGGGCAACCTAGAAGAGGAGCTTAAAGATCATCTAATTGTGGATAGTGGTTGCTCTGGAAGTATGACAGGAGACAAAGAGATCCTGTCTGATTTTAGAAATATTAGTGGAGGAAGAGTTGCATTTGGGAATGATCCCAATGGAGGAAAGATTACTGGAAAAGGAACTATCAAAGCAGGGCTTATAGATTTTGAGAATGTTAGATATGTGAAGGAGCTTAAGTTCAACTTGTTATCAGTCTCTCAAATCTGTGATAAAAAGCATCCTTTGTTATTCACTGACACAGAATGTCTCATCCTTTCCTCTGATTTTAAGCCTGTTGATGATAACTTGGTAGTTCTTAGAGTACCAAGGACAAATGATGTGTATAGCTTAGACATGAAGAGTCTACATTCTTATGGGAGAGCCACATGTTTGGTGGATAAAGCAACAACTGAAGAGGCACACCAATGGCATAGAATATTGGGCCATGTTAATTTCAAGAATATCAACAAACTGGTCAAAGGCAATCTAGTTAGAGGTTTACCTTCAAAGACTTACAAGAATGATCAATCATGCTTGGCATGCAAGAAGGGTAAACAACACAAAGCTTCCTGCAAGAAGCTTGAGGAGAGAACTATTAGAGAACCATTGGAGCTGTTACATATGGATTTGTTTGGACTTGTGTCTGTGGCAAGTTTAAACAAGAAAAAGTACTGCTTAGTTGTAACAGATGATTGCAGTAGATTCAGTTGGGTATTTTTCTTGGGTTTTAAAGATGATACTTTTGATGCTATTGAGACTCTCATAATAGCCCTTGAAAATCAATTGAGACTCAAGGTTAGAGGTATTAGATGTGATAATGGGACTGAATTCAAGAACAAGCTTATGGATGAATTTTGTGCAAACAAAGGAATAAAGAGGGAATTTAGTATTGCAAGAACACCACAGCAGAATGGTGTTGCAGAGAGGAAGAATAGGACTTTTATTGAAGCAGAAGAACAATGCTAGCGATTCTCACCTACCTATTCAATTCAAGTGTAAGTACTGCTTGCTATGTACTTAACAGAGTCTCAGTCACCAAACCACAGATGAAGACACTCTATGAATTGTTGATGGGCAATAAACCCAACATTCGTTTTATGAAGCCTTTTGGATGCCCTCTCACTATTTTAAACACCATTGATAATCTGGGGAAGTTTGATGGCAAGTCAGAAGAAGGATATTTATTGGGTTATTGCACTAACAGTAAGGGCTTTAGAGTGTACAACAGAGTTACTAAGAAGGTTCAAGATTGTCTTCATGTTGAGTTTTTAGAAGATCAAGACAATGAGAAAGGTAAAGGTCCTGATTGGATGTTTGATCTTGAAGTTTTAACCCCTTCCATGAATTATGTCCCTGTTAGAGAAGAAAATCAACCAGTGCACAATGGAGAAGATTTACAATATGTTGTTCATGGAGTTCATATTAGACCTGATGATGTCCCTGATGAAGATCCTGTTAGTCCAAAACAAAGTACTGATGTTCCAAAGCAAAGTACTGATGCTCCACAAAAAGTATCTTGTTGCATCACAATCCTCTTTGTCTGCTAAGGATCAATCTATTCAAGAGGAACTTAATCATATGCTTCTTCAAGATGTATTAGCACATTCTTACACTGATGAACAAAGGAGAGCTTATGAAGAGGCAAAGAAGAAGAACAAGACTACAGAGTACTCTCACAGTACTTTGGACAGTACTTTCAAACAAAGTACCGCTGCACCAGTTGATAGTACTTTAGATGATTTGGATGATCCTACCATGCCTGGATTAGAAGAAACTGATGATGAGTTTGAAGATGAAGGTATTTTCTCAAATTCAAATGAAGGTGCTGATGTTACTAATTTGGAGGATACTTATGTAGTTCCACAGTCTCCAAGCTTAAGAATTCATAAGAATCATCCTTCTGATCAAATCATTGGTCCTTCTACTTCTGGAGTGATGACTAGACACAGAGCTAAGACTTTTTCAACACCTCACAATGCTTTACTTAGCTTTGTGTATAAACAAAACAGGCTGAATCATAAGGATCATCAAACCTGCCTATTTACTTGTTTTATCTCTCAAGAGGAACCCAAGAATATTACTCAGGCTTTGACCAAAGAAAGCTGGGTTGAAGCTATGCAGGAAGAACTTCTTCAATTTAAACTTCAAGAAGTTTGGGTTTTATGTAATCTTCTAGATGGGAAGAGAGTTATTGGAACCAGATGGGTTTTCAGAGTCAAAAGAGATGAAAGAGGTAATGTTATCAAGAATAAGGCAAGGTTAGTAGCACAAGGCTACAAACAAGAAGAAGGAGTAGATTATGATGAAGTATTTGCTCCTGTAGCAAGAATAGAAGCTATTAGAATATTTCTTGCTTTTGCTTCTTATATGGGATTTCAAGTTTACCAGATGGATGTCAAGAGTGCCTTTTTATATGGCAAGATTACAGAGGAAGTTTATGTCAAACAACCTCCTGGTTTTGAAGATCCTAAACATCCAAACAAAGTCTACAAGGTAGTTAAGGCTCTTTATGGCCTTCATCAGGCACCTAGAGCTTGGTATGAGAGGCTCTCTACATTCTTATTGCTACATGGCTACAGAAGGGGAGCTATTGACAAGACTTTTTTTTATCAAGAGAGACAAGAAGGATATCATGTTAGTTCAAGTCCATGTTGATGATATCATCTTTGGGGCTACCAAACAGTCCATGGTTAAGGAGTTTGAGCAGCTGATGCAGAAGGAATTTCAAAAGAGTTCAATGGGAGAGTTAACTTTCTTTTAGGACTTCGGTTAAGCGGTCAAAGGAAGGTATTTTTATCAGTCAAGACAAGTATGTTACTGACATACTTAAGAAGTTCAATTTTGATGATATGAAGACTGTTACTACACCTATTAAATCTGTCAATTCATTGGGCAAAGATGAAGATGGACAACCTGTTGAAGTCAAGTTATACAGATCAATGATTGGATCTCTTATGTATCTTCTTGCATCAAGGCCCGATATCATGTTTGCAGTTTGCTTATGTGCAAGATATCAAGTCTCACCAAAGATCTCTCACATGAATGCAATGAAGAGAATCTTCTGTTATTTGAAGCAACAACCAAAGTTGGGGTTGTGGTATCCAAAAGAGTCACCTTTTCACTTGGAAGCTTTTTCAGATAGTGATTATGCAGGTGATAACTATGATAGAAGATCAACCACTAGAGGATGCCAATATCTTGGAAGAAGATTAGTCTCCTGGCAATGTAAGAAACAAACAATTGCAGCAACATCCTCTACTGAAGCTGAATATGTAGCTGCTGCAAGCTGTTGTGGACAAGTTTTGTGGATGCAGAATCAACTCTTAGACTATGGGTTCAATTTCAAGAATACTCCTATCAACATTGATAATGAGAGTACCATCTGTATTGTGAAGAATCCAGTCTATCATTCCAAGACCAAGCACATACATATTAGGCATCACTTTATCAGAGATTTCTATGAGCACAGGCTCATTAATGTGGTTAAGGTTCACACAGATGATAATGTGGCTGACTTACTCACCAAAGGTTTTGATGTTTCAAGATTCACTCACTTGGTGGTGAGCATTGGCATGATTAACTACTGAGCTACATTTAATGGGAGGACTATTTAGTATTAGTATAGTCCTGTGCATTGCTTGAGGGGAGGACATTTATATATCCTTAGCTTATACAGAAGAATTTGGAAAAGTATTGTTTTTCATCAAAGTACTGCTTGGGAAAGTACTGCATACGTGGAAGTACTGTTTGTCTTATTAAAGTACTGTTCCAACGGTTATATTGAGGGGTAATTAATTCTAACGGTAACTTTTGTTATTATGGGCTGTGATTTTTCAAATCTCACCTATAAATAACTACTCTCCGATTTTCCCTCTTATATTGATACTTTAGAATCTTTTCCATATTTCTCTCATCTCCTCTATATTATTCGATTATAACTCTTATTGTGCTTACATAATCAACAATGGCGAATCGTCCTACCATTTCAAAGCATAATATGGTGGCTAATTTGGAAAAGACTGAGGCGAATGTGGTTTTTCATGATATGATTGATTATCTTACTGGGTCGCCAATTAGTTATGCTCTTTTAGTGGAGCCGGATATCATTGCACCTTGGATTCAAGAATTTTGGGCTAATGCTAGGGATAATAAGGAGAATGATGAATATTATGTTCGATCAACAGTTGCTGGAAGAACTGTGACGATTACAGAAGCCTCTTTTAGAGCTGATTTATTATTTGGTGATGAAGAAGGGGCTATTCGTTTTGACAAGCAACTGATTTGGGATACATTTAGGGATCTTGGTTATGAAGGGTCCTTAACAGAACAAACCTTCAAGAAACCCTTATGTTGTCCTCATTGGAAATTTTTGGTTCATGTGTTGCTCCATTGCATAAGTGCTAAGAGTACCTCTTGGGAGCAGTTTGGGTCAAATATAGCATCTGCTATAGTTGGGTTAGCTACAAATCGGGTTTTTAACTTCTCACGGCTAATACTGGATGGAATGCTCTCACATATCTCACATGGATCTAAATGGCTAATGTACCCAAGGTTTATACAAGTTTTCTTGAACAAGCAACTTGCTGATGTGCCAAAGCCTACAGACTTACTGCCTGTTATTGTACAACAAGCGAAGATTTTTACCTTTATGGCAAGAAGGAGTGCTTTATTCAGAGGTCACGATACTCCATTAACTCCTTCTATGATGGAAATTGTTCAAGCTGTTCGAGCTGATGCTGGAGAAGATGAAGATAGTGAAGGTACTGCACCTGCAAGTCCTGCATCTGCAAGTACTGCTTCTCAACATACTGGATCTCCAAGTGCTGCATCTCACAGTGCTGCATCTCAAGGTGCTGCTTCACACAGTACTGCTTCACAAAGTACTGATCATGAACACATTGAAGTTCCACAAGCATCTCCACCAGCATCTCCACAACCATCTCCACAAGTATCTCCACATGCAGAACCTTTGTCATCTGGAGGTGCTGAACCAACTATGGAGCCTGAAGGTCAAATTCTAAACAATTATGCTTTAACAAGGGAATTGACCAGGTTGAAGAAATCATTTGAAGATCAGGCTACAGAAATTAGGAGGTTGAAGCTCAAGTATAGAAGGTTAAAGAATTATGTTGCACCTTTTATTAAACGTTATCGCTTATGGGTTAAGGAAAAACACAAGCGCCGAAGGAAATTTACGAAGAAAACAAAAGGCAAACAGGTTCATAAACCATCTTCTATCAACTTGAGGAGGAATTTAGAAGAACAGAATTTGAAATAAGATGTTGTTAAGGAGAATGAACTTGAAAGTACTGAAAAGACTGAAGAAAAGATCATTCAAGATACTGAGGAACAAGTTCAAGTTCAAGGTATTGATAATCAAGGTACTGAACAACTAAGTACTGCCTTTCAAGGTACCTTCAGACAAGAGTTAATTACTCCAAGAGTATTGGACTTTGAAGAGGAAGCTGGTCCTTCTACAACTGTTATACAAGAAGAGGAAGCTACACTCAAACCCATCCATTCTGCAAGTGATGATGAGTTCATTGCTGTAATTTTGCAAGATTTATCACAACCAAGAGGTAGTGTTACTATTTCTGAAGTTGCAGAAGAACAACCAAGAGCTTCTCAACCTACAATTGATCCTAAAGATAAAGGAAAGGGTGTTCTAGTAGAAACTAAGAAGAAAAAGCTAACTTTGGCATAACTTAGAGCAATTGAAGTTGCTAGGAATGAAGCTGCAGCTAGAAAGCTTCAAGAGGAGTTAAATGCTAAAGATAGAGAAGCTCGAAGTCAAGAAGCTCAGTAGAGAAGCGCTAAGAAGTTACAAGATGAGTTAAATGCTGAAGCTGCTGAACCATTACAGTCACCTACTCCTGTTAGATATATGCCAAGAAGACCTAATCTAGCTAAAGACAGGAATGCTACGATGGCTTATTTGAAAGGTCGAGGATATAAAGGATTGCAGAAGCTGAATTATGTTGATATGAAAAGACTATATGATGCTGAAATAGAGGCTTATAAGAAAGATGTTGCAGGCATCAAAGATTTTAGAGACGAAGCAACTTGGACTGAAGCAGAAAGGAAGAAGAGTTTAAAAAGAAAAAGGAAAACTGAAGTTACAGATGTTCAGTTCTCAAAGAAAGAAAAAGTTGAGTTAAGGTCTGAGACTAGGGATGAACTAAGGAATTATCTCAGAGTAGTAGATTTTGAATATTCCAAAGAAGATGCTGATATGAAGATGAACATATCTCATATTAGTGCTTTTGAAGTTGTGAAATCCAAAGATGGAGATTATATGATTTTTCATAAAGAAGATGAAAGCTTCAAAGTCTTCAATAGGCTATGGGATTTATTACATATTATAGATAGAGTGGATCTATTCTATTTATATAATGTGGTAAAAGCTTACTTTGAACATAATCCATCAGAAGGAATCGGTTTAGTGTTACTTGGAGATCTCATAACTATGCGGGAAACTGAAGAGGAAAGCACTGATGATATATGGAAGAATCAAGAAACTTGGGAAATTGTATGCTGGAGATTCTTTGAAGAGTCTGGTGTTCATGTCTTAGAGCTGGAAAATGGTACAATGATACACATGTTTGTAAATAGAAGATACCCTCTTACTGTTGAGCTTATGAGAAGAATGCTAGAACACGGAATGGAAGTAGAAGAGGATAATGAAACTGCTTGCATGGTTATCAATCTATTTATCAACTGGACTACTATTGCTGATGAGGATGACTGACTGGTATGAATCTTATTTGAATAAATTATTTTTGATAAATCAATACTTTATTCAAAGTACTGCTGATCAAACAGTACTTTCATCAAAGTACTGCTTGCAGCTTTTTAACCAGTTAAGTGCTTTTTGGTAGAAACCTTTTGTTAAGTAACAAATATTTTGAAACAAAGGTTAAATGAAATAAATGGATTTTGAGATGGCAACATCAATAGGTTATCAATCCACCATGGTTACAAAAGGATTGGCTAATCCATGAGCAAACGGCTCTGGTAAAGATATTTCAAATCCGTTTTTAGTTGACAACATGCTAATAAGTTGTATGGCAATCAACTCACCATATCAGTTTATGTGAAGAGTTGGCTAGCCCACAAGAAAATGGCTTGCGGTAAAGGCTGTGGAAAAACCATTATTGGTAATTAGTTCACCATTAGATAAAAGAACTAACTAGTCCAGAAGGGTACAACTTTTGGTAAAGACAACTCAAATCTGTTGATAGCTGGTGATTTGCTAAAAATCATATGGTTATCAATGTACCATGGTCTTACACACCAAAACATTTGGCTACTCCAGAGTTAATGGCTTTGGTAAAGAGATCTAAATCCATTAAATTTTCAATGATTCACCTCTCACGGGAGTTAACACACCTGGAAGTGATGAGAATAGTATGCAACTTAAACTGAATTAATGTACAAATTGTCATATGTTGTTATGTTGCTGAAAAGATGGAGCTTGCTGGATGATGTTGTAAAAGAATAATTCTAGAGATACTTGACAAAGCACGAAACTACAAAGCTACAATTCAAAGACTAAGAAACAATCTGTCCTTAAAGATGAAGCTGTTAAAGATAAATTCACAAAGGAACTTGAAGTCAAGCTAGTAGAATTCAAGTTAGGGGAGGATTGTTGGATTATGAAAGTGTTGAAGATATGAAAGTACTGAAGATTGATAAAGTACTGTAAGCTGCAAAGTACTGGAAAAAGTCAAAGAGTCAAAGTACTGCTAAAGATAAAGTCAAAGTACTGCACAACGAAGTCAACGTACTGCAAGAACAAAGAACTGTTATATTCGTTTATGGAAAGTATTGTAACTCTAGAATGTTCTATATTAGATTACTTGTCGTACAAGGATACAATTTGTAAACCGACTAGGATATCCTTGAGCCTATAAAAGGACTCCTAGATTGACATTAGAGGTACGAGTTTATGAGTTTTAGAGTTTACGAATTCACAAGTTATTTAGTGTTTTAGAGAGAAGTTCAATATTCTTAGAAGTTGTTTAGAGTATCTGCATAATAAGCAGATTTAGAGTTAATAATAAAAGTTATTCTTCTTAGCTTTGTTAAGTAAATTCCGCGTACTTGATAAAGATTGCTCAGTGTTTCTTTGTTAATAACTTAGGATTTATCCGAGGTTGTTAAACCTTAACAAGCTAGTTAAGTTAGTTTGATTAAATTATATCGATCCAACAAATTCTAGAAAATTTACATCTTTAGAATCTGGAAAAATTTCTGCAAAACATCCATTATGACTCGATACAAGCATTTGACTCGAACAAACACACATATATATCTTTTAATGAATTGCTATTCTCATGTTTACGTTTCTTTTGAAAACGTGTGTAATCCTCCCTACACTTATCCATTATGTAAAATACCTTTATATGCAATTAAGACGAGGTTAAAAACAAAATAGAGCACTTTACAAATTTAAACATGAGAATAAACAATCAATAAAAGATATATGACACTAACAAGCAAACAATTAAGCATGGGTTGCCTCCCACGAAGCGCTTTTCTTTATTTAAGAGTCTTGTAGCTAGACTCGTAGTCGCCCCTACGTGACTTTATTACCGTCACCTTCTTCCTCATGACGGTCTCTATTGGGGGATTCCATGTTGTAGAAGTGCCCTATGATACACTTCTCTAAGAGTTCGCCCTCTCCCCACTCGGTTCTATATTCCGGTCCTAGGTTCAAGCAATCCTTATAGAATCCAAAAATCTTAGCCATAACATAATCTACTCCTTTTTCTTTATCCTCCTCATTCCTATAATAGACCGATAGTTTAAGTTCCTTTTCATCATTTGAGAGTGATGAAAAATTCTCAATCTTAAATGGCATTTGGTAAGCTATGTCATCGGTCTCATCTTTGAATCGCACTACTCCTAACGAGGGGTCATAAGTCATCCCGGTGCTTTCTATGAAAGGTTTTTCTAGAATAACGTGGGACAAGCTAGGATCTATGGCCGTACTAATATCATCCACAATTATGAAGTCCGTAGGAAACGTGAATCTACCTACATAAACCGGCAATCCTTTAACTCTACCAAGAAAATTGCACCTAACCCTAGGATTATCGGGGTCTTGCCTAGTTGGAATAGGCCTCTTCATTACCCAATTGTAGTAGGTGCTATTCATTATGTTGATTGGGGACTTGCGATCAATGTAGGCCTTTGCCACGAAAAGGTGTCCTATGCAACATGGTATGTTAAGATTCCAAGGGTTCCCAAACTTGATTCTAGGGCTTTTCCTAACATACATGTGACGGAGGTCACACACTAAGTGAGGGTGGCGAGATAGTTCTTCTTCCGTAGGAAACTTATTGAAATAATCAGTATCTACTTCATCTATTTCCTTTATTGTTTCATTCGTCGGTGGTTTACTAACCTCAAGTGTATGGTCCTCTTCGTCATTTGTTCCATTAGGTTCCACTAAGGCGATGGTGTTGACGAATTGAACGTGCTTAGCTAACTTGGGTCCTTAATCTCTACACCGGAAGGCTCGGGGGTTGAGATAGCATTAACCTTCCTATCACTATTGGTCATGGCTTTCAAAAGGTTATCTATCTTCCTATCCATTTCGGCTTGTTGTTGGTTAAATCGGTCCGAGAGCTTAGCTATTTGGGCTTCTTGGGATGCGACTAGGTGTTGCAACATCCCCTCAATGTTTTGTTGGGAAGGGCCGTGAGATGGGGCAATGAGAAATCATTGGAAGTGAATTCTTTGGTTTGTCCCAAAAAGAAGTCGGGCTTGCCCTTCCATGCTTCTCGGGTTTCATTGAAATTCCTAGGTCCGGTTATTGTAGGGAATCTTCCTCCCGTTCCATTAATACGTGAGAATGCGTAGTCAACGGAAGCATGTTCGGGGATCGGTGCAAGTGCGTGTTATGAGGATCACAAAACAGCTCACACGAAGAAGAAACTTTGTTCACATGACGTGAAGACTTAGGGTTTTCGTAGGAACTCATTAAGAATTTAACTTGATCTTCAAGTTCGATCATCCTACGGTCGGAAGATTGTGAGTCAATGGGAGGCAAGGAGATTGCCTTAACGGTTTTGGGCAACTCACGGGGGTCATTCCAACTTTCGTTGTCATAGAGGGCAAGGTCCTCTATTATACCCCATGATTCTTCCGCGGTGAGATCACTAAGTTTTCCACCGGCCGCTTGGTTAATGGATCGCTTTGTGGGGAAGTTGACATGATCATAAAAGATTTGGACTTGGAGCCAAAGATCAATGCCGTGATGAAGAACTTTATGAAGTAAGTCCTTGAATCGAGTCCATGCTTCGTAAAGAGATCCACCTTGATGTTGTTGGAACATCAAGATGTCATTCCTAAGTTTAGAGGTTCTCCCCGGTGGGAAGAATTGAGCAAGGAAGCGAGAGGTGAGATCATCCCAACTTAAGATTGAGCCGGCGGGAAGTCGCTCAAGCCAATTACTAGCTTGGTCCCGTAGAGAAAATTGGAAGAGACGCAGCGCTGGTCTCCCGAGTAGTTGCATCAAGGTCGATGGAATCGACAATTTTAAGGAAATCCCTTAGATGCTGATTTGGATCTTCGGAGCGAAGTCCATGGAATGCATATCCGTTTTGCACCAACCGGATGGTGTCGGATTGCAGGGCCGTAGTATGGGCTTGGTCGGGAAGCTCAATGGTGTTCCTATAGCCTAGGTGGCTTGGTCTCGAGTATTCACCAAGAGCACGGGCTCTTGGCGGGTCAATTGGTGGTGGGTTAATGAATGGTGGGTGGTTATCACCTTCCATGATGAAAAGTGATGGGGTTACGAACAAATGTCACGAAAAAGGGGGATAGATTACGAGAAGGCTAAAAATGAGAAAACATTTACTTGATAGGAATCAAGCAAAGAAACCTAAACAAGGTGGACTACTAACTAGCTATTCTATTCTCGCAGCCAAAAACTTGATAACGCTACACGCGCTCGGGTCAAAGGAGCTTCTTTTCTTCGAGCAAGTTTTTATAACACCCTAGGCAAAGGAACCTAATCGCTGTAGTTTAGTATTAGGGTAAGCCACGGGTATTGATATCGTTCTCTAAGGGAATAGGAATGCTAGTGAGAAGTTACTACGCTAAGGTTGGGGTTGAGGAAGATTATTTTTTATCTTTTTATGTTTTTTTAGGAAATGGAAAGGTACGAATCTCGGTGTTTGAATTTGGGGGTTTGGTATTTCTACCGATTACTCTACTTATCTAATTATCTAATCTAAGGTGATGGTAGTCTATGTCTAATTATTGTGTGCTCGTATGATAGTTTAAAATGTGTTTACTTAGGTTTTATTACTCCTTAATTATCTCCTATTGATGGTTGAATTGTCGTGTCCTTATTCTTAATCGCGTTGTGTGTC
>OU343224.1:264990517-265117420 GCA_910596185.1 Chrysanthemum makinoi
CCTTATTTCTCAAACCAAAGAAGAGACAATCACACGACTTTGATCATTGTCCGTTTGGCTTTCTCTCAAGTGGAACCAACCGCTGTTACTCTGCCCGGAAGATTCAAGGCGGCTTGAAGCAATGCAAGAAGAGATGCAATGCTCCAAAATCGCCAGGTTTGGATATTGGTGCCACTACCTGATGGGAAGTATGCTATTGGGACAAAATGGATATTGAAGAATAAAGAGATGCACGGTGTTTTCAAAAACAAAGCCTGATTAGTGGCTCGTGGGTATAGACAAGAGGAGGGGATTGATTATGATGAAGTGTTTGCACCTTGCTAGAGTAGAGGGCCAGATATTCTTCATTTATGCATTCCATACATGGTTTCATGGTATATCAAATGGATGTTAAAGTGCTTTCTCAGATGGTGAAATAGAAGATGAGGTTTATGTCACTCAACCTAAAGGATTTGAAGATCCAGATCATCCACATCATGTTTACAAAGTAGTTAAAGCTCTCTATGGACTACATCAGACACCAAGAGCATGGTATGCTAGGCTTTCATCATTTCTGCTGAAGCATGGCTATAGAAGAGGTGCCATTGAAAAAACACTTTTCCGAAGAAGAATTCCAACGACATTATGCTTGTGCAAGTTTATGTGGATGATATCATATTTGGGTCCACTAAAGAAGCTTTGGTGCAGAGTTTGAGGAGCTGATGAAGGGAGAGTTTCGCATGAGTGCTAGGGGAGCTTACTTTCTTTTGGTCTCCAAGTTCAGCAGAAACCTGATGGTATCTTTATCGTCAGACAAATATGTGAGAGACATTTTGAAAAAGTTTGGTATGGAGAGTGTCAGGACTGCCATAACACCTTATGAAGCTCCAAAGTCAAAGACAAACAATGAACCAGATCTACCGGTGAATGTTCATTTATATAGATCTATGATTGGTTCATTAATGTATCTAACAGCTTCTAGGCCTGACATCACTTTTGCTGTGTGCTTGCTCTAGACATCAAGTCACTCCACTTGCTTCCCATCTGCATGCAGTGAAGAAGATTTTTAAGTATTTGAAAGGTCAACCTCATTTAGGCCTTTGGTACCCAAGAGAGTCTCCTTTAAGCCGAAGCATATAGTGATAGTGATTATGCTGATGCAAATCGGATAGGAGATCCACAATGGAGGTTGCCAATTCCTTGAAAGAGATTGATTTCTTAAGTGCAAGAAACAAACTATTGTGGCTACCTCATCTACTGAAGCGATGTTGTCTGCTGCAAATTGTTGTGGATGTGTTCTTGGATACAAAATCAATTGTTGGATTATGGGTATAACTTCATGAACACAACAATTTTATTGATAATCAAAGTACCATATGCATTGTTAAAAATCCAGTTTTCACAGTAGAACTAAGCATATTGAAATCAGGCACCACTTTATAAGAGATGCATATGAAAAATATTTGATAAAAGTGGTTAAAATTCACACACCTTGTGGTCCATATTGGTATGCTTAACCCTTAATGCAAAAGTAAGGGGAGGCATAGGTCGGGAGGCATATGCCTCAGCGGAGGATTTTGGATGTAAACTTTGTATATTAGTTTATATATTTGCTAACACTAACCCACTAATGTTCTTTTAGTTTATTTTGGTTTGGTTTATGTGTTTCTCTCGTTCTGTTTGCAGCTTTGCATATATAAGTTTGAGTTTATCAAGTTTGGTTCATTGGAAGATGGACATGTAAGCTTAAAAGCTTGTTTCTACTGAAAGCAAAGTACTGAAAAGAGCATATTGTTTCCACTGAAGATAAAGTACTGAAGTTATATTGCTCATTCATTCAAGATACGCCCAGCTTACACTACATTGCATACAATCAACTTCAAATGGAAATACAAGATTCATAACTACATGATCTACTGAACCTATACTATGTTCCTATCATCTACTAGCTCATATCATCTATTCCAACTACTGGATATGCATGACCATGATATGCATGACCAGTACGATGAGCTAAGGATCAAAATGGGAAGGATGGATTAAGGAAACCGAAGATGATGAAGATGAATACAGCAGATGGATGTGTGATATGACTGTGTCCTTTGTGCTTCATCTGCCGGGTTTCACCAAAAGCAATAAATCCATCTTCTTTTGCCCTTCCCCTTACTTATATGAGATGAAGCACCGCACCATGGCTCAGAAGAGTGAACACCACCTGGTTAGCTAGAGGTGGTGGAGGTTGAGGGTGTGAAGTTATCTCCTTAGTGGAGTCATCAGAATCATCAGAAGATTCACTTGGATCTACTACACTGTCATCTTCAGAAGAAGGGAGAAAGGGAGATTTTCTTGGTCGTGATGTTTGTGGAGGAATATAGAGTCGCCAAAGGTTAGTATCATCACTTGATGATGATGATGATGGAGAAGAGGTTGGATCTATAACCTGTGGTTTGGTATTCATGGTTGATTGTGTTTGTGATGAAATTAGGGTTTTGTGATGAAAATTAGGGATAAATGATGTATGTGAAGTGTGCATTGGGATTGTTATATAGACGGATTCAAGGTTTAATGTAATTTAATGTGAGTTGGGTGGTACAAGTAACGCCCAGATATTTATAGAGGATATCTTGTATCTTGGGTTGTTTCTTTGAAGGTATTACTTCAGCAGATTGACTGTGTTTCTGCTAAAGTGTTATCTCTTGGTTAAAAGTTAAAATACACGTAAGATATGGTCAACATAAGTTCTGATATTTTTGACTATATTTTGGGTAACTTCTACCAACCCATTACACGCATATCTTTGCTTCAAATTAAACGATTCCCTCTTCACTTAAGTTCACAACACTTCCATTTAAAAGAATCATAACCCTAACTAACAGTTTCAGTCATGGCGCTTCAATTGAAAAAAGATCATAACAAAGTTGCTTTTATGGGAGAAGCAAAAGGTGATGATTTGTATAAGCCAATGGTGGAGTTCTTAAAGAGATCAAAGATTCATTACGCTTTAACGCATTCTCCGGAAGTTGTTTATGAATCATTGGTTACACAACCATCGAAGAGGAGTGATACAGAGATAATAGCTATGGTTGACGGAACAGAGTATGTTGTGACAGAGGAGATGATTAGAAGAAAGCTTTGTTTGGACGATG
This sequence comes from Chrysanthemum makinoi, assembly GCA_910596185.1. Lineage (NCBI taxonomy): Eukaryota > Viridiplantae > Streptophyta > Magnoliopsida > Asterales > Asteraceae > Chrysanthemum > Chrysanthemum makinoi. The sequence goes on from OU343224.1 coordinate 264,993,643, forward strand.
AGAATGGGGTTTATCATTCTAATGCTGTGGATATTCTTGCTGGGTTGAGAGCTTTTGGATATCAGGAACAAGGACTATATATGGTTCAAGAATCAGTTGTGTCCTATGTGGAGGTTTTTAATTCACACATTGCTTCAGTGCATAAGCAATAAATCAGGAGGATGAGACCGCTTTCTACTCAATTGGGATGTGGTATTGTATGTCTTTCTTAGGGTTTAACTTATAACTTTTCTAGGTTTATTTTTGATAATATGGTTGAAAATATACATAGGAAAAAGCATAAGTTTTTAATGTACCCTAGGTTCTTACAAATGATTTTAGACATTACCACACAAGCCCAAGCATTTTGTCCCATAGGAGCATTAAATTCTAAACTATTTGCTTCAATGAGAACTAAATATGAGGGGGAACATCATCCTTTGCTAGCAGCTATGTTGCCTCAAGGCAATGAGGTTGCTGATGAGGGGAATGTTGTTGGTTCTCCACCTTCTACTATAGTTGCTGCTGATGGTAATCCATCAGTTATAATGGATGAAGGCCCTTCTAATGCTGCTGAAGCACCTCATGTTTCTCCTGACCAACCTTCACCCACACCTTCACCTAGACCTAGTTCTAGTCCACCACCTACACAGGTTACTAATGATGAGTTTGAGACTGAGATTAATAGACTGACCACTCCTAGTCCTGTTAGGGATTCAGTTGATGATGGTATTCCATTCATTGAGCATGTTGATATTTTTTCTGGAAGGCCCAATGATGCTCCCATTACCACAGAGCAACTGGCTGGTGGAGCCGAGGACCCTATTGCACTTATCCGTGATATGCTCTAGTGAAATGTGTATGTGGTGAAGTTGATGATCTCAAGAAGGAGCTTGCAGAGACTAAATCTTCACTTGGTGGTGAGATTGTAGAATTGAGAAGGAAGGTTCAGATTTGGAAGTACAACTAGGTCATAGTGGAAAAAGGAGATTGGATGTTTCTTCTGATGAGGAGGATGTGGATACTCAATTTGAGTCACTTGATATTTTGGCTAATGTGGCTCAACAATCTAATGCTTCTACTCCAATGGTCGCTAAATCAGAAGCAAAAGGAGCCAATTTTGTATACTAGAAGGAGGAGAATGCAATCTTTGAGCAAGGATACATTGCAAAGTGAGGATGTTTCAACTACTAAAGAACATGTTGTTGCTGATACTCCTATGATGGATATTGCTATTGAAGTTGGTCAAGCTTCATATGTGCAAGCACAACCTGCTTCTACACCTTCAAAGATAATTCTCAAGTCTTTCTTGCTGGAAGAAGTTTTAATTTGAATCCAAAGAAATGATGTATTTTCAACACCGTTGAAGTTTTGTCTCAACCTGCTTCTTCTCACGCTAATATAAATGTTTCTTTTGAAGTACCTATGAGTGATACTTTGCCAGTTGATGTTGATCATAACTGCCGATCAAGAGAAAGGAGTAATGATTGAAGCTGAGCTTGGTCCAGATCTGGTTAGTGAACAGGAAAGAATAGCATAAGAAAGAATGTTAGCTGAATGTGCAAATTTGAAGAAAAGTGATGAATTGGCTAAACAGATTGCAGCTGAGTCTACTTCTACTTTGCCTCATGAGAGACAAAAAGAACTGGATGATTTGGCTACTCAGATCCCTAATGCACAATGGGATGTTTATCAAGCCGCCTCAGATCCTACACTTGCTCAGAGTATTTTAGGTGTAGACTTTAATGAGAATTATGCTGCACAAATGGTAGCTCTTGGACGAAAGCGAAAGCAAGAGGCAGCTGACAAAGGAAAGCTATTGGTGCTCAAAAGAATAAAGCAAAAGGGAAAACCACCTATGAAGCTCGAAGAAAGCATATATAAGGACAGTGGTGAAAAATCAGAGTTGTACTTTATATAACTCTGGTCTAACAATGAAACAAGTTTTGGCTTTTTCTAATTCTGAGTTGGTCCAGAGGTATAATAGATTATGAAGTTTACTGTCGTCTCTACATCATCATCCACTTTGAAGAGGATTGCTGGTACTTCTGATGCTCCTAAAGCAAAGAAACAAAAGACAGTTGAAATTGTTGATAACTTTGATGATATGTCACTAAAGAAGAGTTCTTCGTCATTGCTTCAATCATCTTTTGAAGTCATCCATTCACTGAAAAGGTTCAATCTCACGACCCTCTTGGTGTTACTTCTAAAGACACTCCTGAATCTACTCATTCAACTGAAAGGGTTCACTCTGCTGAGTCTCATGGTGTTTCTCATGAAACATTACCTGGAGTGGTACCGTTGATACTATAGACGAAAAGTTGGGTAGGAAGCTAAAAAAGCTGCTAAATCTAAGGAGGCTAGAAAAGTACTGAGAGAATGCATCAGCATGCAGTGTCTGCTCAAAATAAGTCTTCATCTTCTACTCCCCTACAGATGTTCATGATGATTCAGAGGAGACACCATGTATGGGTATTTATATACCAGGTAGGAGGAAGAAGAGAATGTCTAAAAGGAAACCTTCTTCCTTATGGAGATCTCTGAGATCATCTGGGTCTCAAACATCTAAGGTTAAGAAAACTACTCGGTGATACTTTGGATCTAAAAGCTGCTGAATCAACTTTTATTAAAGAAGGATATGTTGCTTTTTCCCAAGGATCTCATGATGTGTTGATTAATTGGACCTTGACTGATGGGGAGCTTAACACTATTCATCGCCCGGATAATTCTACTATGAAATTCAACTTCTTGAAGGAAATATTTCATTTGGTGGATAGGCAAGATTTGAACACTCTGTATGATCTGGTTACTAAGTATTATGCTATTCATTTACCACAGGGTTCTGGTTTATTTTTGTTGGGTGATCTTCAAGTGTTGTTTGATTCTCAATCTCCAAATGGTAAAGGGTATCATATTTGGAAGAATTCGCATTAGTGGAAGGTTGAGACTTGGAGATTTTATCCTTTGCCTTTTGTGCATGTGGTGGAGACAAAGGGTGGAATTACTGTTTGTATGTTTGCTGATAAGATTTATCCTTTGTCTATGAGGTTGATGGAAAGAATGCTTTGCCGAAGTTGGAAGTTCCTCCAGATCCAATTGAAATGATAAGTTGCATCAACAATGTGTTGGAATCATTAAGACTAGCTTCCGCAACATAGAGCATCATCTTGATTGTGGTAATTTGTATGTTTTGTAATATTTGTTATCTTTGTTTCTTTGTTTGTGTTCTTAGTTAAAAAAAAAATTCTTTGTATATTTTTTGTTTGTCTAACTTTTATTGCAGGTTTGTTGTATATCTTTCATGGTTATTAACTCACCAGATGTACCTTGTGTATGTCAAAGAGTTGGCTAGTCCAAAGGGTACATGGGTAAAACACATCAAACTGTTGATAGTCAGTAATGGTTTGCTCAAAATCATAGGGTATGCAACCACCCATGCTTAATTGTTGAGGGTTGTATGGTCATCAATTCACCATGGTTTATTCCTTTTGGAATCCAAGAATTGACTAGCCCACATGTATATGGCTTGTGGTAAAGGCAAGTGGAATATCATATTTGGTAATCGTTTACCAATCCTAAGAATTGACTAGTCCCGAGCAAATGGCTATAGGTAAAGACATTTCAAACCGTTATATGGTTGTGATTTGCTAATAAATCACATGGTTATCGTGGCATAGTTTTCTAACTTCAACATTTGGCTACTCTAGTAGTGATGGCTATTGGTAAAGAGACATCAAATCCATTATTTTCCATGATTCACCTCTCACAGGAGTTAACACACCTGGATGTGATGAGAATAGTATGAAACTCAAATGTTTTGATGTACATTATGTCATTTGTTGTTGCAAAGACCTGGAACTTTAAAGATTTGTCATCATCGAGGTGTCAATGTTTTGTGTTTTTGTTGCTGATGTTCGAGTACAATCCTCGCAGCTGAAGATCTATCAAGAAACCGAACTTAACCAAGTCAAATTCCGTTTAGGGGAGGATTGTTGGGAATTCGCTAAGTTAGAATTTCACGATGTTACTATCGAAGGATTCTGCTGAAGTTCAAGTTTCACTAAGAAGAGAATCACTGAAGTAGTATAATGATAGTTTCTGCGGAAATAGTTATTCCGTGTTTTATATAGTTAGTTAAGATATGCATGAGCTTTATTAGGAAGTGATAATGTATATCTTATTTAGTTTTATGATTATACGTTTCTTAGGAAACAAGTTAGGTTCCCTTGCTTATAAAAGGAACACAATAGTATGATTGATGCAACGAGTTGAAAAACAAAGGTTTAGTAATATAAAGATCCATAGAGGATCAACGTGTTCTTAAGTTATTGTGTTTGTGCTTATATTTGATTTCCGCTAAAGAATATAAGTCGTAGAGATTGTCTATTAGTTTGCTTGTGATTACATAAGTAATACTAACGATCTGCGAGTGCTCAAGATCTATCAAGGTCTACAATTTCAACACTTTTGATTCTTCAATGGCCGTCACTTTAGCTCTCCATTTCGGATGGAGTGCTCTAAGAAATTTCTGACAAATTTTACTACGAAAGGATTCATCAAGTGCTTTAAGTGATGTAATAATAGTATTAAAACGAGCAAAGCAACAATCAATTGTTTCATCTTCAGGGATAATAAATTGTTCATATTGTTGAACAAGAAGATCAATTTTGTTATCCTTGACTTGTGAATTTCCTTGATGTGTAACAATCAAAGATTCCTAAATATCTTTGGCGGTTTCACACATGAAAATTCTTTCATATTCTTTTCTAGGCAAAGCATTGTAAAGCATCATTTTAGCTTCATTGTTTCTAGCAGTTAATTTCTTTTGTTCATCAACAGAAATATCTTTTGTTGTAGAACTAAAATCCCTTTAACAATAACAAACCAAAGATCTATATCTTTTGATTTTACATATGTTTCAAAATGTTTTTTCCAATAGATAAATCCATTGGTTTCAAAGAGTGATGGTCTTTGCATAGATTGCCCTTCTTTAAAGTTTTCAAAATCAATGGATCATTTCAAGTTTATAAAATACAATATATTTTAGAAATCCTTGAGCACGAGGCTCATACCAATTGTAGAAAACTAGAAGGGGGGTTGAATAGTTTACCAATAAAAACTTTGTTTTGAAACTTATTGAAAGATCAATTGATATTGATCTTAGATATGTTAATGAAATATGTAAACAATATGTAAAGAGTAGATAAGGAAAGAAACAATCAAACCACAACAAGTTATTTATAGTGGTTCGGTCTACAAGGACTCTTTTTCTTGCCCTACTCCACTCCCCGAGTCTCACACTCGAGAGTTTAACTTCACTAGTCAACAAGCTCTTTCACCTACGGAGAAACCTTTACACTTCGCTATTTCCGACACTAAGCTAAATGTCAAGTTCTTTCCAAGGGTACAACCACTCCCACACACAATGTATTTTGAGGACTAAAATACTAACCACTCACACTCACAAGATTATGATAGTTTGGTACAACAATGAAGTATGAATCAACACAAGATCATACAACACCAAACAAACAAGACTTCCAACTTCTCGTTGAAGCTTGAATGTGACTTGATCTTCTTTGCTACAAAAGAGATCACTAATATGATATGAAACTGAAGTTAGAAAGGTTAGAGAGAAGATATGTTTGAGAGTATGATAGAAAGGGATGAAAAACTACTTGGTTTGGCTTTGCTATTTATAGCCAAAAACCATCAGCAAGCACCACGGACCGCAGCACCTTAAAAGGGTTCCGCGCTTATAACTTGTGGTGCCGCCGAGGTCCTGACAAAGAAGATATCAAGATCTTACCAAAGTCAACCATATCTATGTAAGATTGTGTAAGATATGAAGAGCCTAAATCTACACAAAATATCTAATGAAATCTTCCAATGATTTCCATGATTCATCACATGATGTCATGTGTTGTTTTTCTATTTTAGAAATATGTAAATACATAAGTAATGTTTAGTTTTTAAGAAACTAAAACATTCTAAAAACTACTATCATACATTATGGTTAGAGTCATATCAAGATATGATTAATCACAATGTAAATGCTTGAGTGATGAAGATATTATTTGAAAAAGCTTGTTTTAATATCTATTAAACTTGACAAGCTTTAAGCTTTATAAAATTAAATTTACTTTTGTCGTTAACAAAACTTCGGTAAAGATCAAAAATATAAATAACGTTTAATGACGATATTTGTATTAACAGAGCGGATGGGAGAAGAGAGTAGCCACCGAGGGAAGTTGTTGCAAAAAGGAACAAACAATCGATGAGACCGGAGGTTGTTTACTCGCTTTCAACGCTGCAAAGAATCGGTGAGTTTGCCCTTCGTGAGATACAGTTGAAGGATCGAAGGAAGATTGATTTGCTGGCTTCTGCCTTTGGTGGTATGTCGCGGAGTCTGGTGGAGAAGGAGGAGTTCTTGGAAGACTTGGATGAAGTTGATGAGTCCAAGATGAAGAATAGGAAGCTTTGGAAGTTTTTTTGTTTTTGATGTATATTTGATGGTTGTATGGAAGCTTTTATTGATCGCTACTTTTTATTATAATTATAACAATATATTGGTAATGGATGTAACTGATCAATGATCGCTTTGATGGTTTTAGGTTTTAATGCTTTATTACTTTGAAGAAATAATTTATTTTATTTATTTTTAATTTTATCGAAAATGGTCATGTAGTGTGTGTTTGACTTTCAGTATTTCACACATTTATCTCTCTTACACTCGGTCAAAACATAGCTTAGATTCAAATAGCAGATTTAGGGTTTTCAATCAAACGCAAAATCAATCAAAATAAATGTTAGTCAATCAAATATTCTTGAGGGCTATTATAAAGGGCTTGATTCTCTTCCGATTGAGCCTAATATCTCAGGTATTCGATTTGAATATGATAGATTGAAAGGGCTAATGTTAAAATGTTATAATTTATTGCTAGTTTGTTAGTTTAGGATGTTTATTGATTTATAACTGATATTGTGTTATGTTAGTTTCGATTCAATCTAGAAAATCAAGTATATGTTTTAAATATCATACTAAATTTGGAAGGGATTGAAGATTTTTATAATAGTGGTTAGAATGTTTCAATGTACAAAAATCAACTACTAATATTTAACAGACGCGTAAAATAACCCGAGGCGGAAAATTTTTATTTAGCCAAAATCCCGCCAATATTGGTTTTAGTCGGGGTATTAGTCATTTGAATAGGAAAAGTAGTTGTTTGATGATTTATGGCTCATTAGTTGAGGTAATAACGATTACGTGTTATACATGCAGTATGGGTAGGTAAATATCGATTTGCCATTAGTTGATGCAAAAGGTGGGGGTGTTGAGGATATTGTGATGATATGGGAGTTGGCAAGTAAGAAGAATGGGAGATTTGCTCATACTGTCATAGAGAATACAGCTATTGGCAAGCAGTTTGATTTTATTTGAACTATATATCATTATAAATATGCGTTGTGAATTAAAATCCGTGACTTATTTTTAAAAGTTTGCAGGGCTAGTGAATAAAGCACAAATTATAATGATGCTTTAAGCTTGACGGGGCTTTCGGTTTAGTAGAAGCGAAGAATGAGATTATTCACAATGAGGCAATGAGCAAATTGCTTTCACGATCGGATAATAGTCAATAAGGTATGCAGTTTATTAACTATTGAATTTTCAAAGTTTATGCTGATTTACTTGGTAGTATGATAACAACAATTGGGGCATGATTTATTAAAGTTGACCAAACAACATAGGATGCAACTTGTTGTTTAAGCATTATCCATTTTAAAAACTTAGAGAATAACATACCAAACTTCAAGACAAAATTTATGAAAAAAACTTGTTAAAAAAGCTACTTGAACACTTGGTTTTAGGTATTAATATGCTTTCCACTATTATTGCTCTTCATAGTCACGCCATAAGAGAAGTCTATATGTTCATAACTTGCATGATTGTTAGGATATATAACCTGCAACGGTTCCACATCTGCTACTATTGGTGGTGCTAACGACAATTCCAAATTGATTTTTTTTTTCAGAGGTAGCTTTGAAAAACCTTCGCCTCAATTTTTTGTGTTATCTCGTAATTGGTAATTCCGATTTTCCTTTATCCGCCTTTTTCTTCCCCGCAGCTTTGTAATTATCTCTTGCATATTTTCATTAGTATTTGAATCACCATCCTTGCCCTATAATGAAAACAAATTTGGAAATCACAATATAGAAAACATATGAATGTCTACTATAAAAAGCATAGTTAAATATTAATGTTTGTGACTTAAAATATGTGTATATTAGAAAATAGGGGAAACCATTACTATAATATTGAAACCATTCTTTTATTTGGAAATATTGAAACTTGCGATCAACGCTTTTATCTTAAAATAGGTTTGTCGTATGAAATTCGTAAAAAAGTTAGGGTCAATTCATTGCTAACCCGATGTTTTAATGACCACTCTACTTGTCAAAATATAAGCATGTTGCAATTTGGGAATTGGGTTCTTGATTATGATGAATGAATGGCCCGCTTAGGAAATGTGTTATATATGATTTTATCGTGATTTGGTGAAGGTTATGTGATTAGATGGACAATTAGTTTGCACATCTTGACTTTGTTCGCTTTAATGTTAAAATTGATTATTTCCTTTTCGCTTTAAGTGCGGTGTAAGCTTACCAACAAAATCAAGGCTATGATGAATTCTGACGGGTATTTTACAAAATGATAATGCCCATATATTGGCTTGGCAAAGATGTTAAGGTTGCGTACCATGGTGGGCAATCCAATTTTTTCAAATCAAGCTACCCTATCTCGAGCTTGTATTTTTGTGACTAATGGATTATCTCGATGTTAAGTTACTATGACCATCAACGCTTTGATCAATTATGATGGGTAGTTTTAAACTTGAGATTGCCCATATCTTGACCTGGTTTATAGCAATGTATAAACGATTATGTCGCATGTTTGTGACCATTTTATTTTCTTTTGTTTTTTTAACCATGAACTTCAAATGTAAAGTGATTGATATGCATGTTTCTGATATGTTGATGGATACAAATGCATGTTTGGTATTTTTTTGCAATGTTTAACATATCCTAAAGAATATAGTATCCTTTGATCATAATGTAACAACCGTTTTATTAGAACAATATGCGATTTGATTCTTTAGAATATTATGTGACATGTAAATATAGGATGATTTGAATTAAAAGAATCATGGATATATGTGGATTGTGGAAAACGTAGCAGCTATTTGTTAAATAGCTAATTAGAAAACTTGTAAACATATGTTTAATCTAGGTTAGTATAGCTTTTATATGATTTGGTTAAGCACTACACCTTATGTAATTAATTATCTGAGCTTAGGTTTAAACATTGGATGAAGCAATGGCGTATGGTATGTTGGGTAGATTATGGATTTGTTACTAGATTTTAACAAACGTATGGGGTAAGATGATTAAACGTAAAAAAATACAAAATTTTAATCTAAAAGGACTATATGATTATTGATTTTTGAAACATAGTTAAATATGTAGTAGTACATCTTCAATCATTTTTGTTTGACACCTTAATGATAAAGATGTATTGATCATCTAAGACTTGTATTAGTTGGTGGAAATGTTATGCATATGTGATAACCTTATTGACCATTAAGACGATTGTGGTTTTAAAATAGAATGAGCATCCAATTGTTGGTGGAGGCAAACCGCACAAACATTAGGACATTGCAGTTAAGTTGTACTTAAAATGCTTACTTAAGGTTATAAATTTATCAATGTAACCATCAAATTGATATACATGCTTACTTTTTAAATTTAAGATGCCTCGCTTTGTTTATCAAAACTCCCCAAGAAGCTGGATATACCTAATCCACAATAAGGGAACCAAACATAAGGTTTACTGGAAATTGGTTCGTGGTCGCATTACTTTGCATGGTCCAGTGGCGGCTTTTATTGATCACAACAATACATCAATGTGCCCACATTCCATTTCATTCGCCGAAGAAGACCGTTATTATGTAATAGGTACAACGATGCAGCCACAAATGCCTTGGATACGATCTCGCTTCTAGGTTATGACAACGAGGTGCTCGGGTTACGTTGGATGAATATCCTGCACAACCTCTCGTAAGAAAAATGTTAATCAATACATTGTATAAGTTTGTTGAAAATGGGGATCATTTTAATTGTTTGACCAGCTAATGTTTTCTTTAAACTAAACTGTTACGTAGGTCATTCCTTGAAATTTCTGACAATATCGACAATAACCAATTTGACGTTCTTGTTGCCGGGCGTGTCAGAGCAGCCTATCACTCACCGCCAAATTGAAATATTGAGGAAAACATACACGCATACGAGTTTGGTGGGCATGGATGGAATCTATTGGTTCACGATGAAAACCTGCTTGTCTGGCACAAGAGTTGTTTTCACAAATCTCCTAAACAATACTTTTCCCCGATGCCATTTGTGAAAATGGATTGATGATGCGTTCTGAACTTGTGCAACGTATGGAGCTGAATCGGACAAGACCGTTCATGAGAAACCCCGTAGATGAAGGTATGTTAATCAAAGTGTAGACATAATCTATGATTTTATTTTAAAAATAAACCTTTCCATATAATAGCTTTTAAATTATTTACCATTTTTATTAAACTCCAATTGCAGATAAGCGTATGAAACACATATGTGCATGGAATAAATATACAGATCATGAAAGTGAAAGGAATTGTTTTTACGCGCCCATCCTTGCATATGTCACGGACATGAGTCATTTGGTAAGTAATGATACAAATCGGACCATTTCAGTCATTATCGCCAGAAAACTAATATATGTTTCAACACATGGACATACTTTTTGAGCATACTGCATTGTTCTTTTAATGCGAACATACCACATAAGTTTGAAGCGAAATCACATGTTGAAGTACCATAACGACCGCTGAGATACCAGAAGACATGGAGTTTTATGTGAACGTGAATCGGAACACCACAGCCTATAGGCCTAGAAGCAAGAACCACGCTACCATAAATGCCGATGGAGAGAGAGATTGTTGAGGAGTATCAGTGGGAACAAAACAAAATGGTCAGATTCAATCTTGTTGACTTTGTCATCGACGACCAAGCTTCAGTGTCTTCCCGTACTCAGCTTATAATTCCAGATTTAGCATGTGTTAAAACGTAATTCCGTGTGTTATCATTTGTTATTGGTAGACATGTTTATAACAGATTCTTGAATTGTGTAGGATTTGGTTGGCTTCATTTAGGGTGTGTGTTCCCAAGTAGTTGAAGCCATTCATGAGATGGAATGTAAACTACTTGTTATAGCCCCTATCCGAAGTTATGGTTCATAGTGGTGCATTAAAAGGTGTTCTTTGTAATGGTTTTGTGCTGGTTGTCATCTGTCCATGGTTGTATGATATGGGAAGTTTGTTTTGTTATCAGACTTATAAGAACAGTTATATCAGATATTGAATAGAGTTGCCTTGTATGCAACTTGATATGGGACTTGTCCATATCAGTGTATGTTACTTTTTTCATTTTATAAAGTTTCCTTGATTAATACAAGTTCATCTTTGCACCAAAAAAAAATATATATATTTTGTGTTGTGGTCTACTTATAAACGTAAAACTTTAGTGGTTAAAGCCGCCAAGACAAAGTTAAGTCCGGTAGGTTAGTTTTAGTGGTTAAGGTCCAAGACAAAGTTAAGTCCGCATAAGTTAAGTCCTGCTTAGTATTCGTAGTTACTTCTGTTTATGAAAAACATAATAGTTTTTGTGTGACTATTGATAATCCAATGGCCACATCAAATTTCTTTTTGTGTGGCCATTTCTAACATTTAGTCACAAAAAGCATGTTTCTTTTGGTTATTTAGTCACATACAATTAAGCATAAAGCGGCCAAAAGTGTTAATAAGTGTGACCATATGGTGTTTAAGGTGAAGAAATATGTCTTTTGTGTGACTATTGATCATCCAATGACCACTTGAATTTTATGTTTGTGTGGCCTTTTGTAATATTTTAGTCACACAAAGCATGTTTGTTTTATGATTTAGTCACATATAATTAATCATAGTGTGGCCAAAAGTGTTAATAAGTGTGACCATATGGTGTTTCAAGTGAAGAAATGTATATTTTGTGTGACTATTGATCATCCAATGGCCACATTAAATTTATGTTTGTGTGGCCTTTTCTAACATTTAGTCAAACAAAGAATGTTTGTTTTGGGTATTTAGTCACATACAATTAATCATAAAGTGGTTAAAAATGTTAATGAGTGTGACCATATGGTGTTTAAAGTGAAAAAATGTGTATTTTGTGTGACTATTGATGATCCAATGGCCACATGAATTTTATGTTTGTGTGGTCTTTTCTAACATTTAGTCACACAAAGCATGTTTCTTTTGGGTATTTAGTCACATACAATTAATCATAAAGTGGCAAAAAGTGTGACCATATGGTGTTTAAAGTGAAGAAACGCGGTATTTTAAGTGACTATTGATCATCCAATGGCCACATATTAAGTTACGGACCATATGTACCGGATTTTGGTTACACTTAAATAATATGTGTGACAAAACGTTTAGTGTGACCATATATGGCATTTGGTCACGGTGTTAGTAGCAAATGTGACTTTATAGATTAGCTTTTGGCAAGCTAACACAAACTAAACTTTAAACACACATATTAACTTACGTGAACATATGTACTGGATTTTGGCTACACTTAACTAATGTGTGACAAAACATTTAGTGTGACCATATATGGCTTTTGGTCACAGTGTTCAAGTGTGTGACATATATTTGTCACTTTTATATGTATATCGTGACTAATGCTTCAACCTTACTTTTCATTTGTCACTGCTCCAATTTCATATGTGGCTAAAGAGTTGGCAAAACATATCACCACCCTTAAAGAATGTGTGACAAAACTTGACTCTATGATTTAGACACACAAAAAATTACTTCATGTGACTAACGAATCAAGGTTACTTGTATTTGTCACGCGTTCCAAATTCATATGTGGCTAAATGATCCGAAACAAAATCACCAGATACCTTTAGCCACACAATGTTCAATTGTGTGGCAATACAGTTCTAATGGTCACACAATCAAAATTTTCATGTATGACTAATTAGTAAATGTTGTCAATTTTCGTACCTTCAGCCACACAAATATGCGAATGTGTGGCCGCTCCATTTCGACCATGTGTGACAAATCCCGCTTTTGTACTAGTGTTTTGCCGGATACACCTATTGATTATCATCACCTCATTGCATCTCCTGCCGTGGTTCTTGATATGATTAAGAGTTTCTCGTGGTACGCCTTGTGGTCGGATGGTTTGCGCCACCAACACCTTTTAGATTGTTCAAGTGGTTCTCGGCTGTGGCTATTTCCGATGAGTTGATTGGCGCCTATCACCCAAGTGGTTAATCTTTTCCTCGATGGTAAATGCCCTCAGGCATTAGGTGAGTATATTGCTAGTGCTCCTCTCACACCGGCCGTCAAGCCGGTGGTGGTATCCGCCTTATTGTCAGTAGGGACCATTTGGAGACATTTAGTTTCCAAGGTTAGTGCTTCTATGATTGGCCATTCTTTAGATGGTTACTTGAATGATCTACGCTCGTGTTGGGTATCTGACGCAGGGAGGCTATTCTTCATGCCATTAACCGGTTGATCGAAGAACGTGGAATGTTGTGGGTCTTTCTATGTTGTTGGTGGATTTCAAAAACGCCTTCAATTTGGTAGACCGTGAGGTTATGCTGCATGAGGTTCGACTTCGCGTTGCCTCGCTATTTCACGCTGGGTGGAATTTTGCTACTCCACCGCCTAGATTATATTATGGGGAACATACTTTATGGTCACATCAGGGTGTGCAACAAGGTGATCCACTTGGATCTGCTTTTGCTTTAGTGTTACATCCTTTGGTATGCAAGATTCGAGACTCCTTTAGCCTTTCTCTTCATGCTTGGTATTTGGATGATGGAACTATTATTGGAGATACTTTGGTCGCCTGGGAAGGTTTTGAGCTTATCATGGTTGAGGGACCTCGTTGTGGTTTACACCTCAACGCTGATAAAACCGAGGTTTTTGCCAAAGGAAGACCCTAGAAGCGTGATTGTGGGTGTTTTCCCGCCTAATATTGCCCGACCTTTGCATGAAGTTAAGTTACTGGGTGGGCCCGCTAGTGTGGACTTTGATTTTAGTAGTGAGCTTGTTATGAAAAGGGTTGCCAAAACCATTGAGCTTATGGGTGCCGTTTTCTAAGATTAATGACCCTTAGTGTGAGGTTGCTTCGCTCCTTCGTGCTTGTACCGGCAGATTTCCAAACTATATTTTGCTATGCGACATGCTCTCCCGGGTTTTGAGCGTGCCAGATTTCTTTTGATGTGGCACTTCGCTCTTCTTGGAGCGTATTGTCACCGCTTCGACCTCGGGTTTCTGATTGGCAATGGAGGCTTGCCACCTTACCCTTTGTGTTTGAGGGCTTGGTGTTTATTCTCGGTGGTGTCTTGAACTATGCATTCCTTGGCCCTAGACTCCAACTGATAGCTTGCAAACTAAGTTGTTCGACATTCCGGTATTGTAACTTCTGGACCTTCCTTTGATGCTGCATTGTGTGCTTTTAATGTGAAAATGGAGATTGACCTTTGAGTAATCCAGTGAGATCGCCGCCCCAAACTCATGAAGAAACTGGCAGATATATATTTCACATGTGTTACCCAAATGGCTGAATCTACTTTTTCCTATCCACTCGACGATGGCGCTATGGAAATCACAAATGGAGGATTACACTTCGTGACCGCTTAGGTGGTTCCGATATCCGGGTTGGGATGCACTATGAATTCTAGGACCTGCCGGTGTGTGTTATGCTATCGGCTAGGTATTCCACTTTTCTCTGTTCAAATCCCATGCTCAACTTATTCCGTGGTCTTTCCGGTGATATTTATGGGAATCATGTTGTTGTGGCCGGTATTATTGGTATTAAACATCAACATAACGGGTGCTGATACCCTTGTTGATATATGTTCTCGGTTTGGGATCTCCGCCGAAGAAGTTAATATTGGCCTCGCTGGAGAAAGGGACAAACCCTACGACCACCGATGTGTTGCTATACTCGGGGATGGAGGACTTGATGTTTGTATCGCCTTGACGCAAACCGTATGGTTGATTTTGTGCCGGTAGTGCGGTGATCGATGCAAAGACAACGTAAACGCCAAATAAGAGGCTAAGTGCGTGAATATTAGATATGGATTTCTCCCCTTCTCATTCTCTTTATTTTGAGAACTTGAGAAGGATATGGTGTCCTTGCTAAAGCTTAACCGAAAGTTCTTCCGTGACCCGTGACATTGGGGCACGCGGTCCGCTACTCATATCTTTAGTAGGATTTGTTTATACAAATAAGCCGTAAAAACGCTTATTTATATTTTACGATCTTCTAAATGTTTTGTCGATAACAAACGTAAAATCATTTTAATGAAACAAATAAAATAATGAAATGGTTTGTGCCAATAGTTTTCTAACACACTATTTCTTGCCACATAAAACACTAAATCAAGTATAAGTGATTTTATGATTTAGTAATACATATGTACAACAACTAGTGTTTACATATTGGGTAAATATATACATAACTAGTACGTATTATAATGGGTAAAAACTACAACCCATGGAACATATTCATAACCCATGGTATTGACCCATACCCATTTGACTAGGTACATTGCACCCATTAGGTACATTGTATCTAAAGAAATACCCATGGATCAACCCATAACCCATGCCCCATGACCCACAACCAAAATACCCATGGGCAAAGAGGAGCGTCCCACGGATCCCTAGCATTACACTAGACGGATCCCTTAAGGGTGGGATCCGTGGGATCCGTGGAACAGTAAGTGTTTTTCCTCTATAAATAGTGAGCCATTTCTTCCTTTTGGCTTGCCACTCTCACACATACTTTCTGTTAGGATTTGCAAAATCCGATCGTTAAAGAGTCGGTCACCTCAAGTATATGTATTTGTTAGAAAGCTCATAGTCGTAGTCAAGTTATGTTAATAAGTAGTTTGTTTAGTAACACCGTGGAGGACGGACGGGTCTTTACCCACTGTATGCCTAATCCACAGCCCGTAGGTGGCGTTTATTGTAAACACTATAAATACCCTCTACCTCCCAAGGTAGAGAGTTGGAGCTTCAATACCATTTTTCTTTGTTTCATATAGTTCCCAACACTCTTCCCTTTCTCTCTCTAGAACTTTCTCTCTCTAAACATTTGTGTACGCCTCTTATGATCTTGGTTTGATGTGTTTGTGAAATCCTATATCTTACAATTGGTATCAAGAGCCATGGTTTGATCACTTATCTTTCATGTTCTTTGTTTTGGTGGATTTCATAAGGTTTTTGGGGTTATAAGTGTTTAGAAGAGTTTGAATTATTTGGTCAATTTCTAATGTTAAAGTTTAAATTTTGGCTGTACTTTTGTGTTTAGGATCATCATATGTGTTTAGGGTTTGAATTGGAAGGCTTGAATCATTGTAGTTTGGCTGTTTTTGATTGATTAAGTGGGTATTTTTGAAAAGTGTACGAAGCGTTTAGTTGAGTCTCTGTTGTATTTCTAGTAAGCGAGTTGCTTTGTTATAGGAAGCGAGTTGGTTTATGCGACTTGGCTATTAAGCGAGTTGATTCTTCAAGCGACTTGAGTTCGGGTTCGCCACTTGGCTATTAAGCGAGTTGTATTGGCAGTGAGTTGGTTTATGCGACTTGGCTATTTAGCGAGTTGACTCTTTATGCGACTTGGGTTTTAAGCGAGTTGTTTCTTTGCTTAATTTGTCTTTGAAGCGAGCCGACTGCTTAGCGATTTGATACTAAAGCGAGTTAATCATTTAGCTACTTGTCTATTGAGACTTGTCACTTCTTCGTGCTACATTTTTACGGTTGTTCTGTTGGTTTAGTAAAATCCCGTGAAAGAATCAATTTCCCGGTTTAATCAAAGAATAGTAAAACTCCCGAGAACTTTGTAATCATGTCTAACAACGCATCTACTATCGCTTCTATCAGAAATGAGGACGCTCAAGCAACCGATCTGATAATCATCCACCTATGCTTGACAGAATCTGATTATGACTCGGGGCTCAACTAATTAGGTTGTACTGTTTGGGAAAGGAAAATGGGGTTAACATTCTCAAATCAATTGATGAAGGACCTTATCGGATTGAGACTACAAGAGACACACTTGAAACTGCGCAAATGGTACAAAGGACCTCACGATTGGACGCACCAAAATGTATGATGAGCTCAGTGATAAGGAGAAGAAGATATATGATGTTGATATGCGGGCTTCAAACATCATACTTCGTGGTCTTCCAAAAGACATCTACAAGTTAATCAATCACAACACCGAAGCCAAGGCGCTTTGGACAATGTCAAGATGCTTCTCTCGGTTCAATTAACTAAAGAAGACAGAGAATCACAAATCAGTATGATGACTTTGAGCACTTTAAGATGAATCCGGGAGAGTGTCATCGAATATTACGTGAGGTTCCGCAAGCTTGTGAATGACATGAGGAATATTAAGATGACTATGCCAAATATTCAACTAAACTCAAAGTTTGAACACCATGAACTCCTAATGGCACAAATTTGTCACTAAATCACCAAGTTAACTAAGGGTTTGAGGAACACTAACTATGAGCAATTGTATG
Organism: Chrysanthemum makinoi; assembly: GCA_910596185.1. Lineage (NCBI taxonomy): Eukaryota > Viridiplantae > Streptophyta > Magnoliopsida > Asterales > Asteraceae > Chrysanthemum > Chrysanthemum makinoi. The sequence goes on from OU343224.1 coordinate 265,011,308, forward strand.
CATTCGCCGTGAATGAGAGACATGCTATGTTTGAACGAATGATACTTGAACAATTCAAATCTAATCAGGGAGAGACAAGTTCATCCAATGACTCTACAAAGATTCTACACCAATGTAGGAATTACCACCAAAGCTTCTCAAGTCATTCCCATGGGTAATGGTAATTACAAGCTCATTCCTCGATCCAAAGATATAAGCCTCCGTGATTCTAACACACTCATGGAAAACTTCATCAATCAACTGGCTCTCATGGTTAGTCAAAATATGAATTCCACTCCACACACCAACAATAACCTCGAACAGATCCAATCCACACAATCAAGCTATCAGAGATGGTAAGATAGTAGTACAAAATGTTCAAGAAGAAGGCAGATGAACAGGAAGAGGTGGAGCTGGTAAAGGGTATGCAGCCTAATCGAACCGTGGAAGGAATGCAAATCAAGGACCGGTAAAGCCAATCAAGTGCTACAACCGTGGTGGTGAAGGACATATTGCGAAACTACGCCCAAACGCCCACAAAATGCCGAAAGTACTTTAGGGAAAAGATGCCCGGGTACAAGCTCAGATAATGGAGCCGTGGATGAAGAGAATTGTCACGCTTTTGCCGAGGGAAATGCCAAGACTTATGATGCCGATGTGGATGAACAACCGCTGGCAGGACATGGGTCAATCATCCTAATGCATTTCGTAGCCGATTATGATGCATATGACTCAGATGTTGATGATGAACCAACCTGCCTAAACCATCTTCATGGCGAGCATTTCACCAATGGTTTCTCCAAAGGTTTCATCACTACAACCGGCCGTCCTTCCAAGGAATCTATCATCTCCGAGGTATTAAAATTATACGATGAAGTCGATGAGCAAGAGATGCATAACAAAGTACAATCACATGTAACTAATTAATCAGATATGGATAATGTGGTAATAGTAATATTGTCCCATATGATCAATATGTGATACAAAGTGAAAGTGAGATTGTACCAAGTGATGCATCTTCTGCAATCAATGATGACTATGTTTTTATGAATACACTTTATGCCCCCGATGATTCTGTTATCTCTAGGCGAATCAATGCCTATAAAGAACAAGTTGTTATTTAAGAACAACGAGCTAAGTTTGAGTTAACTACCCGTGAGCAGGAAATGGATGACAAAATGCATACAATTATTAGAAAAAGTAATTTTAGAGAAGAAGTGTTAAAACAAGAGTTAAACTCCTTACAAGAAAAGCTTTCTAAACGTTAAGCAAAACATGAACTCCAAAATAAGGTTAAAGTGCTTAAACAAGAATTTAATGCTAAGGAATCAAAACTTTTGAATGACTTTTCCAATCTAAAAACTTTGAAAAACAAGCTTGAAAATAAGTTGTATCACAAGGGAATACCATTCAGATCGCTTCACATGATCACTAAGCATATAGTTCTCGCCGATAAGCATAGCATTCCCCTCAGAAGGAACCCAATCCCAATATGGTAAAATGGCTGCAGAAGCTCGTAAGGTAAAATATGATGGAAATGAAATCCTTAAGCCTAGGCAGAAACCTAGTTGCATTGAGTGCACTGAGGAAGATAGACAATTAGATGAAGTCACTAGGGAGAAAATGAATAGAAGCTAAATGATCCCGATAAAAGCAAAACATAACGATTAAACCCCATGATTACACTAAAGAAAATTGGATTTCCCTGAACAAGTTTAAGTCTCAAACCGTTGGTTCAAAAATACCCAAACCCCCTTAATCTAGGATTTGAATAGAAAATAGCCCAAGTACTCATCCGTTAAACACAATCGTCGCTGAAAGTGCATAGCCGCCAGTGAGTCATCTTTAGGATACTCAGTACGAGGCAATGAAGAAGTCTCTCCACTCAGTAAGGCGGAACTTAAAGGGTGAAGACTGAGTCAAGAAGAAGATGATGGATTCAGTGAGTGATGACAATAACTCATCAATCCCTAAGACTCCTCTCCAACTCTTACATCAAGACAAACTCGAAGAAGACAAGGATAAACAGATCAAGAAAGAATGGGGACAAGGAGAAGTTTGAATTAGATAAAGAAATCCTTATCAACATAAGTCAACTTTCCCCGAATGGCTAACTTACAAGCTCGTGTCATCACCTAAATATGGAAAGCAGACTTGTCCTTTACTTAGAATAGTCTTTGTAAACAGAGACAAAATACATCAAGATTTTGTCTTTGTATGATGTCAAGTTTGTCACTTAGGAAAGAGTTAAAACTCATACATGTATAAATAGCATAAGAGATGAGTGAAAAGATCAAGCTTGTGAATTGTAAAAACACACATACACGCAAGCCATCTTTTCACTCCTCCAAATACAACTTAGTTCCCGAGATAGCTCAGTGAGCTCTAAGAGTTGTGCTCAGACTTAGCCTGAGCTTAGAGAAGAGTCACCCAACTTTGTCATTTCAATCCCAAGTACTATTCCGCAAGTACTTGGGTAACGTGTTCTTTGTTGATTTATTTCTAATAAGAATATGATGTTGAAAATTACTTAGTGTGTTTTCCTTATGTTAATTTTACCATAGTTCACTATTAACTTGTTTTATAAACTTAAACTGCTTTTAACGATAGTGAACGGGTATAACAAGTAGTATCGAGACAGAGCTACTTATAAAACTCGCTTTTTAGGCCGCCTAAAAGTTTTAAATTAGGATCCTAAATGGACGAAATTGATGTACCCCAACTAGTCGATAAAAGGGTGGAGCTTATTCAAATGTTCCTAGACTTGAAGTTGACAAATTCAACAAATGGAAAAAGCGAATGCTTTGCTATTTGATTGGGATGGAACCTTATTATATCAAGTGTATAAATGAAGGTCCATTTGTCCCAAAGACTGAAGGGTTGCCCAAACCCGGCTCAGTGGACCTAGGATGAAAGGAGAGTGGTCAACCAGGATCAAAGACTCAAAAGTATCATAATATCTTGTCTTCCTGACGATATTATGGAGTTCTTATAAGTCGTAGTACAGCTAAACAAACTCGGATGACCTAGTTCATAGTCATGAAGGACCATCTGATACTAAGGAAAATAGGATAATGGACCTGAAACTCGAGTATAACACCTTCGTGGCTAAGGACTCGAAACTCTTTCTCAAACTTACACCAGGTACAAAACTCTTTTAAATGAACTATCAAATGATGGTGTTAAGTTGTCCAAACATGAAATCAATGTTGGTTTTGTCAACAGCCTCCCTGAGAAGTGGTTAAATTTCTCTCGTGGACTCTCAGGGAATGCTAATCATATCCAGAATCTTGAGCTTCCCGAAATTTATGGGAAATTTGTCTATGAGGAAAACCTCATCAACAGACGATACCCCGACTTAAAGAAGTCTCAGAAGTCAAGAAGTCCCGACCACCACCTCATCACCAATTTCAACCGCTTTTCTAACAATGTGGTTCAAGATTTCCAAGAAAACTCAGATGATGAGCCCGATGAGAGATCAAGTGAGAGTACCTAAATGACTGAATGCCAATTTCGTGAAAGGGCACTCCTTGCTAACTCTCAAGGTTTATAAAAAGAAACAAAGGTTTTTCAATCGCTAAAGAAATCAAGACACTCAATGCTATAAGTGTCACAAAAGGGTCATTTTGCAAAAGATCGTTTTTCTAAAACAATTTCAACCCTCTTATAAACCATCGTTCAAATCACCCTCAAAGAAATTTCAACCAAAATGTATCAGCCTCATCAAACTTTTCAAAATAAACCTGATAATAACAAAACCATTGATTATGAAGCCAAGTATAAGAAAGCTAAAGCTAAGCTTGCATTGCTCGAGGCCACCCTAAACAACAAAAAGTGTTCAATCTTGTAGGGTAAAACAAAGGCCTTGTTGCGAGACCTTCGACCGGATGAAGAGCCGGTCATCGATGATGAAATGGTGCATGTCAGCAGCATCGATGGCCCTCTCTCAAGAGGACAAGCTAGCAGTTGGAAAGAATCATGCCAGGAATGGAGAATGGGTCAACATCACAATGAAGAAGGTAAACATTTTACTTTCTATGGATGATGACTCGATTGGCATGCCTTACATGAATTACCTAAATGTAGACCTTAAGTTTGTAGAAGAGCAAAGATCAATCTTTTTCTAAGTACAACAAGTTAAGTTTTGAATTGAATAAGTGTAGAGATGAACTGCTTATGTTAAAACAAGCAAAGCTTGAGGTCACACTTTGCAAATTCAAAACACTGAACTAGTTAAAAGAAATCAGGATCTTCAAGATGCACTTAAAAAGGCAAATGATATTCTTAATAGTTGGACCTGCTAAGAATCCTGTGGTCTTTGATACTGTGGGTGCCCCAAAGAGCAAGAAGAGAGTCATAGGTGAAGATCATCTCCCCGACCTCTCAACAAAGACCAGCTCCTAAGCCTTTTGTGTCCGTGGCATGATCACAAATATGTTAGCTGATCCCAATTCCAGTGATTGGATTGAACGGGTTAATCCCGAGAGTAAGCTTCCAAATTTCGACTAGAAGGATTCTAGAGCTCGAAAGTCAAGCTCTAAAGAGCATGCTTGATTCCCCGATGTGCCCAGAGTACCGAACACATCCGTGAGTCCGAATCTCAAGCACCGCTTCCACCATCAAACCTCTTCATGGTGCTGATCCAAGCTCTGAGCTTACTCCACTACAATTCAATCCTCATTCACCAAAAGAAAGGTCCGGACTTGGTAGAACCATCCTACAAAGACAAGCAAAACAAACTCAACAAGAGTCTACTCCTACTGAGACTTCAACATCCTCTCGTCCCCATCGAAGTTTAAATTCAAGAATCGATCCGAACTTGTGAGGAAGCTTATCAAAAATGGAATCCATTGAAAAGGTCCTGAACCAATCAAGGAGACAAAGTCGATTCCTCCAGCCTCAAAGTCTAAGCCAACCTCCAAAAACAAACCAAAATGTGAGCTGTGTCATTACACTAGCCATACCACTCGACAACTACAGTAAATCCTCTCTGCATGATCTGCAAAAGGATGATCACAGACGCCAGATCATCTTCAGATGTCACTAATCAAACTATACCAAAGTTGGTCATAAGTATGCTTCATCCTCCAAAGCCGCTCCAAAGAATAGAGCAAAACCTTTTCCTCTCAGGCCCTCACCGTGGGTTTAATGATCATCATCAGGATGATTGTCTCATGAATACATGCTGTGGTATATGCGGTAATCCAGCTCATGAGACATCCCAACATGACAATGTCATTCAAGCAAGGAGAAATTCCAAACAACCTAGAGTCACCGAGTCATCCTCAGCCTCTAAATGCAAAACCTCGTGGTAGCACCTGCACACAACCACTCGACCATGAGTCGATTGCAAATTTCAGAGAGACCTTGAGAACCAAGCCCACTAGTAAGTGGGTCACTAAGAGAAACTAATTCGCTTACTACTTGTGCAGACATGCCAGGAGCCTGTTTGGCATCTAGACAGTGGATGCTCAAGAAGCATGACTGGTGTGAAGGAATATCTCGCACAAGTATGTAAAGGAACCAAGGCCCAAGGTAGTATTTGGTGATAATTCATCATGTCCCACTGAAGGTTATGGTTCAAGAACTGTAATGGAATAGTTTCCTCTAGAATAGCCTATGTCAATGGTCTCAAATACAATCTCATCAGTGTCAGCCAACTATGTGATGCTAAATACATTGTACAATTCAATGATAAACAAGGTACCATTTTCAATGCCAACAAGGAAGTTGTGTTGATAGCTCCTAGGAGAGATGATGTTTATGTACTTGACATGTCAACACTCTCCCAAGATGGAACATGTCTCTTTGCTAAAGCCACTGAAACTATCAATTGGTTGTGGCATAAGAGACTCTCACACTTAAACTTCAAAAACCTCAACAACTTGGCAAAACAAAACAAGGTCCTTGGCTTACCATCACCGGTTTTTGCAAAAGACAAACCATGCTCGCAGGAAAAAGGTAAACACCATAGAGCATCTTTCAAAACCAAACAAAATTTCTCCATCAAAGTCGCCTTCACCTCCTCGTGATATGGATCTCTTTGGACCAGTAGTCCCCCGGATCAATCCAAAGATGAGAAGTATACACTTGTTATTGTTGATGAATTCTCAAGATACACTTGGGTATACTTTCTCCAAAAAGAGTCGCAGCTGATACAATAATGTCATTCATCGAAAGATTGAAAATCGAATGACATTATGTCAAACAAATCGAATCCCACAATGGTATTGAAGTTCAAATCAAGAGCTTGAGAGTTTCAGTGATGAAAAAGGAATTTCTCAAAATTTCTCATCTCCTTATACCCCTGAACAAAATGGGGTTGTGAAAGGAAACACAGAACTCTCATTGAGGCTGCAAGAACCATGTTAAATGGCTCAGCCCTCTCAAAACATTTCGATCGAAGCACTAAAACTCGCCTGTTACACTCAAAACAGGTCAATCATTGTCAAAAGACATAACAAAACCCCATATGAGATATTCAAAGGTAGACTTCCGACATCGCCTATTTTCATGTATTTGGATGTCCAGTGTTCATTCATAACCACAAGGATCATCTAGGCAAGTTTGATGCAAAAGCCGATGATGGATACTTCTTAGGCTACTCAATCGATCTCCAAAGCCTTCAGAGTATTTAACACAAGGAGACAACAAGTTGAGGAAACCTTTCATGTCACCTTTGATGAAAGTACCGAAAGCATCGTGTTCACCAACATCTCAGTGGAGGAAATAGGAATTGATGACTCATCAAGATATCCTCCCGATGAGTTCACCATCAATTCAATTCCTCATATCAAGCCGATGCGATATCTCATATTATGTCTTACTCACAACCTACCCCAACCGATAATCGTGAATTCATTGATAATCTATCGCCCCAAAGAAGGATAGGTAACATCAACCAACTGTTCGTGATCCCGTGATTCATGAAACCCAACCGAATAGGACATCATAACAGATGCTCAAATGAATCTGGTTCTCAGAACCATTCTCACTCTTGAACCTCCAATGACTTCATCAAACTCAGATCCTAGACCACAATGTAAGTGGACAAGATCTCATGATATTGAGCTTGTAAACATCATTGGTGAACCTACCGAGGGCATGCTCACTAGAAGCATGGTCGCTAGTCTAACTGCAGCTTCACCAATGAATGTCTATATGCTCGATTATCTATCGTAAATAGAACCCAAAAGTGTCACTGAAGCTCTAAAACACCCAAGCTGGGTTCAAGCTATGCAAGAAGAACTGCAGCAGTTTGATAAAAACAAGGTCATGACCTTGATCAAATGTCCTCAGGATGTAGTAGTCATAGGAATGAAGTGGGTTTTCAGAAACAAAACTGATGAAAATGGCACCGTCATTAAAAACAAAGCCGGACCGGTAGCCAAAGGTTACAGCCAACAAGAAGGCATTGACTATGATGAGACATTTGCTCTCGCTGCAAGAATGGAAGCCATCAGGATCTTCCTTGCATATGCAACATACATGAACTTTCTACCAAATGGATGTTAAAAGTGCATTCTTAAATGGTGATCTCAAGGAAGATGTGTATGTTCAAAGAACCTCCGTGTTTTGAGAGTAGTGAATTCCTCGATTATGTCTCAAGAAGCTTGACAAAGCCCTCTATGGACTTAAACAAGCTCCTGTGGCATGGTATGAAACTCTCTCACCTTCCCCGATACAAAACAAGTTTTCAAAGGAAGATAGACAACACATCGCTTTGTCTATAGAACCCAACATGATGTGATACTAGTCCAAGTGTATGTTGATGATATCATCTTTGGCTCAACAAACTACAAACTTTGCAAACAATTTGAAAACTAATGACAAAGAAGTTTGAAATGAGCATGATGGGGGAACTTACATACTTTCTTGGACTACAAATCAGGCAAACCGATAAAGGAATATCCATCACCAAGAGAAATACACCGTAAATCTCTTGAAGAAATATGAGATATCCGACTGCCTCGCTGAAGACACCAATGGTCCCACCCAACAACCTTGGACCCGATCTCATTGGCAAATCACCAATCAAACTCATTTCGAGGGATTGTTGGATCATCGATGTATCTAACCGCTACTAGACCGATACATACAATTTTCACTTCGCTTAATAGCAAGATATCACCAATCCCAAAGAATCTCACCTCACTGCAAAGCCATAGAATACTCGTGTACTGGGAACCCCAAGCCTTGGACTCTACTATCCAAAATGCTCGTGGTTTGATCTCGGGTTACTCGATTCGATTATGCTTTGCAACATGGACGAAAAGTACCTCAGTGGTCCTCAATTCCTCGGAGGAAAACCGGTCTGTTGGAGTGCAAAGAAGCAACAATCAGTTGGCTATGTCCTCACCGTCAATATGTAGTCCTGCAGGATGTTGTGCCAATGTACTATGGATGAAAAGTCAACTCAATGACTACAACATCCATTACAAAATGGTACCCATCTTCTGTGATAACACAAGTGCAATTGCAATCTCCAACAACCCTGTCCTCCACCAAAGAACCAAACACATTGATATCGGATATCACTTCATCAGGGATCACATAATGAAAGGAGACATAGAGCTTCATTTCATCCCTACTGAATATCAACGGCCGATATCTTCACTAAACCCTTGATGAACCCACCTTCAGAGACTAAAGTTGAATTGGGAATGCTTGACATTGAAAGTCAAGTATCCAAAACCAATATCGTAAGTTCTCCTAAATGGTTCATCCTCCCCGACACCCAAAATAAACCTCTCTCTGAATGAGTAAGACTCATTCAGATCCTCGACACTTGACAAAGATCATTGAATAAGTAACTAAATGATCCAAGTATCAGTTACTTTAATGTCCTAGGTTGGTAACTATGCCAATTTAATAAAGGAATATATGTCTCTTTGTCTTATTGTCATCCCACTTGGCATTTAATGCCTCTCACAAAAATATCAAATTGATATTTTATCTCTGCAAAGTGCACTGTGCAACGCAATCGCTCCCTTGAAAAACGGAATTTTGCTGCGGGTAATGGAGTGGTAGCATTAAATGTGGAAATTCAAACGCCTTTCAAAACCAACTCTAAATATTCTCATTTGTGCACAAAACACCCCTCTTATCACTCTATAAATACCCTCTTCAAACACAAACAAACACACACAAATCTTTTCTCGAACAAAACTCACAAAATCATTTCAAAAAAAAAAAACATTTGTGTTCTCAAATCTTCAAAACCTCTTTTGGAAAACCCTTCTTGTAAACATTTACAAAAGTTTTTCATCACAAACTTGAAGAGATCTAAATACTTTGATTGTTCTAGTCAAAACATTTTTTAATCCTAAAATCTTTGTTAATGGAAATGGCTAGAACACCATCTCTCCAGTTTGCTTCTCAATGGTAGGATCTTACTAATGTTGAATTTAAAACAAATAATGTCATAGGAAATTTTGAATATCCCTAAAAATGTCCCAACCTATAAAGACATTATAAAAAATTTATTCAACTGCCCACTCAAAACGGCCTTTGTAAAATGTCCCTCAGTGTTGTACCCAAACTACCTCAGGGAGTTTTGGGCTATAGTTAGAGCCTTTGACCGACACCTTCTACTGATGAGAATAACCTTAGACCTCTCGTGAGTATCTCATCGTGTTCACTTAATGGGGAAACAATACACCTGGATTTCAAAACGCTTTGCACTAAAAACAGGTTAGATTATAACAAAGGTGTTTATGTAGCCCATCCCCAACCCTCCACAGTGACGGATGGGTTAAAACAAATCGTTTTAGATCCAACTTTTTTGGACAAGACCCCAGTCACTAAAAGCTCGTTCTCCGTGGCTTGGAGGATCCTCTTCACTTTTGTGATTCAGGTCCTCGGCGGGAACCACTCATCCACCGAACAAGTTAACTCTATTCAGTTGATGATGGCATACTGCTTGATGAATGGGGTCAAAACGTCGACATAGGGAGATCATTTACAGTGATCTCGTAACGAAGCTACGAGCAAACTAGGACGAAATACGCCGTATCCTAGGTTTGTCTCTTGTGCTCGCAATCGTTATCGATCAAATTATACTCAGGATGAAAAATTTGGAAATTTACCCGCATCCTCGAGCCCTTCAAATTTTAAAAAGGACCCATCCCTCGTCACTCCCATTGAATTGACGGCCCACATGATTGCTGAACATCTAAGTGGATCGTCTCCAAACCCCTGCTCCCAAAAGAAAAGGGGAAGTCTCAGACCGACTAAGACCATACCAAAGTCTCAGGGCCCCGAGGCTTCAGGAGCACACCTAAGAGGCACAAAAGCCCGCGGACCAAAAGACACTGACACTGTGCAACAATCACCCCAAAGGACAACGAAGGACACGATACATCACAGCCAAGTTCCTTGGTCACACCTACTACTCCCCAAGATCCAGAGGGAAACATACAACCCGCTGTAGGGGAGCGCCTTCCACAACGCCCAGTGATGACATTAGCAAATCCAAACCTTTGTCCGAGGGCACACCGATCACTCCCAAAGACTCGAGGGACTCAAACAACCCGAGATAGGATACAACTATCACCGACTTTGCTAAAGGCACTAGGAAACGCCCACCGCTGTCTCAGGGTCACTGGGGGACAAAGACTCGGAGGGAAAGAAACAACCCGCCGATACGGAACCCACAACCAATCCTCCAAGTGAAGGCACTAAGAACCACCAGTGTCCGAGGGGTCAACGGGACAAAGACTCGAGGGATATAAACCACTACCGATATGGAACCCATAACCAACCCCTTGCTCACAATTGCCGATGTCACCGGATATTATTCTCGAAGATGAGCTCAGCTGAGACCGATGATGAAATCTTATCACCGGAGAAGAAATGGACGCTGAGGTTCAAGTGAACAAGAACCTCACCGATCCAAAGGAGCTTATGAATCCCCATTCCAACATGATCATACTTCAATCCTCAAGCTCGATGAATTCAAAGAGTTTGACAATGTTCTTCCCCACCGAAAGGCGGTTGGCCGCTGGATCACTGTGGCTTCAAGGAAGCTATACTCAAGGGTGACTAAAACATTGGGGAACAACATACCGAGGTCGCCATAGCTACCGATCTTAAGGCGTATATTGGGCTTCATGAAAATGTTCATGAGCATAGAGATCTGATGTATGACAACATTCACCGACCGGATGAAAACATGGCTAAATTCCTCGTGCATCTTCAGGTGTAGGTACCACGATAGATGAAATCGGGAGTTTGTCAAAGAAGACCCAAGAACCAACTCTAAAGTCTTGGAAGCTACCGAGGGCACTGAAACAATCCTCAAACCTCACTGAACCGCTCAATATGCTCAAGTCTACAAATGTTCAGGTCTTCCATCCTCACCAGTCTCTACAAGCTACATTGGACTCATGAATACGCAGGTGGCTACATTGGCTCGTGCATCCTCATCTCTCGGCCCGAATCTTGGGCCCGTAATGACTGCTCTTGAACTCTCACAAGCTAACTTGGAAGCAAAAGTCACTGGTATTCAAACCGACACCGGATCGCACATGAAGGCAATGATCACTGAGATCTATCAAGCCTTCAATGGTCAAGCACTCCGCCCCCTCAGACCAACACCAACTCTTGCCCTCACTGACGCCTACGGCAGTGAGGGGGAGAATATCGCCAAGAAACTCTCTTCACACCAGGGGAGCCAACATCATCGCCTCTATAGCTCCCACATCAACATCACCACCACCACAAGAACTCCCATCTCATCCATCCCACCAACATCATCATCAACAACACTGGCAGCTATCACAACAACACCACCCTTGGTTGCATCATCTTCTTCGTGCCGGACAAAGGCAAAGGCATAATGACGACTATGAGCTGAGAAGATCCCCATAAAATCGGCGACACTTAATACCTGCTCACACCTCAACAGCTGAGTAAACATCTTGCTAAAGAAGAAAGAAGATTGAAACTAGCCGAGGAAGAGAAAAGAACGAGAAACACTGGCAAAAGTAGTCAGCCGAAGTCGAGAATATGGGATTAGATGCAAGCAAGCTCCCAAAGGGTCAAGTAGGACAAAAGTTCAAGGATGCTCAGTCGCTCAAATGGTCTGCAATGAGAAAGCAGATGAAGAAAAGAGAAAGAAAACGAAGCTCTCGTGAAAGCGAATTGAGGAATACAACTGACAATGAGCAAACCGGCTTCCTAAAAATCACCGATGTCAAGATTATTCCCAACACCATACCATTGGCTATGAATGTTTACAGAGGGATGACAAAAGACACTTTGAGGTTCATGATCCCTTAAAATTCAGTGACTTAGGGATCACTGAACTTGATGAACTTGGTCCGATCATTGGTAAGAAGCAAAATAAGGTGGTCAAGGAGTGATGAAGATGCTCGCAAAAGATATGAAAGGATGAGGATGCACCAAACCCAACTAGGAATTCACCGCTTGATCGCACCTCAAGGATCTCAACCACAAACTTCTACCGCAAAAGGAAGAGAGTTGAGTTCCAACCTCGAGATTAAAGTGCCTGGACTGGAGTGTAATAGGAGCTACCGAAGGGGTTAAATTAGTGAATTTTCTAGTGATTGAAGAGCCTGAAAGAGGGCTATTTCACATTGATGTCTATGGAAACCCAACATTTCAAAGATGGAGTGATATTGATTCAGCGGTGTAGCCGCAATGATCGCTATATTCCGGGCCTCTCAGATCCAATCCCCAAAGAAATATCAGTGTTCTGCCAAGACCTAAATACCAAAATAAGAGACCATCCTGACAGAGAAACACTCATCACCAAAAAGGTCAAGCTTGAAGCATTGGGAATCCATCCGGATTGACATCATTTTGTTTTATCTTTTGTACTAGTGATAGGAACTATGTAATCTGATCAATAAACAATGTATGTTTTATTCATTTACTCAGTGTTCCTTATTGTATTCATTAGTACATTCAGTGTAGGAAGAAGCCATTTGCTCACTTACACTGATCAACCACTTAGGATATATGTATATCCAAATAGGGGGAGACTGTTGGGTTCAATACCCAAACCCCTTAATCTAGGATTTGAATAGAAAATAGCCCAAGTACTCATCCGTTAAACAAAATCAGGTCGCTGAGTGCATAGCCGCCGTGAGTCATCTTTAGGATACTCAAGACGAGGCAATGAAGAAGTCTCTCCACTCAAGCAGGCGGAACTTAAAGGGTGAAGACCGAGTCAAGATGATGGATTCAGGAGTGATGACAATAACTCATCAATCCCTAAGACTCCTCTCCAACTCTACACAAGACAAACTCAAGAAGAAGACCGAAGGATAACAGACCAAGAAAGAGCGGGACAAGGCGAGAGAAGTTTGAATCAAATAAAGAAGTCCTTATCAACATAAGTCAACTTTCCCTGAATGGCTAACTTACAAGCTCGCTGTCATCTGAAATATGGAAAGCAACCTTGTCCTTTACTTAGAATAGTCTTTGTAAACAGAGAAAAAATACATCAGTATTTTGTCTTCTGTATGATGTCAAGTTTGTCACTTAGGAAAGAGTTAAAACTCATACATGTATAAATAGCATAAGAGATGAGTGAAAAGATCAAGCTTGTGAATTGTAAAAACACACATACACGCAAGCCATCTTTTCACTCCTCCAAATACAACTTAGTTCCTGAGATTGCTCAGTGAGCTCTAAGAGTTGTGCTCAGACTTAGCCTGAGCTTAGAGAGGAGTCACCCAACTTTGTCATTTCAATCCCAAGTACTATTCAACAAGTACTTGGGTAACGTATTCTTTGTTGATTTATTTCTAATAAGAATATGATGTTGAAAATTACTTAGTGTGTTTTCCTTATGTTAATTTCAGTCATAGTTCACTATTAACTTGTTTTATAAACTTAAACTGCTTTTAACGATAGGAACGGGTATAACACAAACTCTATTAACCCCGCAAGTTTTGGAAAAAGGACTTAGATTTGCAAAAAGCTAATGCACTTGTTAAAACAAACACTCCCCTTAGAAAATGCTCCAAAGAACAAAGTATCCTCCGAATACACCAATGCATTTAGTTCCTAGATCTATTCCCACTAAGAGCAAGACATCAATCACCCAGATATTGTATATCAACTATTTGTTAAGTTTGAGAAGACATGAAAGAAAAGGATCACACCCACTAGGATAACCGGGGGGAGGGTTTTGAGCAAACTAAAGAATGCTATTTAACCGAGGTCATGACTTTCTTTAAACAATTAAAAGGTCAATTGAAGTCTTCAAAGGGATAGACTCATATATTAAATAAATGGAAAAGGAATTTGATGCAATGATAGTTGAGGTTAATGATTATGAACGGAAACTCAAATATAATGAAATTGAAAAGAAGAATCTGCAAATCTTAAATGAGAACTTAGTATTGAGTTGTGTGGCTCAAGATGTGTTTTATAATGTTACTAAGCATTCTATTATTGCTTCTCAATTTCATGAATTAATTGTTGCTTTGAAAGTTTCCCATGATCGTGTCATTGAGCTTGAAAACAAAAACTCGTAACTAAATGAGAAAATTGATCAGATGATCACTTATAATTTGGTAAAACAACTTTCTAAGCTAGAAGTTGAACATTTTGATTTGCAACTAAAATATCAACATCTCAAAGAAAATGTCAAAACCTCAAACATCAAGACATCCTCAAATGTTCCAAAGTTTGATGCACTTTTGAAATAAACAAACGCGGACGAACATATTCAAGCTCACTGTAACACGATCATAAAGTTGAAAGCCCAAATTTCACAATTAAAGGGTGAAAAGAACAATGTGGCCGCTCCTAAATACCTCCTCCTTTAGATTCTCAGTGTTCTCAAACTTTTCATCTTCAAAACTTGGTTAATGCTTTACAATAGGAAAATGAGAGTTTTCTAGAAGAAAATGAAAAAGTTAAACTACACTTTAAAGAGTTATATGATTCAATGAAAGTCATTCGTGACAAGAACAACTAAAAATAACGCTTTACAAAAGGAAATTGAGAATCTGAGGAGTTAGATAAAGGGAAAATGCCACTTGTCTTTAATGAGAATGTTGCATCAATGTCATCTACGATTCTAAATATACTCATCGTAAATACATTCCTCCTCATCTTAGAAATAACAAACCGGCATTTCATAACTATTTAGTTCATCTTAAGGATAGTCTAGAATGTCTCCGTGAAATTGTAGAGGAGGATTTCATAAATAAGCCCCTTTATAGTGAAATTAGGTTTGCTTGCATTCAAGCCAAACGATCTCAAGAGTTGTTAGAATGCTTAAGAGCAACATGCCCTAAACCCGATGGTAAGAAGGATAAAATAGTTGTGCCTTGTTATATGCCTGATTTTAAGAATGCCAATCTTAACATGCCTCACTCAGCGCCTAAAGTTAAGCATGTAAGCTTCAATGTGCCTTCAAGTAGTTCGATCCCAGACTTCTAAACCTAAAATGCAAGAGGTAGCAAAACCAACTAATGTTCCCATTCCCCACAGAGTAAAAGTGACACCAAAGCGAAGCGTGTCAAAGCCTCAAGGCAATACAGAGCAAGATAGGACCTCGCAAGCTAAGAGTAATCAATGGAGGAAACTAGAAGACCACCCTAGGAACTTTAAGTTGGAATTGAATAAAACAAATCGTGTTGATTCTAGTATTAGCTTTAAGCGCATCTGAATTAATTCGAATTCTATTACTACTTGCAAAACATGTAATGAATGTTTGATTTCTAGTGTTGATCATGAATGTGTTGTGAATGATGTGAGTAATGGGGTTAAATACCCAGTTAAGAATGTTAATTCTATCAAAAAGGTTAAAAAGGCTAGAATACAATGGTGGAAGAAGGTTAGAAAACATTGGAAACCCACAGGAAAAAATTTAGTAATGTAGGTTATCAATGGATACCCACGTCAGCAATTTAATCTTAATGAGTTGTGCCCTAAATTATCTAGACCAATGCCCGTTAGGAAATAGATGCCTACCGGTAGAACTATTCCTTTAAGAAGTGAACATACTTTGAATAGGTCTAATGCACACACTAGCACAAAGATATATCCCTAATGATTTCATTGTTTCTACATCCGATGTGGATGTTCCAATCATTGTTACTAACCAAATGGAACCCATTCTTGCATAGGGATCCCAATTATCCGCTTATCCATTCTTGTCCGTGTTCAACTGCAGTCGCTCCAATCGCTCGTGGTACCGGACTCAGCCGCTCCAAACATATGACCGAGACCGGTTATGCTCATGAACTTCGCGAGTAAATTCATCGGAATCGTTAGATTCGGGAACGATCATTTCGGTGCAATTATGGGTTATGGAAACTATGTCGTTGGTGATAGTGTAATCTCCGTGGTATATTACGAGAAGGTCTTGGTCATAATCTATTTTCTGCTGGTCATTCTGTGATTCCCGATCTAGAGGTGGCTTTTAGAAAACATACTTGTTTTGTTAGAGACCTTGATGGTGTGGAACTTTTAAGAGGAACACGGGGTTCAAACCTATACACCATCTCTATCGAAGATATGATGAAGTCTTCTCCAATTTGCTTGTTGTCAAAGGCTTCAAAACCAAAGTCATGGTTATGGCATCGTCGTCTCAATCACTTGAACTTCGGCACCATAAATGATCTTTCCTGAAAGGACTTAGTAATAGGCTTACCTTGACTAAAGTATGAAAAGGATCATCTTTGTTCAGCATGTCAATTGGGAAAAAGCAAGAAGTATGCCCACAAACCCAAACCTTCAAACTCAGTTATGGAAGTTCTTCATACCATTCACATGGATTTATGTGACCCATGAGAGTGCGTAATATTTTGGGAAGAAATATGTGTTAGTTGTGGTTGATGATTAATCTCAATTTACTTGGTTAAGTTCTTAATGGATGAAACTCAAATATCATCATTAAACTTATCAAAGCATTGCAGGTTCGTTTTAACAAAACTCATTTGCCGTAATCATACTAGTGCACAATGGAACTAATTTTGTTAATAAAAAATGTTAGGTCACAAGGTTTACCACACAAGCTTATATGAGAGATAGAGAGGCGATTGAGCAAGTATCACACACAATACACCTAGAGATAATAAACCTAATTAGAGTATGTAGTGTGAAAAAAACTTGAACAACCAACCTTCAAATGAAGGTTTACATAGTATTATGGGCAAAGGCGAGCTAGGGCAACACTCCTACTCCTTCCCTTTCTCCTATGGGCTTGGGCCTAAGCTCACGACCTTCTTCATAAGCTTAAGGCTAATAACAAACATAAAGGCCATAATAAGCTAACTATTACATATGAGTAACTAACACTTGAATAAGGTTTAGGAGTGATTCCAACAATCCCCCCCTCAAGTGTTATTACATATGAGTAACAAACACTCAAGTGTTGGTGATGAAAACTATGAAGGCGCTTGATGTAATAGTAGCTTTGACGTTCTCGACATTCTTTTCTTGTGAGAAGAATTTCCTTGATTTGAACAATCTCCCCAGTGTAGAGAGATAGATTACTTTGAACGGTTATGCTTTGACGCCATCTTTAACTTTGTTCTTTGATCATTGTTCTTTGTGATGAAAGTGATAGTATGTTGTTGTCTGCTTCAAATCAGCCTTCCGCTTCGCCTACGTTGTCTCCACGCCGCTCTTCAACATGCTCACACGCTTTCTTTGACGTTGGAATTGATCGATGGAGTTCTTTAAGTCTTTAACTTTGTAGATTCTCTATATTGACGAAGAATCATTCGATCTTGTGTTGCTTTTGAAATAGAACTTCCATTAGTGATGATGTTGGCGTGAGCATGAGAAGAATCAAGCACGATCATTCCACTCCAGAGCTTCCATAAGAAGAAAAACATTTAAACGGTTAGTAATAAGCGATTCCGCACTTACAAGTTTGAACTTCGAGAGTGTTAACAAAGATAGTGTGAAAACACAACTCTAATTTACAAAGGCCGCCTCGAATCGGAGTCCCACAAGTGAGATAACACGATGTACGAAATCGGTATACCTACGATTCGTGATGAGTCACAGGTACACCAAGCATCACCTCACGACTCAGACCGCTTGAGACCACTAAGCGCAATCCACGGAGAGCCCGGTTTACCCGCCTGCCGTATCGCTTGATGTTGACCCGCAGAGTTTCCATTCAATCACCGAGGATCACAGCTGTGAACCTCTCATAAATGTTCTCGCATGATTGCTAAGATCTGAAGGACTCGATAATGTACCACCAAATTCTTATTGTTGAATATCGCTTGATGAAATGTCAAGTGTTCCTAAGAGATCTTTTGATGAATCTCATGGCTCTAGACTCAATAGTCGCGTTTTGGTTTTCCCGAAATGAGACTGGGGAGAGGGTCTCTTCTTCAATATCGAATCTCAAGAAAGCCGATAGTTTACGTAGGGTTCTCGGGAGAATGAAACAAGCTTCTTAAGAGAAACTTGAGGATAAGAAGGTTTAGTGCATGCGCCATCGGGTCCATGACGACTTTTAATCTTCAATAACGGCCACTAAGTGACAACCAAGTAGCATATGAATTGAACCCGGTTCCGCCTCTAAGTTGAATAATCTGGAGGGCTATTTCTTTTCACCCTTTTCTTTGCATTTCTTTTAATTCTTCAACTCCTTCTTTCTCCGATTCTCATTTTCTCCTTTTTACAATCATACCTAAGGACTTCTAAATACTAACTATTTGTGGTGTCCGGGTAGATCCATCCGCTCAAGATCATAGGACGGTTTTTCCTAACCTTAGTCACCTTATAACTCCATGACTAACCTATGTTGCCATAAAAACACTGATGTGAAAAATCTCTCACAGTGTTTATGAATGAAAAACATTTTAGTACCATCATTGAGATAAGATTTTGCATAAATACCCTCCACATGTGCTTAAGAGTTTTAACTAAAATGCACAATGAGGAAAGAGTGCGACTTTTGAATTGATTAACTCAAGATAGACAATCCCCGCAGAGACACGGTTACGTAGCATAGTTAAAGAGTTGCATTGTCAGCTTTTAGGTGACAACTAGCTCTAATAACTACCTTTAAGGTGTAGACAATCCTCGAAGGTCGTCAAACCCGCCGAGTTCATGTCTACCAAGAGTTTCGAATGGTACATCTACTCGCACAAGTCCTTTCATGTAGACACGCTTACATCACTAGCTTAACTAGCTTGAAATTATTACCCGCCCCGACAAGTCTTTTGAGTTACTAACAGCTTAAGATCTCACAATTCATGGGTTAAGTCTATAGTACAATGATTCATTTGCTTTTTCACAACATATTTATTATCACGTATTTTCTCCCCCTCAAAATTGGCATATGTGATGTTATTTTTGAAAAGTTGAGAATAAATATGACCATTTCGAAAAGTGGCGGGAAGAATCCGTGAACAATTTTTGATCAAAGTTTTAATTCAAGTACTCCCCTCAACGAGTGATATAAACGGTTGAGGTTTTGAAAATCATAAAGGAAAGTACTTGTTCTTTTGAGCAAAACCTTGAAAAATGAAAGGTTTGATAGGTTTTACTCAAAAGTAAGAAGCTTTCGCTCCTTTTATAAGGATTGTGGCATCGACGCGCACCACAAGGTCCTTTATTTACAAGTACGGGTTGTAATAATTATGTGTGCACAAGCCATTTACATAATCAATCAAACATCCAAAATTATATGAAGAAAACAATTCAAGGGGAACCGTGAAGTGCAGGATGTTCCTGTGAGTGCATGTGGCGCTGAAAGCCGTTATGTTAACTCGGGTCAACCACCGACATAACTCTCCAATCGTCCGAATCGATCCCTTCAACAACCGCTCATCAATCATTGTGATGATCCGCCTCACATCCCTCCTTTCCTCGAATTCCGCTTAGGAGACCCAATTTTATGGCGTATATCCTTCAACCTAAATGCCATTCCACCCCTAACCGCCTTCAAAGTATGATCCCCAACTTGTGGAGTTCGCTACATTAAGCGCTTTGAAGTTCACTACGGTAAACAACGCCGAAAGGTTTGTCAGATGAGTGTATATTGAGATAGCCGTTGATATCGGGAAGATCAAGCTGAGGAGTGAAGTTGACACGCCGCCTGATAAGATTCAACAGCCACCGGAGATCTTCTACACGTTCCTTGATGACAATCCGTCTTACGAAGATGAGAAGTGACTTGATAAATTCAAGGTTAACATAGCTTGAGAATTGTCTCATACACTGCACCTTGGCAAGGTACATATCTTCGATGTCATTGAGAGACAAATTCTCAAAGTCGCCTTCGAGAAAGCATAGTCCCGCTCATCTTGTCGCGTTTGACTACGATCTTCTTTAGGAATGTAGTCCCACTTAGACTAAAGGTCAACGGTATGATGGCAACGATGTCCTTAGAACTATACACGATGTTGAGACTTCAACCCCATGTTCGTAGTAGATTCACGCTCGCCGCTGATGAATCCCATACAATGCATCTCGGTTGTATGCTTCCACTATGTTGGAGAACAAGTGATTGGCACGCTCCTCAATGGTGGCTGCGCTTTGAGTAGACAAATACCGAATGGAAGTGTCAATGATGTAGCATATTTTCTTGAATCATCGCCACCATGTAGAAGAAAATCCAAGTCTTTGTTGAAGAAATATCCAAAGGAATCCTTGGTTCAAATTGTTTGGCCAAGTGTTGGTAGAGGTTTGGTCCAATTGGTGTAGTATGGAGGGTTGTCCCTTTGTGTGAAGTCAATGTTTGCTTCAGGGTTGAGCCAATCCATGTTGTTAGACATAGCTCGAGCAATGTTTTCAAGGTGATATTCGACCGCGAGGGCACTTTCAGAGCTGTTTTAGTTGAAACGCTTCATTCTTGATTCGCCTACCATTTCGCCATTTTCTTCACATGGAACTTTTCTTGCGAATTTAGCATGCTCCAATGTAGAACCGCTTCACCAAGTTCTGACCTTCTTCGTGGTAGGAGTGTTGTTAACAAGATTAGCAAACCATTCAAATTCTTCATTTTTATCACATCTAGCCATGATACGACGCCGTCTGGTATGCTTTTCTTTCTTTTTCAAGGCCTAGATGATGATTCCGGTTTCGAACTTGTTTGGGAGAGGTGGGTTGTTTAGGGCTCAAGGACCTCTTCATCGCCACCACCCGTATACTCAAAGTGATCATCGGTTTTCTCGAGTCGAGGGTGGTAACTCGAATCGCCCCGAGGTTTTTCAAGAAGAACGAGGAGGAGATTTTGTTGAACAGAGGCCGCTGTGGAGGAGGTTGCATCAAAGAAGATTCACCATCGCTTCGACGCTTAGGTGCGAGTCTTTATCCTTATCCTTGTCTTCATCGTCTCTAGGACGCTTAGACTTTTCAAATTTCGAATCTACAAGCTTCTTGAAGTTGGTAGTCCAAAGAATGCTTGAAACAATTTTGCTTCTTCGAATTGAACATCGCCGATCAACGAACATTTGTGTTACAAGCTTGGCCACCAATTCATTATTTAAGAAAACTACCGGATCGGGTTGGATTGATTACACGTTAAGCGCTGATCGAATAGTTTGCTTGGCGATCCGCATAAGATTTGGATAAAGTTGTTTGGTGAACAGCCCTTTGTGACTTTAGGAACGCATCTCATAAGGTACTTTTTCGTAGTCCTTCATCATATCGTCAGCTTCCTCTTGACGGTGATTTTTCATGAATTCCCTGAACAAACTTCCTCCCTGCATCTTTTCATTCTCGCCATACAGATGATGTATGTGATCGCAGAAAGAAATTCAACTTCTTGTTGAGCACGCTTTCTTTCTCGAACTTGTTTGATACTTTCACAATTCTTTTATGAGTCGATAATCCAAGATCGAGGTGGCTTCTTCACCGATCGGATGATGATTTTTGATCTTTTGATGGTGGTGGTGAAGAGTGAGAAGATCGAACTGATGATGAAGAGATATGAGGAGACTCGGATCCTTCTCGAGGTTCAGAGGTTTCTTCCTTTGATCGGGCAGGACTATCTAGAAGAAACGTATCATAATCAACATCTTTATCTTTTTCGGACTTCTCAGCTTCCTGGCCTCAAACTCATATTCGATAGTATCCTCCACAAACTTTTGTTGTTGCATAAGAGTGGTGGCACCAGCTCCCTTATCGGGTTGATTAACCGCATCGTGAGATGGTTCGTGAGCGGCACCACCACTTGATCCTTCGGGACCACCCATTTGGTCTTTAGCAAATTCTTCAGCTTTGTGTTGGTGTCTAAGGAATTTGATCGCCTTCTTGTATACATTTTCCGGTGGCTCTTTATCACTCTCCGAGCTTTCATCATAAGGTACAAGTACAGAGTCTTCCTTTTATGTATCTACTTGAGGACTGGAGGTTTTGCACCGAAGGATTGTCATCCTTTCAGCAGTGAGGTAATCTCTTCATCCCTGGTCAAGATTCCTTCGTGAGCTTTTCAATTCACAAGCTTCTTTCGTGTGGAATAGGTTCGCCTTCCTTTACGGGAACAATCCTTTTACGAGGAGGATTCCTTTTGGGAAGCTTCCTATAAATATTCCATTACTGTGACACTTCCAGAATCGCTTCTTCGGGTCCTCCGAGTAGGTGTACCGTAAGATTTTCATCAAGATGACCAACTTTGCTTCTTTTACCGCTAACCGATACCTTTATATGTTTCAAGCTTTTTGATTTCGTTGTTAGAAGGTGATCGTAATACCGCACTCGCTTCTTTGTTGACGATTCTTTGATTCTACAGATAATATGGGTTCACCAATATGTCGTGATTATCTGGGTCATTGAGCCTCATGGGGATATCAGGATGAAGTCCAAGAGCTCGATCAACAGTTGGTGTATCGACATAGGGAATCTTGGAGCCAAGCTTGTGAAATAGCATCATGTCCTCCCATATCAGTGCTTCGATTTCAATGTCCTTCTTGTTGATCAATGACTGAAAATTTGCGCTCCATGAGCTTGGGATGCTCATAGCCACCGCCACAACGTGAGACCGACGTGATGATCATGTAGAGTGTTCTCCATGGTTGAGGAATATTCTTCACCCACGAGTGCTTAGTAATGATTCCTCGAAGCTTCATCATAACCAATATCTATCAAGAATTTCAGACTGCTCTTCAAGAGGGTAGCAAAGAAGTCGGTTGGAACAATGTCCGGAATGATGAGAACAGCCCGTAAGTCAACAAGAGTGATAGTGACTTGTTTGTGATTAAGTGTCACATTCACCGACTTTGACCAGTGATCCTCTCATAGAATCCAAGAATTGTTGAATGTAGACCTCGAACCGTGATGAGTGTGAGAGCATGTTCTCGTAGGGATGATTCCCGAATATCCCGGCAATGAGACAAGAAGATTCTAAGCAGGGTGTCAAAGTCAACCCTAAGGTTGTTCTCAATCTTTCTTGGATAACCCTCGGAAAGATATCACAATTGTAAGAACTTGTGCATCCACATTCATTTGATGTCGTGATCTGAAATAACATTAGCCAAAAGAACCAACATATCGAAAGACATAATGTTAGTCAACGAAGGTCTTATTGTCCAGTTATTGAATGTACATTGTCAATGATTGTTACGAGTCCTAAGTCACTTGTTTGTCCAATAGTCCAATGACGTCGTGAAATGTTTCGTGAGTTAGTTAACTTTAAGTTTTAAAGTTTATGTTATCACTTATTGTTCACAACATATCAAACGTTTAAGTTTATTAGTGACATTATTGGATTCGTGACGTTATGATAAGTTTATTAACAAGTTTGTACCCGTAACAATTCATAATGAAGGTCAATCAAGGCATAGGCGTAGAATTGGCAAAGTTAAAAATGTATTAATGACATACGCCAGGCGAAAGCTTATTAGGATCTTAACTACGGCGTGAAATGTTACGCATGGGAAAGGGGACCTTATGAGTAGAGCTTACGCGTAGGCGTATTTATACCTTACGCGTAAGGCTTACTCGTAAGTGTAGACCTTATGCGTAGAGTCCTTTGTTCGCATATCCTTCACGGTACAGCGTAGTCCCATTAGAACCTTACGTAATAGTTATGCGTAGGATTTATTCTTCGCATAACATGACTACGGCGTAGGGTAATCCTTATCGTGAGATTCAAATGACCTTGATTCTGAATTTTAAGCGTAGCAAGCCTGAAATAAATTCATCAAATCATCAATATTAACACAAAAGTTCATTTTAATAACAAATCATGGCATGAACATTCGTTAAATAGTTATGAGTAGAAAGTCATATGCGTAGGTCAAAACCCTAAGGGTTATGAATTACGCGTATAATTTCTATCCATGGGATTTGCACCAAACAATTTATGGTAGTTCTAAGATGTTGTGAGAGTCTATAAACCAAGTTATAACATCTAAATCGTTGAGAATCAAAAATACCCAAAGCTTGAACAAACCCTAATTCCAAATTTTTAATCATTTAGTGTTTCGGGTGGTTAGAGCTTGGAAATCATCAATTCATCATCATATAAACATTACACAACAATCTTTTGAACAAAACTCTTCACATTTGTAAACACCCAAATCGACTCATAAACCCTAATATTCAAAACCATCAATTAGTGTTTACGGGTGGATTTAGAGAAAAATATTATCCTTGTTGTTAAAAAACGTTTGACACATTCTTTTCAACCAAAAACACTCACATTGATTGTGTGTTCATACGCTATCGTAGGAACATAATCACATTACTAACGTTTTAGCCGTAGGATTTGCTTGAAATTCAAAACCATAGCTTGTATTATCGTTAAGATCATGAAAACACTTACAAAATGATGATCTAAAGCAGTTTCTTGAGCGATTTCTATCGTAGGATGTTTTAGGTTAAGAGTAATAAATGTGAAGTTAAAGGTAGTGGGAGGAGGTGTTTTATTTAAAATAACTTTATTTTGACATTTGGTCCCTCCACCTTTTCCTTTTTTCAAACAAAGCCATTTAACTTCCATTTGGTTACCAAACAAAGATTTTAAGAAAGAAATTTGGCCTCCCCTCGACTTAAGAAAAATGATGAAAGGTTATTAATTTTAGTCAGGAGTGTCATTGAACGAAAAATTTACCACCATTGAGAAACCAAGGTGAGTAACATGCAAGTACAGGATGTTTTGAAGCATTAAGAATTTATTTTCTCCCCTCAACACTTGATCGAAAAAATCTTGAATTTTGAAAGATTATAGTGTTGAAGAAAAATTACTTGCAATGTTGAAAGACAATAGATAGAAGAATATTTTTGTTGTTTTATCAGATTTTATATTTTTGTATTTTGTTTTGAAAATTATTTACAAAAGAGATTTTGGTGTTTGTGAGGTTTTAAGCTGTTTTAGGAGGTCATCAAATTCCTCTTGAGTCAAACACCTCATACCAATCCGGTGGACCAACTCATTAAACCTAGCGGAGGCAAGGCTTTGGTGAGAAGATGCAATTGGTATCTGTACCCACAAAATATAATTCAAGATTACCTGTTCCACGTGATCCTTGATGAAATGATATCGAAGATCGATGTGCTTTGATTTAGTCTTTGGCGAGTTGCACGAGATCGCAATGGCACTCCGATTGTCGCGATACATCGGATTACGTCAAATACGTAACCATAGTCTTTGAGTTGTGTTCTCATCCAATGACTTGAGCACAACACGCCGACATGGCTACATATTCGGTTGAGGACAGCGATGTACAATCCTGCTTCTTCGATTGCCATGACACCCGTTTATCACCAAGAAATTGTAAAGCTCCTGAAGTACTTTTCCGTGAGTCTAAGCATCTTGCGTGGTCGGCGTCTGGCGATTAGTTCAAAACGAATCCTTCGGATACCAGTTCCCCAAGTTAATGGTTCCCTTTATGTATCGGAGGATTCTTTTAGCCTCAGAGAGGTGGGTTTCAATTGGTCGCGACTGATAACGAGAGCAAAGATATACGGCAAAGACAATATCAGTCGCTAGGTGTTAGATACATGAGAGACCCAATAATACTACGGTATTTTGTAGGGTCCACCAATTTCCCATGTAAATCCGCGTCTAGCT
This sequence comes from Chrysanthemum makinoi, assembly GCA_910596185.1. Lineage (NCBI taxonomy): Eukaryota > Viridiplantae > Streptophyta > Magnoliopsida > Asterales > Asteraceae > Chrysanthemum > Chrysanthemum makinoi. Next base: position 265,037,259 of record OU343224.1, read on the forward strand.
TCTTGGTATGAGCCATTGGTGTGGCATAGGTGTCACAGTTTTTCATTCCAAATTTGTTTAACAATTCAAGGGCATATTTGGACTCGACTCAGAAAATACCACGGGGTGATTGATGAAGTCCTAGAAAGAACGTAAGTTCACCCATCATGGACATTTCAAAATTTTTCTTCATTAGTTTTGCAAAAGCGATTGAAAACTTTTATGTGTAGACCCAAAAATGATGTCATCCACGTAAATTTGAACAATTAAGATATGTGCCCGTGATATTGTATAAAAAGAGTTGGGTCAACCGAACCTTTGGTGAAATTATTAGCAATGAGGAAAGATGATAGCTTATCGTACCATGCCCGAGGAGCTTGTTTGAGACCATACGAGCTTTGTTCAGGTTTGTAGACGTGATTCGGAAACTCAGGGATCAACGAATCCATCCGGTTGGTGACATAAACCGTTTCTTTAAGTTGTCCATTGAGAAACGCAGTTTTGACATCCATCAGATAGACCGTCATATTCATATGAGCCGCGAACGCTAGAAATATCCGAACGACCTCAAGGCGAGCAACCGAGCAAAAGATTCTTCAAAGTCAATTCCCTCTTCCGACGATAACCCTTAGCCACCGACGCGTGACTTATTTTCGATAACATTTCCTTCAGCATCCAATTTGTTTTTCCAAATCCATTTGAGACCAATGACGTAGACCCTGTTGGTCTTTCAACCAGTTCCCATACTTCAAGACGTTTGAATTGGTTGAGTTCTTCTTGCATGGATTCAATCCAGTTGTCTTTTGTCATTGCGTCTTTGATGTTTTAGGTTCAGATTGGCAGACAGTGAGTGCATAAATGCAATGTTCACCATCCGAGTGAAGACGTTGTCTTGTAACGACTGGTTGATTCGGGTTGCCAATAATGTTTTCGAGAGGATGGTCTTTTGTCCATCTATGTGTGGAGGGTTGATGTTGGTATACATTGTGCGATTCTGAGGATTCAAATGGTTTGTTGAAGATTCGCGACATCAGTGTGCAGCAGATCTCATTAGCAAGCGGGTTAAAGAACGTTTGGATCAAAATGCAGGTGGGGTACTTCATTGAAACATCATCACCGGTTCATCATTGTTAGAAGCGGTTTGTTCAACTGTTGTGTTGGAGTCAGCTGGTGGTGCTTCTTCAACGGTAGTTGTTGTAGCGGTGTATCGGTATAAGAGTATTATCGGGTTGAGCGGCGGAAACAGCGGATACACACGAGCACGCTTCATCAATATCGTCACTGAACAGTGGAGCAAATAACCTTTCCATTTGTTGACGAGTAAGCTAGGGGCTTTGTTCGGCTGATGATGGGGTTTGGGGGAAGTTTAAGCGGTTGTGTCCGGTTCCAAGCTCGGTATACTCGAAGCCATTTCCGTAAATTCATCAAAATGAGCATGAATCGTTTCCATCACCTGTTTTGTACGACGATTCCGTTCGGAAACCTTTGAATTATCACAATATCCAATAAAGACTCCAATGTCGGCTTTGGCTTTGAGCTTTCCAAAGTCATCACGATCATTATTCGGATAGCAAAGAGATCCAAATACATGAAAGTGTTTGAGATTCGGTTTTTGGTTGTGGACAAGCTCGAAAGGTGTTTTGTTGTGGCGTTTTGTAATCATAGAACGGTTTTGAGTATAGCATGCAGATGATACAGCTTACGCCCATAAGTAATCTGGGAGTTTAGCATTGATTAACATTGTTCTTGCGGCTTCCACTAACGTTCGGTTTCGTCTTTCGACAACTCCGTTTTGTTCTGGTGTACGTGCAATAGATGTCCGATGTTGAATTCCCACTTTCTCATAAAATTCACGAAGAGTTTGATTAACAAATTCGCCTCTATCTGCGTCGATTAGTCGAACGGTGTTTCTGAACTTGTATTTTTATGAGAAAGGTGATGATCATCTGTGGAGCTTGATCTTTGCTTCGAAGAAAGTAGACCCAAGTCCAGCGTGAATAGTCATCAACAATTACTAAGATGTAGCGTTTGCCATTGATCGTTTGCACGCGCATCGGGCCACACAAATCCATGTGAAGAAGATGAAGCACATGCTTTGAGAGTGTGTTCCACCTTTGAAGGAAAATGAGCACGAGTGCTTTTGCCTTGTTCACAAGCCGAGCAAAGGTGATCTTTAGAATACCGAAATCGTTGGAGTCCTTCAACTAGTTTGTGTCGAGCAAGGTTGGTGATGGTTTGAAAGTTTAGATGTGAGAGACGACAGCGGTGCCATAGCCGAGGATTTTGTTGATGTAGCCTTTGAAAGTAAGCAGATGGGAGAAGAAGCAACCATGTCTTGCATAGAGATAGTGTAGAGACTTGAATTACGAGCATAGAATAAGGTCATTTCCTCGTAGATCACGAATGAAACAAGTTTTCTCCCGGAAAGCAACCTCCAAATCTCCATCACAAAACTGACCTCGAAAACAGTTGTGACCGAGGCCTTCCACATAGTAAACCCCGCTAATTTCGATGTTCCCATTGACATAGTCTCCGTAGCCCATGATAGCTGCGAAGTGATCATTCCGAATCTGACAGTGCCAATGAACTTTGCAATAAAGTTTGATAACAGTTTAAGATTGCTGTCATGTGTCGGGAACATCCGCTATCAACAATCCAGAGAATGATCGTATCACGCATTACACACAGGCGACATAGATGGAATAGAAGTAGATGTGGAACCCGAAATGTTAGAGGGTTACATAGCAGTTATAGTAGATATACACACATCAATAGCTTTAGGTATCCACTTAAATCCTAGTGTGTTATATATCCATTTATGCCATCTCCAACTAGTATTTGCTTTAGTCTTAGTGAATGCACTAGGTGGTACTACATTCCTAGGAGGTGAAACTGAGCTACACAGGGGACAACAATGCGTTTCTTAGAATCTAAAAAGGGCGGTCTACCAAGCACAGACTTAGAAAGATTAGTGGGCCTAGAGGTATTCCGGTTCTTAGGATTCCTTAAACGAGAGATGATAGCTTTAGCAACACATTTATCATGACAATCGGAATTCATACTTTTACGACAAATAACACAAGGTGCATCAGACTGAATATCAAAAGTACTTAATGGTTTAGCATTCGTTACATCACTATTTCTATTACATTTTCCGGACGCAATATCTATAGTGGAAGCAACGTGGGTCTTATTCATAGTCCTAGGGTGTTCTTCTACTTTAGCATTCCTTATTGATCTTTTCTTAGGTCGCAACTTCCTATTCTTCGATGTAGTGCTCTAGGCCGTGAAGTGCTGGACGTTTGGAAAAGACGCAACTATTCCTGCTTTAGTAGAAGGAGGCACGCTAGCAACTTGTGATTTGGCAAGAGGGATTCTAGGTTCATGATTACTAAGTGTTACCGGGCTATTCTCTTAATTACTATAGGCGGAAGTTGTTCATACTTTCCTAACATTTCTCTTAACTTGAAGATAGTGTGAATCGATCTTGATTTTCGGAATCCGAACATTTCCAAAGAAAATGCATAACTTCCTTAGTGTGTGCAAGATAATTATCAAGTTCATTTGATGCTTCATCACGAGTCTTTTTGAGTAAATCAAATATGACACCATATTCCTTTTAACTTTTACAAGTTCTTGTTCATATTTTGAGATTTGACACTTAAAAGACACGCTTTGATCATCCAGTTGCTCAATTTTAGGATCAAGATTTTGCACGCGAATCGGGCGATTTTGTGTTGAAAAGCAAGTTGTTGATCGTGAATATCTTGTTGACACCAATTAAGACTACGTATTGCATTTGAAAGTTCGTTTGACAATCGTTTGTTTTCAACTTTTAAGGACTCGACCAAGCACATTATCGTGTTCTCAACATTTACCACGTAATCAACAAAGATCGCAGAGATATAATCAAATGCATATGACAAAGAATTCAATAACACAACATTATGGACATCAATGATGACATCTTCCAAGAGTCGATCAACATCTTTTCTCAACAGCTTTTACGCTTAGTGTTAGAAATAGATGTTTCGCTTTTCTCAAAATGACCTTCATTAACCCAAGTTCCTTATGAAAGTCCCTTTCCCAAGACAATGCACAACTTTTCAAATTTTAACATTTGGTAAAAGATTTTTCTGAAAAATGTCTCTTTGTTCTCGCGCTAGAGGCGATTGAAAGTGTTGAACTTTGATTTCAGAATGATATTCTATCTCATGTTGTAAAGTTTTGAGGTCACCCATGAAAATGTCAAAATATCTGAGAATTTTTCGATTTTCGTGTTTTGAGTTTACTTCACATATGGAAGGTAAAGGACCATAAGTTTGTGCATAATCTGGTTTGGGATTAACATTAGAAGACTCGGGTGTTTTTATGATTACCCTTGGTGTGTTAGAAGAATCTGTTGGTGTGACGAAAGTGACCGCTTTTGAATAGTTAAAAGGTTTGTTGTAAACAACTTTTTCTAATTTTGATCGACTCTCGTCTTCTCGTGATCTAATTCCTCTTGACGATGATATTCAACAACACTCATAAATGTAATTATCAATTTTATATTCTGCCGAAACTTCAGATTTGGTTTGAATGCTTTTGTTGAAAGCTTAGGTTTGTAATCAGAAGATTCGGTCCATATCCATTTGGATTGGGTTTTAAAGTAAACTTTTCAATGGCTGTGACCGACTCGCCATGTTTGTAAACAACAGGTTTTAAACTCTTTAAGTTTGTTTTGCAAGCCGATGATTTCTTCAAGATGATCATCTATTATTCGCTGAATGCTTTTTGTATGCAGAGAACTGTTTTTGACAAGTTAACAACTCAATCTTAGCTTTTTGATGTTCCAAGGTGATAGCGTTAATTTGCTTTATATGTTCATGTTTCAGCTTGTTCTATTTCGAAACAAAGCATTCTTCGGCGGCTAGATCACGATCTGTCTCTCTAAATATTTTTCGCTTTGATAAGATTTGGCAAAGGTCGCTTCAAAACCGCTTTCACGTTTTTCTTGAGTTTTGAAAAAGTTGAGTTGCTTTTGTAAACATTCAAAATCCTTGGTTAACAAGTGCATTTTTGCATTTCAAGTCCTGATTAATGGCATGACATTTTTCCACTATGGTCTTGTTGGTCTTGTATTAACCGAGCAAAATCAGGATGAGGCAAAAGTTCGGCGTGTTCAACGTGAGTCTCAACATGATCATTACTGAGATCCTCAAGTATAACCACGAGTCAATTTGATTATCAAGGAAACCGCTTGGTCATCTTGATCGCCAAATATAACTACGGGTCTAGTTGAAAATCGTCGAATGAGATGGATGGCGATTTTGAACATTCCGAGCCTTGCCGGATTCGATGTTGGCGGAGATATGAGATCGAGATAAATATGGTTTGTTCTGGTACTGAGACAAGCCATCATGTCACACATACATTGGCCCTGCTGTGTCACTCATGTGTAACTCATGCATATTAGCCATCAACATACTTGCAAATCGCATTGGCCTGCAAGTCCTCCATATCATCATCCGAAAGATTTGCCATAAAGCTCTGTTCTTTGTCTGTGAGAGTTCCACCTACTTCATCCTTAAGAGCCAAAAGAAGAGCCTCTTTGAAATAAGCACTGCCCCAGTCCTTGGCTTTGGGCATGCATTAGCCAGTGTCCCTTCTCATTGCGCTTGTAGCATCGAAGACCATTCAACCCATTCTGAGCATTTCCTGCTCCACTGGAGCTCGATTGGTATTCCTACCCACAACATTAAACCCTTGACCACCGCCCATCTGACAACCATAACCACGATTCTGAACTTCAACTCGTCCATTGTTCACAATGGCTTGATTCCTTGTATTAGATGAGGAACGAATACGGTTGTTGGATTTGTTGGTATAACGGCTAAAGGCATTAGCAATCATAGCAAATCCTTGTTTGCGCAGCTGCTTCGAACGGATCGATTCCTCATTAGCTTCAATCGACAAGGGCTTGAGCATGGTTGTTGTTGTATGGAACCAATTGAGTTTGTTGAGATTGAGGTTGTGAAGGATCATGTGGTGTGATTGTAGCAGTTGGTTGAGTTGCTTGTTGAGGAGAATAACTATTTTGAGCATATAAGGCAAGTTGTTGATTTTCCGGATGTGTCGGTGGAGCAATTTGAGCACGGAGAATCCTTTCCCTATCAACTTCCTTTTCATGAGGCTTCAAGTAATCGTACAACAATCCATATGTAGAATGATGCATGTTCTTCGCTTGACGGAGAAAAATGACATACTTCTCCCATTCAGAACCAAGACTACTCAAGAACTTAGTATTCACTGCAATTCTTGGCATGATGATGTTGTGTTTATCCAAATCATTGATGATGTCTGAAAAAGATGATGATACGACTCTAGTGTCTCTCCAGGTTCAATCATGAAGTGTTCATAAGCCAAGTAAATTTGGATTCCAAATCCTCCTGATTGAGTATAGATCCTTCCATAAGAAGATGAATATGATCCCACATTTCCTTTGCAGTCTTTTGAGCATCAACACTTCGAAGAATTGGGTTAGGTAATCCTAAGAGGATGTATTGCATTGCAAGTTCATCAGCTTCATAGTGTAGAAGTTATTGAGGATTCAAGTCTGCAACAGTAGCAATGTTCGTTTGTTCATCTCTTGGTGGAATAGCATTTGGATCGGATGGTACAATGACAGTATGCATCTCAAATGGACCTTCCAAGATAACCTTCTTTAAGAACTTTCCATGTGGCTTCTTCAGATCACAAAACCTAAAGAACCTTATCACCCATTGATCGTAGTTTCTTGGAGTGAGCATTGGAGGTCTATCAAGTGATCCAGCCTCATGAATTGATTGTTGGCTGCTTAAAGCTTCACACATCTTTGCAAACCAAGTGGGTTCCTTCATAGTGTTCCTTGATGGATGTTGATTGAATTAGTTTGTGTAGGGTTGAACTTGAAGACTTGGTGGTGGTTGAACCATTTGAGGTTTTGGAATTGCAGCAAGTTGTGGAGTATGTTGTTGATTAAATTGTTGTTGATAAATTGCTTGTTGTTGATTCCATTGTTGATGTTGTGGACTTAATTGTTGTTGTTGACGTGAGGATAAGTGTAAGATAAATAGTTAGAGTATGGTGGTTGTGACATGTTGATAAACTTGTGTTGGTAAAATGGATCTTTGTAGTCGAATGAACCTTTGTTGATGAAGTATCCTTAGGCGTAGAAATCACAATAGCCAAGTAACACTTATGTTAAAACACCAAAGTTACGAGTAACAATCAAGAGTTACGCGTAGATTTAGCTTACGCGTAAGTTGGGAAAAGACGCTAAAGTTATGCGTAGACACAAATTTAGGCGTAGAAAGTTAGGCGTAGGATTATCTTATGCGTAAGACGAGGCTTAGGCGTAAGATGAATCTTAGGCGTAGGATTTCTACACGTAAGCTTTATGCTTATGCGTAATTTTAGGGTTTTATCCCAAGTGATCTTTTACACTTCACAATGCAAAAGATATCCAAATTCGACGTATTTTCAGGCTTATCCAAGTAAGAAAACACGGAGTAAACCACGAAATCGAAGATCAAACCAAGTATAAAGTTACGCGTAAGATTAGGGTTTTCTTACGCGTAGACTTACTCGTAAAAATGATTTTGCCCAAATATGTTTCTAAACCAGTTTTTGTGTGATGAAATAGCTTCAATAACACCAAAAGACACAAAAGTGTGAAACTTGATGATCCAAAGCTCTTAAAACAGTTATGCGTAGAACGATACCCACGAACAAAAACACGCTTAAAAACTTAGATCCACACGTAAAGATTGAAACTTTTTGCCAAAAACAAGTATTTTAACACCTTAAAACGTTGAAAGTACAAGAATCTTGGATTAATAAGTGAAAAAATCAAGTTTTTAAGCGAGCCAAAGCTCTCGTTACCTTTACGCGTAAGACCAAAAACCTTACTTCAAAAGCAATAACGATTCACCCAACTAGTTGGCGATTGATACCACTGTTAGGTCACTAGATTTACAACACAAGCTTACAAGAAGGAGATAAAGGCGATTGAACAAGATCTACACACACACACACGTTAATACTCAATACGGTTTAGGCATAGAGAGTATGTGAAAAGAAAACTTGAACAACCAACCCTCAAGTGAGGGTTATTACATAGTATTTATAGGAGGGAAGCTAGGGCAACACTCCTAGTCCCTTCCTTTCTCCTATGGGCTTGGGCCTAAGCTCATGGGCCTTCTACATAAGCTTAAGGCTAATAACAAACATAAAGGCCATAATAAGCTAACTATTACATATGAGTAACTAACACTTGAATAAGGTTTAGGAGTGATTCCAACAAATTCTACTTGGCAAGTAAACTCAACTTATAATTTGTTAATTTGCTAAAAGTTGAATTTATCACCCCTTCTTATCCCAAAAAAATTGTGAATGAATAGTAAAAATGGACAATTTTGTATTTTTATATGTTTATTAACTTTATGATTATTTTTATCTTAATTTTACTTCAAAATTATAACATTATATAACAAAAATGTATACATTCATTTTGTCAATTAACTCAGAACTTGTATAACTTTTATGAGCTAGAAAACACTCTTAGTATTTCAATATCACAATTTAAAACTCAAAAGAAGTTACAACTTAAACTTTTTATATGTACATCGACTTATAAGCAAAGTCGATAATACAAAGTACACTTTTTTCCAGCCGTAAACACGTACTATAAAAAAATTTAAACCTGTCGCAACACGTGGGCTATAAAAACCTTGTGATATTCAAATGTAATAGATGAGTTAGGTTTAATAGCCATGCCTTCATTTCTTTATGATTGTATGAGCTTTTGTCTAAAAGTTACAAATTGGAAAAAATTTATAGTTATTTTTTAATTTTTATTTAAAAAATCAATTTAAGATAATAGTGCTATTAACTATTAATATATTTTAAAACTAAAAATGTGGTTTGACGACCAAATAAAAGATGATACGAAATATTTTAAAACTTTTGCAATTCTCTACCTAGAGATAATTTAGCACATGTGTATATATTAATATTCTAATATACATGTTTTTCTTTGGTTTGTTGGGTTGGATAATTAAGGAATTAGAACGGTGAGGATCAACCACTAAAGTGATCTAACGGTCATAAATCGTTTTTGTATAAATGACCATCGGTAATAGAATAGTAATCTCCTCTCAATTTATAGCCAACATAGGACCTCTAACCTTCCAAAATATACTTGTATTTCTTCCCCTACAAGAATGCCACATGTTGGCTATTGATTGGCTGGATCATGAGTTAGTGGAGCAAGAGTGAGTTCAGCCAAAAAGAGGTCACTCGCCTAGCTTGAATTTCATTTGGAGCGTTGGCTACACATTTCATATATCTCTACAGACAATCGCTGGGCTTGATTTCATGCTCTTGGGCTAAATCTGCAGCTTTGGGCTCGAGTGCTGCTACTGAGATTCTTTGAGCCACAAGTAAACTGCTACTCTTCTTTTGTAATAAGATGTGTGCCAAAAATAATAAAACTGCCATGAGTGGGAGTAGAACCTATGACCACTTGCTTAAGAAACATACACCCAACCACTAGACCAAGAGCACTTTTTGCGTTTACGTTTTTGCATTTAATTCTTTTTATGCCTCTTTCACTTGATCCGAATTTTAGATATTATCTCTAAAATAATCTTCGTTCGAGCTCCGTTTGATTTTTCAATTTTTCTTCTCTTCATCGATGCTCCAAACAAAATGACCATTTGACTCGATACTTCGTGATATTTCCAATGGTGTGCTCGATTAATCTTTATGACTTCTTTTGAACTTCGACAACGTGAAAAAATCATCGAACCTCATCCGAAAATCACCGTTTTTGCTTTGTTTTCAAACCCTTGTACCTGAAAGACATAATAACACATATCCAACATATTTGCAATATAATTTGACATATCTAATGGTTATTAGTCAGATTTAGCATATTTTTAGATATAAAATGATGTGTGTTTTAGCACACATCAAAAGTCATTGTCAAGCCAAAAGGGTTTCTTAGGTATCCTTTTCAACTGGTGGATTTTGATCACCTAGGCCCTACAAACAACAAATATCTCATTGGTAATATTTTATTTGTTTATGTAAGCTCATTTATTTTTTGACCTTAAATCGTGTTGCTAAACTGTCATGAAATTTGTTTCCTTTTAGGTGTTGCAGGGTATGTGACGAATGTAGACAGGATGAACTACACGAAAACCGGTAGGAAAAACCTTGATTTCTACCTGGCCAATCATAGGTTTGTTTTACAATTGATGTTATAAAGTTGATGAGTTATTTGCCAATATTTATCAATGAACTTACCGTTTGTTGTAATTTTATCTGTTGTGCATCAAGGGGCCAATCAATACGGGCGACTTTATGGGGTGGCCTTGGTGATATATTGATTGAGAAGAAATCAAAATATACAGGAATGTGTCCTATTTTCCTGACATCAACATTTGCAAAAGAGTATAACAGTGAGTGGGCCTGGATTATTAGTCTTATTCATGTTAATCCAACTTTCACATGCTAATTTAACTTTTAATGTTACCTTCCAGATAAGTTTTATTTATCCAGTAGTTCCGCCACATTGATTCTGGATGATGTTGAGATCCTTGCAATCAAATCATTAAAATCAGAAACCGGGTATGAATCTGTATGCATTTAGTGTTTATTATTGAAACTTCATAGAATGAAAAAACTTACCAACATTGTTTACATGTTTCTTAGCAGTGTGGAGTCTTCAAAAGCAGTTTCACGTGCAGATAACTCTGAACCAAGGCAAGGGACAATCGAGAATCTCCTCATATGGTCCCGCAACCAGAAAAATGATGTGAGTATTGTTTCGCATCCTCCATATCTCTAGACTCATTCCCCTGTATAATATTGAAATACCTTGTTCCTGCACAGTCGGCAACTTTCCTCTGTAAGGCCCGAATTGAAAATGTATGGACTAGGAAGGGGTGGAATTTTCCATCATGTGGATCTGAAACATGCAAAAAAGGGGCAACTAGAAAGGATGGGCGCTTTTGGTGGGATGCGTGCGATAAGCACCTCAATAAGTAATATGTTATACCACCTATAATGTCTGCGTTCATGTGAAATAAATAAATTGACTCATATTGATACATACCATTTGCAACATGCCGTCTCCAGGTATCGCCTAGAACTTGATGTTGCCGATGATACTGAACATACCGAGGTGGTGCTTTTTGATGAGCCGGCAACAGAATTGGTCAAGTTCCTAGCAGAATCAATATTGCAAGAGGATGACAAGGTATATTTATAAGTTCCTTGTTCAATTCAAATCTCCATTACTCACTTCTTACCTTGCAGACTTTAGAAGAACACGCAAACTTACCACCTACTATAGCCAACCTCATTGGTACAAAACATGTGTTTGAAATCAAGACTCATACTTACTATGAGTATGCAAGCTTTGAATGTTTTACCTGCTGGATGGTTGACCCGCATCAACCGTCGATTGAAATAGCAAGTTCAACCATTGTTGATGATGGAAGCGTCGTTGCATGTTCACCATCCAGACCACATGCCAAAGCCCCATCAGTTGTTACACCAGCCAAGCCTAGAGAGGATATGAAAAAAAAGGTTAGCACCGCAACTAATATTTGGGTACCAAAAGATGCATAACACTGATCAAGTTAACATGATCACCATGTTTCCATTGTTTCTAGGCCGGATATTGAAGTTTCGGATGCTGAGATTGAAATGATTCCTGACGATGATGTCAACTCTACAGATGATAAGAAAAATAAGAGGTAAGAAAATGACAAAATATTTGCCTACCAAACAATGCAAAACAACAATAAAGTCAACCAAACAACCATATCTCCATTGTTTCTAGGATGGATATTGAAGATTCTGATGCCGAAATTGATATGACTCCTGCTGATGATGACCAAGGAGAAGCCAGCGTCCCAATTGTCAAGAAGAAGGCAATTGTCAGAAAGAAGACAAGATGGTGAGGACATGTTTCACACACCCTTTTATCTCTAATTTTTAAAATTTTTCCACACTTTAACATTGTTTCCTTTTTATAATTTCCTGTCAGGTTAGTCGTGGCAAACTCAAGCTAAATTTCAACACACTGCATACCAACAAGCGTTTTTTTAATAAACACTTAGGACATGAACAATATGTTACGTTAAAACTGTTTTGGGGATTGTTTGTTATTGTCGTTTTAATAACATTATATTTTATTTTTGTTTATGTTTGATGGTTTATTCCACATACCCAACATGGACCCGGTGTTTCACAATCAGCCGGTGCGTGTTTTGTGTTTATCATAATTCCAGGTACGTTAAAGATGGGACTACAGTGGTTGGAACACTTTCTATAGCTCATCAAATGCATGCAAAAAACAATTTTCTTGGATTTTTTTTCTAAGTTTAATGGAAAATGTTCTGTAACAACGATTGTCTACTTATCGTTAAAAAAATATGCTATATATAATGTATAAGTGTGTCCTATTTGCAAGTATCAATGATCCAAAATATGATGTATGTACTGTAACTAAATTTCTAATGAATAAAATTGAATTATGTACGATTTTAAGAATGTTGACTCTTAATTAATACTTTCATGATCTTATTGAACCCTTTCAAATATCAACCAAGCTGTGTAAAACCTTACCATGTTGTGTACACATCACTGCATACGGATTGTATAATGAAACTTCTTCTCTGATTTGTTTAGCGTTTCCTGATCATGACACTTTAATATGAAAATGTATTTGCCACAATAACAGATATACTTAAATTGACCAATATGTTTAACCAAACTATTTAAAACCTTACCGTGTTAAACCATCAAAACTGGAATCTAAGTGGCACGTACTAACACAAAAAATTATCCAGCTACTTAAATCTACATATTGGTTGGACAAATGGATCAACAAAAAGTATATTCATACAAAACTGTCATACATCAAGCGTCACAGAAATGCATAAATTCATTTATAAAATATATTTTGAATAGCTAATAAATAGTTTTTATGGATGAGTATGAGTTACAAAACCTATTAAACTACATACCAAGGCCTTTAAAAGTCATATTATACCATCTTTCCCAACTCATCCAGTTGTTATTCATATTCCAAAGTCATAGCATTCACTAGAGAAATTATAGCACAATACTACTACATGCCAATAGCAAAAGCTGCAAAAAAAAGTTCAATATTGGTATAACTATTTTCAAAAAAACGCTGTCGAGAATTGGGTATTCAGCGCTGGCCCTATCGTAAGCTGACGAGTATACAACTATTAATTAACACTATCCAGGTGAGAATAAATTTGAAGTTAACATTTTAATTTTATGTTACTCATAAAGTTATATTGCATTATAGGCTGAGAATGGAGGGGAAAAGGTTGATGGAAACACCCAACAAATCATAACAAGGATTCAAGAAGAAAAGAAATGTGTAGAAGAAAATCCTGAATTAAAATTTAGCAAAAGTACCAAAAGGTTGAGACAATTTTATTTCAAATCCAAATACAAAAGAAGGAAAAGCATGAGTTTGATATTGTCATTAACAAACCAACCAACTACAAGTGCGGCTACAGAGTTGCATTATTCGTCTAAAACCAGTAGCGCAAAGCATACAAATTCTAAAGATGGTCATGATTCTGACTGTTGTGAGCACGATTAGCTGAAGATTGCGTTTTAAATAACTCAATTTAATGAGATGTTGAAAATAAAGTATGAATTAGTGGAAATTTTGCTTATGTTGTTGAGTGTAGTTGGCAAGTTTATGTAAGAATTAGGCTTGAAAGATCCCAGTTTACTTAAATGTTCCAAACTAACGTATGAATATCTAAGTTACATTTTTTTTTATCTTTCAATAGTGTGCAATTATTGAGAAACTTGAAATATCTATTTAAGATAATAATAAGAGTATTAAAAACATAAAGACATTTATCATGCTATACTGATGGCTGCCTTTTCATTGGTTATCACACTTATTGCATCAGTTTATCAGGATAATTCCAAGAGATGCTTTATTGGACATCTTAAGTCTATATGCTACAAAATCTGCAAGTTTATGTGCTACAAAAGTGCATCAGATCCTTCAAATAAAAAATGAACAAAAGTACAATCCAATCTTACAAGTTTCCATACATTCAATTTATTTATCTAATTAAAGCCATCTTTGTTTGTGTGTTATAGGATCACGGGACGCAGATACTGAAGTTCTATCCATGTCAGGCATATTGCACAAATCTTTGGTCATTCATTCAAAAACAATTGTCAGCCAAGATAGCAGAATACATAGCTATTGTGGTTTAAAACTGACAGATATTGTTGAATCATTTCCAGGTAAACATCAAGACTACACCTTTAGGTGAATTATGAAAATACAAAAATATAGCAAAATTTCATACATGATTCATTAATTTTGATTTTACAACACTGTTTGTTAGGTCAAGAATCACATACAATGAGAGCTTCAACACATCTGCAACTGAACCAAATGGCTTCCACTTCCAAAAGTTCATTCATGTACAAAAAAGATCATCAGGTCATTAATTCAGCAAATGATAGCAAAATTGAGAACCGCTTAAGAAATGTTGTACATTTGACATACCTTTAATTTCATCCATTTATTTATTACATTACGGTGTTTATTACATGACCATTTTATCTGCGTGCAACTAAAAATAAACCAAAAGGAGCTGCATTTGCATCTGCAAGTAATTATACATGTTACAAATCTTGACGCCTGTTATTTGATTAATTATTTGTTTGTCGCAATAATGTTTAACTATTATCGCAAGGTATTCCTGTGGTTTACCATAATATTGGCCCTCCATCATTTGAATGTCGAATTGCACAATGTTATGTGGTATGAAGAGAGCGTAAAGGATCCAGACTAGCAACCCAAAATTCTCCCTTTGCTGCCAAAATGGAAAAATCCTTCTTACCATATTTAACGAAGCACCCTCCCCTCTTAACAACTTAATGGACTATAACAATCATGCATCTTTAAGATTCAAAGAACATATTAGAGTATATAATGGCATGTTTTGCTACACATCTTTTGGGGCGAAAATAGAAAATTCAATTAACATAGGAAGGGGACCGTATACATTTAGAATAAATGGCCAAAGCTATCATCGAATAGGTTCCCTACTCCCTACACAGGGTAGTCAACCCAAATATGCACAACTATACTTTTTTGATACTGGAAATGAAGTAAAGAACCGAATGGGAGCTTTTATAGATAACGATAGTGGCAACTTGGTGGATGAAAAGATAGTAGCAAGCCTGATTCATATGTTCGATCAATCAAGCTCTATTTCCAAGGCTTTTCGAATGGCCAGGGATTGGTGCGACTCCCAAAACTCAGCAAAGTTTGAACTACGCCTGATAAGTGGTCGGAGTACAGCACGGCAATACAATGCCCCAACTGTGCCCAAAATAGCAGCTCTCATTACTAACGACATTGGTGATGGCATTCCTACGAGGGATATTGTTATAAGTAACAAGGATAAAGGATTGAAATGTATCTCTGAGTTGCATTCCATATTGTTTCGTGTGTTTGATCCAACCGTCCTCTTTATCTCCTGTTCTATCATACATCTATACATTTGTGTTAATAATATGGTGACCTAACAGTGGTATCATACGCCATCTAGTTGGGTGAAACGATTTTGTGTTTGAAGTTTTGTTGATACGCGTAAGTTTCATCGTTCTACACTTTTCGTTCGCTTCAAAACCTTGATTTTTGCACTAAACTTTTAAAGATTCTCGTGTTTCAAGGTTAATATAGTGTTTAGAATCATTGTTTTGGCAAAAAGTTTGAAGCTTTACGTGTTTTACTACGTTTTTTTACTCGTTTTTTGTTTCGAGGTTCAACTTTACGCTTACGCTCAAATATCACTTTGGTACATCAAGTTCAAAACTTTATTGTTATTTTGGTGTTTTTGAGGCTGTTTCATCATTAAAAATGAGTGTACAAAACGTTTTGTGGCTTAAAAATACGTTTTGGTCATTTCTGTTGGTTTTACACTTAAGGAAACCCTCTTTTTACGCTTAAATTCAAAACCCTCTTTTTACGCCTAAGTAAACCGCTAGTTTAATGCGTAAGCTTTACGCCCAAGTTGAGTTTACGCCTAAGCAGATCTTACGCCTAAGGAATTGTAACCACCCGCATTTTTAGGTTACTTTTCATTTTCGAGAATTTACTATTCACTTTACTATTCACTTTTCACTATTTATCCCATAAAAATTTTAATCCACATTCTCGTAAGATAAATTATTTTAGTAATAACCTGAGAGTTCGACAATCGTTAGATCATTTTCGCAAAAGTTATTAAGTAAACATCGTTTTAAAGTTTCGTTTTAGACGGTCCACCGTTTAAACATCACGCGCATAACGAAAATCAACTCTGACAATTTTCCTCGCATCAGATAAATTTTAGATCACTCATGATTAATTTGAGAATTTTTAAGATTTATTATTTTTAATATTACCAAATAAGACCCAATATAGAACAAAACTAAACTTACGTTTTAAACAATTCTACTTACATCGACTTAACGATTCCTGCACTGTGTTTCTAATATGTTTTTGAAACTTTTATATTTTTTTAGAAAAGTCAAACATATTTCCCTCCTCCTTTGACCATAAAGGAATTAACCTTGTACGTTCTACATTTTTGCTTAAATCGCGTAACTTTTAATACTTCACAAATAACTGTAAAGTTATCCCGCCATGAATGAAAACCACATTTTGACATCTCATATCACTTTTAGACTAATTTTTTTCTACTCTAAATAAATTCACAGTCGTTTCCCTGAAATTTCGTTCTTTTCTGATAAACTGCGAATTACGCGTTTTTGACCCATATTTCCAGCTTTAAGTAGCGTTTTTGCACCCAATGAGACTTATCACCCATTTTATATTTTTATATGGAGTATAATGATGAGTTTCATCATTCCTACAAGTTTCGTATTTTTACGATACCCGGTTTTACGTTTTATGGCTTAACGACTTACGGTTGGCATTTAACGGAATCAAATCATGCTCTAAACTCAAGATAAGATCAAAACTATCCACCTAAGTCATCTTATCACTATATGGCCGACTTATGGGTGGGGGAGTCATCATTTTGGTGGCATCATCCTAACCATGGTTCATTTAGATCTTTACAAGTGTCCTAACTTAACCATGGTTAATATTTAACCCAATATATGGTTAACCAAACTTACCCTCCTATAAATAGCAAGTGAAATGCATCCTAAGAACCCCCATAATCTGTTTTGGGTCGTTCATAGCATAAATCCTTCACATCTTCCATCATTTGATCTATAAACTCCAAGTTTATGCAAGGAAGTTCCAAAGATCAAGCTATTACATCAAATCTCTAGCAAGTTTAAGTGATATTCTTGAGTTTAGATCCACTCAAGTCACTTTGTACTTCATCACCAACTCTTCAAGTTTGCAAGGGTGCCAAGGTGTGGAAAGCTAGCTCAATCCGAAGTCTTTCGCGATCAATCAAAGTCCTATCCATACTAAGTTACTCCTTTCTTATTGAAAGCCAAAAGTTGTAAGCAACTTATCACCACCATCATCTCATCTTTATTATTCATAATATTAACTATTTCATGCTATATATATAGTTACTATGTTGATTCATGATGTACATATAGTCAATCACTTGTTTTAATTCACATATTGTCATAAAAGTAACAAACTAGTAAACTAGTCATATTCTACACATGTGAGACCATTAAAAACAGTAACATAAGGACTTTATAACTTACTTAATATGGTAGACAAGATAAAAAGGAAAACATAGCAATTTGAATCACCCGAAATGGACAAACGAGTCAAAAGTTATAAGCAAAAGAAGTTAGCGAAACCTAAACGCCAAAACTGCCATGTATAAGCTGTTAAGAGTTCTGCTGTCTTTAAAGTGATACTTCTGGTCCGAATCATCAAAAAGTTAAAGCACGAAAGTTGTCCGGAACGACGTTTTCCTTTAACACCAAGGAAGCTGGGACCTTGAAAACACATAAGTAGGCCAAAATCTTTCAAAAACAGAAACTGCCGTAAATATAGTCTCATAACTATACTTTTGTCACAACTAGAAGCAAACCAAGAGGCCTAATGGCCATAATCCAAGACCACGGCTACGGCTAAGGTCAAAGCTAAGTCTCAAGACCATGGTAGTCAAGACCAAAGTCACGGCAAGGCCATGGCTAAAGCCTTAAGGCTTGTTTACCCAAGACCGTTAACTAAGGTGATCATATTTATGAAACGACGAGAACTTGTAAAAACTAGATACTTATTAAAACATGATAAACTTTATGTTATAACAATCTTCACTCAAAACATATGTTGTATCTACTAAGTGCTACAAAAGTAGGGAGCTTCATGTGAGGGGTTTCATTTAAGTAAAACGTATCGACGAGTTGCTGGATTTACGATTTAAAGTGTCCTAGATCCTCGAACGTTTACTGCATGACCTCTGAATTATGATGGCCCGAACGGTAGAACGATATCTATAAACTAAACATGTTTTCACAACTAGACCATTTCTATAAACAAAATACACAAAAACCATGTACTACATCATGATCAACATAGAGACGTATATAAGATGGTCTATGTTTTCCTAAACATTATTCCAAACCTAAGTCGCAACATTCTATTTTAGGTTGCTCGTAGAAGTTCTTACGGAATATACATCATTCTCATTATACATGTGATATCATTTATTAAGGTGAGTTCATAGCCCCACTTTTTACTACTTAATTGTTTTACAAACCCTTGGGGGAGATACATGCTTTATTTTTAAACCGAACACATTGCTTTGAAACTGTATGCTTATCTGAATGTATTATGTGCACTAAGTACCACTATTGCCAAACTTAAGTCCCTATTATCATGAACGATTAATCACTTGCGGGTGAACGCGAATAATGTGGATAGATCTATCGGGATTGACGAATCCCGTTTGTTTGACCAAGTCCGGCAAACAAACGCACTCTATTTGAAGAACCATAGGTTAATTGGCAAATTACCTATTAGGGCAATTGTTACTATTTTATCAATTTCTATTGACAAGTCAAGTAACGTTTTCGGTATCACGAGCTTAGTGCAATAATAACTGTTTTGTTTTCAAACCATTGGTGTGAGTCTATAGCTCACACTACCAACATAATGTGTTCAACCATCAAACAAACTCTATGAATTTCACTCAACCTTTGTGTTGACAGTTTTAAGCATGTATTTCAGGTCCATATTGATCGAGGATGGCACGGAGGAGCACGGATACTCAAGAAGGCTATAAATTTTATTATCATTCGAAAACCCTTTTAATGTATTTTGTAAACATGGAACCATTTGGGACCTCATTTTTGTAAACTCTGATATTTATATAAATCGAATGATAAATCTTTTAAAACGGCTCCATTAGAGTTCGTTTTCTATTGTTATGACTGTTGTGCCATGAAGTAACACCCAGTATGAATTCCACTGCGTATCACGAAATTGGGGGTGTTACAGATTGGTATCAGAGCCACAATTATAGAGCAACGGGTCTAATTGAGACTTAAACTATAACTACTTTTACAAACAAAAACATTTTATAGCCTTCCGTTCTCCGTGCCTTCCATCCTCCGGACGATTATGTAACTTTTAGGCTCTTTAAGCTATACAAACATACTAGTATATTGATATATACACTTGACATAATTTCAATCATAAACAATAGACTAAACAGATCTGCGTATGCCTATTCTAAGGCATTACGGCACAATCATATTTTTCCAATCTCCCAATCATGCATCTACTCGTGCATTTTAGGATTACGAAACTTTATCCAAGACATTGTAACTGACTACAATGGTCTTTCCTACTTCCCAGACATTGTGAGATACAATGGTCTCTATTACATTCTCAGACATTGTAAATCCTACAGTGGTCTCATTTATTTCTCAAGACATTGTGGGTTACACAATGATCTCTCTATCATTTCTCAAGACATTGTGAGTTACATAATAACCTCTCTATCATTTCTCAAGACATTGTGAGTTACACAATGACCTCTCTATCATTTCTCAAGACATTGTGAGTTACACAATGGTCTCTATTATTTTCTAGACATTGTGAGTTATACAATGGTCTCAACTATTTCTCAAACATTGTGAGTTGCACAATGGTCTCAACTACTCCTCAGAAATTATAAGTTATACAATAGTCTCCAAAAATTATCTTATAAACATTATATGATATCGTTTTATAAGAAACCCGTCACAGTCTATCAATTTCCCTAATGAAAATACAAGAAATGGGATTTCTAAAAGATAAACTGACTCATCATCTACAAAATCTGAAGTTCAGCAACGTTCTCTACATTCATCAAAATTTTCTTCTGAAACCTTCATTGTTAAAGGTTCGTGATTCTAGCCAAGTATAGACTATTTTAGAATTACTTAAGATTTCCTTTCCACACGCATCTACCCATACTGTCTTCAATGCAATGGAATGTGAGAACATAGGTTACAAGTCTTTTATGGCCAGGACTTGCAACTGAATGGTTTGATATCGCCTTTGCTTAGTGGACAATTTGTCAAAATCTATGGACATATCACGAGTATACCTAATTTAGGTATTTGAAAAATTTATCGAACCTCGGCTAAATATAGCCTAATCGCCTATATTTAACCTAGGGATAGTGGAACATAGTCTGATTAACTATGTTCGACTTAAAATTTTCAAACACTGCGAACAGTTATACAAAGGTTATATTCAGGTTAATTTCCTACTTATACTCGATAAACCACCAGAATTCATTAAAAAGATCTAGAGACACGATAGTGTCTTACCACTCAGAAAAATCTTAACATCTTATTTATACTACCTAATTTCATTCTTGAAAGTTTTCATTTATGAAATAATCCTAACTACTATCTTGGGATAGTCATCAAATCTTCTCGTCATTCCTTAGAAGTACTAGCCTGATTAGATTTCAAGGATATCATTCCGTCATTCACTTTTGATTTTAAAACAAACTTGACATCTCTACCTAAGAATAATGGTAAGCGTACGCTACACTCTTCTAATCGTCAACATATCACATCATTATCTGAACCACATTGAAATTTAGTGTGTAAAACTTCACAGTACCACGTTTCCTTTAAACACTAGTTGACATAAACACTATAAGATATGACCTTCATCCCGAAACCACCTAAGACATGATAAACTTTGGAAATGGTTTGGATAACCACTTGCCACTAGCAAGACTTTCCCTACAACGACAGTTTTCACATCATTACAAACCATTTCACATCAACAATATCTTACACCTTTGATTAACAACGGTTACCCTAACAACAACAAAACTATTCCATTTTGAGGCACTATATAGACGAAAGTATAGGTTAACCATTTGCTGGACTAATGTGTTTAGAGATCACCCACGAAACAACTAAGGAAACCATACAAATACAAATTAGGCTCCATGCCGCACACTATCACCAAAAACTCCATGTTAGAAATTAAGGTTTTATTGATAGCCTCGATACAATAAGATATGATTCGTTTTGAGAATCGGGAAAAACCAAACTTTAGGTATATGGGACTCTATAAGATTTTAACAAAACCCTTTAGGTTATCAACTTAAGCCACATGGTACATAATACATTCTATGACTAGAAACTTGAGAACACAAAGATTAGAATTTAGCGTATACATCCACATTTCCCTAGACAATTCAACATCGGGTAACACACCTTGAATTCCCGGACGGAATTCCCATTAAGGGGGTGAGACTGTAACCACCCGCATTTTTAGGTTACTTTTCTTTTTCGAGAATTTACTATTCACTTTACTATTCACTTTCACTATTTATCACGTAAAATTTTTAATCCACATTCTCGTAAGATAAATTATTTTAGTAATAACCTGAGAGTTCGACCATCGTTAGGTCATTTTCGCAAAAGTTATTAAGTAAACATCGTTTTAAAGTTTCGTTTTAGACGGTCCACCGTTTAAACATCACGCGCATAACGAAAATCAACTCTGACAATTTTCCTCGCACAGATAAATTTTTAGATCACTCATGATTAATTTGTGAATTTTGGTAAGATTATTATTTTTAATATGACCAAATAAGCCCAGCGCAGAACAAAACTAAACTTACGTTTTAAACAATTCTACTTACATCCAGAATTAACGATTCTTGCACTGTGTTTCTAATATGTTTTTGAAACTTTTATATTTTTTTAGAAAAGTCAAACATATTTCCCTCCTCCTTTGACCATAAAGGAATTAACCTTGTACGTTCTACATTTTTGCTTAAATCGCGTAACTTTTAAAACTTCACGAATAACTGTAAAGTTATCCCGCGTATGACGAAAACCACATTTTGACATCTCATATCACTTTTAGACTAATTTTAGTCTACTCTAAATAAATTCACAGTCGTTTCCCTGAAATTTCATTTTTTTCTGATAAACTGCGAATTACGCGTTTTTGACCCGTATTTCCAGCTTTAAGCAGCGTTTTTGCACCCAATGAGACTTATCACCATTTATATTTTTAGATGGAGTATAATGATGAGTCTCATCATTCCTACAAGTTTCCATATTTTACGATACCCGGTGTTACGTTTTATGGCTTAACGACTTACGGTTGGCATTTAACGGAACCAAATCATGCTCTAAACTCAAGATAAGATCAAAACTATCCACCTAAGTCATCTTATCACTATATGACCGAATTAGGGGGGGGGGAGTCATCATTTTGGTGGCATCATCCTAACCATGGTTCATTTAGATCTTTACAAGTGTCCTAACTTAACCATGGTTAATATTTAATCCAATATATGGTTAACCAAACTTACCCTCCTATAAATAGCAAGTGAAATGTATCCTAAGAACCCTCATAATCTGTTTTGAGGTCGTTCATAGCATAAATCCTTCACATCTTCCATCATTTGATCTATAAACTCCAAGTTTATGCAAGGAAGTTCCAAAGATCAAGCTATTACATCAAATCTCTATCAAGTTTAAGTGATCTTCTTGAGTTTAGATCCACTCAAGTCACTTAGTACTTCATCACCAACTCTTCAAGTTTGCAAGGGTGCCAAGGTGTGGAAAGCTAGCTCAATCCGAAGTCTTTCGCGATCAATCAAAGTCCTATCCTTACTAAGTTACTCCTTTCTTATTGAAAGCCAAAAGTTGTAAGCAACTTATCACCACCATCATCTCATCTTTATTATTCATAATCTTAACTATTTCATGTTGTATATATAGTTACTATGTTGATTCATGATGTACATATACTCAATCACTTGTTTTAATTCACATATTGTCATAAAAGTAACAAACTAGTAAACTAGTCATATTCTACACATGTGAGACCATTAAAAACAGTAACATAAGGACTTTCTAACTTACATAATATGGTAGACAAGATTAAAAGGAAAATATAGCAATTTGAATCACCCGAAACGGACAAACGAGTCAAAAGTTATAAGCAAAAGAAATTAGCGAAACCTTAATGCCAAAACTGCCATGTATAAGCTGTTAAGAGTTCTGCCATTTTTTAAGTGATACTTCTGGTCCGAATCATCAAAAAGTTAAAACACGAAAGTTGTCTGGAACGACGTTTTCCTTCCATTATATAGAAGATCGGACCTTGAAAACACATAAGTAGGCCAAAATCTTTCAAAAACAGAAACTGCCGTAAATATAGTCTCATAACTATACTTTTGTCACAACTACAAGCAAACCAAGAGGCCTAATGACCATAATCCAAGACCACGGCTACGGCTAAGGTGAAAGCTAAGTCTCAAGACCATGGTAGTCAAGACCAAAGTCACGGCAAGGCCATGGATAAAGCCTTAAGGCTTGTTTACCCAAGACCGTTAACTAAGGTGATCATATTTATGAAAACGACGAGAATTTGTAAAAACTAGATACTTATTAAAAACATGATAAACTTTATGTTATAACAATCTTCACTCAAAACATATGTTGTATCTACTAAGTGCTACAAAAGCAGGGAGCTTCATGTGAGGGGTTTCATTTGAGTAAAACGTATACGAGTTGCTGGATTTACGATTTAAAGTGTCCTAGCTCCTCGAACGTTTTCTGCATGACCTCTGAATTATGATGGCCCGAACGGTAGTACGATATCTATAAACTAAACATGTTTTCACAACTAGACCATTTCTATAAACAACATACACAAAAACCATGTACTACATCATGATCAACATAGAGACGTATATAGGATGGTCTATGTTTTCCTAAACATTATTCCAAACCTAAGTCGCAACATTATATTTTAGGTTGCTCGTAGAAGTTCTCACGGCATATACATCATTCTCATTATACATGTGATATCATTTATTAAAGTGAGTTCATAGCCCCACTTTTTACTACTTAATTGTTTTACAAACCCTTGGGGGAGATACATGCTTTATTTTTAAACCGAACACATTGCTTTGAAACTATATGCTTATCTGAATGTATTATGTGCACTAAGTACCACTATTGCCAAATTTAAGTCCCTATTATAATGAACCATTAATCACTTGTGGGTGAAGGCGAATAATGTGGATAGATCTATCGGGATTGACGAATCCCGTTTGTTTGACTAAGTCCGGTAAACAAACGCACTTTATTTGAAGAACCATAGGTTAATTGGCAAATTACCTATTAGGGCAACTGTTTCTATTATATCAATTTCTATTGACAAGCTGTTAACGTTTTCGGTATCATGAGCTTAGTGCAATAATAATTGTTTTGTTTTCAAACCATTGGTGTGAGTCTATAGCTCACACTACCAACATAATGTGTTCAACCATCAAACAAACTCTATGAATTTCACTCAACCTTTGTGTTGACAGTTTTAAGCATGTATTTCAGGTTCATATTGATCGAGGCTGGCACGGAGGAGCACGGATACTCAAGAAGGTTATAAATTTTATTATCATTCGAAAACCCTTTTAATGTATTTTGTAAACATGGAACCATTTGGGACCTCATTTTTGTAAACTCTGATATTTATATAAATCGAATGATAAATCTTTTAAAACAGCTCCATTAGAGTTTGTTTTCTATTGTTATGACTGTTGTGCCATGAAGTAACACCCAGTTTGAATTCCGCTGCGTATCACGAAATTGGGGGTGTTACAGGAATCTTCATCATTTTCTTCAAAGTTGTTGGTAACTCAGTGTTTTACTTGCTTGGACAAGCTTGAAAAACACTTCGACTTGTGGATATCTCTCTCACTTGGACAAGTGTGAAAGAGCTTGGTTTAAACCTTAATCTCATGCCTAAGTTAAAAGCTTACGAGTAAGCCTTTACGCCTAAGTTCATTCTTACGCCTAAGGTTCCTTACTACTAAGTCTTTAGTTTACGCCTAAGCTTACGTTTAACCATTTGGCTTACAAGTAAGATACTCTTATTAGTAAGAAGGTTGCTTACGCTTAAGGAAGTTTACGCATAAGGTCCTTTACGTCTAAGCTCAGCAGTTTACGCCTAAGGTATTTTTACGCCTAAGTACTTCTTCAACAACAACATCAAGTTTCATTCAACTACAAAGATCCATCATCAACACAAGTTTCAAAGATGTCTCAACCACCATACTCCAACTACTTTCCTCATAAATATCCTCAACAACAACAACAACAATATCCTCAACAACAATTTCAACAACAACCACAACAAGTTGGAAATTACTTTCCTCATCAAATTGCACAACCACTACCATAATAAAAAATCATTCAATAATACCCACAACAACATCAGTATGCTAACTAATTTTAGTATCAGTTTCCACAGAAGTATGGTATGAATGCAACAACATAAAAGGAACCCACTTGGTTTGCAAAGATGTGTGAAGCTATAAGTAGCCAACAATCTATTCATGAAGCTAAATCCCTTGATATACCTCCAATGCTCACTCCCGAAAACTATGATCAATGGGTGATGCGGTTCTTTAGGTTCTGTGATCTTAAGAAACCACATGGTAAGTTCTTGAAGAAGGTCATCCTTAAAGGTCCTTATCAACTGCCTACTATAACAGTACCCGGAGATCCAAATGCTACTCCACCAAGAGATGACATTACTTCCACTCTCATTGTGGATCAACTCACTGCTGAACAAATACTTCATTTTGAAGCTGATGAACTTGCAGTGCAATATATCCTTTTAGGTTTACCCAATCCGATTCTTCGCAGTGTTGATGCTCAGAAAACTGCAAAAGCAATGAGGGATCACATTCATTTTCTAATGGAAGGCACAGAACTCAATCAAGAAGACATGGAGTCAAAAATTTATCTATCCTTTTAGAACTTCATGATTGAACAGCGGGAATCATTAGAGTCATACTATCATCGATTTACAGACATCATCAATGACTTAGACAGACACAACATCATTATGCCAAAAATTGCAATCAACACAAAATTCCTAAGCTGTCTTGGTCCTGATTGGGAAAAGTATGTTACATTCATCCTTCAAGCTAAAGATCTTCACAAGGCAAAGAACGGGTTGTTGTATGACTACTTGTGTAAGTTATAGGATTTCACAAACACATTAAACCACAATCCATATGGGGCGTATACAATGTTTTAGAGAGAGAAAGTTCTAGAGAGAGAAAGGGAAGAGAGTTGGGAACTATGTGAAACAAATAAAAATGGTATTGAAGCTCCAACCCTCTACCTTGGGAGGTAGAGGGTATTTATAGTGTCTTACAATAAACACCACCTACGGGATGTGGATCAGGCATATAGTGGGTAAAGACCCGTCCGTCCTCCACGGTGTTACTAAACAAACTACTTATTAACATAACTTGACTACGACTATGAGCTTTCTAACAAATACATATACTTGAGGTGACCGACTCTTTAATGACTGGATTTTCATATCCTAACAATCTCCCCCTAAGGGAAGTCACCTCAAATTACACATAATACAAACAGAAATTACATTAAGATTGATCTTGGATTCTTGTTTAAGTTCATTGCTCTGTAGCTCGTAGTCTTTGATTCTTCATGTATTGCATGTTTGGATAATTCAAGTGGAGGTCTTTAACTGATCCACGTGATGATGAGTTTTGAGCCAGCTTTGAGATCATCAACCTGCATAAATCTCTGACTCTTCCATTGTAGTGTTGACATTATGTGATGTTGTGACAGTGGACCGACATGCTCACATTCTGGATCATGATTTCTTCCCATCAGAGTAGCGGAAGCTTTAGTTGAATCATGATATTTGCAGCAGCGTAGCAGAAGCATGGAGTGAGAATATCAGAGTCATTGATGCACTAATCATGATTTCTTTTGAAATGAATGTGATGTGTGAGCATGCTGTTATGGATTGACCTCTCCATTCTGATCAGCTGCAAACGTTGGGTGTACCTGCATACAATAGTTAGCAACAAAGCGAACGAAAGTTTCTTTGATCACTTTCGTTGAATTGAGGTACACGGCCCACGGTTCCCCGTTGATCAGTACAAGTAATGCCTGTGATCAGGTATAATTCCGAAGAATCTCCTTGACAGGGTTTCGCAGCTGCTCTAGTCGTTCTCAAACCGGAACGTCTCAAAGAAGACAACACGGAGTGAGTGAATCAGCGAATTTGAGATTCACTGATTGATGAAAAAATATTTGAAAAATGATCATGTACTGCTCAAAATAAAGTATTTTTGCAATACAACGAAGGTTTTAAGGAAAATCAATTATCAACCATAAACACCTTTTATTTTTGAAATATTAATACACAGTCGATGTGCTAGAGAAAAGAATTTTAAGCACAACAACCGGTTTTTCAAAGGTATCCGTCAATCCATAACCTGAACCAGGATTGATTCAAAATTTTAAATCGCCTCATTGTTTCTGTTCAGTTATCACATGGTTGATCTATTGGATAGATCTCACATGCCACCTACCAAGAGCTTGTTTGATGTTGGCTCTAGAAGGCTTTCCATCTTCATTGTGAATATGTTTGCATATCACTCAGATGTTCTAGCAATACCACAAGGATAATGCGTAGGACTCTTAAAATATATTCTCTCTTTCCACATTGTGTGAAACAGAGAGTCTTCATTGATTGTGTCCTTAATGAGATTTATTGATGATCTCGTGGCTCTAGACTCAATTGTGCACATTTTGGTTCCTATGCCGGAGACTAGGGAGAGGGTCTCCTTCTTCAATATCAACCATCTCTAAGAGAAAGTCGATAGATAATGTAGGTTCCCATGTGAGAATGAAACAAGTGCTTTTAAGAGGAACTTGAGTAGCTTGGGAAGATGTAGTGCAGTGCGTCACTGGGTCCATGACGTCTTGTCTTCAATACCGGTGTTACCTAGGTAACAGCCAGTAGCATATAAATTGAACCCGGTTTCTGCCCTAAGGTTGAAAATAATGGAGGGCTATTTCTTTTCACCCTTTTCGCATTTATTTCTTTTTCATTCTTCAACCCCTTCAGTGCTTACCGAGACTTCATTACTAGAACCTTGTTGGATTTATTCCAGTTCTAGCTCTATCTCAGTCCGCACTCTTCCCATATCTCACTTTTTCTTATTTTTATTTTTCATCATACCTAAGAACTCTACACTATCTAGTGGATTGTCCCTGGGTAGATCCCTCCGGCTCTAACGGGATCGTGGGAACGAATACCTAACCTAACCATCCTTATATCACCATACATAAAGTAAATTTGGTCGGTCTTTTTGGTATTGTTCATCAGCCATTGGAACCAATTGAAAACCATTTGAAAATCAATCCAGGTACTTGTGATATATTATCAAAGCATTTTGTACCTGAATCGTTTTTGATATTTTAGAAAACGGCTCCCCCTCAACATGTGCATCGAATATTTGAAATCAGTTTGACACATGGAGGTAAGAGGAAGAATTCACTTCTTTGATAAATTATTTTCTAAAAATATCGATATTACTTTCCCAATCAAAAACAGTGTTTCACATATAGTTAAAGATATTTTCGGGAAAGAATGTGGTTTTCAAAAATTTGCTCCCCCTCAATAAGTGCATCTGATTTTGAAATTGTTTAGCACATATTAGGGAAAACCTGCACTTAGAGACAAATCAATCACGTTTCAGTCCATTTTGGTTTGATATAAATGCTCCCCCTTAACATGTGCATGGAAAATTTAAAATCGTTTGGCACATGTAGGGAGGAGAGCATGTTAATCACATATAAAACCATTTATCGAATTATCAGTTTAAATTCAGTTTAAATCACAAATTCTCCCCCGATCACAATTTTCAAATCCTTTGAGATTTGTGATCTCTATTGATTTAAATTAAATTTTGAGAGCTTTTGAGGAGAATAGTGCATCGCTTTTGAAAGACATTTTAACTGATAAGGATTAGATTTTGAGACTTTAAACTCCATTGTATAAACATCCATGAGTATCTTTTGAAAACATAACAATAGCCAAGGTCTTGAACCATTTGTATAAAACATTGTACATTTTGATTATCCAAAAGCAGACCTTGCTCTTTTACTTGCCAATTGTTTGAAAAATAACCTTTTTGATTGAATTGAAATCATTCTCCCCCTCAATCAATGACATGAGTTGTGGATTGAGAGTTAGAGATTTTGACAAAGATAAGCCCGGATTATTTTCAAAAATAGAGTCCGAGGTATTTTCAAAACAATTTTGTTTCATTAGATGACAAATATTTTTCAGAAGAATCATTAGACGGAAAAATATTTGGAAAGAAACATTTGTCTTTTTGGTGACAAACATTTGTTTTAAGAATCAGAGCATGAGATTTGAAAAATAAGATTAAGCATGGCTCTGTTCTTTCTTTTTAAAACGGGTTACTTCCTGAAATGACAATAAACCACCATTTCTCTCCGTCTTTTTTTTTTTTTTTTTTTTTTAAAAGCAATTTATGAACATTCGAAGAACATCTAAAAACTCGTGACATTCTTTGAATGTCAACACAAAGTCCGTAGATGATATCGAATTAAAAAAACATGACAAAATAACAATATTTTTTGGGATTTTTAGAGTTTTTCAAAATTTTATGGATTTTTGAAGTTTTATATTTTTCTATTTTCTTTTGTGGGTTTTATAATTTTGTATTTTGCTTTTTGAATAAATATATACAAGAGATAGATGAAGAAAGACCTTTACTCCTCGTCTTCCTCTTGAAGACGTTTGAGTGTTTCCGGTTGTAGACTCTTTAGACCAAGTCGTGGAAGGATAAACTCGAAACGTTCTCTAGGAAGAGCTTTGGTGAAGATGTCGCTAACCGGTATTCGACCTCACAAAATAGAGTTCTACCACACCTTTTTTCACTTGTTCCCAAATGAAATGATGTCGAATGTCGATGTGCTTTGCTCTTGAATGTTGAACGTTGTTGCAAGAGAGAGCAATGGCACTTTTGTTATCATAATACAGAGGGATTTTGTTGAATTCAAAGCCATAGTCAGATAATTGGGATCGCATCCATAGGATTTGAGCACAACAAGATGACATGGCTATGTATTCAGCCTCTGTAGAGGATATAGAAGTACTCATTTGTTTCTTTGAAGACCAGCTCACAAGCTTATCACCCAAAAACTGAGCACCTTCGATCGACTTCGACGTGTATCTTGACAACCTGCATGGTCAGATCTGCATAGGTCGTTAGTGACATACCGGTGTCCTTTGGGTACCAAAGTCGCATGTTGATGGTTCCTTGGAGATACCGAAAGACCCGTTTAATCGCTTCAAGGTGCTTTTTAGTAGGCTTAGCCTGATATCTAGCACACATGCATACAATGAAAAAAATGTCAGGTCTATCGGCTGTGAGGTAGATCAGGGATCCAATCATACTTCGATATTTCGTTTGATCTACCATGATCCCTGAGTGGTCCTCATCCAGTTTGGTACGCTCCACCATGGGAGTGTCAACGGTGTCACAAGTGTCAAATCCAAATTTCTTTAAAATTTCATTAGCATATTTAGATTGATTGATAAAAATGCCTTCGGACTTTGTAAAATTTATAGTCCCAAGAAAAATGACATTTGTCCCATCATTGACATTTGAAATTTGGAGCCCATCTCCTTAGAAAAACGGTCACATTCATTGGGGTCAGTCGAGGCAAAAATAATATCATCAACATAGATTTGAACGTGAATTAAATGTTTGCCTAAATTTCTGGTGAACAATGTCGGATCAACTGCTCCTTTGCTGAATCTAGTAGATAGAAGAAACTTTGAAAGCGTATCATACCATGCCCTTGGAGCTTGCTTCAAACCGTAAAAAGCCTTCTTCAAGAGATAGACTACCATTAAGAAAAGCCGTCTTTACATCCATCTGATAGACTACCATGTTCTTACTTGCAGCATTAGCCAATAAGATTCTGATTGCCTCGATACGTGCAACTGGAGCAAATGATTCTTCAAAGTCAATACCCTCCTCTTGACGGTATCCTTTTGCAACCAATCGAGCCTTGTTCTTAATACATCACCATGCTCATCAAGTTTTACTTTGAAGATCCACTTTAGAGCAATGATCATAGCACATCGGAGCGGTACTAATTCCCATACATCAAGTCGATCAAACTCATGAATTTCTTCTAGCATGGCATTGAACCAGCTGTCTTCATTCATTGCGCTTTTAACATCTTTTGGTTCGACTTTGGACAGTACAGAGTTGAAGAAGCACCATAAGGCATCAGTTGCAAGTTGTTTACGTGTGGATACTGGACGAGAGGGATTTCCAATGACGTTGTCAAATGGATGATCATGTGTCCATTTTCTAAGGTGTTTGTGTGGTTGTTGTTGAGGAACCGAAGTAGCGAGTCGTTTTCTCCTCGATGAAGATGGTTCTGATGATGGTTCAGGAGCAAATATGTTCTCAAAAGGAGCATCTTCGGGAGTAGTAAAGGGGTTATCTCTATCATAGGCACCAGAAATAATTCCATGATGTACACTTGATGATTAATGAATTGAAGATGATATAGAGTGATCAGCAGTAGGCGCTTCTTGACTCAATGACATAGAAACTGAAGGGTTATCTACGTTGACAGGGATAAGAGCAGCCTCTGTTGATGGATTTGACAGATCATTAGCAATTGGCTCATAGTGTTCATCAAACATTGGATCAAATAATTTCTTCAAATCATCTTCTGAAGGTGGTACATATGGAGTTGCTGGTGAGGGATTGTGTACAAGAGTAGAACTGATAGGACTACTTGATGAAGGTTGTGATGTGGGTCCAGAACTGGGTTGTCCTAGAGCCATTTGACTGGTCAGCTCATCGAACGTAACATGAATTGTTTCCATGATATTTCGGGTTCTTTTGTTGTAGATTCGGTATCCTTTTCTGCTTGGTGCATATCCTACAAATACTCCAATGTCCGCTTTAGCTTTAAGTTTGCCTAAGTCTTGACCATCATTAGTTGGATAACACAATGCACCAAACACACGAAGGAATGAAAGATTAGGTTTTCGATTGTGGACAAGTTCATATGGAGTTTTTCCATGAGAAGTGTGAATTAGGGATCGATTTTGAGTGTATCATGCAGTGGCAATGGCTTCAGCCCAGAGAAACATTAGAACCTTTGAGTAAATCAGCATTGTTCTTGCGGCTTCCACAAGAGTTCGATTTCGTCTTTCAACTACACCGTTCTGTTGAGGAGTTCGTGGAACACTTCTTTGATGACTGATTCCAACACTTTCATAAAACTTACTAAGTTCTTTATTAAAAAACTTAGTTCCATTGTCTGTTCGGATGATTCTGATAGTTTTGTTAAGTCGAACCTGCAGCTGCTTGATAAGTTTAATGATGATATCTGGAGTTTCATCCTTTGTCCTTAAGAACTTAACCCAAGTAAATCGAGAGTAATTATCAACCAAAACTAACACATATTTCTTCCCGAAAATATTCTGCACTCTCATGGGTCCACATAAATCCATGTGAATGGTATGAAGAACTTCCATAACTGAGTTTGTAGGTTTA
Organism: Chrysanthemum makinoi; assembly: GCA_910596185.1. Lineage (NCBI taxonomy): Eukaryota > Viridiplantae > Streptophyta > Magnoliopsida > Asterales > Asteraceae > Chrysanthemum > Chrysanthemum makinoi. The sequence goes on from OU343224.1 coordinate 265,070,219, forward strand.
GGTTTGTGGGCATACTTCTTGCTTTTTCCCAATTGGCATGCCGAACAAAGATGATCCTTTTCATACTTTAATCTAGGTAAGCCTATTACTAAGTCCTTTCTGGAAAGATCATTTATGGTGCCGAAGTTCAAGTGATTGAGACGACGATGCCATAACCATGACTTTGTTTTTGAAGCCTTTGACAACAAGCAAATTGGAGAAGACTTCATCATATCTTCGATAGAGATGGTGTATAGGTTTGAACCCCGTGTTCCTCTTAAAAGTTCCACACCATCAAGATCTCTAACGAAACAAGTATGTTTTCTAAAAGCCACCTCTAGATCGGAATCACAGAATTGACCAACAGAAAACAGATTATGACCAAGACCTTCTACATAATATACCCTGGGGATTACACTATCACCAACAACATAGTCTCCATAACCCATAATTGCACCAAAATGATCGTTCCCGAATCTAACATATGCTTGGAACAGCCTGAGTCCAGGTACCACAGAACGATTTGAACGATCTGCAGTTGAACACAGACAAGAATGGATAACTGGATAATTGGGATCCCCATGCAAGAATGGGTTCCATTTGGTTATTAACAATGATTGGAACATCCACATTGAAAGTAGAAACAATGAAATCATTAGGGGTAGATGCTGAGCTAGTGTGTGCATTAGACCTATTCAAAGTATGTTCACTTCTTAAAGGAATAGTTCTACCAGTAGGCATCCATTTCCTAACGGGCATTGGTCTAGATAATTTAGGGCACAACTCATTAAGATTGAATTTACGACCAGTAGGTATCCATTGATAACCTACATTCCTAAATTTTCTTCCTGTGGGTTTCCAATGTTTTCTAACCTTCTTCCACCATTGCTTTCTAGCCTTCTTAACCCGTTTGATAGCGTTAACATTCTTAACTGGGTATTTAACCCCATTACTCACATCATTCATAACACATTCATGATTAACACCAGAAATCAAACATTCATTACATGTTTTGCAAGTAGTAGTAGAATTCGAATTAATTACAGTACGCTTAAAGCTAATCCTAGAATCAACACGATTCATTTTATTCAATTCCAACTTAAAGTTCCTAGGGTGGTCTTCTACTTTCCTCCATTGATTACCCTTAGCTTGCGAGGTCTTATCTTGCTCTGTATTGCCTTAAGGCTTTTTGACCTGCTCGCTTTGGTGTCATTTTTTACTCCACAGAGGGAATGGGAACATTAGCTGGTTTTGCTACCTTTTGCATTTTAGGTTTAGAAGTGATGGGATCTTAACTACTTGAAGGCACATTGAAGCTTACATGCTTAACTTTAGGCACTGAGTGAGGCATATCAAGATTGGCATTCTTAAAATCAGGCATAGAACAAGGCACAACTATTTTATCCTTCTTACCATCGGATTTAGGGCATGTTGCTCTTAAGCATTCTAACAGCTCTTGAGATCGTTTGGCCTGAATGCAAGCAAACCTAATTTCACTATCAAGGGGCTTATTTATGAAATCCTCCTCTACAATTTCACGGAGACATTCTAGACTATCCTTAAGATGAACGAAATAGTTATGAAATGCCAGTTCGTTATTTCTAAGATGAGGAGGAATGTATTTAACATCAAGATATTTAGAATCTGCAGATGACTTTGATGCAACATTCTCATTAAATACAAGTGGCATTTTCCCTTTTACCTGACTCCTCAGATTCTCAATTTCCTTTTGTAAAGACGTTATTTTTCGTTATTCTTATCACGAGTGACTTTCATTGAATCGTATAACTCTTTAAAGTGTCGTTTAACTTTTTCATTTTCTTCTAGAAAACTCTCATTTTCCTTTTGTAAAGCATTAACCAAGTTTTGAAGATGAAAAGTTTGAGAACACTGAGAATCTAAAGGAGGAGGTATTTGAGAGCCAGTTACATTGTTCTTATCACCCTTTAATTGTGAAATTTAGGCTTTCAACTTTCTGATCGTGTTACAGTGAGCTTGAATCTGTTCGTCACGTTTGTTTATTTCAAAAAGTGCATCAAACTCTGGAACATTTGAGGATGTCTTGATGTTTGAGGTTTTGAAATTTCTTTGAGATGTTGATATTTTAGATGCAAATCAAAATGTTCAACTTCTAGCTTAGAAAGATTTTTTACCAGATTATCGTGATCATCTTGATCAATTTTCTCATTTAGTTCTGAGTTTTTGTTTTCAAGCTCAATGACACGATCATGGGAAACTTTCAAAGCAACAGTTAATTCATGAAATTGAGAAGCAGTAATAGAATGCTTAGTAACAGTACAAAACACATCTTGAGCCACACAACTCAATACTAAGTTCTCATTTAAGATATGCAGATTCTTCCTTTCAATTTCATTATATTGGAGTTCCCGTTCATAATCATTGACCTCAACTATCAGTGCATCAAATTCCTTTTCCATTTCTTTAATATCTGAGTCTATCCCTTTTTGAAGACTCTCAAATTGACCTTTTAATTGTTTAAAGAAAGGTATGACCTCAGTTAAATAGCATTCTTTAGTTTGCTCAAAACCCCTCTCCACTTCAGTTATCCTAGTGGGTGTGATCCTTTTCTTACATGTCTTCTCAAAATCAATAAATAGTTGATAAACAACATACAGGCTGATTAAGGTTTTGCTCTTAGTGGGAATATATCTAGGAACTAAATGTATTGGTGTATTCGGAGGATACACAGTTGCTGGAGGCATTTTCCTAAGGGGAGTGTTTGTTTTAATCAGTGCATTAGCCTTTTTCATATCTAGTCCTTTTTCCAAAAAACTTGTTCTGGGGTTAATAGAGTTTGAGGCTTAAACTTGTTCAGGGAAATCCAATTTTCTTTAGTGTAATCATGGGGTTTGTACGTTATGTTTTGCTTTTTACACTCAGGATCCTTTAGCTTCTTATTCATTTTCTCCCTAGTGACTTCATCTAATTTCCTATCTTCCTCAGTGCATTTAACGCAACTAGGTTTCTGCCTAGGCTTAAGGATTTCATTTCCATCATATATTACCTTCTGAGCTTCTCTGGCCACTTTACCATATTCAGGATTGGGTTCCTTTACTGAGGGAATGCTATGCTTATCGCTGAGAACTCTATCTTAGTGATCATGTGAGCAGTCTGAATGGTATTCCCTTGTACGTACAACTTATTTTCAAGCTCGTTTTTCAAAGTTTTTAGATTGGAAAAGTCATTCAAAAGTTTTGATTCCTTAGCATTAAATTCTTGTTTAAGCACTTTAACACTATTTTGGATTTCTTGTTTTTGCTTAACAGTTTTAGAAAGTTTTTCTTATAAGGAGTTTAACTCTTGTTTTAACACTTCTTCTCTAAAATTACTTTTTCTAATAATTGTACGCATTTGGTCATCCATTTCCTGCTCACGGGTAGTTAACTCAAACTTAGCTCGTTGTTCATAAATAGCAACTTCTTCTTTATAGGCATTCAATTCAGAGATAACAGAATCATCAGGGGCACATGGAGTGTATTCATCAAAAACATAGTCATCATTGACTGCAGAAGATGCATCACTTGGTACAATCTCACTTTCACTTTGTATCACATATTGATCATATGGGACAATATTGCTATTACCCACATTATCCATATCTAATTCATTAGTTACATGTGATTGTACTTTGTTATGTATCTCTTGCTCATCGACTTCATCGTATAATTTTAATACCTTAGAGATGATAGATTCCTTGGAAGGACCAGCTTGCTGTGGTGATGAAACCTTTGGAGAGACCATTGGTGAAATACTAGCCATGAAGATGGTTTGGGCAGTTGGTTCATCATCAACATTTGAGTCATATGCATCACAATCAGCTACCTGAAATGCATTAGGATGATTCTGACCCATGTCCTGAACTGGTTGTTCATCCACATCAGCATCATAAGTCTTGGCATTTCCCTCAGCAAGAAACAACACTTCCTCTTCATCCAAAACAACTCCATTATCCTGAGCTTGTACCAGCAACATCTTCTCCCTGAAATACTCAGCATTTTGTGGGCGTTTTGGAGACGTGTAGTTCCTCGCAATATGTCCTTCACTATCACAGTTGTAGCACTTGATTGGCTTTCCCTGTCCTTGATTTGCATTCCTTCCACGGTTCTGATGAGCTGCATACCCTCCACCTGCTCCTATATTTCCATAACCTGCTCCAGCCATCCCTTGTTCGTTCCTTCTTCCTTGAACATTTTGTACTACTATCTTACCATCTCTGACAGTACCTTGATTGTGTGGATTGGATGCTGTTCCGAGGTTATTGTTGGTGTGTGGAGTGGAATTCATATTTTGACTAACCATGAGAGACAGTTGATTGATGAAGTTTTCCATGAGTGTGTTAGAATCTGGAGGCTTATATGCTGGATCAGGAATGAGCTTGTAATTACCATTACCCGTGGGTATGACTTGAGAAGCTTTGGTGGTAATTCCTACATTGGTGTAGAATGTTTTTGAGTCATTAGATGAGCTTGTCTCTCCCTGATTAGATTTGAACTGTTCAAGAATCATTCGTTCAAACATAGCATGTCTCTCATTCTGAAGCAGGAATGCATACAATTTCTCATAGTTAGTGTTCCTCAAACCCTTAGTTAACTTGACTAAAGTGACAAATTTGTGCCATTCGGGATTCATGTTGTTCACAAACTTTGAGTTTAGCTGAATATTTGGCATAGTCATCTTAATATTCCTCATGTCATTCACAAGCTTGTGGAACCTCGCGTAATTTTCAGTGACATTTTCTCCTAGTTTCATCTTAAAGTGCTCAAAGTCATCATACAGTTGTGATTCTCTGTCTTCTTTAGTTAATTCAACCGAGAGAAGCATCTTATTATTGTCCCAAACTGCCTTGGCTTCAGTGTTGTGATTGATTAACTTGTAGATGTCTTTTGGAAGACCCTCACGAGTATAATGTTTGAAGCCCCGATATCACATCATATCTCTTCTTCTCCTTATCACTGAGCTCATCATACGTCTTTGGTCTGTCCAATACTAAGGTCACTGTACCATCTGCAGCAGTTTCAAGTGTGTCTCTTGTAGTCTCAATCTGATAAGGTCCTTCATCAATTGATTTGAGAATGTTAACCCCATTTTCCTTTCCCAAACAATACAACCTAATTCGTTGAGCCCATGAGTCACAATCAGTTCTGTCAAGCATAGGTGGACGAGTATCTGATCCAGCTGCTTGAACGTCCTCATCTACAGTAGAGACGATGGTAGGTACGTTGTTAGACATGATTACAAGTTCTACGGGATTTAACTATTCTTTGATTAAACCGGGAAATTGATTCTTTCACGGGATTTTACTAAACCAAAAGAACAACCGTAAAAAATGTAGCACGAAGAAATGACAAGTCGCAATAGACAAGTAGCTAAATAGTCAACTCGCTTCAAAGACAAGTCGCTTAAAACTCAAGTCGCTTAAAGAAACAACTCGCTTAAAACCCAAGTCGCATAAAGAGTCAACTCGCTAAATAGCCAAGTCGCATACAGAGACAACTCGCTTAACAACCAAGTCGCATGAACCAACTCGCTGCCAATACAACTCGCTTAATAGCCAAGTCGCTTTAGAACTCAAGTCGCTTAAAGAATCAACTCGCTTAATAGCCAAGTCGCATAAACCAACTCGCTTCCAATAACAATGCAACTCGCTTCCTATAACAAAGCAACTCGCTTCCTAGAAATACAACACCGAGGCTCAACTCGCTTCGTACACTTTTCAAAAACACCCACTTTATCAATCAAAAACAGCCAAACCACAATGATTCAAGCCTTCCAATTCAAACCCTAAACACATATGACGATCCTAAACACAAAAGTACAATCAAAATTCAAACTTTAACACTAGAAATTGACCAAATGAATCAAACTCTTCTAAACACTTATAACCCCAAAAACCTTATGAAATCCACCAAAACAAAGAGCATGAAATATGAATGATCAAACCATGGCTCTTGATACCAATTGTAAGTTATAGGATTTCACAAACACATTAAACGACAATCCATATGGGGCGTATACAATGTTTTAGAGAGAGAAAGTTCTAGAGAGAGAAAGGGAAGAGAGTTGGGAACTATGTGAAACAAAGAAAAATGGTATTGAAGCTCCAACCCTCTACCTTGGGAGGTAGAGGGTATTTATAGTGTCTTACAATAAACGCCACCTACGGGTTGTGGATCAGGCATACAGTGGGTAAAGACCCATCCGTCCTCCACGGTGTTACTAAACAAACTACTTATTAACATAACTTGACTACGACTATGAGCTTTCTAACAAATACTTATACTTGAGGTGACCGACTCTTTAACGACTGGATTTTCTAAATCCCAACAACTTGAAGCACCATCAAAAGGAAGTGGAAAAAGATAGAGCTCTCCGTGGAGTTACTGCGCCTTTACCAAATGCTAATGCTCTTGCTTTGTTCACTAAAGCTTGTTATCCACAATTTCCACTGCTGCCTACTGTCTTTACTAATCCACCATAATTTGCCCATATTACACCATATGATCCATTACAGCAATCACAAGAAACTCAATTGGTTCCTTACAACAACAAATCCGATTCAGCACTCTATAGTGAGACACCGAATAAGGATGCAGAAAGCTTCGATACGTTGAATCAAGGATTTTCATTAATTGCTAGAGCCTTCGAGAGATTTGCTTACAAATCCAACAACTGTATCCGCACCTTATCTAACACAAGGAATCAAGTAGTTGTTAACAATGGAAGGGTTGAGGTTCAGAACAGAAACAATGGTCATCAAGTAGGAAATGGTAACTACATGGGTAGTGGACAAGGCTTCAATGATTCTGGAAGGAATAACATGGTTGCTCCACAGCAAAGGGTTCAAATTGTTGATCAGGGAAATGTTCATAATGGGAATACTGGTCTTAGATGCTACAACTGCAACAAGAAGGGTCATTTGGCGAATGCTTGTCCAAAGCCGAGAATAAGAGGTAGTGCTTATCACAAGGAGGCTTTACTCTTGGCTCTCAAAGATGAAGCTGGTGGAACACTTACCAACAAAGAACAGAGATTCATGGCTAATGCAGATTTCGATGATGAGATGGATGACTTGCAAGCTAACGCAGTTGTAATGTTGATGGACAACATGCAAGAACTCCACATGAGTGATACAGGCCCAGTGTATGACACTGATGGCTTGTCTCAGGTACCGGATCCTACCATATGTCTTATACATGATCTGATATCTCCGCCTGCATCTACATCCGACGAGGAACAGAGTGTTCAACATGAGCCATCTACATCTCATCACAAAGATAATCAAATGAATCCCGTAGTTACATTTGATGATCAAGATGACCTTTTGGTTACTTTTGATAATCAAGTTGAAATTATTGAGACTCAAGTTTCACAAAATGAACCTTTGTCTAATTGTTAGGATTTAGTAAATCCAGCCATTAAAGAGTCGGTCACCTCAAGTATATGTAATCGTTAGAAAGCTCGTAGTCATAGATTATTTAATGTTAAGTAGTATTTAGTTAAGTAACACCGTGGAGGACGGACGGGTCTTTACCCACTGTATGCCTGATCCATAGCCCGTATGTGGCGATTTGTGTAAGACTATAAATACTCTCTACCTCCCAAGGTAGAGAGTTGGAGCTCATAATAATACTTTTACTTTCTCTCACTAAGTTCTCAAACCTCTAACTCTTTCTCTCTCTAAAACCTCAACTTATACGCCTATTTGTGTTTATGGTTTGATGTGTTTGTGAAATCCAATATGTTACAAATGGTATCAAGAGCCATGGTTTGATCATCTCTCTTACATATCCTTGGATTTCTAGTGGTTTTAGATGGTTTTTGAGTTTGAAAAAGTTTAGTGGTTTTTGCATCATTTGGATCATTTCTAGTGTTAAAGTTTGAATTTTGGGTGTACTTTTCTGTTTAGAACCATTGTAAGTGCTTGGGTTTTGATTTGGTAACCTTGAATCACTGTGGTTGAGCTTGTTTTGGATTGAAAAGTGTGTTTTTAAAGTTTTTCTTTCTAGCGACTTGGTTCTCGTAGTATTTTTCATCGTAGCGACTTGCTTCAGTAAAAGGTAGCGAGTTGTAGTGTTAATTGTTAGCGATTTGGTCCTAGTGACTTGTCTATTGAGACAAGCCAACAAAAAGTACAACTTAGTGGATTCTCCACTACGGCTAGCGACTTGGTGAAGTTAGCGACTTGCTTTCAATTTTGTTAGCGACTTGTACTTAATATTCTTAGCGATTTGGTGTTAGCGACTTGGACCTTAGCGAGTTGCTCTTTAGCGACTTGACTGTGTAGCGACTTGATGCTTTAGTGACTTGTATCTAGCGACTTGGGTCTTAGCGACTTGGTTCACAGGAAATTGAGATCTTAGCGAGTTGCTACTTAGCGACTTGGTGCTTAGCGACTTAGTTCAAGAATTCTTAGCGACTTGGTTGATCTTTTGTTTGTAAAACGGTTCTCTCTTGATTTAGTAAAATCCCGTGAAAGAATCTATTTCCCGGTTTAATCATTGAGTTATAAAATCCCGTGTAATCTGTAAACATGTCTACCAACGTACCTACAGTCATCTCCACTGTTGCTGAGGATGTTCAAGCAGTTGGTTCAGATACTCGTCCACCCATGCTTGACAGAACTAACTCCGACTCTTGGGCTCAACAAATCGATTGTTATGCTTGTCTTGGAAAGGAAAATGGGGTCAACATTCTCAAATCCATTGATGAAGGACCTTATCGATTGAGACTACAAGAGACTTAATTGATACAGCTGCAGATGGAACAATGATCTATGGATTAGACGGACCAAAGACGTATGATGAGCTCAATGATAAGGAGAAAAATAGATTTGATGCTCGATATCGGGCTTCTAACATTATACTCTTCCAAAAGATATCTACAAGCTTATCAATCACAACACTGAAGCCAAGGCAGTTTGGGATAATGTCAAGATGCTTCTCTCAGGTTTTGAATTAACCAAGGAAGACAGAGAATCACAACTATATGATGAGTTTGAGCACTTCAAGATGAAACCAGATGAGAGTGTCTATGAGTACTATGTGAGATTCCATAAGCTTGTGAATGACATGAGGAACATCAAAATGACCATGCCAAACATTCAGCTGAACTCAAAGTTTGTGAACAACATGAATCTCGAATGGCACAAATTTGTCACCGCTGTGAAGCTAACCAAAGGATTGAAGAATACAAACTATGAGCAGCTGTATGCCTTTCTTCTTCAAAATGAGAGACATGCTATGTTTGAAAAAAGGATTCTTGAACAGTTCAAAACCAACCAGGGAGAAACAAGTTCTTCAAATGATTCAACAGCCTTTTACACAAATGTTGGAATTACCACAAAAGCTTCTCAAGTTATACCCACGGATAATGGTAATCACAAACGCATTCCCGATCCAACGTTCAAACAAGCTGATGCTGATGCAGTCATGGGACATTTCATCAATCAACTGGCTCTTATGGTTAAACAAAACTTGACTCTCAATCCACATACCAACAATCTTCACACTAACAATGAGATCAGAACTGCATCCAACCTTCACAATTATGCGGTTGTCAGAGATGGAAAAGTTATGGTGCAACCAGTTCAAGGAAGGCAATATGAATAGGGAAGAGGTGGAGTAGGTGGAGGTTATATTGGAAATCAGAATCGGGGAAGGAATGGAAATCAAGGTCAAGCAAAGACAATTAAGTGCTACAACTGTGGTGGTGAGGGACATATTGCTAGGAACTGCACATCTCCAAAATGTCCACAGAATGCAGAATACTTCAGAGACAAGATGTTGCTTGTGCAAACTCAGGATAATGGAGCAGCTTTGGATGAAGAGGAGTTGTTGTTTCTTGCTGAGGGAAATGCCCGAACCTATGATGATGATGTTGATGAACAGCCAATTCAGGAGATAGGTCATAATCATCAAAATGCATTTCAAGTAGCAGACTGTGATTGATTCGTTGAGGTTTAGGGGTGTGTGTGTATGGATAAAACCACAAAATCGATATAAAAAATAACCACAAGGAATGATTTAAAATCCTTTTAGGAAAAAGGATAATGAATCAAAACCCGTGAGTGATAGTGATACGGATTAGGAAATCCGAGTCGTTTCCCAACGAGGTATGAATGGGCAACGTCGTTATCGGTTCGTTATTAAAATGCTCGATGTTTGGATTTTTTATTATATTAAAACTACGGGGAATGGAAAACAATTAAGGGAAATTACACTACTGGAAATCCTAAATACGCGAATTATTCTAAACGTAATAAACGAAACGAAAATAAAATGCAACTACGTCTATTCTAAGTCCTAAAAATAATCTAAAATTACTTTCTAACTAAAAATTATATTAGAAAATTAACTAAGAATTAAAACTAATTTTTATGATTTTTCTGGAATTTATTTGAATTAGAAACTAATTTAAACTAATTTAAATTCTAAAAATTACAAATTAAACTAGGAAAAATCTGGAAAAATTATTTTTTTTCTTTTTATAATGTTCTTAATCTAGGAAAATTGAAAAATTATTTTTTGGAACCTTTTCTGATTTAATCGAATTAAATGCTATTTAAAAAGTCCTAAAAACTGTTTTAAATAAGAAAAATAGCAAACAAAGTTGGAAAAATATGAAAAATTCAGGAAAAATCTAAAATATTATTCTAAACCTAGGAAAAATATAAAAACTATGGCTTAAGTGAGAGATTAACAAGCTGTAGTGCAAACTGATATGAATAAGCTTTAAAGAATAAGCTAAAAAGCACTAGAGGTTATCAAATTAACTCAGAAGCTAAATAAGGCTAAAAGTACCTAAAAGCAACTCATTCCAACTGTTCTTAACCTCTAATGAACAACTTTCAATGATTTGGCTTGATTTCACTTATAAGCCAAACTAGCCTAAACATACCCACTTTCTAGCTTAAGCACAAGCTTATCAAAAGAGCTTTAATTGAAACCAGCACTTAGAAACTTAAGAATATCAACCAGAGAACCAGTAAACCAAGTTTGAGCCAATTGCTAACTAACATGAACAAGTTATGCTAACTGCAAAGTTCCTGTGCACACTCACTGACTGCTGAGAGTGTGCACAGGGCATTGATGACCTAGAAAACAAGCTGGTTAAGTGCTTTTAGAAATCTCTAAAAATTCAGCAAGGAGTGTTTCCAAACTCAACCAACTGAAGTTGAAAAACCCAAAATCTCACTTAATTTGGATCAGAACCGAATCCATGAAAAATCCAGAAAGTTTTGCAAAAACTGGTTTTGTAATTTTTGACTTTTGTCAACAGAAATGATATTTTGATTAAACTGTGTTTTGATTCCAATTTATGAACTGTTTTTTATGTAAAATGATGAAATACAACTGATGCAAATTAACTTACTAACTTTTCAACCCATATGCAAGATTTGAGCAACTGATTATTACTGGAAAAAAAACTAGAGCAGATCAAGAGCAAATTTGACTATAAGTGTATGCAGATGCAAATTTCTGGTCTAAATAACTTGACTAAACCTAAATAAACCTAAAGCAACTAAACTAGGCCACTGAACAAACCTCAATCTCCAATCAATGATCATATCCAAACACTCTTTTCACTACTAATTTGCAAATTAACTCAGCTAACTACTTGAACTAGCTTATACTAACACTTAAACTGAATCAAATAATCAACTAACACCTAAATGATGCCATATCACTATCAAATTATCAATATGCTAAATAAGTAGATAATAACAGATATCGGATTTTTCAGAACTTACATATGTCCTAGCCACAATGGCTTGCACAAAGAGATCAAATAGCCACTAACCTAAACTGACTTCAACCCAAATCAAACTCAGAATCAACCCATATCCAGATCTAACATCAGCAATTCACCAAATTCTTCTTCCTTAATGAGCAGTTGACTATTGTTGACTGAATTTGTGAATTGAAGTAAATTGATTGTAGAACTGAGTAGAACCTTAATAAGCACTTACTAAGCTATTATTGAGCTTATAAGAACTTACACTATCATTAACATAAGCTGAAACAGATTTGAGATATTTTTTTTATTTTTAAAGCATTTTTTTGATTTTTTTGTTATTTTTGTTTAGAAAAATGCAAAAGCTGAAAATGACGAGTAATAAGCTAGATAATCAAACTGAGATGAAATTAAGATATTCCAACAGTAAAATAGAAATCAATATTAAAATGAAAATTTAAGCTAAAATGATTATATTAATAAAGAGAGCTGAGTACAAATTGAAATTTGAATACAGGAAATAAACTAAAACATTAAGAAAATTTAAAAGCTAATACTACTACTCAGTAATCTACATACATTACAAGTGTGAATGATGGGGGTATTTATAGCCTAGCTTATGCCTTGAGAAGAGTCTAGAAGCAGAAACTTGTGCTTTCTCTTGATCATTCGCAACCCTTGGATCATCCTTATACATCATCCCAGCAATCTCAACCATTGGATCATGATTACCACGTAGCCTTGGCCAATCAGAGGTGAGGATTGAGTGAGATGACACACGGATTGCCAAGCTGGCATCCGTGTGTCAGTCATGTGTCAGGAAAAGTACCATTGTATCCTCAATTTAAGTGAATTGGATTAATTGATACCAAGGGTATATTAGGGTTCTTGTTCATCTGGGAAATGGGAGGGATAAATTTGGGCGCGTTTGGTTTTTGTTTATTATAATTCAATTATTTTGACCGGGTTTAAGTGAAATTGACCAGGCTCCAAATGGGGTATACGGGTAAGGTTTTTAACCCGGTAAAAGGGTTGGATATATATTGGACCGGGTGTGTGGTTTGGGCTTTTGTTTATTTTGGGCCAAGATTTAATATACTTGGATTTTGGACATGAAATGGATCCACTTAGTAACTTAGGGACCAAAAGTGTATAAGCTGAAAATCCAAGGACTACAAGTGCAAATATGAAAATGTCTTCCAAGGGCCAATCTTGTCCTTCTCACATAATCCAGGGACCTCTTTTGCCATCTTTGAAAATTCCAAGGATCAAATATGTCATTCAATCTTCAGGGACTAAAACTGCCATTTCTTCAAACTTGATTATATCTTTCAAATATCAACCTCTGAGCATAAAATCTTCACAGATGCTTAATTCTGACCTTCCGGCTAAGCTTTAGCTCTCTTAATCTCTCGTGCTCGGGTTTTCATCTGATTTGGCTTCTTTTTGTGTGTTTTATCATATCCGTACCTGCACAAGCACAAACTCAAGAAACACGCAAATGTTAGCAATAAACGGCTCTTTCTTGGTTATTTTGGGTCTGATTTGATAAAGAAATTATATGTGTTTAAGCACATATCAAAATACGCCAGACGAGACCATTGTCGTGTCCCCACGCAATGCAATCAACTCACGCTTCTAAAACCAAGGATTTTAATCTCTTTCTACTAAACCTATGAAGAAGTAGCAAAGATTCCTCGAAAGAGATTAAGAAAGCCTTAATTCTAAAAACGCCCCGTTTACCTTTTATTTCACATATAGATATTACGATTAAACACATTCCAATTATGAGTGACGGTTTGTTGAACTTTCATGTCGATCAATAACTCCAACATTTTTCAATCTACATGTTAGGATCACGGAGTAGGAAACACAACACAGCATGAAGTGACCACACGGATAGAATACATCGTCCCTGATTTTTCACAAGTCCCCAAACTAAGCGTAAAATCGAAATCATTGTTAAATATGATTATAGATGCTAACACTACCCATGGAAGTTACTTGTGTAATTACCTTTTGCTCCCATTTTCCTATTTTCCTCTAGATTTTTTTTATTTTTGTGAGAAATGAATTTCTTCATATTTCTCGTTTCGATAACTTTTATTCCGATAAAGATACAAAGCTAAGTCGCTAATTAGTTATCCATCTTCCCTCGAAAACCGTTGCACACAAGAATGAGGTCCACATCAAGGTCCTAATTTAACATGATTTAGGAAGATATCTCCCGGATTCAAAGTTTGGCTTAACACTTATTTCAGCACATTTGCATTTTTTTTTCAATTTAGGCCCTTGGTCTTTTCAACCACTAACTCAACGGGATTACCGTTTTATCAAGAGTCTTATTATGACTTTGGATTTTCCTCTGCCTTTTTGGAAGTCTATGACAACTTTTATGGCTTTGGATTTTTCAACTTTAATACATTTGGGCTTTATTTCATGTTAATTTTTGTGCCAAACTCTGAATCCTACGGCTTTTATAACAATAGAAACAATAGCAGCAAACTATCAGGAATCAGTTGTCTATTACACCGCAACACTGACAGTACCTTGATGTGTACCCAACCCTCATGGGCAAGGATTCTCTAAAGAAGATAAAGAACTAACTATCGTCAAAAACTCAACATCTCTAATTATTATTAAGATATATATGGGGTGAAACAATTTTGTGGGAACAAAAAGCCATAAGTACCTTCGATGGGCTCTAAAGAGAACCAACTACTCCACGCTTAGCATCTAAACTCATAAGTAACTCTATCATTTCTCGATCTCCGCAAATTTAAAATCCCAAATAATGAGATCCGCGGATGCTTAGCCGATAATTTTTAGATTATCTATGGTTAAGGGAACAAGCTAGGGCTCAACACGCCCGGTCAAGTCAGAATTCCATTCCTACTCTCACCAGTGGAAAGTCAACAAGGTGTCAAAACATATATTAACTTAGCAAATGCTTCGTAAAATAATCTCAAGTCTCGCATTTTTAAAGTCACTTATTAGAAACTAGCAAATTCTTGTTTAAGCTTCGTATATTTAAAATCACTCAGGGAGACTTGCAAATTCTTGGCCTTGTGAGCTAGAATCGCATTTTATAGCCTCTTGTCTAAGCAATTAGCAAAGGCTATTTCAAGAAAAACGCATATTTAAAGTAACTTCTAAGAGACTAGCAAGAACTTTTCAATCATAAAACTAGCAAAAGCTTACAAAAAAATTTAAAATTTTCTCATTTTTGCACATTTTTTCATTTTCTAAGGAAAAACGGGGTTGCGAGAGTACATGACAAAAAGCAAGTGCGGTCAAATCTTAATCGAAGATTACCCTACCCCAGACTAGAACGAAACATTGTCCTCAATGTTTAAAAACACGGGTATCAACGAAAATCTAAAAGCCGTTTATTAAGTATGCTAGAAGATAAACGTTAGTCGATAAGATTTCGGATATCGGATTTCCATCAGCATCGAACATGAAACTCGAGTGGAGAAAAGACAAACTTCGAGCACGAGAGTCTTCATATCGGGAAAATCCTACACACAACATCACAAACAACCAAACACGAGAAATCGAAGAGGCTAACCCCTTCACGTCACTTATTAGAAAATAGAAAGAAGATAGAGATAAGCATGGGGTGCCTCCCACGAAGCGCTACTGTTTTTCTTAAACGAGTCGCTAGCCTGACTCGTCCCCGAATTCATTTGTCCTTGGGGAAGAAAATGGTAGAGATACCAGGGTCAAAAACGGTGTCCTCATTCCCGAAAGAATGAGACTGGGTGGGTTGGGAGGGAAAGAAAATGTTGGGCTCAAGCACATAAGAAATAACTCCTCCCAAACTCACATAAGGCATATGAAAGAACGATCCATCATCCGGTGGTTTTGCGGGCGGACGAAGGGATGAAGGATCGATAAGAGAATACTCCAAAGAAGAACGGAGTCCATGGTATAGAAAGGTGTTACTCAAAGGTTCATTAACGAAGGCATCCAAGAGAGGATCCTTATCTCGAATGACATTTTTAGCATAAAACTCATCAACGCGTATCCCGGGGTTGAAAATCTTGTCTTCGGAGAGGAACGAAATCAACGTATCATCTTCATGAAAATCCTCACGAGGAGAGGAATCACTTTCGGATAAAAAATAATATTGGACCTCAGGATCAACAAGTTCATCTGTCGAAATCTTCACTTCCTTATCTTTCTTCGGTAAAAACGGATCATCGTATTCTTCTTCATCCTCAGAGAAAATCGAGTCGGTAGGAGTAAGTTCATCGGTGAACTCCTCACTTTCTTCGTCAAAGAGCGGATTGTCAAAATTTAGAATATATTCAGAATCAAATTCAAACAAGGGATTCTTGAATGTTTTAAAAGATTCTGGATCGAAAGATGTCTCAAAAGAAGGTTCCATGATTTCAGAAGAAGGAGTGGGATTGCCACTCAAAGGAAGGTCGATTTTATTAAAAATCGGAGGTGGGACAAGTGGTGTGCTCTTAGAGCTAGCAGTTTCCACCACTACCGTTGTAGACTCCTTTTCTTGTTTCTTTTTCCGTTCAGTTTGTATTGTCGACATACTCTTAATCGTAAACCTTGAAAGATCAATTCGAGTTGGTTTAGGTTCAACTTTCTTCACATCATTCGGATCATCCGGAGGGGGGTACGAAGATGGCTCATTATATAACAACTTTTCAAGTAAAAGAATGTCCCCCTCCGGGTCAAAAGTAGCATTATTATTAATCTCAACAGGAACTGAATCATCATTAAGAAAGGCCTCGATCTCTTCCCAAATGGGGTCACTTTTCGTAGTGAGAGACGGGAAAGAGTCGGTCATAATCGGGTTAGATGGTAAAATGGGATCGCCACTTTCTTGAGAAAAAACAATCACACCGATGCTATGAATCGAATGATCATCGGGTGGAGGTTTTGACGTTTCGGCATAAAACACTACTTTTTCATTTCCTTTTCTGATCGTTAACGTTCCTTGGTAATGATCCACAAGGACTTTCGCGGTTCTCAAGAATGGTCTTCCTAAAGTGAGAGGAACTCGGGCGTCAACCTCTATATCAACGACGGCGAAATCCACGGGAAAATGGAATTTATCCACTCGTACCATAACATCGTTGACTACACCAACCGTGTGAGCAATTGTTCGATTAGCTAATTCGATAGTCATATGAGTCGGTATAATAGTTTTCAATCCAAGCTCATGATATATTGCAAGAGGCATGAGACTTATGCTTGCACCCGAATCGGTTAGGGAATTACATTCCTCAATATCATTTAAGGAGCAAGGAAGGAGAAATTTCCCGGGATCACCAAGCTTCTCGGGAGCTTGGTTCGAGGAAGAATTAAACGGTGTAGGCTTAAGTGAAATCTTTGAAATTTGTTCCAATTTTTCTTCATAAATCATGTCTGCAGCTTTGATCATATCAGTCGTAAGTTTGAACTTTGTTCCGGAAACAACTTTCATTTTGTCGAATCGTGATTGAATCGATTTGCACGGTGTAAGGTTAGAACTTGGCATTTTGACAGAGATAGACGGAACTTGGGCAACCAGAGGTTGGACGTATTTGGCTTTTCCATTATCAAGAGGAATTACCGGGTCCTTTGTCACCTCGGTCTCTCGTGCTACACTCCTCACCGGAGAGGAAGTAGTCATTGAGGGCCCATCATCTCGAATGGTAACGGATTTCATTTCTCCCTTCGGGTTTGGAATGGTGTTACTTGGGAGAGAACCGGAACTCGAGGGTTGACTCATTTGGCACAAAACAGCATTCAACATATTCTCAAGTTTATTCTGCGAAGCATCCATCTTGTTGTTCTGAAGTCGAATTTCGTTCCTAAACTCATTGCTTTGTCTAGTTAATGAAGATTGGAATTCATTTCTCAAACTTGAAATCTGAGTTTGCATGGTGTGGATGGTAGCATTATTGTTCTGAACGTAATTCGAGAATTCATTTGATATCCTTGATTGTAATTGACTCCTTGATTTGGGTATTGATTCGGTGGGGCTTTGAATTGGTTTTGAACATTTGGTCCACGAACTTGATTCGGATTAAAACGAGTCTGATTGTTCGATTGAGAAAAACCCGGAGGTCCCATTTGATTACTAACACGAGGATTCGGTTCAACTTGAGGACGGTATTGGTTACCTCCGGTTACGACATTAGCTTCAAAAGGATTTCCATCGGTGGCGGTGCAATTGTAGTAAGCATGCGGGCCACCACAAGTAGTACAAGTCGATTCCACCGCTTTGACTTGAGCGGGTGGAGAAGAATTAATCTTAGCGGTCTTAATCTTAACCAAAGCCTGAATCATATCCGTAAGCTTATCAATCTTAGCATCTGTGCTAGACGTATTTTCGTAAGACGAGGACGATGGTGAAACACTCACTCGGGCAGCAACTGATTTGTTACGTGAGGTACAAACTATAGATTTATTCTCAATAATCAACAAGGCATCTCTCGTTGATCGGGTCAACAAATTACCACCCGCGGCGGCATTGAGAGAGTCTTGATCAGTTTCATTCAAACCGTTATAAAATGTATCAAGTTGGTGTAACTCAGAAAAACCATGATGGGGACATTGCCTAAGCAAATCTTTGAATCGGTCCCATGCCTCACTAAATGATTCATCAAATCTTTGTGTGAATTTTGTTATTTCATTTTTAAGCTTGTTGTTTTAGACGGTGGGAAGAATTCGTTCACGAATTTTGACACTAAATTCTCCCATGTGGTTATCGATCGAGGGGGTAGTTTTTCGAGCCAAATTCGGGCGGCCCCCTCAAGTGAAAATGGGAAGAGTAGAAGCTTGATAGCCTCTTCTGGTACGTTACGGTACTTGATCGTAGATGTGAGCTTGTTAAACCGTCGGATATGAGAGTGAGGATCGTCCCTCTCAAATCCGTAAAATTGGCTTGACGAAACCAAATTTATCAATCCGTGTATAAGCTCAAAGTTATCGGCAACGATTGCCGGGACGACGATAGCTTCTCCATAACCCTCGGTGGGTGCTTGGAGTTGCTCTAGCATAGATCGGTTGTCCTCCGCCATTTCGACAATGGGCGGAGTCGGATTAGTTTGAATCTCGGGTTCGACTAATTGGGCACGTCTATTTCGCCTTCCCGTAATTGTAGCAGTTTCCACGTGATCGGTCAGTAGTTATTAGAACGAGTGCGCATGCACTTTAAAAACCAAGGCAATTAAAACGAACGGTATTCGAAAACAACAAAGGAACTTAACCAATAATCCCAAGTGAATTAATCACTTCTATAAGACAAACGCACAAGCGAGCGGAGAAGCTTTTTAGGTCAGCGCGAAGCTTATTAAAAACCCGCTTCTTTTCGGCCGCAATTTAATGTCAGGCCGTCCTTATACCCACCACACAGTTTGTTTATCAAATAGAAATAAATCGACTCACAAGCGACACAAAGGCAAGTTTTTGATCTTTAGTTCGAGAACTTACTAATGATAACACCTCCGTTGAGAATGTTATATAATTGATGTATTCTATTTAGCTCAAAAACAAAAGAGAAAATCTTTTTGTATTTTTAATATGATATATATATATATACAAAAGAAAAAGGAAAATATTTTTTACTTTTTTGATTTTTAAAAAAAAAAGTAACTTCACAAAGGAAGGATCTCGAGTCACTAATCGTCAAACCTTTAACGATATTGTCGCGACACAACCTCCCGCCGGCGCCAAAATTTGATCCGTTGAGGTTTAGGGGTGTGTGTGTATGGATAAAACCACAATATCGATATCAAAAATAACCACAAGTAATGATTTAAAATCCCTTTAGGAAAAAGGATAATGAATCAAAACCCGTGAGTGATAGTGATACGGATTAGGAAATCCGAGTCGTTTCCCAACGAGGTGTGAATGGGCAACGTCGTTATCGGTTCGTTATTAAAATGCTCGATGTTTGGATTTTTGATTATATTAAAACTACGGGGAATGGAAAACAATTAAGGGAAATTACCAAAATTTGATTCGTTGAGGTTTAGGGGTGTGTGTATGGATAAAACCACAATATCGATATAAAAAATAACCACAAGTAATGATTTAAAATCCCTTTAGGAAAAAGGATAATGAATCAAAACCCGTGAGTGATAGTGATACGGATTAGGAAATCCGAGTCGTTTCCCAACGAGGTGTGAATGGGCAACGTCGTTATTGGTTCGTTATTAAAATGCTCGATGTTTGGATTTTTGATTATATTAAAACTACGGGGAATGGAAAACAATTAAGGGAAATTACACTACGGGAAATCCTAAATACGCGAATTATTCTAAACGTAATAAACGAAACGAAAATAAAATGCAACTACGTCTATTCTAAGTCCTAAAAATAATCTAAAATTACTTTCTAACTAAAAATGATATTAGAAAATTAACTAAGAATGAAAACTAATTTTTATGATTTTTCTGGAATTTATTTGAATTAGAAACTAATTTAAACTAATTTAATTTCTAAAAATTACAAATTAAACTAGGAAAAATCTGGAAAAATTATTTTTTTGCTTTTTATAATTTTCTTAATCTAGGAAAATTGAAAAATTATTTTTTGGAACCTTTTCTGTTTTAATCGAATTAAATGCTATTTAAAAAGTCCTAAAAACTGTTTTAAATAAGAATAATAGCAAACAAAGTTGGAAAAATATGAAAAATTCAGGAAAAATCTAAAATATTATTCTAAACCTAGGAAAAATATAAAAACTATGGCTTAAGTGAGAGATTAACAAGCTGTAGTGCAAACTGATATGAATAAGCTTTAAAGAATAAGCTAAAAAGCACTAGAGGTTATCAAATTAACTCAGAAGCTAAATAAGGCTAAAAGTACCTAAAAGCAACTCATTCCAACTGTTCTTAACCTCTAATGAACAACTTTCAATGATTTGGCTTGATTTCACTTATAAGCCAAACTAGCCTAAACCTACCCACTTTCTAGCTTAAGCACAAGCTTATCAAAAGAGCTTTAATGGAAACCAGCACTTAGAAACTTAAGAATATCAACCAGAGAACCAGTAAACCAAGTTTGAGCCAATTTCTAACTAACATGAACAAGTTATGCTAACTGCAAAGTTCCTGTGCACACTCAGTGACAGCTGAGAGTGTGCACAGGGCATTTATGACCTAGAAAACAAGCTGGTTAAGTGCTTTTAGAAATATCTAAAAATTCAGAAAAAATAGTGTTTCCAAACTCAACCAACTGAAGTTGAAAAAACCAAAATCTCACTTAATTTGGATCAGAACTGAATCCATGAAAAATCCAGAAAGTTTTGCAAAAACTGGTTTTGTAATTTTTGACTTTTGTCAACAGAAATGATATTTTGATTAAACTGTGTTTTGATTCCAATTTATGAACTGTTTTTTATGTAAAATGATGAAATACAACTGATGCAAACTAACTTACTAACTTTTCAACCCATATGCAAGATTTGAGCAACTGATTATTACATGAATAAAAACTAGAGCAGATCAAGAGCAAATTTGACTATAAGTGTATGCAGATGCAAATTTCTGGTCTAAATAACTTGACTAAACCTAAATAAACCTAAAGCAACTAAACTAGGCCACTGAATAAACCTCAATCTCCAATCAATGATCAGATCCAAACACTCTTTTCACTACTAATTTGCAAATTAACTCAGCTAACTACTTGAACTAGCTTATACTAACACTTAAACTGAATCAAATAATCAACTAACACCTAAATGATGCCATATCACTATAAAATTATCAATATGCTAAATAAGTAGATAATAACAGATATCGGATTTTTCATAACTTACATATGTCCTAGCCACAATGGCTTACACAAAGAGATCAAATAGCCACTAACCTAAACTGACTTCAACCCAAATCAAACTCAGAATCAACCCATATCCAGATCTAACATCAGCAATTCACCAAATTCTTCTTCCTTAATGAGCAGTTGACTATTGTTGACTGAATTTGTGAATTGAAGTAAATTGATTGTAGAACTGAGTAGAACCTTAATAAGCACTTACTAAGCTATTATTGAGCTTATAAGAACTTACACTATCATTAACATAAGCTGAAACAGATTTGAGATATTTTTTTTATTTTTAAAACATTTTTCTGATTTTTTTGTTATTTTTGTTTAGAGAAATGTAAAAGCTGAAAATGACGAGTAATAAGCTAGATAATCAAACTGAGATGAAATTAAGATATTCCAACAGTAAAATAGAAATCAAGATTAAAATGAAAATTTAAGCTAAAATGATTATATTAATAAAGAGAGCTGAGTACAAATTGAAATTTGAATACAGGAAATAAACTAAAACATTAAGAAAATTTAAAAGCTAATACTACTACTCAGTAATCTACACATTACAAGTGTGAATGATGGGGGTATATATAGCCTAGCTTATGCCTTGAGAAGAGTCTAGAAGATGAAACTTGTGCTTTCTCTTGATCATTCGCAACCCTTGGATCATCCTTATACATCATCCCAGCAATCTCAACCATTGGATCATGATTACCACGTAGCCTTGGCCAATCAGAGGTGAGGATTGAGTGAGATGACACACGGATTGCCAAGCTGGCATCCGTGTGTCAGTCATGTGTCAGGAAAAGTACCATTGTACCCTCAATTTAAGTGAATTGGATCAATTGATGCCAAGGGTATATTAGGGTTCTTGTTCATCTGGGAAATGGGAGGGATAAATTTGGGCGCGTTTGGTTTTTGTTTAGTATAATTCAATTATTTTGATCGGGTTTAAGTGAAATTGACCAGGGTCCAAATAGGGTATACAGGTAAGGTTTTTAACCGGGTAAAAGGGTTGGATATATATTGGACCGGGTGTGTGGTTTGGGCTTTTTTTTATTTTGGGCCAAGATTTAATATACTTGGATTTTGGACATGAAATGGATCCACTTAGTAACTTAGGGACCAAAAGTGTATAAGCTGAAAATCCAAGGACCACAAATGCAAATATGAAAATGTCTTCCAAGGGCCAATCTTGTCCTTCTCACATAATCCAAGGACCACTTTTGCCATCTTTGAAAATTCCAAGGATCAAATATGTCAGTTCTGAATCTTCAAGGACTAAAACTGCCATTTCTTCAAACTTGATTATATCTTTCAAATATCAACCTCTGAGCATAAAATCTTCACAGATGCTTAATTCTGACCTTCCGGCTCAGCTTTAGCTCTCTTAATCTCTCGTGCTCGGGTTTTCATCTGATTTGGCTTCTTTTTATGTGTTTTATCATATCCGTACCTGCACAAGCACAAACTCAAGAAACACGCAAATGTTAGCAATAAACGGCTCTTTCTTGGTTATTTTGGGTCAGTTTTGATAAAGAAATTATATGTGTTTAAGCACATATCAGTGATGCATTTGACTCTGATGTCCATGATGAACCTACTGCCCAAATAATCTTCATGGCTAGCATCTCACCTATGGTCTCTCCAAAGGTCTTTTCACCACAACAGGCTGGCCCAACCAAAGATTCAATCATTTCAGAGGTATTAAAACTATATGATTATGTTGATGAGCAAAAGATTCATAATAAAGTACAGTCTCTTGAAACTTATGAATCAGATATTGATGATGAGGGTAATAGTAATATTGTCCCATATGATCAATATGTGAAGCAAAGTGAAAGTGAGATTGTACCAAGTAATGCATCTTCTGCAGTCAATGATGATTATGTTTTTAATGAATACACTGCATGTGCCCCTGATGATTCTGTTACCTCTGAACTGAATGCCTATAAAGAACAAGTTGCTATTTATGAACAACGTGCTAAGTTTGAGTTAACCACCTGTAAGCAGGTAATGGATGACCAAATGCGTACAATTATTAGAAAAAGTAATTTTAGAGAAGAAGTATTAAAACAAGAGTTAAACTCCTTACAAGAAAAGCTTTCTAAAACTGCTAAGCAAAAACAAGAACTTCAAGAAAATGTTAAAATAGCTTAAGCAAGAATTTAATGCTAAGGAATCAAAACTTTTGAAAGATTTTTCCAATCTAAAAACTTTGAAAAACAAGCTTGAAAATAAGTTGTGTGGAAAACTAGAAGGGGGGGTTGAATAGTTTTACCAATTTAAAACTTTCTTTTAAATATTTAGATGGACTTATGTCAATCTATTTGATTGTTTATGTTGGACGTTGATAGATAGATATATAAATGTGTAATGAAACATAAAGAGTAAGAAGCACATCACCACGACACAAGTTATTTATAGTGGTTCGGCTACAAGGACACCTTCCTTGCCCTACTCCACTCCCCGAGTCACCTACTCGAGAGTTCGTAAGCACTACACCAACTCCTTGTAGCGGAGAAGCCTTCACAACGTCGCTTAACCTTTTTCCGGTATAAATCTAAATACCGAGTTCTTTCACACCAAGGCGAACCACACCTAACACAACGTCGCCTACCCTTTATGCGGTGCTAGGCTAACCACCGAGTTCTTTCACACCTTAGGAGAACTAATCCTATCACAACGTCGCCTGCCCTTTATTAGGTACTAGGCTAAGCACCTAGTTCCATTACTATGGAGGAACTACTACCTTTCACAACACAACACCTAATCTCAAGGAGATCTACTCCTTGTTACAACATCATCAAGGATATCACCATCCTTGTAAATAAACAAATACTTATATGTATAACGATGCACCTCATCGATTATACGACCTAGGCATTTCTTCACAAATGCTACTTGATTTGATTCTTTGGCATCCTTCACTAATGCCTTTGACACAACGCTTGGCACCCTTCACTAATGCCTTCGTCTTGACACCTTTAGCATCCTTCACTAATGCTTTGACACGGATGATGAGCACCTTTCACTAATGCTTTCATCTTGACACTTTCGGCATTCTTCACTAATGCCTTCAACCCAACATCTATGGAGAAAGGAAGAACTATCAACAAGAGAACCTTAGTTGTCTTGATGATGACAAAGCATGGCAACTCATGGACTTGAGCTTGCACGTCTTCAAGAAGTGGTGATCTCTCCTTTAAGAGGAACCTAGAAGATCACACAAAAGATAAAAGACAAACTACATAGATCACTTAGATCTGAGGTTAGAGGGTTAGAATACTTTGGGGAAGTATGTGTGTAAAGTGATGCATAGAAAGGGAGAAATGGCTCTCTATTTATAGAGGAAATTCTCTTCTGTTCCCCGGATCCCACGGATCCCTACCACAAGGGATCCGGCTAGCACAAAGCTAGGGATCCGTGGTCCGCTCCTCTTTGCCCATGGGTAATTTTGGTTATGGGTCATGGGTCATGGGTTATGGGTTGATCCATGGTTTTCTTTCTAGATTCAACGAACTTGGTTAAGTGGTATATATAAAACCATGGGTTGTGGGTCAAAACCATTTGCTAGTATTTACCCATTTAGTATATACTTGTATTTACCCTTTTTAGCATATACTTAGTTTTTACCCATTTTAGTATACTTAGTTTAAGTATATGTTTAACCCAATATGTAAACACTAGTTGTTGTACATATGTATCTAAATCATAAAATCATTTAGGCTTGTTTTAGTGTTTTATTTGAAAACGTAAGTGTGTTAGAAAACTATTAACTCAAACTATTTGCGTATTCTATTTGTTTCGTTAAAATGATTTTACGTTTGTTATCGACAAAACATTAGAAGATCGTAAAATATAAATAAACGTTTTTACGGCTTATTTGTATTAACAATCTCCCCATTTTTGTTGATGACAAAACATAAAATTATTTTAAGGAAAAATCTAAAATTCGTAAAAGTTTGAATTTGTAGTTTTTACTTTCTTCTCCCCCTTTTTGTCGAAACAAAAAGTGTAAAAAGAAACTAACACAATTTTTATAAGAAAGAATATGTATAAATGTAAAGAGAGCAAGTGACGGGAATGGTACTCGTCTCAACTCCCCCTTGACGAGTCCATCCTTTTGAAAAAGGCGTCAAGGACATAACGTAAAATAAACTAATTGTGTTTGCAATTAAGTTTGCAAATGGTTCGTCTAAGTGACGAAAGCGTGCTCCCCCTTGAATATTGCAATGTTGCAATGGGGTGTCATGAAGTGTAATCCAAAATTGGATTAAGTTGCAAATGATTTTGCAATGTTGTTTGACACAAAGCTCCCCTAGCTTTATGGTGTCAATATCTTCATGTGTATTTTGAATAACTACTAAACAAAGGTTAGAAAACAAGAGTATAGTGCAAAATTTCCTGCAAATAAAACTCAAGTTAGTAGAAATTTGTGCTTCTGTACCACGGATCCCATGGTTCCCTTCAAGGAGGGATCCGTCTAGATATTTGGGAGGGATCCGGCTATCTGTTACAGTTTCTTCAGCAGTGAAGAAATGTCAAGGAATGCTATTTGAGGAAATGAGATATATGTACAATATAACAAGCACAACACACAAGATAATCATAGCATATAAGTATTCATTCAATAAAACAAGAGATACACAACCAAATCTCTAAAAACTAAGAGAATGAACTTTAGCCATACAAGTACTACTAATGCTAATCTCATTACGAGACTTAGAATGTGACAATGTGCTTAAGTCTAGGGATGAGTGGACTTGTTGAATTGATCCAACTTTGCAAGAAGATGATTGAAGATGAAATGTATCTCATTTCGTACTTCTTGAACAAGTCCTTGAGTTTTTAGACAATTTGGGCAAATATTGTCTTGGTTTGGCCCCGAAGGGAAATGGATGTTTTGAGGGGGCTCAATGTGTGTTTGAGGGTCTTCATTTTGAGAAGTAGGAGGAGGTTCTAAAAATGAGGGTGGTAATGGAACTTCTTCCATAAGATCAAGGTTGTTCCTTGTCTCCCATGATGGGCTAGTTGGTGTTGTAGGTGGTTCCTGATTCAATGAAAAGGTTGGTGAATGGGAGGGTCTTGGTGGTGAATGGAACAATGAATATATGTTTGGATTAGGAAGAGGCTCATTCAAGGAGTGTAGTCCATTCTCAATGAATGAAGGTTTTGATGGCTTGCTAGAACTTGCCATGTTTGGTTTAGAACTAGATGATCCTTTTTCTAGTTGGAAAGGTTTGATGCTAATCCTTGCGGTTCTCTTGGCTTTTGTTTGATGGGTTTGATGAGGTGGGATTCTAGAGTCATCATTTCTAATGGGAGATGTTTCGGTGGATGAAATTTCATGGATCAATTGACCCTTTCTTTTGGATGATCCTATGTTTGAGGAGTTGTTGCTAAGAGCCTTTGTCATGGTGATGAAAATGCTAATGTGAGCTTCTAATTTCTTATTTTTGAAAGGTAATTGAGGATGGTGCCATAAACTTAAGATTGTTTGGTTTATAAAGAATAATTTGAATTTGGGAATTAAATTCTTGACCACTTTGAAGTCAAGCAAGCTCTTGAGGTTTTGATCAGCTCTAGGAGGATAATTAATGTATGCTAAGGGTGGTTAGAGAACCAAAGGGTGACTTGAATTTGAATATACAAGCTAATTTATGCATTATGCATCTACGGATCCTGCGGATCCCTCTCAGTAGGGATCCGCCTGGTTAAGGACCAGGGATCCGGCTATCAGACAAGGTCTAGGTGAAATCATTATGCTTTTGTAAGGTTTGTTATTAATGGATTTCGAGGGTTTGACTTAATTTTGAAGTCTTTAGCTGTTGGATATCTTAAATCCTTAACCATAACAAGTAATGGTGCTTAATGATGGTTTTTGGCCAAGAAAATTTGACCTTGGGTAGTCTAACTATATGTTTGACAATGATTCCATTTAATTTGATATGGAGAAATGGTGATAACAAGTCCTAGAAGTCAGATGATGTCCTAATAGGAATTTACTAAAATCCTTAAAAATAAGAAGAAATGAAAAACTAATTTTTGACCCTAATTTTGATTAAAAGATGGTTGAGATCAATTTGCTAAAATTGAAAGATATACCTAACTAAGTGCTATCAAGCGTGATAGATAATGTGTGAGTGTTGGAGCGGAATTATGGTGAGTTTTGACTAGTTGAAAAATCAAAAATATTTCAAAGATGTATCCTAGATAAACCATGGATGAGAGTGAGATTTCAACTATTTGATAAAGACTTAGTTGGCTCTAGTATCTTATATTTGACTTGTTAGAAGTGATCTAATAGACTGTTTTGATGTAGCTAAATCTGATTTCATATCGATGCTACGGATCTCGCGGTTCCCTTATGGGAGGGATCCGGCCAGTTCAAAAGCTGGGATCCGCCTACTGCAGAGCAGAGAGCTTTCAGGAAATGTGCATCTTTGCACTTTATATCAAATGTTTTTCCTAGTTGTTTCTATGGGGACTAAATATAATAACGTAACCAATATAGTGTATACCAAGGTAGGAAGAGCTAGAATTCTTAGAATGAGTGACGACAACCACTCTAGGGGTTGTAAAATCTCATTTCCCAAGTACCTACGTTAGGATTGTTTAATGCCACGATATGGCAATACCTACAAACTACAAGCATAATTAAAAATGTTTACAGATCATTGTCTTGAAATTGTTCATCATAAGTTTGATTTTTCAAACTTTACCTTTCTCCTCCTTCTTCACTTCTTCACCCGTCCTCCACTCTTCATCGAACTATCTTCACTTCTTCTTCTTTAAGAAATTGGCGAAGCATTTGAAGATTCCCTTGGTTTGTTTCCATTCGGGTGATTCATTAGGGATGTTTGGCAATTGGTTGATGTAGTCCAAGGGGTCAAGATCGATATTTGCGAGTGGGTTGCTACTACTCCCTTCACCTCCACCTTCTCCTTGCCTTTCCCTTTCGTCCGAGGAGTCCGTGGGTGGGTGTGGTCTCTTGCCTTCCACCATAAACCTTGTTGTTCTACCCTCGGTTAATGGTACCATAACCTTATTGCAAAAGCTATGATCAAGGGATTGTGGAGAAGGGTCTAAAGAAAAGATGAATTTGGCGAGACGGGTTAAAAGCATTGCATACGGAAGCACCATCTTGTCCATGCTTCTAACACTTGCCATTCTTTTGACCATGTAGTAAGCAAGGTTGAATTGAGTATTGGTCACTAGGCAATAGATCATTAAGCTTAGACATGCGTTGGGGTGGTCCTTGTTCCCTACTAGGCTCACCACATTTTCTCTTATCACATCTTCCCACTTCCTATACAATGCATAAATTTCTGAAAGCTCCATTTGAAAAGGATCCCTATGGATCACTTTTGACTTCCTTGTGACTCTTGATGGTGAGGCTCTTGGCATGAACACGTTGTCCTTCACCGTGGTTGCTTCCGGGATCAAGGTGTAGTAAATGTCGTGATGAACAACCATTGTGTGTAGTTGTTCCAAAGACCATTCATTGGAGTACATACAAACACCTTGATACGGAACCCCTATAATTCTTCCAAACTCTATAAGTGAAAGACTAAACTCTCGCTCATTGATGGTGAATTCAATTGAGATGGTCCCATCATCATTTCTAATTATACCCATTGTCTTGTAGAATTCAAGCACAAAGACCGGGCAAATTTCCTCGTTTATGTCCAATAAACAATCAAATCCAATAGTTGCAAAAAATTCCCTTACGTCGGTTTTGCAATAAATGATGGATCAACAACTCTACCTTCATGAAATAGTCTCCTTTCAAGCAACTTAAAGGCCTTTCTATCGTCCGGACTTAGACCATTTTTCCTATGATACATGGGTATGTAGTGGGCGGTGTCTTGGTAATCTTGTTGCTTGTTGCTTGGCATGATTGTTCCTAAACAATGCAACCACAATGTGGTGTTAATTGTGAATAGTAACCTAGAGGGTTTGATCACAATTTTGCTCAATTCATTTTTATTGAATTCAAGAAATGAGTTTAATTTGTATTAACAATGCTAATTCTTTGATTTGAGTTATCTTAGAAAAAAATGTGATAACAAATTATGACAAACCCACTTGAGCCCAATCTCTAAAATGAAGAACTTGTAATCCTAGTAATCAAAGAATGAAATCATCAATGTAGTGAAGATTATACTTACACAAGTGATTTTTATGCTTGAGAGAGATGATCAAGTTGCTCCTATGAACAGTAGTTAGGTTTTTGTTCGTGAGTCTTTAAGGGGAAAGTATGATTGTGGAACATCCACAGTGATCATTTTTAGCTTATATTGTCTTCTGTTGCACGGATCCCGCGGATCCCTCTCATTTGGGATCCGGCTAGTGTAAACTGAGGGATCCGGCATAACAGCAAAAATCAGCTCAAATATTCCTTGATAACTATGGTTTGGGAGTTCTAAGAATCCTAATGTTTTGGTGTTAAGGTTCTAAAACTTGTGATTTGAGGTTTTTGAAGATTCAGTACTATTCATATTAGACGAGGTTCCCTATTTAAGAATTATTCATAATTCTTGGGAAGCTTTTCAAACATTATAATAAAATCCCATTTTATTATAATATAAGAAGTTTCACATGGAAATTTATTGACATAGATGAAGTGTCAATAAATTCTTTGTAATGAATAATGATAATGGTTATCAAATAACCAGAATGTCATTATTACGAAATCATAGTGTAGTCTCTACAAATAAGTTGAAGAATACTATTCTTGATGATGACTTTAATATAGATAACTATTAAAGCAATTACTAATAAATCATGCAACTAAGATTTCAATAATAAAATTAAGAGCAAGTGATTAGTAATCATACCTTCGCTAAATATTCTTTTTTGCGAAAGGAAGTATTAAGATAAATTCTTTATGCTCTTCTTGGTAACTCCAAATCCAAGTATGGATAATGATTTAAGAAAAACAAATGTTAGAGCATTCTATAATTGTCCAACAGTAAACAATATAGTGATTTTAAAATATGACAAAAATAATCCTTCTTTGTAGTTTTCAAACATACATGGATCGTATCAAGTTTTTAAAGTACAACATACTCTAAGAAACTTGGTAAAGAAGCTCTGATGCCAATTGTGGAAAACTAGAAGGGGGGGGGGTTGAATAGTTTTACCAATTTAAAACTTCCTTTTAAATATTTAGATCGACTTATGTCAATCTATTTGATTGTTTATGTTGGACGTTGATAGATAGATATATAAATGTGTAATGAAACATAAAGAGTAAGAAGTACATCACCACGACACAAGTTATTTATAGTGGTTCGGCTACAAGGACACCTTTCTTGCCCTACTCCACTCCCCGAGTCACCTACTCGATAGTTCGTAAGCACTACACCAACTCCTTGTGGCGGAGAAGCCTTCACAACGTCGCTTAACCTTTTTCCGGTACAAAGCTAAATACCGAGTTCTTTCACACCAAGGCGAACCACACCTAACACAACATCGCCTACCCTTTATACGGTGCTAGGCTAACCACCGAGTTCTTTCACACCTTAGGAGAACTAATCCTATCACAACGTCGCCTACCCTTTATTAGGTACTAGGCTAAGCACCTAGTTCCATTACTATGGAGGAACTACTACCTTTCACGACACAACACCTAATCTCAAGGAGATCTACTCCTTGTTACAACATCATCAAGGATATCACCATCCTTGTAAATAAACAAATACTTATATGTATAACGATGCACCTCATCGATTATACGACCTAGGCATTTCTTCACAAATGCTACTTGATTTGATTCTTTGGCATCCTTCACTACTGCCTTTGACACAACGCTTGGCACCCTTCACTAATGCCTTCGTCTTGACACCTTTAGCATCCTGCACTAATGCTTTGACACGGATGATGAGCACCTTTCACTAATGCTTTCATCTTGACACTTTCGGCATTCTTCACTAATGCCTTCAACCCAACATCTATGGAGAAAGGAAGAACTATCAATAAGAGAACCTTAGTTGTCTTGATGATGATGAAGCATGGCAACTCATGGACTTGAGCTTGCACGTCTTCAAGAAGTGGTGATCTCTCCTTTAAGAGGAACCTAGAAGATCACACAAAAGACAAAAGACAAACTACATAGATCACTTAGATCTGAGGTTAGAGGGTTAGAATACTTTGGGAAAGTATGTGTGTAAAGTGATGCATAGAAAATTTGAGGTTTAAAATAGATCATCATCACTTCCCAATCAATTTGAGTAGATAAAACATTTTGAGGAAGGATGTGGATTTCACAAGTTTGCTCCACCTCAATATGTGCCTCGAATTTTGAAAGAGTTTTGCAGATATTAGAGGGAACCTGCACTTAGAGACAATTAAGTCACATTTCAATAATTTGAGGTTTAAAATAGATGCTCGCCCTCAACATGTGCATGGAAAATTTGAAATCGTTTGTCACTTGCGGGGAGGAAAACATGCTAAACACTTATGAAACCATTTATCGAATAATCAGTTTAAATCCAATTTAAATCACAAATTCTCCCCCGATCACAATTATCAAATCAATTGAGATTTGTGATCTCTGTAGATTTAAATTGATTTTGAAAGCTTTTAAGGAGAATTGTGACTTGATTATGAAAGCGTTTTAACAGATAAGGATTGGATTTTGAGACTTTAAACTCCATTGACTAAACATGCATAATTATCTTTTGAAAACATAATAATAACCAAGGTCTGGAACCAATTGTGTAACATTTTGTAAAACATTTAGAGTAGACCTTACTCATTTAAGTGCAAATTGTTTGAAAAGAACACTTTTTGATTTAATTGAAAAATCATTCTCCCCCTCAATCAATGACGAAAGTCGTTGATTGATGAATTGAGATTTTGACACTTGATAAGTTCTTTTGATTTTCAAAAATAGAGTCCGAAGTGTTTTCAAAACAATTGAGTTTTCATAAGATTGCAAATATTTTTCAGAGGAATCATTAGAAGGAAAAATATTTGAAATTAAACATTTGTCTTGTTAATGGCAGACATTTGTTTTTAGACTCAAAGCATTAGGTTTAAAACATGAGATAAAGCATGGCTCTGTTCTTTCTTTGAAAAGCGGGTTACTGCCTGAAATAACAGTAAACCATTGTTTTACTTTCTCCTAAAAATATTTTTTTATTTTTTGATTTTTTTTTTTTAAAACATTCGAACAACATCTAAAGTCCCGTGTCACTCTTTGACTGACAGCACAAAGACCGTAGATATATATCAAAACAAGAAAGAAAAGACAGAAAGGACAATATTTTTGAGATTTTTCGAGATTTTCATATTTTTATGGATTTTTTGAAAGTTTTATATTTTTCTATTTGCTTTTAGTTGGTTTTATAATTTTGTATTTTGATTTTTGAATAAATATATGTAACACCCCCAAAATTATCGCAGCGGAAGATTGTGTCATTGGGGTATTACTTCATAGTTCACAGCACAAGTTACAGAAAACGACTCTAAATGAGACGTTTTGAAATAAATTATCATTCGATTAAAATATCAGAGTTTACAAAGAGAGGTCCCACAAGTTTGTACAATCATAAAAAGTACAATATAAAAGTTGTAAAGATTTTTGAATGATAATATGTGCATCGTCTTCAAAATATTTTCCGTGCGCCTTCACATGCTACGAAGTATATGCCTTAGACAAATGAAAATACATTGCTAAAAGTGTCAACACAAAGGTTGAGTGAGTTCATAGAGTTTATGTAAATATTTTATACGACTACCACAAGTATAGGCCATGTATGACAAATATGTCACATAAAAATGTTACAATTGCTATAAGCACATGACACAATCCGGGACTGATGTTCGCCCCAACAGAGTGTTTTGCCAAACAACTCAAATAATGATAATAAAATGAAATGCATCCGTTTGACCATTGGGACCACCAACCCGGATGGAGGAGTCACCCTCAATAGATCTATTCACTCACCTCGCTTCTTCCGGAATTAACGGTTCATGATTTATGAAATGGGGACATTCAATTGGCAATGAAGTAACTTAAGCAATGTAATGAATTTGATATACTTGGTATCGTAATAAAAATGATGTGCAATGTATTCTCCCCGTAGGTTTGAAATAAGTAAAAACTTGAATAAATCGGGGCTATGAAAACTCACCTTAGCATTTAGTGAATAAGGTAATGCAAGCGATGTCAAATAAAGCATGACGATAAGGAATCGGCACAACCTAATAAATATGTAATGTGTCCGTAATATGACACGCAAGTAGTACTCAATGCGTATGAGTTTCAAAAGATAATACGTTTTAGTTTTCGTGGAAGTTTCGTATCAATGTTTGTAAAATGTTTAGTTTGATAGTTCGTGTGGCGGTATATGGTCATAGACTCTAGGAAAGCGCATACCAACGTATAAAGCATATAACACATATGTATTATATTTAATAGCACGATAACAATCCAATGGGCAATCACCCGACATCTTAAGTCCGTTATGAGTTTAATAATCCAATATGTCCAAAATATGTTAGATTGTCCAATTAGTATCAACTCAATATATGTCAAATATATATAGTCCGACCAGGTTTATAATTTATTAATAATCCAAAATTTAGTTCAAAGTTATTCCAATATAATCCAACAGTCCAAATGTCTAAGCATACTTAATAATCCAATAGGTAGTCTAATAATCCCAAGTCCAATATATAAAACTTTTGTCCAATGTCATATGTGTCTAAACAATACTTATTTGGTATAAGTCCAATGTCAAGTTCG
Source organism: Chrysanthemum makinoi (assembly GCA_910596185.1). Lineage (NCBI taxonomy): Eukaryota > Viridiplantae > Streptophyta > Magnoliopsida > Asterales > Asteraceae > Chrysanthemum > Chrysanthemum makinoi. The sequence goes on from OU343224.1 coordinate 265,104,489, forward strand.
TTAGTCCAATATGTGCCAAATCGTCCATCAAGTGTCTATTATGTCCGATATATGTCTTAATATTTCAATATCTGTAAATCATAAATACAAGTTTTAAAGTTGTAATACATTACCATACTTTACAACTTAAAACTAAACACATTCTTAATAGTTAACGGGCTTTGGTCCAATACATAAACAAGCTCACCAATTACTATTATTTAGCTTGAGCCCATGACTTAAATCCAAACGCACTAAGTGATTATTAATGTAGCAATCTGATGATTACTTTGAAAACGTAGGCTAACACTAACCTCCAACCACCATTTATGTGTCAAGCTGTTAAACCGGATACCAAAAAGAAAAACAAACCACCCTACACGAGTTTAATTATACTCGAGATACAAGACTAACACCACCTCTCTCGGGTTCTCTTTTTGACCAAGAGAAACAAACGCCTCTCGGCTGTGGATGTGACCCGTAAACAAAACCAAACGTACCCTTGTTGTGCGGGTGGTCAGACAAACCAAGACACAAACTAGATGCACCCTGCGGGCTGCTATTACACATAAACAAACACCCTCTTGGTGAAAGACGAACCAAATCAACACCCTATGAGTTTCTGTGGTGGGTTGCAACGATTAACCCAAGCTCACTCGAGGTGGTTCCGAGTTGGTGAGCTAACGAAGATAAGCCAAACACCGATTGGGTTGGCTGGGTCACGAGCAACAAAAACAAACACCACCTGTGTGGTTTCTTTCCATCCGGGTGACAAACAACACACCCTTCGGGGTGGCTGTGACAGCGAGCAAACAAACTCCCCTTTTGGGGTGGGCTGCGACAACAAACCATACGCACCCTTTGGTGCTAGTGGGGCTAAGACTAACAAAACATCCACACCCTTGTGGTGGCTCATATACTCGATAGTAGCAGCAGGTAAACACCCTTGGTGTTGCTGCTGTGGTGACTCAACCCAAGCCAAACACCATCTCGTGGTGTGGCTGTAAACCGAGAGCAACAACAAGCACCCTTGGTGGGTCGTTGCTGTGAGCTGATTCCCAAGACAAAGAAAACACTCTCTTGAGTGTTTGTTTTCGTAACTAAAAATCAAACACCCTCGTGGGTTTCTTCCTTTTTGACCCGAATCCAACATAAACAAGAATAATTGCACATCAAAAACGAATTACCAAATCAACTCGAGACTAAACCCAGACACAAAATGGGTCTCGAATTGAAACCCATAAGGCTTACCTATGATATCAAAAGCAAAACAACCCCTTTGGGTTGTTTGTATACCGAGACTCAAACCGGGTTAAAACCTGACCTGCGTACAAAACTCACCACGCAACACAAACTTGTATTATGAACCACACGAATCATATCAAATCGTTTTTATCTCGTTTTTATACAAATTTTTATCCACGAGAACTTATATAAATTATTTAAAGTCGACTTTAGTGGAAATAAAACATCCAAAATGAGTGGTAGATTGTCATACCAAGGAAGGAAGGAACAAGAGAAGGAGATAGGGGTGCGGCTGTGGTGTTAAATTCGAACCAAACGAGAACCTTAACAACACCATCTAAACCCACGACAACCATGATCCCTTCTCATCTTGATGATGATGATGATGACAGTGTTATATGGTGGCAGTGGCATGGTGGAGGTGAGGCGGTGTGGGGTGAGGCGGCATGGAGAGAAAGAAGAAGTTATCTTCTTTTATTTTGTGTTTTTTTGGATGAGAAGAGGGAAAACAGATAATATATACATGGAGTCGGTTTGATAAAAAAAATATAATGAGGGGCAATTGTGTATAAGAAAAACAAGAGATATATTTGTTTGTCTTAATGGTTAAAACTTTGTGAAGTATATTGGGTATAATTTGATCCCGGTAATTACTAAACTTAAACCTTTAAATTACGAAACTTAAAACTGAGCAACGTAAAAATGTAATGATTACAAAGACGTCAAATCTTATCAATATACTCCATCTAAGTATATTAATAGTGTGATACGCTTAACGTAATGTGCTTATTTTGTTAAAACCTAAAAACGTAGGTTTGAGTACGCATATTGCGTAAAAAGTAACATTTTTACTTAAAAATGATAAGGAGGCAATAGTTCATATAAAATATGACTATCGGTGATATTTGAGTATTTTGAACACATTGACTTATCATAGTCTTGTGTTGGTCGCGAGAAAATTTTACACAATTAAACTTGAGATTACTTATAAAAGTAATTTAAATTAAATTATTTATTGTGTTTACCGTTGTGTGCGGTTTAACGTTTTTGCGAGATAACTACCCGTTAAATAGATAGAGGTGAACAAAAATGTTCGGAGAGGAATAATTCAAAGCAGAGTGAATTATTTAACTTGAAAAATTACCAGTTACTACCGGTTACAGTAAATGCTTTTAAGTTATAGTCAAATTCAAATAGTCAAAAATCAAAGTCAATGTCAACTTTTAAGAAGTCAAAGGGTAAAATAGTCATTTTATCTTATGAAAAATTACGGGTTGCTACAATCTCTACCCCTTAAGGGAACTTCGTCCCGAAGTTCAGTGAGTGTTATATGCTGACGACGATGTGTGTGAGTTTATCTTCACGTTCCCACATGAATTCAAGACCTCTTCTAGAGTTCCATTGAGTTTTGTCAATAGAAAGGTAACTTTGCTTAAGTCGTTTGACCTCATGGTTTGTGATGTTAGTAGATTCTCCGATAGGGTTCAGACGTTCATCAATGTAGGTCTTTTCTAGGGGAGTAGTAGGTGTTTCATCAAAAAGACCCTTCTTTAGATTGCACACACGAAGGCCGGTGTGTACACTGCTAATTTTGGATGGTAGCTCGAGTCTAAGCTATATCAGGCTAATTCTTGCTAGGGTTATGGTACAGAAAAGTTACTAAAGTTTACAAAAAATTTGTCCTAAGGTAATATAGTTTCATTTTGTTCAGTTAGATTACTAAACTTTCGGTAATCATACACTTCAAAATTTCAGTGTTAGTCCGAGTAACTTGGATGTATATTTTTTGATAAGTTCAGTAACCTGAGTGAACAAAATTCAAAGTTCAATAACCTGAACATTCACTTTTAGTAGTTTAGTTACGTGAGTGAACAAAGTTACAAAGTTTAGTAACCTGGATGAACAAAATGAAACTATATAACCTTAGGACAAATTTTTTGTAAACTTTAGTAACTTTTGTGTACCATAACCCTTCTTGCTAATATTGTATAAAGTCCAATATATCTTAAGTTTGGCTTTTCTAATTTCCCAAAACGAAGCTTTCAACAAAACCTTAATCCTAGCATGAAATTTTGAGAGTTAACGCTTACATCTGTGTAACCTTTCTGGTGATAATTGTGGCCTAATATTGCGGGGACAGGAAGTAAATGTTGTACTAGATTCCTTACAAGGATTTCGAAAGCGGCTAGCTCAGAAATTCTAATCAGCAATTGTGCTAAAGATTGCAAAGTCAAATATGCTGCAAGCATGCTTTTGGATAATGCTTTGTCAGGCTAAAAAAAATTGTTGCTCAATCTATTAGTATTGAGAATAATCACAAGATTACTTGGACTGAGTTGGAGAAATTGTAATCAAGAAGTATTGTCTTCGGAATGATGTGCAAGAAATGAAAGTGAAGTTTCCTTGCTGTCGGTAGTGTTGATATCACAACTTAGCTTTCAAGATTTGGAAGTAGTGTGTCCAGTGATGGTCTCAACCAATGAGAAGTTATGGGAAATGTTCATTTGAGAATTTCCACTCAGTATTCAAGAGAACGTAGCTTCGTGTGATTACTCACACCGGATGAAACAATTCAAATGTCTCGTTAGTAGATCAAGTTGTGCAAGCTTAGACTGCTCAAGGATCTAACAACAGGAAAAATAAAACAGTAACAACAATAGTAACAAACGGTGATGGGATATGGAAAGTGAGAACATTTGGGGAAATAATGGCCAACAAATGGGAGGAGCTCATGGGAGCTTATGTGATGGATGATGGGATATCACAACCAGTTTGTTAATTCGAGACTTCGAGACTGAATTAAATCCATTAGCTCAAGAGTGTAACAAGTCCGCTAGCTCAAACAATATGTAATAGTTATACTTATGTGACTCGTGCATAATTAAGTTCGTAGCAACAAAATTCTGTTCTTGAAACATCTGATTCTATCAGGTCGGGTTTCAATTATGTTCTTGAAACATCTGATTCTATCAGGTCGGGTTTCAAGTATGTTCTTGAAACATCTGATTCTATCAGGTCGGGTTTCAATTATGTTCTTGAAACATCTGATTCTATCGAGTCGGGTTTCAAGTATGTTCTTGAAACATCTCGATTCTATCAGTCGGGTTTCAAGTATGTTATTGAAACATCTGATTCTATCAGGTCGGGTTTCAAGTATGTTCTTGAAACATCGATTCTATCAGTCGGGTTTCAAGTAACTGCGTACCAAATCATTAGTTCGACTATCGGTTCATATTTGTAAAGATTTGTATCAGCAAAATTGATAACTTGAGAATGAGATTAGGTTGTTCGAATGAGGTCTTAAGATTTTTGTTGGTAAGACATTATCCTGTTTTCTAGATCTTTTCAAAGAATACTAGTGATTCTCGAGTTCGAGTTCATACTCATGTCATATCGGATACAAATAAGCCCACTCATTTATAATTCATTACTTACATAAAGAAGAAGCGTCCCAATTTATGTAAGTAAGAAATTATAAACTTATGGTTCGGCGATTTACAATTTCTTTATTTAAATGAAAAGGCGTCCTGATCGGTCCCGAACCGTCAAGTTATCTCACGCAAGCCAGCCACTTGTGAATGACCAACCGTAAGAAACTCAAAACAGCTCAGAAACCAAATGCAATTTAGATCAGAGGAATATAGGGGATTCCTGGGTCGTTAAGTCCCACGGAGGATGAATTGGGTGTATAAACACTTGATCAGATGATAGAATGATCACTAAGGATAGTGATCAATAAGGATTTTGAAATATTTATACCTAAAGAAAAGATTAATAAATTACAGCGACTTAAATGCAAATTAAAGGAAATTAAAAAGTTAAAATATATTAAATAAACGCTATCACTATTTTTACAATGATGTTTTTGTGATTTTATAAAATAAAATGACTTAAATAAACTATTTTAACTAAAACGTAAACTTAAATTATCTAAAAACGTGACTTAAAATGAAAACGTACGAAAAGTATAAAAATTACGCGAGTGCGCAAGCAAAAACGTAAAATTTGTGAAATAAAAGTCCTACAAGTGTAAAAACAATTTTATTACGTACTATATGATAAAAGAAAATTTTAGAAAAAAAGATTTATATTTTTTAGACTTTTATATTTTTTATTATGAATTAATTACTATTTTACACTAATTAAATGTTTAAAAATACTAAAACTATTTGGAAAAATCTGAAACTTTTTTATAAAATACTTTATACTAATACAATTATATAAAAAATACTAAAGTTGAAAAAGCTATTATAAATAAGCTGGAAATAAGCCAAATAGCTCGTATAAGCTTAAATAGACAAGAAGGCTTATGTATTAGATTGTGTAAAAGGATACCAGTCAAAGACCCAAGGGCAACTGGTATCCAGGTACACTCTTATCACTCTCAAAGGTGGGAGGTCTCAGGTTCGAGCCTGCCTCCCCACCTTTTTGCTAAACATTTTATTTTTTTGATTTTTTTCTTTACAAACTTATTAAGCACTATAAGATAAGCATTTTCTATAACTACAACTTTTTCTAAAAATCACTAATAAGCTCAGTTATGAGCTTATGATTCCAACAGTTGGCTAAAATATGAAATAAGCACAAGTAGTAAGCTTAAAATGACTAATAAGCTAACAAATAAATACAAGCTAACTGAAATAAGCTAAACACTGATTTAAAAGCTAAAATGGAAACTGAAAAAGCATAAATACTTGGAAATAAGCACTTATTAAGCAAAAATAAGCACTTAGCTAACCGAATTGCACAGGACACTTTGTAAATCACTATGCACCTTTAAGCTTATTTTTAAGCACTAAGATAAGCTAGAAATTTAAAACAAACACTTGAACTAATAAGTTGATCAAATAAGCTATCCAAAAAGCTAAAATTATCATTGTTTTGTTCATCGGAGAGCTTTTGGTGAGCTTATTAAAAGCTAAAAACAAGCTGAGTATAACTCAGTGTATCTTGAGTATAACTCGATTGTATACTGAAGTTAAATGGACAAAACAATAAGCTGAGTGCAACCTTATCAAACAAGCTTCAAATTGGAAATTTAAGCTTAGGTCTCAAAGATGGCTTGGTTAGCTTCACAAAAAACTAAAAATCACAAGCTAAAGTTAACTAGTGAGCTTGTGCCAAGCTTGTGAATTCGACCATAAAGCACTGTACAGAGCATTTTTGACTTTTTAAGAAAATGAAACAAAGTTGACTTATATGAACTTTTGATTGATCTTAAGGACTGAATATGATGTAATAAGCTACAATAAGATGAACTTAAGCTATAATATCAAGTTATCAACTACTGTGATGAGATTTGTTATTCAAAATTCTAACAGTTAACTATTTAATAAAGATTTAAAGCTAATTTGACTTTTTATACTAATAAGTACTGGTTTTGATTGTTTATATGAACTAATAAGACCTAATGAGACATGCACCAAACAAGCACAATGACTAAAACAACCTCTAACTCAGTTGAACAACAAATCCAAACAGCTTCTTAACTTAACTGTTTAAGAATCTTTCCAAAGAGTTTCAAGGATTTAGACCATGTACTATATTACAAACCTTAAATTACCATATAAGGAGACTAATTAAGCATTAAACAATAATAGTAACAACATAAAACAGTTAAGTACCAAAATTGATCAAAAAGCTTACAAATTGGAATTTAAGTGAGACTGAGAACCATAGTCTGAGATCACTACCTATAGCTTCCCAAGAAGCATCTAACCCAGGGCAATCCATGAGCAACCCTGCTCCAAGCCTTCATCATCATGAACACTTATTTTTATTTTATTTCTATTTTCTTTGATTTTTTATGTTTTTAAGTAAACTAAGTTACAAGTCCTCTAAGTGATAACAAAGCTTCAAAAAACTTAAAAGGTAACTGAAATGAGATTAAATGAACAAGAACAACAATATTCAACAAGATTAAAGCAAAGTGTCAATTTTGCTTGAAAATGCTAAAGATTGAATTCAAACTTGAGAACTGAAACTGAGAACTATTGAAATAACTTTCATTAAACATGAAACATGATACAACTTTGAAAATAACACTTAATTTAAAAGTTTAACAACGAGAATTTAAAGTTTACACTACAATTTGGTCTAAAAACTTGACAACCTATCTCTGTCTTCTTTCTTCTTTTATATTGATCCTTCGAGTGCTGTGGGTCCCACTTGATTTTTCCCATCAATAATATCAGCCTTTGGATGGGTCAAATACATCTTAGCCATCAAATGGCATTTTGGTAACCAAAAAGTCTTTGGGTGGGTTTCTGCAATTAATGGGTCTTGGATGGATGTGGAGGTGGAGGGGTAGTGGGTAGACAGGTGTAGAGATAAGGTGAGGTGGAGAGGTGGGCAAGTGGTGGTGAAACCACTGGTAATTGGGATGCAGTGGTGGGAGAGAGGAAGCTACGGTGTAGGCGGTTTCTCATTTTTAAATATTGGGTTTGGGCTTGGGTGCTTGGGTAAACTGGGTTATGTATTTTGGGTTGGGTGTTTAGTAATAAAAGGGTCCGTTTGGTTATGTTATCACAAGGACCATTCATGTAATTTTCTGAAAGTGTAGGTACTGGCTTTGACAAGTTTCCAAAGTATTTTCAAGGATCAAACCTGCCAAATATAATAAACCAAGGACCATACATGTATTTATTTTCCATTTAAAATGTCCAAGGGTCTTTTATGTCATTTTTGAAACTTAAGGGACCAAACATGTAATTTTCCAAAAGTTCACTATAAGGACCAATTTTGTCATTTATAAATAGTACAAGGTTTATTTTTGATTATTTTCACTTTTAAAATTCACCAAGAACTATATTTGACATTTTTCAAAGTTCAGGGACTAAAGTTGTCATTTTGCAAATTTTAAACTTTAAAGGGTTAATTTTGACAACTTTTGAATCTCATGGACCTTAAATGACATTTTACAAGTTTTTGAATTACCAGGGACTAGTTTTGACAATTTTGTAACTTGGGGACTAAAACTGCCAATTATGCAAACTTGATACGTTTTTCATCTTATTTTGATATTTTTGCATTTAAAACACATAAAACACTTATTTGTGATATTTTCATTATTTTGATGCATTTCAGAGTGTTTTCAGATGTTTTTGCAGTCTAGATGGTACAAAAATGATGAGTATTTAGACACTCATCAATCCCCCACACTAAGATATTGCTAGTCCCTAGCAATCTTTTATGAAAAGTTAATGGATTTCATCTCTTTACCAAAAGCCATTACTTCCGGAGTAGCCAATTGTTTTAGTTCAAGTAAGAACCTTGGTACAATGATAACCAAATGATTTTGAGCAAATCACCGACTTTTAACGGTTTTGATTTGTCTTTACCGTAAGCCGTTTGCTTACGGACTAGCCAACTCTTAGATCAATTATCAACATTATCTTTGGTGAGTCGATTACCAATTATGGTTTTCCAACTGCCTTTACCACAAGCCATAAACTTGCGGGCTAGCCAACTTTTCACTAGTTTAAAGATATGGTGAGTTGAACACCATACAATTTTGGGCAAATTGCAAGCCATAAACGGTTTTGAGATATCTTTACCAAGAGCCGTTTGCTCCTGGATTAGCCAATCCTTATGTGTGTTAGACATGGCGGTCTGATTACCATTTGTTGTGTTTAGTACATAGTACTTCCACTAAAAAAAAAATTTTTAATTTGGCCATTTTGGGGAAAAAGGGACTAAAAGGGTACATTTATGATCAAATTCGCGAGAATTTCCCCCCCACACTTAGAAATGAATATTGTCCTCAATATTCAAAGTACGGCTGTTATGCGAAACTTAGAACGTAAAAAGATAACATTATTAGCCAAGTGTAGAAACACAACAATTATTCTCTTTTTGAATATTTACAATTTTCATTCATCATTTTTTTTTTAACATGTGGGGCATCTCCCCCACACTAGGGTGGTACACACGGGTGAAAACCCATGTTTAACTATTGTTTTTGATTACCGAGTCGCTAGCTTGACTCGACCCCGAATTAATTTATTCATGGGGAAGTAAGTGGAAGAGACAATCTCCATCGGACTTTCATTCAAGATGTTTGTATAAACATTGAAGCACGTGAAAGTTCCACACCGATGAGATATACATAGAACCGGCTCAAAAATGATAAATGAAAATGCCGGGATCAAAAATAATGTCTTCATTCCCGAAGGAGTGAAGAATAGGAGAAGCCACTGGATAGGTGAAGAAAAGAAAGAAAGTCATGATAAAGATCTTGACTAACTCATCATCATCAGAAGGGGAATTCATGATAGCATGAATCTCATCACTTAAGCTCAATTGGTCTAGACATATCCCGGGTGTGTCTAGATCAAAGTAGAAGTTATCATACTCCGGTGGAGATATGATATGAGTGAGTTCACAGGAGAACGCCTCAAAGGCGAATGATTCATATTCGGGATTGATTTGAGTGAGTTCACTGGGGAACTCCTCAAAAGTGAATGATTCATAATCGGGGAGAGAATTAAGAGAATGAGAAGTGGTAATACCACTAATCTTCTCTCCCATATGATCAAAATGGAACGTTTGCAATTCCGGAATAGAATCATCGAACAAAAGTTCACTATCCTCCAAGGGGATAGGATATGAAGTAGGCTTTTCATTAAAAGCCTCGATTTTAGAAATGAGAAGATTAACATTCAATAATGTAAGACGAAGAGCTTCGTCTTGGATTATTTCTTCATCATTCTCTTCTCCTAAGCTGACAAGCTCAGAAGGTAATTCTTCCATATAACTGATGTCTCCACAAGATAACGAATCGTCATCAATAGAATCGGAGCACATCTCAACATGATTACTTTGGAAGACAAGAGGAGGAGGGATATCACACACATGATCAAGAATTCCTGTGACTCTCGGGATTGGGACAAGGTCCTTAACACTAGAATTTATGAATTTGTCCGATTCCTTTTCAGGAACAGTGTCAAGATGCTCGTCCCCCATGTTCGGAGAGTGAGTGGGAGCTTGGTGTGATAGCGATTTGCTTGAGAATGAATCTCAAGCTTGCGGGATATCCTTGATGAACTTGATGAAGCTTTATAAAATTGTAGGATACCAAGTGCATCCTCATCATCACTGTCATCGAGGAATAAAACGGAATCGAGAGCTAGATTTGGCCGCTTTTTCTTTTGCAATTGATTCCCTAATAGATTTTTCAAAGGCAATTTGGGAATCTAATTTAGCATCCGCTCTTGAACTAACAAAACTTCCATGGATTTCTCATGAGAGTTTTGTAACGACATAACCGACTCCTCCTTAAGTTCTTTTAATAACTCCAGTCTTGTAGAAGGTGCCGTAGTAGTTTCATGAGGAGTCGCTTGAATCATTTGATACTGTGGAGGTTGGTCTTGAAACGAATAGTCGTAATTGTTACAAGGAATTGGATTCCCTGTTTGACAATCCGAGCTAGAGTGAGGACCTCCACAATACTCACAACAGTAAAACTGCTGAGTCTCACAGTGTGATAGCTGATGGAATAAATCAGTTGTGTTATGGTAGGAATAGGGATCACGGTTATAGGCAGACGCGTTTCGATTCCACCATGCTACAAGCGGGCAATTGCCACCATAATAAGGACCACCACACCATTGACAACCAAGAGGGTGAGGATAAGACATAGAAAGAATCAAATGGTTCTAGAGGGTAAGAAATGAAGAATCAAAAGGGTAAGAGGGTAAAGAGGAATATTTTTGGTATTTTTGAAAAACATGTTATAAAACAAAGAATGAAAATATTTTTGGTGTTGTTAACACTTTAGGAAAAGTGTTAATGAACTTTTGATTTTTAAAATTGTTTACAAAAAGGTGGTATATGTGCAAGAATGGATCTGGAAATGCTTAAAACAAAACGACCTCCCGCAAAAAATTTGATCGGTCCCGAACCGTCAAGTTATCTCACGCAAGCCAGCCACTTGTGAATGACCAACCGTAAGAAACTCAAAAGCTCGAAACCAAATGCAATTAAATATCAGAGGAATATAGGGGATTCCTGGGTCGTTAAGTCCCACGGAGGATGAATTGGTGTATAAACACTTGATCAGATGATAGAATGATCACTAAGGATAGTGATCAATAAGGATTTTGAAATATTTATACCTAAAGAAAAGATTAATAAATTACAACGACTTAAATGCAAATTAAAGGAAATTAAAAAGTTAAAATATATTAAATAAACGCTATCACTATTTTTACAATGATGTTTTTGTGATTTTATAAAATAAAATGACTTAAATAAACTATTTTAACTAAAACGTAAACTTAAATTATCTAAAAACGTGACTTAAAATGAAAACGTACGAAAAGTATAAAAATTACGAGTGCAAGCAAAAACGTAAAATTTATGAAATAAAAGTCCTACAAGTGTAAAAATAATTTTTTTACGTACTATATGATAAAAGAAAATTTTAGAAAAAAGATTTATATTTTTTTGACTTTTATATTTTTTATTATGAATTAATTACTATTTTACACTAATTAAATGTTTAAAAATACTAAAACTATTTGGAAAAATCTGAAACTTTTTTATAAAATACTTTATACTAATACAATTATATAAAAAATACTAAAGTTGAAAAAGCTATTATAAATAAGCTGGAAATAAGCCAAATAGCTCGTATAAGCTTAAATAGACAAGAAGGCTTATGTATTAGATTGTGTAAAAGGATACCAGTCAAAGACCCAAGGGCAACTGGTATCCAGGTACACTCTTATCACTCTCAAAGGTGGGAGGTCTCAGGTTCGAGCCTGCCTCCCCACCTTTTTGCTAAACATTTTATTTTTTTGATTTTTTTCTTTACAAACTTATTAAGCACTATAAGATAAGCATTTTCTATAACTACAACTTTTTCTAAAAATCACTAATAAGCTCAGTTATGAGCTTATGATTCCAACAGTTGGCTAAAATATGAAATAAGCACAAGTAGTAAGCTTAAAATGACTAATAAGCTAACAAATAAATACAAGCTAACTGAAATAAGCTAAACACTGATTTAAAAGCTAAAATGGAAACTGAAAAAGCATAAATACTTGGAAATAAGCACTTATTAAGCAAAAATAAGCACTTAGCTAACTGAATTGCACAGGACACTTTGTAAATCACTATGCACCTTTAAGCTTATTTTTAAGCACTAAGATAAGCTAGAAATTTAAAACAAACACTTGAACTAATAAGTTGACCAAATAAGCTATCCAAAAAGCTAAAATTATCACTATTTTGTTCACTGGAGAGCTTTTGGTGAGCTTATTAAAAAGCTAAAAAACAACTGAGTATAACTCAGTGTATACTGAGTTAAATGGACAAAACAATAAGCTGAGTGCAACCTTATCAAACAAGCTTCAAATTGGAAATTTAAGCTTAGGACTCAAAGATGGCTTGATTAGCTTCACAAAAAACTAAAAATCACAAGCTAAAGTTAACTAGTGAGCTTGTGCCAAGCTTGTGAATTCGACCATAAAACTGTGCACAGAGCATTTTTGACTTTTTAAGAAAATGAAACAAAGTTGACTTATATGAACTTTTGATTGATCTTAAGGACTGAATATGATGTAATAAGCTACAATAAGATGAACTTAAGCTATAATATCAAGTTATCAACTACTGTGATGAGATTTGTTATTCAAAATTCTAACAGTTAACTATTTAATAAAGATTTAAAGCTAATTTGACTTTTTATACTAATAAGTACTGGT